>OU612098.1:39420000-40045000 GCA_914767995.1 Thecocarcelia acutangulata
CTCGAACGACGATATATTTGTAATAAAATGATAAAGTAATAAATGATAATTAATATTTATGAAAAAATATAAATTTATATGGAACTTTTTCCACATTTTCTTACAGTTTCGCTTTAAAGTTTTTCGTCATTTTGCATTACGATGAATTTTTACAATTTCGAAATACATGTGGACCCTTTCCTCTATTAGCTACAATCTTAAAATATATGCCTAATCTTTTACCACACTTACAGTCAGTTTACCAATCTCGACAGCATGCTTTTTTTATCTGTCAAAACTCAATGAAAATACATAAGAATATGTGAACGAATAACAATGAGGTAGACAAACCTAAATTGATTCGAATGAGAGTGACTAGATCTCTTTCGAATTAATTATCATTCGAAATTCGTAAACTGCCTGTTAACTTGTTTAGTGCTTGTTTTATCCCGCTATGATTTTCTAACATATACTGAATATTACTGATTCTGCGTAATTTGACGTTTTCAAGCGATTTTGCTAATTTTATAAGTTTATGCTTTTTGTCACCTTTATCGAACCATGACTTTCTGTCGTCTCTTTCCACACTGCACAGGCTTTTAGCCTGATCACCAAGCACATGGCCACTTTCTTCACCATGAGATGAGCAGCTAACATATTATTGTAATAAGCACATTAGTTGGTGTATTTCAAGAAGCATCAGTCATAATCAAAGAAGACGTACGCAATATCCTCTCTATAACACTGCAATTGGCACTTTCTCCAAAATCGTCCTCCAAACGAGCCCATCTTGCGTTAGTATGAGCTTTATTACCATGTTCAAAAACCAGCAAGATTTTATGCTCCTGATCTTTCCAATGCCTTACGACATAAATACAAGGCAACAGCCGCTTTGTTTGCTTAATTGGACATTCTTCTGCCAAGACAGTTTGGAGTCTCCGCCGTTTTAAGCTCAACCCCACTCAAGTTTAGCCATGCAGTACCACAGGTAAACGCAGTACTTTAGTACCATAAAGTGCAATTAGTATGGAGATTATGAAAAAGTTCATGAAACTATAGCACCTCTGTTTTAAACACATTCCCAAATGTTTAGATATTTGAACTGATTGGGCAGCCCCAAACTACCTGTTGTTATGGAAACGTGAACAAAACAGAAGAAGTGAAAAAGAAACAAAACAAAATTCTGCAAAAATCCAATTAAAAAATTTTTCATCTTGCGCTGTGATGCATTTTCTTAAAATATTTCCGACTAACCATGAATATCAACGCATAAACTTGTATGGAAAATGCATTTCTTAGATGGACAAATTAGTGCAATAGAAAAGTTTAGCATTAAGCAGTAAACGCAAAGACAAATATTAAGCGAATTGTGGAAAACTTTATGGAGAATGTCTTTCGAAAAAGTACTTTACAAACACGAAGAGCCACACGGACCAGGAGATGTTTATTTTATATGGCAAAAAGGCCAACAGGGGGCTCTTTTGGCAACAACAGGATCTGATGGTACAGTGGCAATATTTAATAGGCAGGGGCAAATCATCGACAGAATCATGTTAGCGGGGTTTGTATGCGTATACATATATTTCGAAGTTGGAAGAAGCTAGTGGGATTAATATTGTTTTTAAAGGTTGTGTTCCGGTTTTGCTTGGGACAGTGAAGGAGAAATTTTAGGTATAATAAATGCCTCTTCGCCAGCCGTCACTTTATGGAATGCTTCAAATCAACAGAAATTAAGTGTAGAATCCGGCTTAAGAGATCCTCTGTCGTGTATTATTTGGTCAAAACAGGATCAACTCTTGGCCGTTGGTACTGAACGCGGCAATTTAGCCATTTATAATCACAAAACGAGCAAAAGAATACCCGTGTTGGGTAAACATTCCAAACGCATTAATTGTGGCGCCTGGTCGGCCCAAAATCTTTTAGCTTTGGGTTCTGATGACAAAACATTTTCCTTGAGTAACGAAGAAGGTGATTCCATGAGAGTAGTTCAATTGAGAGATGTCCCCAGCGATATGTATTTTGCCGAAGTAGCCAATGAGGATCGCATTAGTGGCGATAATGCCGTTAGCATGATTATAGGGAAACGTACCTTATATTTGTTTTATTTACCTTATCCGGATGCGCCCAAAGAATTGGGTTTCCAGAGCCGTTATGGTTCTTTGATGCAGCACAAATGGTTTGGAGATGGCTATATACTATTGGGGTTTTCCAATGGTCATGTTGTGGCCATCTCGGCACATCCCAAAGATATTGGCCAGGAATTATGGCAGGTTAAAAATCACAAAGAACTGCTAACAGGACTAGCATACTGTCCGGCCTTAGAAATTGTGGCTTCTTGCGGAGATGACAAGTAAGATGAGGTGCTTAATATTTTTACTTTTCTTAACTAGTTCTCCATTTCATCTAGCATTAAAATCCACTCAATTACTAATTTACACGAAACGGAAAAGACAATAACCGTGCCCGATCATTCTGGTGTGCAAATGATTGATTGGTCTACGGATGGTCAACTGATGTCGGTCACCACTATGACGGGTTCGGTATTTATTTATGTAACAAAACTTCCAAGTTTATACGCAGTTTCACCACCAAGAATAGCAATGTTAAGTAGTCTGTCTGAAGTATCTATTTATGTATATTCGCCCGATAAGGTAAGTAAATATATGACTGCTTTTCAATACAAGAAAATGTGAAATTAAAGGAAAATCGTAAAAACTTAAAAAGGGGTATAAATATGTTTGTTGATTGATTAAATAGTAATCAAGAAGTTACATCGAAATTAAAGAAAATTTCTTTCTTTTGTTAATAATTTTTAATCTCAAAATGCGTAACATAAGTATTTATTAATGCTACATAGCTATTTTGTTGGCTTGTACAGGGTGTCCGTCGGAAAGGTATACTGTTTTGTTTTGAAAGGTATACTATTTTGTTGAAGTGTCAAGACCAGGATATAAAAAATATTTTATATCATGGTCAAGACTATCAAGTCTTGACACTTCATATTTGGCAGTCGTGAAGTAGACACTTGACAAATTTATTGTGGAAAAATATTCGATTAACCAACGTGTTTTCGATTTTCATGAGAAAATCATAATGAGTGACGAGGCACATTTGAATGCATATGTGAATAAACCGAATAGTCGGTTCTGGGCAATGAAAAACCCTCAAGTCGTCATTCAACTTCATTAGTCATCAGTCAATTTTGCTTCCATTAAAAGTGACAATTTGGTGTGCAATTTGGTCATGAGAAATCATTACCGTACTTCTTTAAAAATGGAAACGACGTAACTCTGAATTGGGGAGCGGTATCATAAAATTATTGAAAACTTTTTAATGACACAACTGCATGCTTTGGGCTTGATTAACATGTGGCATCAACAAGATGGTGCCACATCGCATACAGCTAGGTAGTAGTATACCTTTCCGGCGGACACCCGTTAGTAACTTTTATTTCGAACATGTTCAGCCCGAATTCATATTCCTCTTGATAAACAACGTCAAAGGTTGTGTTCCTGCATACGGCCATTTTCGTTTTTGGAAATTTTCAAGGGCGTACAATTGTTTTTTGAGTAATTTTGATTTTTAAACTTTCTAATAAATATATATTTACATTGAAACAATTGTGTTTATTAGCTTCTTATAGTAACACTAATAAAAAATTCTAAATAGCTTATTTTTATTATAAATATTCAAGTTTTTCCTTTCTTAAGTTTTTTCTTAAGAAGGATTTTTACATTATAAATTTGCTGTGATCAATAATTATTGATTGAAGATTTCATTGGAGCTATTCTAATCATCAGCAGGCTTGGAAGAAAAAAGTTAGTTTTTTGAGCTATAAAAGATATTATTAGGACATTTATTTGGAATATTGGAATATAAAGTTGAATGCTTCATAATATCTTCCATAGAATTGCTTCCCTTAAAACATATTTGGAAAGCCTTGATGGTACTCCTCAATCTGATTATTCCTTGTGGAAAGCGACAAAAGGTTTAAAAAGACCCGTAATAGGTAAGCCACCTTTGCGAACTTCAACTGGCGACTGGGCAAGAAGCGACTCTGAAAAGGGGATGTTGTATGTCGATCATTTGAGAAACGTTTTTATTACAAATGATTCAGCGAATATTACAGCGGAATTACCACCATATGTTGTCAGACCCCCTGTGTCTTTGAGACTTAATTTTCAAGATGTCGAAAACGTTATCGCAAATACAAACCCAAGAAAAGCTCCAGGCATTGATCAAATTACTGGTAAAATGCTTGAACAATTACCTCGTGTAGCTAGAAGGGTTCTACTTTTTATTTTTAACGCCATTTTACTCCTTGAGTATTATCCTGCAGAGTGGAAGGACTCAATGATTACTATGATACCCAAGCCAGGGAAGGATCTGACAAAGGTAGAATCATATAGACCAATAAGTCTACTACCAACAATTTCAAAACTGTTCGAAAAATTGTTAATGGCGAAGTTGAGTCCAATATTGAACAATGTGGGGTGCATCCCTGATCATCAATTTGGTTTTCGGGCTAAACATAGCACCATAGAACAAACGCACAGACTAGTCAATGTCATAAGACAGACCTTTGAGGAGAAGAAGTATTTGCTCAGCTCTATTCATCGACATTTCTCAAGCTTTCGATAAAGTGTGGCACGACGGGGTGATGCACAAAATAAAGTTAAACTTGCCTGTAAATACTCACAAGCTTCTGGAAAGCTACTTATATGGGCGGAAGTTTATTATCAGAGAAGGCGATTTTATAAGCCCAACTCAGCCAATCGAAGCAGGTGTTCCCCAAGGCAGCATACTGGGGCCTACTTTATACTTGATTTACGCCTCTGACCTGCCAACGACATCCGGAATCCATACTTCTACCTTTGCAGATGACACAGCGTTTTTGAGTGTTCATTAAAACCACCAATTAGCATCACGAAATTTACAGGAATATACTTCAATATCAGAGAAATGGCTAAAACTTTGGAAAATCAAAGTTAATGAACAAAAATGTACTCATGTCACATTCACTCTGTGTAAGCAAACATGTGGGCCTATCCAAATAAACAACTCACCTATTCCGCAGCAACGTGAAGTCAAGTACCTTGGTATACACCTCGACCGTAGGCTAATGTGGAAGTCTCACATTGAAGCAAAAGTCACTCAGATGAAACTAAAAGCAGCGCAACTAAATTGGCTTATGGGCAGAAACTCGACATTGAAGTTGGATTGCGAACTTCTGTTATACAATGCAATTCTTAAACCTATATGGTGCTACGAAATTCAATTATGGGGCACCGCCTCAGCGTCAAATATTGAAAAAATTCAAAGGCGACAAAACCAAATTCCAAGTCTACTGATGATTAGAGTAGCTCCTATGAAATGTCCACATATAGGCAGCTAAGAAACATGAAAGACAGTCAGTTTATAATTTTTTAATATGTACTCGTATTTATCTTCCTAAAATAATATTTTTCAGTCGAAACCACTGCCCTACCACCAGAGTCTTGAAACAGAACCATCTGCTTTAGCAATTGGACCATATCATTTGGCATCCTGTGTTGATAGTCATGTCTGGTTTTATGATTTGGGCAAAAGTTTGGGAGACCAGCCGCAGCTCTTAAGCGAAAGAGATTTTTCCCATGCCGTTGAAGATATAAAACTAAATGCCGATTACTGTGCAGTTTTTTGCCCACCACAATTATTGCTGCAGGCAATTGTTACCGATAATCCCAATGTAAAGGATAAATTAATGCAAATGTTTCCCAGTGCAGTACCAACATTAAACGATGCTGTTATCACATGTTTTGGTTTGACACCAGAATATCTCATATTTGCAACAGACGTAAGTTAATAGTTTCGTATGGTTTAATGAAAAATGTTTAACATATTTCTGTAAAATTGTCTAGATTGGTCATTTGGTTTATTTTTCTTTGGAGAAATGGGAAATCTGTACGGTATACCGGCATAATATGGGCTTGGCAAAAATGTTTACCGATTCCGAAGGCACCAAACTAATATTTATAGATGACCATGGCCAAGGTTTCGTATATCTACCCGCTTTAGAGGAGGCCATTATAATTGCAGATTTTCCCAAGAATTGTTTGGTTTGCTTGTGGGACTTGGCCCAACCCAATCATTTTATCACTTACAATGGAAAATTAGTGAATACTCATGTCTTCATGCGCTATTCAGTGTATGGAAAACACACTTTAAAGGCAGGAGAAACAAAATTGAATTTTTCGCAAACACCTTTGATGTTGTGCGATGGCGAAATCGTCTTACATCTGGATGGTGGCCAATATGCCACACAATCTCTTAGCACGCATTTAGTTATACCCGGTACTAGTCAAAACGTTAATTTAAAAAATTTTTTAAAATTAAGAAAATATTCAGAGGCTTTTAAATTGTGTGAGAAAATAAATTTAAAGGGAAGTTGGTTGGAATTTGCCGAACAGGCCTTGGCCGATTTGGAACCTGCTATAGGTATTTTAATAAAAAAACATAACGACTCCATGAAAAATCGCCTAAAAAGTATACTGTTTGAATATATGAAGTATAGCACGTCGTTGCTCTCAGGAAAAAAGGCATTTTTGCCGAATTTGAGTTGTTATTGATTCTAAATTATTTTACACAAATACACCTTGTCACAATAAACTGATGGAATAGTTTCATAACTAAAGGAATTCCAAGCAATTGCACGAAAAAGGTTACATGTTACACAATTTCTATTATGTTTTTTCTTTCTCTTGTAAAATTGCAATTAGATTAGTCAGGGCATTTTACATATGAAAATTAAATTTTTGCAAAAAACCTTTGACAATGCTTTTGGGTGATTTTTTATGAATCCTTTATAATTTTTATTCACTATTATTTTAAGATAAAAATTTAAATTTCAGCTTTAAGGGCCTTTCGTAAAATGGGCGATGCTGCCATGGTCAATGTTTTAGAAGAGATACGCTATTTGGAGGATGTGTATCTGATAAGTGGTTTTTGTTGCGTTTTATTGGAGAAATATGACGAAGCCAAAGACTTTTTCCTAAAAGGCTCTTATACCAAAGATGCTTTGGATATTTGTCGTGACTTATTGCAATGGGAGCAGGCATTAATGTTGGCTCATAAATATGATGCAGATGAAGTACCATTTATAGCGCGGGAATATGCTCAACAACTGGAATTCAAGTAAGTTTCTTTACAAATATTAATTAATTACTAAAGAAAGAAAAAATATATATATACCAGTAAAAAATTATAAATAGCTTGTTTTCTATGTTTCCCAGCTATCTATATGTCGACATTTCATAGGAACTACCCTAATCATCAGTAGACTTTGAAAACTTTTGAAAGATATTCTCAAACATTCAACTTTATATCCCAACAATCTAAATAAATTGCTGAGAATTTAACGGTTGTTCATTTGTTTGAAAGGTGTAAAGAAATATTAGAGACGTTTATAAATAGACGGATTTTTGATGTTTTGACGGATATTATTAGAGCATTTTTCTTTTTAAATTCTCAGCAATTTATTTAGATTGTTGGGATATAAAGTTGAATGTTTGAGAATATCTTTCAAAAGTTTCCAAAGTCTACTGATGATTAGGGTAGTTCCTATGAAATGTCGACATATAGATAGCTGGGAAACATAGAAAACAAACTATTTATAATTTTTCACTGGTATAAATGTTAGAAGCTTAAATAGCGAATAAAAAACTTAATTGTTTAAAAAAAAAAATAGTTATAAAGAAATCCGATAAAGTTACTAAAAACAAAGGCCCTTGAAACAGTTTTATTATTATTTTACTAGATTTATAAATAAACTAGCCGTACCCGCGGCGTTGCCCGCCCTGTATTCATGTTTGTTTAACTATAGGAGTAAAGGTAAAAACCATTACAAAAATTTTTGATTATTATAAGGAACAACAAAGAATAAATTGAAGACTAGATTAGCAGGACATAAGTCTGATCAGAAATATAGGAATATTAATTCGTCACAGAAGACGGCTTTGTCGATACATTGTCGTGATTTAAATCACAATCCGGATTTTAATAAGGTTTCAATATTAAATACAGAAACTAGTTATAGAAAACGGTATATGTTGGAGATGTTGCAGATAATTGATGTACCAATAGCTAATAAAATTAATTTTAGAAAAGATACAGAAAGTTTAGCTCAGAACTATAGGCATTTCATTAATAAGAATAGGGTAGTAAATTAGCTAATTAAAATATCGATAATTATGTATAAAACATTATGTCAATAATCTTTTTATGTACTTTAACTTTTTGTTACAATGTATGTTGAATGTTTTTATGTATGTTAAAATTGTTTTCAATATGTTTTCAAATATTTTTGATTTTGTAAACAAAACTAAAAAAAAAAAAAAAAAATTCCTGAAGAAGTCTTCCGAAGGAAGACGAAATATCGAATATAATTAAAACATTTTTATATAAAAAACAAAACTGACCTCAAGCTTAAAAAACATTTCAATTTAATTTATTAAAAAAAAGGTCAAATAATTAAGATCAAGATATTATTATAAGGAAAGATGTGCATACAGAGAATTGTTTGTATAATGGAAAATATGTATTTATGTAATAAATATACAATCAATATGCATGAGGCGTAGAGCTAATTGGTAAGCAATATTCGATAACGAGTTCTTTTGTAGTAAAAAATGTGTATATAGATTGCTTCGGTTGGCACCACGTAATCAACGTGCGTATATTTTTCCGTTAGAAAAATATGTTTTTTTCAAATCGATTCTTGCTAAAGCGAAAGTTTGTTTCTGGAACTTGTCAACAGCATTTCAAAACAAAATTTTTATTGGAATCATTGGAAATTATCCTTTAGGTCCTGGACCTACATTTATTAAAAGCATTTTAAGTAAAAGATTATGTGATGGAAAGCGAAGAGGATTAAGCAAATTATTTTTTTTATAGATTTCGGACTGCATCCTTGATATCTTGACCAAGAACTGTTTTCAAAATTAAATCATTGCTATCTTTGACTAGATTCTGAATTATTTCATATAAAACAATTTCAATCAGGTAAGAAAGTATTTGTGCACATCTCTTAAGAGAGACCCCCATGTATGATCACATGTCTCTGAACAAAACTGTATAAAGTGGAGGATTTAAGGCAAACTTGCATCAATTCTGCTTTTGTTCTTTTATAGCCATCAGTAACCACAAAAGTTACTCTAAACATAATGGCGTTAGTGTTTCTAATGTTCTTCAACATTCAGCCCACAGCTTTGACATGTGATCTGAAACTCATTTTACACTCATCGCAAACTATCTTTATATCGCCTTCTATAGCTTGAGCACAGGCTATTCTTCCGCCATTAACATACAGATATATGTTATTACGTCACAGTTAAATTACCTTTTTAAAATGAACATTTTTTAAGTTTTACTTTTGTTTGCTATTTTTATAATGGAAAAATACCAATTACATAGTTTGGAAAATTCGCGAGTCAGATTCACGCAAGTTGGGCTCCTTACAACTGGCGTAAGTTTTTTAGATTCGATAGTTTTATTGAAAAAAATGCTCAGTTTGAAAAGGGCTATTCAATTGACGAAAATTCAATATAAACTAAATATCCTGCATGAGGGTGCCTTAAAATATATGTGTCTTTTTGGACGTAATTTAAGATAATTTTAAATTTCATCAAAATTGGTTCAAAAGTTTCGGAGATTAATTCAACCATCCACCCGACCCTAATTTCAAAAAAGTGTATTATTTTAAATAAACCTATGTATGTATATCTACTACTATCAAAGTAGGTTGCCCAGCTCAGGAGAGGAAATAAATTTCTCCCCGAACTATATTTGTGCTAGGTTGAAACAAATTAAAAACTGCGTTTCTTTTTAGACGCAAAAATTATATAAAAAATTATAATAGCTTGTTTTCTATGTTTCTCAGCTATCTATATATCGACATTTCCTAGGAGCAACCCTAATCATCAGTAGACTTTGGATTTTTTTTTTTTTTTTTGGACCAGTACTCAGGGGATAACCCCTACATATGCAGTGCATTGTACTGGAACTAGGAACTTAGGTTATAATGTAAAGGAAAGAGGGAGTAGTGTTCGTTAACAATAACACAAAACAAACTCTGATTGCAGCATTTAAAATGTTGGAAAGATATTCTCGAATATTCAACTTTATATCCCAACAGTCTAAATAAATTGCAGAGGATTTAAAAAGAAAAATGCTCTAATAATACCTGACAAAACACAAAAAACAAGCTTTTTCATTTAGACACGTCTCTAACATTTCTTTACAAATTTTAAACAAATAAACAACAGTTGGTTGTTCATTTGTTGTTATTGGTATCAATGTTAGAAGCTAATATAGTGAATAAAAAACTCAATTGTCCAAATATTTACATATATTTTGAATTTCATAAAAATAGATGAGATCATGATATAAAAAATACCATGATATAAAAAAATACAAGGTAGTTTTATTCTCTCAATACAAGTATAAATACTTTCATTAGATTTTGTGAGATAAAAGTCTAAACACATTTCTTGCGACTGTCAAAAAGTCTAACGTAAATTCGATTTTGCATTCACACCATCACACTTGATATAAACCAACATAGATGTGCCATCATAAATATTTTCACGGCGGCAGGTGCGCTATTCGTCGTAGGCGATAGACGTGCCGGCGCGTGAAATTCTTCAACAATTAAAATAATAATTATGTATAGCACATCCAAATTCAATAGCACAAACATATTTTATGTTCGAAATATAGCATGAGCAAAATACATGTATAAATGACAGCTAAATTCCAAATTTTATAACGACAAAAAATACTATCAGTGACGGCACCCCACCGACTCCTCAATTTTTAATTAGCTGGTTTGCTAAAAACACACAACCGTGATCCAATGTAAAGTATTATCGTTTTGGAAAGTTTCAAAAAACAACAAAGTTGTATGGGATGTCATATTTTTGTCGTATTATTTTTCGTATGTATGACGGATTACATTCAGACTATCAGACTTGCACGTATTATTTAAATTTTTGACAAGTATTAATACAAAGTATAATAGTCTGAACTGGGCTTTAGCAATCACCAACTGACAAGTATAAGGATTGTGACATTTTCCATAAAATTTTGCTACCGTATTAGTTTATACATTCCCTTGTTTTCAGTTTTGTTTGAAGTTGTGTCGAAAAATAATAATAAAATTGTGGTTTCTAACAAACATAAATAAAAATAATATAAAATATATAAAAATAGCCTGAAAAACATCCCCAGACTAAAATGATACCGCCACCATGTTTCAATGTGCCTTTAGTATAACGTGGATTAGATGTTGGCTTTTCGGTCATCTAATCAGTATTAATCTATCGGAACCTTTTAAATTAAATTTGGACTCATCGGAATGAATCCTTCTGGGGTTAACATTTAATGACAATTGTGTGGCGGTGGTTCTTGACGACACGAATCGGTCTTTTTTTATCAAAGGTATTGCTTGGCCATCTCGTTTACTGATTTTTCGTGAACGTCCGTCCACCTTTATACGGCATATAATTCTTGATATAACGCTGTGCTGAATGTCAAATCTTTTTGCAATTGTCGTCAGTGATTGGCCGTTATTAAAATCAACTATTATTATTTCTTTTAAATGCACTGAATAATTATATCGCGCTATTTGTTAGAGAAGTTACAAGTCACGTCCAGAACAAGTTTGAAGGCACGGAAACGACGGAAAACTATATGCAAATTTTCGCTATACATGCTTATTTTGATATTTAAACAAATAATGACATCTTTTGGAAGTAGGTTTTTCTTATTGTGAGTAATGAAGAATATTCAAGATTACGTGCAATAGTTTTGTCGCTGCATCCGGGGTCATTCTAGTAGAAGTAATTATTTATATATTTCTAAACCACAAGCATCAAACTTTTCCCTTTGTTTTTAATATCTAAAGAGTATTTTCTTTTAAATGTAATAATATTTTCTTTAAAATTGGCATTCCTTTGAATGCTATCGAATATTTTACTGATAAGCAGAAGTCCGTGCTTTTAGTTTTAGGACTAAATTGAACCCAAGTGGGCTAGCTTTACAATAGCTGGCAGTCTGTTAAACCTAACCTAACATGGGTTTCAAAACGACCACAGATACCTACTTACATCAGCTTATTATTTCTAGGTTTTTCTAATATGAACAATGCACTACACATTTCAGAAAAAAACCATTCTAGGAGTAAATTCATGACAAATACAAGGTAGTTTGATTCTCTTCTTATTATTTGTAATAACGATTTTTGAAGTTTATTTTTAGAGAGAAACATAAAAAGGCGTTGCCACACAGTTGAATAAGGGAATTTACTCCTAGAATGGATTTTTTCTGAAATGTGTAGTGCATTGTTTATATTAGAGAAAACTAGAAATAATAAGCTGATGTAAATAGGTATCTGTGGTCGTTTTTTAACCCATGTTGGGTTAGGTTTAACAGGCTGCCAGATATTGTAAAGCCAGCCAGACCACTTGGGTCCAATTTGGTCCCAAAAACTAAAGACACGGACTTTTGCTTATTAGTAAACTTTACAATAGCATTCAAACGAATGCCTATTTTGAAGAAAATATTATTACATTTAAAAGAAAGTACTCTTTAGATATTAAAAAGAAAGGGAAACGTTTGATGATTTTGGTTTAAAAATATATAAATAGTTATTTCTACTAGAATGGCCGAGGATGCAGCGACAAAACTAATGCACGTAACCTTGAATATTCTTCATTACTTACAATAAGAAAAACTTACTTCCAAAAGATGTCTTTATTTGTTTAAATGTCAAAGTACGCATGTATAGCGAAAATTTGCATATAGTTTTCCGTCGTTTCTGGACGTGACTTGTAACTTCTCTAACAAATGGCACGATATAATTATAAAGGGCATTTAAAAGAAAAAATAATAGCTGATTTTAATAACGGCCAATCAGTGACCACAAGTGCAAAAAAATTTAACATTCACCAAGAATTATAAGCCGTTTTCGTTATTCGGGTACTTTGGTTACAGAACATAAAGGTGGACGTTCCCGAAAAACTAGTAAACGAGATGGCCAGGCAATAATACGTTTGACAAAAAATAAGACCAACTCGTGTCGTCAAGAACCATCGCACGGAGAAATAGACTGGCCAGCTTGGAATTTGTAAGGGAACACATTAATTTGACCACCACACAAAGAATTCCATACTATTCTCCGATGAATCCAGATTTAATTTAAAAGGTTCCGATAGATTAAGACTGATTAGATGACCGAAAAGCTAACGTCTTAATCCACGTTATACTAAAGGCTCATTGAAACATGGTGTCGATAGCATTTTAGTCTGGGGATGTTTTTCAGGCCATTTTTACATATTTTAAATTTATGTATGAGTTTTATTTTAAAATTTTTTATTTATTTTTGTTAGAAGTCACAATTTTATTAATATTTTTAGACACAACTTCAAACAAAAATGAAAACCAGGGAATGTATAAACTAATACGGTTGCACAATTTTATGGAAAATGTCACAATCCTTATACTTGTCAGATGGTGATTTTTAAGGAAAATTGAGAGAATAAAACTACCTTGTATTTTTTATATCATGGATAAGATAGTTTTTCAGACAAAAAAAGAACTTGCACCTAACCCCAGTTGGTCAACGTTTTGTTACAATTTAAAGCTGTTGTATTTCTTTGAACACAAAGCAGACGATTTTCCATTTATCATCCAATCGATCCTAGTTTTAAAAAAGTTTATTATTTTAGACATATCAAAGCAAGTTGAACAGCTCAGTAGAAGAAAATGCCTCAAGCACGCTTTGTTTTATAGTCTATGTTTTGAATTCGATTTTACAGACAAAAAATTATCCTTGACTCCACATGGTCATACTCTTGCAACAATATAAACTTGTATTTCGTTGCACTCTGATCCTTCTATATTTCAAATTTTATCGACATGGATTCAGCCGTTTAGCTTATAAAGCATAACAAACGGATTAACATTCGCATTTGGTCAGGGGATGGACATGCGGAAAATATGTAGATTGGAGGGCATACAGCATCCTCACGTTGGTTGAGTTTTATTTTCCGAAGAAAAATTTCCTGAGTTTAGGCGGTTTACGGTTTTGTTCCTACCCTAATTACTTTAATGGTTTTTTATGTTGCCTATGTCCGTCAGGAGCCTTCACTCTACGAGTACACCTTGTTGAAAATTTATTAAAATCGGACCAGTAGTTCCAGAGATTACCTTGTACAAACATACAAACTTACAAAACTTTCCTCTTTATATATTAGTAAAGATTAATAAATAAATATTAATTGTCTGGAGCACTGGCTACATAGGCCATCGTCTCACCCTTGAAATAGAAATATCTGCCAAATCACTACCATGTAATATAAGACTTGATCTTGTTGTATTTTGTATTACCCAAACTATACGAAATAAAATAAATAAAATAAAAAATAAACACTACGATACGTTTCATATCGTTTTGTTTTGAAAACGATTTGAAATTTAAATTTGAATTAATGTGAACGTAAACACGAAACTGTGCACCAATTTTAACGTCCACCCCTGGAAGATAACATATTTCGAACAAAACTGAAATGTGTTGAAGAAACATCTCCGCAAACGTTTGCTGATTGGTTTGCTCATTATAGCAAAGAATGTACTAAAAGACTAACTACTTGATAAGTATAGCATTTCGCATGTAATTGACGTTTACTTCAAAAATATCAAAGTAGAATCACTATTTGTCAAATTTATAGTATATTCCAATAGGATATTGACTTTTGCATCCCATTAGGTTAGGTTAGATAGGCAGGCCGTTGGATTCATTAGAATATTCTGTGTTCGCCAGCTCACTTGGGTCCTTATTTGTTCCCATTGTGGTAGCCTAAAATATAGTGGTAAAGACGGAAGGTAGAGGGAGATAGTTCGTGAGTGAGGCATAAAATAGGGATATATACGAGGTCTGGTAAAAAAATAACAGTTATTTTCAATTTTTTCAAAAAGTATTTATTTATTCATCAATAACTGTATTGTCCCCTTCAAAGTAATCCCTCTCAGACATAATACATTTATGTCAGCGTTATTCACAATCCTCGAAACACTTTTGAAACACGGTTTTTCGTATCGCCAACACCTCCTGTTTCAATTGTTCTTTTGTCACCTCAATCATAGCAAAACGCGTTTCTTTCAACGGTGGAAAAGTCAGCAGGGCCAAGTCCGGTGAAAATATTTGAGGCATATTAGAAGGGTTTGTTTTGGGCCAAAAACTCACGCACAAGCATCGATGTGAGAGCTGATTATTTTTTCTGCGTTTCTGACGAGTTGCTTCCTGCAAACGGCGCATAACTTTAAGGTAGTATTGCCTATTGACCGTATGACCTTTTGCCAAGAATTCATGCATGCACCACGTCAGTGCAGTCGATGAAAACAGCGAGAAAAACCTTCACATTTGACCGACGCACCATTTTGGTATGCTATTTTCCCTTCTTACGGATATTCTACAAGATCGGCTAATGGCGTTCTTGAAAGCATCATTGAATTTCTGCACTGATCTTTCCATATCCGTAACATTGGTTTTGGTCGGGTGTTGGGCTAGGTTTCTACTCATGATTGCTCCTTGTTTCCCCTGTCCGTTTTCCGCCTGTTGCTATAGAATGTGTTTCTCTGATTTTTGCTTATGCTAAAATTTAAATAGCATTCATTTGGTTTGCGATATTCGAACTGGCAAGCGTAATATCTAGCACCTCTTGCCTGTTCGAAGTCACGAAGATGGGTTTGCATCACATTACAGTACATAAATATTAAAATAGAAAACAAAAATACGATTATTTATTTATTTATGTATATCAAAAAGATTACAAGCCCTTAGGCCTACTTAATCTAGAAATAATATGACATAAAGTGAATTCATAAACTAAATCCATATGAAACTATATACATATATGTAATTAAAAATATTCATGTAAATATATGAATTTACCATATTGTAACCCCCCATCTTTTGCACTGATAGGTTAGGTTAGGTTAGGTTGTACAGGCCGCCAGTTTCATGAAACCAGCTCACTTGGGTCCTTTTGGTCCCGTTGTGTTGCCTGAGGGAGAAGTGCAGCCCGCGAGACTTACACTTCCCCCGACGGTTCAGATTCAAACCAACCCGAAGGCCGGATACAGGAATCCAGTCCGTTCACTCGGCATTCCGATATATCTGCTAAACCGTGCAGCATCGGTCCGCCTAAGTACAGCGCTCTCATAGAACTGAGAGCCGGGCATCGACAGAGGAAATGCTCAACACTTTCCTCCTCGTCCTCATCCCCGCAACTTCTGCAGAAATCATTAAATGGAAGATTTAACCTCCTAGCATGCGTCCCTATGAGACAATGTCCTGTCAGAACTGCCACCAAGGTACGCAACCTTTGACGGGGAAAACCCTTTAAGACCGCAGTTCTACTACGATCATACGCAGGCCATGTCAGCCTTGCTACTCGGCAGGTGACCACACCAGACCATCTGTCCTGCGCAGTCCCTACAAGTTGACGCTGCACTTGGTTTTTACAGCTGTTAAGCGGGACTCTAACCATCGTATCAATGTCCCCTCTCTGTAGACGAGCTCCGGCTTTCGCCAGCTCATCCGCCACAATATTTCCGGGCACTCCACTGTGCCCCGGTACCCAGAAAAGCTCCAGGCTCGAATGTCTCGCTATCTCATTAAGAGATATCCGGCATTCCTGAACCAACCTGGACGTCGTATAGACACCCACAAGCGCATTTAACGCAGCCTTACTATCAGTACAGATTCGGATATTCACCCCGTATACCCTATAGTACCTCAACCAGTTAGCTGCTCTCAAAATAGCTGTAATTTCAACCTGCATTACGCTACACTCATCGTATAGCTTAAAACTGATCCTCCTCTGATACTGGGGCATAAAGATACCACCACCAACTCCCATGTCCGACTTGGATCCATCTGTGAAAATTTCAAGCACGTCCTCTTGGCGACCCATTTGGTTCGCTGCCGAGGCCGTCCTTGATGAGATCACGTCAAATCTCTTGTCGGGCATTAGAGATCAATATCACAGAGATCAATATACTCCGGGAGGTCCGTTATACTTTCTATTATCGAAGCGTGACCTTCTGTCGCTTCTTTCCACATCTCACTGGCTTTTAGCCTAATTGCCGAGCACATGGCCACTTCCTTCGCCATGAGATCAGCTGGCAGCCAATGCATCATCGTAATTAGTGCTTTAGTTGGCGTAGTACAAGAAGCACCAGTTACCATCAAATCAGATGACCGCAGTATCTTTTCTATGAATCTGCAATAGGTGGTTTTCTCTAAAGCCGTCCACCAATGTTAAATAGCCAGCAAGAATTCCAAGGATTTATACCCCAGGTCTTCCCAATGGCCTTACGACACAGGTACAAGGCAACAGCCGCGTTGTCCGCTCTAAATTGGACATTCTTCTTCCAAGACAGTTTTGAATCAAGATAGATTCCCAGGTATTTGGCACTATCTGCCAAACTAAGCTCAACGCCCTTTAGGGTTGGCAGATCGAAAGGAGGAGTCTTGTATTTTCGGGTGAAAAGTACAAGCTCCGTTTTTTGTGGATTCACACTGAGACCACTATGGGTGCTCCACCCATCTATGATCCTCAGTGCGGAATTCAAACACTGTGAGAGGGTGTCCGGATATTTTCCCGACACCGCCACAGCAATATCATCGGCATATGCCACAGTCTTGAAACGCATGGAGTCTAACTCCACCAGTAATGAGTTTAGGGCAAGATTCCATAGGAAGGGAGATAAAACTCCCCCCTGCGGAGTACCCCTGTTTGCCACTCTGCATATGGTGGCCCGTCCCATACTAGATGTTATGACCCTTTCAGTCAGTAGACTCCATATGAGACTTATAATCGGCTGACGAATGTTCAGCCTTTTGCACTGATGTAGCACCCAAATATATATGTATTTATATATATAAATTTAAAAGAAAATATAAAAAAACATCATTATTGGGTTATGTTGTATAACAGCACAAATGACGAATTTAGAACCAAGAAAACTTACTATATTTTACGTCAATATTTCATGTGATTATTTGCAAATTATAAATAATTAATCGATATTCGTTTAAATTTGGAAACCGATTTACCAAAATTTCGTGACTCATATGGAATCAATTGGTTCCAAATACGCGCCACTCTTACTACAAAAGACCTTGCCATAAACAACGTAGTGTACCTAGGACAAACAATTGTAGTAGAACGTGAAGATTTACCGAAAGCAAATTAGATGGATATATTATATTAAAATTAAAAACTCTTTTATTTTTTTAGTGGTAATTATGCCGACGCTTTATATCACTATGAAAAGGGCTACAAAGAAGATTTGATAGAGAACAATGAAGTACAGCAATTAGTCAATAGCTCACCAGAGTACGAGGAACATGTGCGTCTTTGTAAAATGGGAATTGCAAGGACATCCATTAGAGCCGGGGACTTTAGAAGAGGCGTAAGACTTCTCCCTTAAGAAGGGGATATTTAAAGTTTTTAATTCCATATTTATCCTTTAGATCCAATACGCTGTGGAATTAAATGACAAACAGCTTTTGTACGACTGTGCTGAACTTTTGGCGGCTGTGGGTCACATAACGGAAGCGGCTGGCCTCTATGAACGTGGCGAATATTTTGATGAGGCCTGTTCGCACTATATTTCGCTGAAAATGTGGAATAAGGCCAATCAAATTTTACCAAATGTCAAATCAACCAAATTGCATGCTTTATATGCCAAAGCCAAAGAGTCAGATGGTCAATTTGAAGAAGCTATAAATAGTTATCGCATAGCCGGTGATTTGGATGCTTGTGTTAGAATCTACCTCGATCACTTGTGTGATCCACATTCGGCTTCGGAGATTGTTTTGGAATCGCGTTCGATGGAAAGTGCCAAACTCTTGGCTAAATTTTATCAGAAAATCGGTGATATAGAACAGGCTCTACAATTTTTGGTATTATGTGGTTGTGTGGAAGAGGCTTTCTCTCTCGCCCAGAGGCATAACAAATTAAAAAGACATGGCGAACTGTTAGAGAGATATGAAAATGCCAAATCCAGCGATTACTTGGCTTTAGCTCAGTACTTCGAAGGTGAAAAATATACCTTGTTAGCAGGAAAATATTATTTTTTGGCGCGGGAGTTTACAAAAGCTTTAAGGTTTCTTTTAAAAGCCTCCTCCTTTAGTAACGATGAATCGCAGGCCTTATCTATGGCCATAGATTGTGTGGCCACTTCAAACAATGAGCAGTTAGCAACCCAATTGATTGAGTTTCTATTAGGGGAAGTAGACGGCTCCCCCAAAGATCCTCGCTATTTGTTTAGACTTTATATGGCACGAAAACATTATAAAGATGCTGCGAAAACGGCTGTTATAATAGCCAATCAAGAACAACTGTCCGGTAACTATAAAGCGGCCCGAGATCTTCTCTACTCTATGTATCAGGAATTAAGAAGAAATAATCTCTCGGTTAGCGCCGAAATGAGGCATAATTTGATTTTGCTGCATCGTTATACTTTAGTAAGAATCCATGTTAAACTGGGCAATCACCTGCTGGCCGCTAAACTTCTAGTACAAGTTGCCGCCAATATATCGCAATTCCCCCTACGTAAGTTTCCATTGTATAGCAAATTTACAGTTACACATTTTCATTTTGCTTTTGTGTTTATTTTTAAAGATATTGTTCCCATTCTAACCTCCACCGTTATCGAATGCCATCGCTCGGGCTTAAAAAAATCGGCATTTATGTACGCTTCGATGTTAATGCGTCCCGAATATCGTACTAACCTGGACGCTCGCTACGCTAAGAAGGTGGAATCTATTGTGCGCAAAGCTCCTAAAGGCATTAAAAATTTTCGTGACGAAATCGATGATGAGACCATGGAATGCCCCATTTGTGATACCAATTTGCCCAATATGGAAGTGACTTGCTACAGTTGTAAGACTACGCTGCCCATTTGTATAGCCACCGGTCAGCATATCATTAAACAGCACATGACTTCTTGTCCATCGTGTGATTTTCCCTGCTTTAGAGCTGAAATGGAAAAGTACTTAGTGTGGTTTACTTATCGTTGTACCGAAGTTATCTTCACGTATCTCCATAACTTTTGTGTTATTTTTTTCAATCATAAGATGTAGAGATCTGGAGCAGATCGTTAGTTAATAAAGTTTACATTAGGAAAATATGTTATCTAATTTATTTCGATTTTATGCTATACGTAAAGATAACTTTGATACGACGACATGTTCTTAAGAGATAACATTATTATATTTTTTTTTTTCTTTTAGTATTTTGTCAGAGCTAAATGAGTGCCCGATGTGTGAAGAAAATGTTGATCCTCAAAATCTTCTAGATGTGGAAGATATACGTCCCTACATTTTGGCTTCTTCTTAGTTAATTTGATTGCATTTTATAATTTGCAACTTCAAAACATGTTAATTTTAGTTATTTATTCCTTTTAATTGTATCTATTTTTAAGTAACTTTTCTCACACCAAATATAATCTAAGACAATTTAATTTAATGAAATAAATCGTAGATTTTGATTCGATTAAAAAATTATACTGCGATACAACAAAATTATTCGGGTGCTCTCATGCACCAATTCTATTATGTTAAAAGTCTATAGAGAATGAATGCATCTTGAGTTTCTTCAGATCACTTCCTAAACTGATTTATAATGGTAAATGTAGTGAACAACGAGTTAGAGTTTAAAATTAAAAGAGGCTCGGCTGTTTCATTCGCAAGAATATTTTACTGTCTGGCTGCCATGTGATGGGTTGCAGAATGTCAATAAAACTACACCATTTTTGTCATAAATGACTGATGAGCAAGGTGAAAGACATATTTAAATTTTAAATAGCGTTATATAGGAAAAAAAAAAAACAATATAAGTACGCTTTCTAACAACTGTTGGTTCTTAAATCGCAGTTCTGTTTAAAATTCTTTTTGTAAATCGATTAATAAATAGTTCAGTTATAGTGGTTGAAGCGTATAAAAATCCTATTTTAAACTCTTGCACAGAACTGTACTGATGGTTTTCAGCATAAACTTGTCTAAACAAGCAGTCCTCACATATTTTTTCAACGCGTTTTTTATTTATCGAATCTTCAAAATGAAATAACAATAAGTATTAAAATCTGAATAAAAAACTTAATTGTTTGAATCTTAATACTAAATATAAAAATAAAAAATTAAAAAAATAACAAGTAAGAGTGTGGTATATTCGGCTAGGCCGAATCTAAAATACCCTTCACGATAGTCACTTATATGTATAGTATATATTACAAATTTGAACTAGATATGCTCGGATATATATGGACCGATATCGGGGAAAAATATTTTTGCCTTGTAATCACCATTCCAAAGAAGAAATCTTTCATGAACATTTTCGGGGAAAAATTTATTTAGGATATATCTCGGTTATATATGAACCGATATCGGAATTTTCCATTTTCTGTATTTTTGTAACCGCCTTTTATAACGCGAATTGCTTTTCAGCAAAAAAAAAAAATGTTAATGGAAAACTCGGTTCAGGCTATATCTCGGATATATATGGACCTATATCGGAAATTTTCCTTTTCCATATCTATATAACCCTATTTTATTACCAGAACTGCTTTTAAGCATAAAGAGTGGTTTAAGTCCGCTTACGCGATATTTTCATGCAAAAAACGGTTTAGGCTATATCTCGGGTATATATGGACCAATATCTTTGCCTTTTAATCACCATGCTTAATGAGAGTGTGAAGTTTGAAGCAAATCAAACAATTTTTATTTTCAAAAATTTTCATACAAAATTGTAAAAAAAATGTTTTGTTTTTCGGAATTTTGAATATATCTCAGCTATACGTGAACCGATATTACTGAATTTCAACAGCAAACCCATGAATCGATGGGGTAAAAGAATGGCGAAAGAAAAAAGTGTCTAAGTCTAATGGTTTTCTCAGAAACGGTATTTCAACAGCGGACATCGCTTAATCGACTTTTCCATTAATTCTGATTCAGAATAATCAAAACACTACCTGAGTAGTGTTTTGTCTTCCATCCTGTACAGACGTCTTTTGTTATTGCTGTCCGTATTTTCTATGTATTGCACCGGAATAGGTAGCAAACTGTGTACACATGTTTTTATTTATTTTTTTTGTCCCTTTTCTCACTGTTGTCCGTATTTTCTATATATGTTCACTATTAACTTCGTATGAAACCAAATTGCACCGGAATAGGTAGCAAGTAATTTCTTGTTTTTTTTCTTCTCATTTTTCATCGTGTTCCGTGTTTTCTTTATGTGTTCATTCATAATACATTTTGAATGTACTTCATTACCTTGTGGTGTGGAAAGTGTTGGACTAAGTTTTGCTCATCTGAGCAGTGTCGAAGGTATATACACTGGGCACTGATCAGTTTTAACTAATTTAATTCCAACATTTTAAATGCCGTAATACAATAGAGTTTGTTTTAGTCTTTCGTGTTGTTATTGTTAACGAACACTACTCCCTTTTTCCTTCTCATTATAACCTAAGTTCCTAGTTCCAGTACAATGTACTGCATATGTAGGGGTTATCCCCTGAGTACTGGTCCAAGATAAACAAAAAAAAACTTTATAGGGTCGCAAATAAAAACTGTAGAAATTACAAACGGAATCACAAACTTATATATACCCTTTACATTTTTGTGAAGGGTATAAAAATAGAAACAATTAACTGCATGAGTGTACCTATCAGATGTAGTTCTACAAAAAGAGCTTAGCTCCGGTAGAAAAAACCTTTGGATTTCTGAGGAAGAATCTGTGAAAAAATCATTGGAAAATCTTCTGTCTCTAAGAGATAGGAAAAGCCCGCGATCGTGTTCGCCAAATATTGTTGTTACAACTGAAGACAAAACATCTTCCAGTTTAATTGTTGCTAATAAGCCGAAAACACAAGTAGGCGTGGACAGGTACATAACCGTGATTAACAGGCAGCAAAGCCCCAAATCAGCTCAACTAAAAATTTCTAAAGATGATAATAGGACTTCGGCGACGGATAGTAATAGAGTAAATTTGCAAAGTATAGGATGCACAGCATGGGCGGGATCTTTCGATCTAATTTACTCGATTTCGAAAGCGCGGGAGAAATTGCATATCTGAACAGTATGCGACAAATATAGACGAGAGGCAACAGTATAAATACAGCAACAGTATAAATACAAGTTCGAATCTTAGTGGGCGTTGAATTTAAGAAAGGAAAAACAACGAATTCAAACCAAACAAAGATCGGGCATTTATGATGTTTTTCAAAAATATAATTGTCTAAAAAACTAAAATTTAAATCCAAGTATTTATTGCTATATCATATTTTTATACCCTTCACAAAAATGTAAAGGGTATAAGTTTGTGATTCCGTTTGTAATTTCTACAGTTTTAATTTGCGACCCTGTAAAGTATATATATACTGAATCAGAATTAATGGAAAAGTCGATTAAGCGATGTCCGTCTGTCCGCTGTTGAAATACCGTTTCTGAGAAACCCATTAGACTTTGAAACTTGTTTCTTTTACCTTTCTTTTAACCCATCTATTCATGGGTTTGCTATTGAAATTCAGTAATATCGGTCCACGTATAGCTGAGATATATTCAAAATTCCGAAAAAAAGCTATTTTTTTGCAATTTTGTATGAAAATTTTTGGAAACATAAGTTGTTTGTTATACCCTTCACAAAAATGTAAAGGGTATATATAAGTTTGTGATTCCGTTTGTAATTTCTACAGTTTTTTTTTGCGACCCTATAAAGTATATATATTCTGAATCAGAATTAATGGAAAAGTCGATTAAGCGATGTCCGTCTGTCCGTCTGTCCGCTGTTGAAATACCGTTTCTGAGAAAACCATTAGACTTAGAAACTTTTTTCTTTCACCATTCTTTTACCCCATCGATTCATGGGTTTGCTATTGAAATTCAGTAATATCGGTCCACGTATAGCTGAGATATATTCAAAATTCCGAAAAAAGCCATTTTTTTTTTGCAGTTTTGTATGAAAATTTTTGAAAACAAAAGTTGTTCGTTTTGCTTCAAACTTCACACACTTATCAAGCATGGTGACTAAAAGGCAAAAAAATTTTTTTTTCAGATATTGGTCCATATATACTCGAAATATAGCCCAAATCGGATTTTTAATGAAAATGTCGCATAGGCGAAGCTAAACAACTTTTTTTTTTGCTTAAAAGTAGTTCTGGGTTATATAAATATGGAAAATGAAAATTCACGATATCGGTCCATATATACCCGAGATATAGCCTAAGCCGGGTTTTTCATGAAAATGCGGCGTAAGCAAACTTAAACAAATTTGTTTGCTTAAAAGTAGTTCTGGTAATAAACTTAGGTTATATAAATATGGAAAATATAAATTTCCGATATCGGTCCATATATACCCGAGATATAGCCTAGAACGGGTTTTTCATGAAAATGCCACATAAGCGAACTTAAAACACTTTTTTTTTGCCATGGCAGTTCCGGTAATAAAGTAAGGTTATATAAATATGGAAAATGAAAATTTCCGATATCGGTCCATATATACCCTAAACCGGGTTTTTCATGAAAATGTCCCGTAAGTAAATTTAAACAACTTCTTTCCCCTCAAAAGCAGTTCCGGTAATAAAGTAAGGTTATATAAATATGGAAAATGAAAATTTCCGATATCGGTCCATATATACCTGAGATATAGCCTAAAACGCGGTTTTCATGAAAATGTCGCGTAAGTGAACTTAAACATCTTTTTTTGCTTAAAAGTAGTTCTGATAATGAAATAAGGTTATATAAATATGGAAAATGAAAATTTCCGATCGGTCCATATATACCCGAAATATAACCTAACCTAACATGGGGGTTTTCATAAAAATGCTGCGTAAGCGAACTTAAACAACTTTTTTTCCTTAAAAACAGTTCTGGTAATGAAATAAGGTTAGATAAATGTGGAAAATGAAAATTCACGATATCTGTCCATATATACCCGAGATATAGCCTAAAACGGGGTTTTCATGAAAATGTCGCGTAAGCAAACTTAAACAACTTTTTTTGTTTAAAAGCAGTTCTGGTAATGAAATCAGGTTATATAAATATTGAAAATGAAAATTTCCGATATCGGTCCATATATACCCGAGATATAGCCTAGACCGGGTTTTTCATGAAAACGCTTAAACAATTTTTTTGTGCTCAAAAGCAGTGTTGGTAGCGAAATAATTTTATATAATTATGGACAATTAAAATTTCCGATACGGTTCATATATGCCCGAGATATAGCCTAGACCGGCGTTTTCATTAAAATGTCGCGTAAGCGAATTAAAACAACTTTTTTTGCTCAAAAGCAGTTCTGGCATTTTCCATCCCATTGGTCAAAACTTCCGGCGATAGGTCCTCACATTCTTGACGGATATTGTCTTTAAGAGCTCCAAGAGTCTGAGGCTTGTTGACATAAATCCGCGACTTCAAAAAGCCCCACAAAAAGAAGTCTGCAGCGGTCAAATCAGGCGGTCTTGATGGCCAGTGCAAATCGCCAAAACGGGAGATTAAGCGCCCGGTAAGTGCATATCGGCTATGGCACGTGCAGTATGTGCTGTAGCACCGTCCTGTTGGAACCACATGTTTTCCAATCGAAACTCATCGAGTTGTGGCAAAAAGAACTCATTGATCATTGCTCTGTAGCACTCACCACTCACAGTAACCGTTTGGCCCGCGACGTCTTCGAAGAAAAAAGGTCCGATTACTCCTCCAGTGAAAACAGCACACCATACAGTGACTTTGAGCGGGTGTAATGGCTCTTCGTGGGCTACACGCGGATTTTCAGTGCCCCAGAAGCGTAAATTTTGCTTATTTACGTACCCGCTAAGATGGAAATGGGCCTCATCACTCATGATTATTTTTGATGAAAAATCATCTTCCTCTTGGGGTCAAATAAATGGTCACCAATATTCCGCGTTTCTTCGCATGCATTTTCGAGATTAGTAAACTGGCTGTTAATCAGTTTAATTACACTGTTATTAACGTTACGAACAATAAGTATTTCAGTTTGAAGTATCGCTGGCATGCAACATTATTTTATATACCATTATTTTTCGTTATTGAAGGAAAAGAGTTATCGATGTTGATAATTAATTTTGTAATTTTTATTAGGTACAATTTGGAAAGCTGTAATGGGTTTTTTGTAAACACCCATCCAACCAAGGCAAGTTAGGAAACGTTGCAAAAACTTTGTTCATAATCTAAAAAAAAAAATGTTAAGTGTACATACATATGTATATAAAAAGGTTCATATATGTATGTTGCTATCTAATGGTTTTCAGTTTTTATTCAGCATTTCAAAACACTCGTTAATTCAATTTGATACTTCTTTTATGTCCATAAGACAGTTTGGCAATTTCATGGACAAATCTCGTTTAACTTTTTCTAAATCTTTAACATAATTCATTTCGAATATTTTCAATAATTCTAAATTGGGAAGTTCTCCTATAACCATTAGACCTTCATCACTTATATTATTACAAGCTGAAACTTGAAGAACTTTTAAAGTTTTCTGGAGATGAATAAGTCCGCCTAAGCCATCGGACTCCAAATGTTTACAGCTGTGCAATATAACGGTATCAATATATTCACAACCTTTAAAATGTTCCAAACCAATTTTCATTATCGAGGAGCCGGTGGCATCAACAACTTTTATTCTGAAACGATTATTCTCAGGCGGCAAAGCATTATAGTTTGTATTTAATCGATTAGGCGCATCTAGTGTGCGTATGGCGCCACCATTTTTTATAACCCATTCTGCACACAGGCGGTCTGGTCCAACTTTTTGTAGACGATCTACATCGACGCGATTGAAGGCAATGGCCACATAACCCCAAAGTGATTTTCGAATAAATTCTTTGTCGACAGAAAGTTTGCAGCAATTTGATGCAGAATTTTGTAAAATTGATCCAGGAAAATAAATTAATTTCTGTAGTACTGACATTTTAATGAGATTTAAATAAAAATTGGCAGTAGACGAAAATTAAAATCAAAACAAGTATCGCAGTAATTTTGTTGTTAATTTATGGAGACCTTCAAGGTCTCCGTATTTTTGAGTGGTAAGTAAACATTCCACATTTTTAAAATAAATTGTTTACATCAAGGCGAATTCACTACTGAGTTCGCCTTGTGTTACGCTAAGGTGAATTCATTAATAGGTGAACTTGACAGCGCAGATGACTATTTTTTGCTTCCTGCGTCATATTCTTGCGCATATACGCATTTTCGCACATGCTTCCGAACAATATGCAAGCCACAACAACAAAGAATAAGAAACGAATTATCACGAATGCAAGAACAACAACAACATAATTTGTAGTAGATTTACTTGGAATTTTGCCTGCTTTAAATCATATGTATTTGTTTGTTTTTTATGTATTATATGTTTAGTTTTATCTTGTTTGTGTGAATGTGTTGTACATTTATATCCAAGGCGAATTAATTATTAGGTGGATGCATCGGCGAATTCAGGCGAATTCGGTTAATATGGCGGCACCTTCGCAGTCAAGTTTTGTTTACCGTTTTCGGCGCCATTTAAATTTTTGTACATGGCTTTATCAACTACTTTTGACAGCGTAAGTGTGAATTCGCCTTTTTACACAAACAAAATATCTGTTGTTTTTCTTATTGTTGTATTGTTGTAGCGAAGCGGCTACCTTGTTTTTTGTATCATGTTTATATCAAGCAGATCAACAGGTTAGATGTGTTGCAAATTCGTAACAGTATTATGGAAGGCACCATACAACATAGGTCGTTAAGATTAAGCGTCCGTCAAAAAAGTAAAGTCAGTGCAAGTGTATGAGACAAGTTACACATCACAAAGTATAGGACGCATAGACACAAAACAAAGCTCACAAAAAATAGCACTACTTTATACTTAAGATAAGTTGCAAACGTCATGAAAAAGTGCAGTTGCTTTTGATAGCCAAAGATGACAATTTATATTCTGGATTTCTTTTTTAAGTGTTTAGGTTTAAAAAAGATTTTTAATCAATATACAAAAAAGGGAAGAACGCATAGAAAGTTTGAAACTTGTGTCGAAGGTATATACACTGGGCACTGATCAATTTTAGCAAATTTTACTCCAACATTTTAAATGCTACAATAGACCTCCACGAACACTACTCCCTCTTTCCTCCTCATCATAATCTATTTTCCTAGTTCCAGTACAATGCGCTGCATATGTAGGCGCCATCCCCTGAGTACTGGTGCAAGATAAAAATAAAAATAATTAAATAGCTTATAAACATCGGCAATGTGTATAACGTGTGCTATGGACTTTTATCCTAACGTCACAAGCGATTGTGAACTTGACTACTGTTCTCTCGATAAAAAAGTTTCTTACGGCACACCTCTATTCGCAATATTTATATCTGAACAAGCAGAACGAAAATAAAAAATGTATATGTTCAAGCTCGTATATTTTGCTGAAGAATACGTATTCTGTATTAGATATAAATTTAAAAAATTCTTAGTACGCAATCGTAAAAATATACTTTCATATCCAAAATACTAATAATAATAAAATAAAATTGTATCAATTTGGAATGTATAATCATGGAAATTTAACTCATTTAAAATTACAAACTTTCGTATTGGAACATCTATATGCACAATAAATAAAAATATATGCAATAAAATTTTTATAATATATGTATATGTCTGTATTATTATATTTACAATAAAATAAATATTCACAGGATACACATTAACATCCATGTACATATGTTTCTTTTTTATTTTAATTAAAACAAATATATCATTTTTTCACGACCCAAAACTTTTTTTTTGATACGAAAACAACAAGAGTTGAAGAAAATACAACTAAATTTGACAGTTTATGTTGAACCAAGGCGAATTTATACAGGTGAGTGCAAGCGAGAAAGCGAATTCAATACTATATAATTTGTTATTGCAAAACTTACTGATAATGTCAAAATTTAAATTCGCCTAGGGTTGTTCAGATAAGAAAAAATGTTATATAAACATTAAATACAAATTTGTATAATTGTTTGAAATTAAAATCATAGATTAATGGTTTTTCACTTTTAAATTCAAAAAATTTCACTAAATCATACAAAAAAAACTTAGCGCGAAAATGTTTGTAAACAGCATAAAAAAAATTTGACAGTCTCATTGGAAAACACGCAGCAAGCAAAAAATAAGCACCTGAGCTGTCAAGTTCACCTGGTAGTGAAATCGTCTTGTGTTCAGAAAAAGTGTTAAAAACTATTTCGCAATATATTTGCAAATACATGTTTTTGCAGTCTACACGTGAACATTCGATGTTGGCAATAGAATTTGATAGCTGTGAACATAGTCATTTTCAAGCTTATTGCACGTGAAGCCCCTAATAATGAAAACGCGAAAATAAATTTACTGAATTGTTCGATCAGCTCCCAAGTTTTACGCTTAAATAGACATGATAATGTTTGCTCCCTAAAACTGTCATAACCATATACAACAAAGATAAATAAATAAATTTTAAAATATTGTTCAATTAGTTGCAAATAAATTGATAATATAATTATAAAAGTGCACATTGTATCCAGAATGCCATCACTTGTCTCACTAACCTACTTCTGCTACTATTAAAACCAACTCTGTGATTGAATGGGAACAGTTTTATTGTTTTTCTAATTTTCTTTTCCATATTCATTCGTGTCTAATTTGTTCTTATAGCAAGTTTGTGTGTATAACGCGGCGGGTTGTAAAATTTAATAAATAATTTATAACTAATTAAAATTTAAATCTGCTAAGAAAAAATTAATTAAACTTTTAAATAGATTTTATGAAAATTACTTGAACGTGTTAAAAAATTGTTCAAAAACAAAAATTTTATCCAGACATTGAATAAAAATTTGTAAAACAATAAAAAAAGTGATTTAAAAGAAATTATGCTTATAAGTTAAGCGAAATTAGTTAATTAATAAACAGTGAGTGCATTGCAATAGTTATACAGTTCAATTAAATAAATATATAATAAATCTTGTGAGTTAAGGATTTTATGAATAAAAATCAGCCTTCTTTTAATTGATGGTAAATCTGTTTTTATGTTTCCCATTTCCTTTATTTCGCGTTTTGTTATTTTTATACCTAATTTTAATGGTCGTTTCTTTAATTTTTATTCTCTTTTTAAAATTTCTTCTATTAGTGTTTATGGGCTTATGTGTGGGTATAAAAGAAAAATTCTGAAAGAAATATAGTAAGAAAAACAAAACCAAATTAAAACGTATCATCATCATCATTTAAAAATTGTAAACACCCTTCAATTCAAATCTGTTTATTTGATTTATCCATGCAACAAACACTAAACCACACACAAGCACCTCATGTAAAAAGTCAAGTGTATGTGAGAGATAAATGTGTGCGTGCGTAGCGTTCACAGGAAAGAGGGTTTTCCTATTAAAATTTTTTTTATATTTTTTTATGTTGTGCCAGGGATGGTAATTATTGTATGGATTAATTGATAGCTTGAAATTGTGAAAATTAAATCAAAGTTAAAAAAATCAGTATTTAGATGGTTTTACAGTTAAATTTCGATATAGGTATGTATCAGCAAAGCTTTGGTTCTACGAGATTTTTAGAATTAGATCTAAACCGTTATACCTACCTACCTTATGCCACCAGGTCTCGGACAGTTCGGAATAGTGAGAGTAAAAAGTAAATTACTCTCGAAATTTGCCAGTTTTTTCCAAAAATGCTGGAACGCAAAAAATCATAATTATACGTCTTGATATATAGTATCGGACAAAACCTAAGCACCCCTTCAGCCCATTTTTTTTAAATGATAATTTTTTTTAAAGAAAATAATGTCATTCAATTTTTTTTTATTTATTTATATCTTTATTATTAAAAAACACAAGCTTAAGGAATTCAGAATTTAATAAAAGAAAGTTAAAATTCAACAATTATTTTAATTCACAAGTATAAGCGGACAAAACTAAAGCACCCCCTAATATTGCGTTTGGAAATTTTACTATGCTACTGCGACATTACTGTGGCTGTGTTCTGTAACTTTGGCGAGAAGTTCTCGCATCGAAAACTTGTGAAACAAACTATTCAATTGTTTCTCGAAAAGTGAGAAAAAACTGCGTCTGTAACTCATGTCGAAAACTATCCAAAGCGATTACGTCGTTACGTTAGAAATGTCTGATAATATGAAACGAAGCCGACATGCAATTTTAAAAATGAAAGCGCCAGCCACAATTAGTATCGCCGCCGACCAAAAATTACTAAAGTTAAGAAATTTTGTTCGACGGCGTCATATTATAACCGCCGGCTATTCTAGGAAACGTATGGTATGGCTCTAATGTTTACATTTTATTTACAAATACATACATACATACTTATGCACAAAATTTTGTAAAATTAAAAAACAATTGCAATTTGTGAATTTTGAAAAAAACATTATAAAAGTATTACAATATACTTTGTCGGGACGGAAATTAAAATTGTAGAAATTTCAAACTTATATATTCCCTTAAAACTTGTTGTGTGAAGGGTATAAAAATTAATTAAAAAGTTAAAATAAAAAAATATCATTCTAAACTGTGTAAATATATATATCAAACTTAATATAACAACAAAATACTTATTTTTCAGCATAATTATTCATTTAATGATGATTATTGTTATTTGAAATACTATCTCACAGCCTTTTTATTTGGGAGAAATAATGACAGTTGAATGCGGGAAATTTTTTCGCAAAAGTTTTACAGACACAGTTTTTCTGTAAAATGGCGAGTAATTTCCTTACGTGACAGCTATTACTCACCAAAAAAAGTTATAGCTACAGTTTCAACTTTGTTTCATTTCACACTGTCACGATTCGCCAAACAGACTATCGAACGATGCATTCTTAAACATCGAAACGATGCTCGTTCGACATCCGTTTGTGATTCGTGTTCTATTGGAAAACTGTGTTACTCACTGGTAACTGACCATTTTGCGCGGCTATGGCTCGTCGGGCTTGGGCGGGTGTTCGTTCCACACAGCCAATAGAAGGTATCTTAATGTACCAGTGATTAATCCAAACCTAAACAAAAATAAAAAAAAGGGCCGAAAACGTCGATCGTGAGGACAGGAGTGGACACAGGCACTTTGATTCTGATGGTGGGATTGTTGGTGTTAAGTAATCCCGGGCTATAATCCCTCCCACAGTATCATAGACTGATACCGGACCGCGATAGCTTGGTTGCCAAAAATGTTTGCAGCTATCCCCTGAAAAAAATCCTATTCAACCATCCAAATACTCACCTCTACCAATTCACAGCCACATGATCATTTCATAGAAACATATCGCATATACAAATAATAAAATTCAATAATATTCATATATATTTATAATTTCCAATCTTCTATCAATTAATATATATACATAATTCAAAGCATTGAAGCTAAAATATCGTCTGCTGCTCAAGTCGATTCCAAACAGGAAACTTTGAGAAAAAGAAAGAAACTTGCCAATTTGGCAAAATCACGGCCACGAAAACTATGCGAACGAATAGCACTTTCGTTTTCTCGTATTTCCCTTGAGGAACAGGCTGATATTTACGCTTAGTTTTCTTAAATGGTATAGATCAGTGCACACAAACTTTCTTATAATTCAGGCTTAATTTCTATTTTTCTTTGTTTTTATTTTCTTTTATAAATCACATGAGTTCTTATTCTACTTCTTATCGGAATTCCTTTTCTATTTAGTTATTCGGTATTGTACTTATTCTTCGAAAAATGATTTGGCTTTAATTTCTAGTTTAGTTAAGTTTTGTTAAAGTTTCAGTTTTAAATCAATTTGCCTTTATCCGTACTTAAAATCTTATTTAATTGGTTTCTTTTCATTTAAAATTTCGACTCAATTTGTTTCTTATCACGTAAATTTTCTATTTAGTTTGCCATATATTCAGATTTCCATTCAACTTCTAATTTTGATTCATTTCTGTTAACTCTTAATATTAACTTAGTTCAATGGCGTTATCCTTTCTAGAGGAAGTTTCGCCAAAGAGGAAAAATATAATAATAGTATACAGTTTTCTCAACTTTCAACTTCGTGGCGATTAATCGTTATTGCGACCTCTTCTTTTCATCTCTTTAACACTTGAATTTTAAAAATTTAATCTTAAGAAAAAAAAGGTGTCACAAAAATGCAAAATTCCTCCAGTAAAGAAAACGGCATAAGTCTAAAATTAGGTTAATTTTGGTAAAGCCGGGCTTAAATAAATGATATAGCTGTTTAGATTCCGAACCGAGATAAGATTTAGGATGTATTTAAAAGTGACTGGTGGTGTACAAGTTGTTGCAAAATGACCCGAGGCTGGTTACGGTTACCCGAAAAGATGGAATTAGTAGCGAATAAAATATGCTGTAACAACTGTTTCAACCAAAACGGTGGCTTTCTTTTTTCCCCGGTCTGAAAGCCTAGTAAGAAGACCAAATAAATTGAAAAATGCAGACTTTAGGCGGCTGCCGTTCGCCTTAGCTTTCTATTTTCCCCGGTCTGAAAGCCTTTTAAGAAGACCAAATAAAAATAACAAAAATTGCAAGCTTTCGGCGGCTGCAATTCGCCTTGTGTTCGCTGTTCGGCGTTGAATAGCAAACGCACCCCACACTCCTTATATCGGACAAAACCAAAAAAAATCACTTAACTGACCCCCCAAGACACTCACTACGCTTTAAAAACGGACGGACTAAATTCAGACCCTTCCCCGGACTTGTAATTCTTATGCGGACGGACCCCTAACGTGGGCAATGGCAAACTACTCCTTCACTCGGACAGACCAAACGTTTTATTAATTCTATTGCGGACGGACAATCTCCCTTACTGAGACAAAACCGTCAGACTGGGCATATATACATTTGAAAAACGAACTGACACTGTTACCGCGAGAGTTGTGGCGAGCGCTTGGCTTCTCATTCACCGAACACGAACACAACCGAATTTTCCCCGGCCAGACGTTGGCATACTATTCAAACACAAACGCACTTGACTTCGCCCGGCCTTGATTATGACCTAAACACGACCGCACTGTTATTCCGAATACCCGTAAACTAGCTAACTATTTGGCACCACGAATATCAGGTTATAATGCTAATAATAATGACAATAATAAGAACGGACTTACAGGCTGGTGAATGCTGTTGTGTCGCTGGCTGGTGTTGTTGCTAGTTGTGTTGCTATTGATGTCTCTATTGTGTTAGCTGGCTGATGCTGTTGCTAGCTGGTGTTGTTGCTAGCTGCTGCTGCTGATGTCTCTATTGGGGTAGCTGGCTGATGCTGTTGCTAGCTGGTGTTGTTGCTAGCTGCTGCTGCTGATGTCTCTATTGGGGTAGCTGGCTGATGCTGTTGCTAGCTGGTGTTGTTGCTAGCTGCTGCTGCTGATGTCTCTACTGGGTTAGCTGGCTGATGCTGTTGCTAGCTGGTGTTGTTGCTAGCTGCTGCTAGTGATGGTGTATCTGTCGTGGTAGCTGGCTGATGGCTGGTTATGGCTGTGGAGCTGGCTGATTGCTAGCTGACTGATGGCTGTCTGATGCGGTTGCTAGCTAGTGTTGTTGCTAGCTGCTGCTATTGATGGAGCCTCTTTTGTGGTAGCTGGCTGATGCTGTTGCTAGCTGGTGTTGTTGCTAGCTGCTGCTGATGGCTGTCTGATGCGGTTGCTAGCTGGTGTTGTTGCTGGCTGCTGCTGCTGATGTCTCTATTGGGTTAGCTGGCTGATGCTGTTGCTAGCTGGTGTTGTTGCTAGCTGCTGCTAGTGATGGTGTATCTGTCGTGGTAGCTGGCTGATGGCTGGTTATGGCTGTGGAGCTGGCTGATTGCTAGCTGACTGATGGCTGTGTGATGTTTGGCTGGTTGGCTGGGTGGTTGTGCCTATATGATGTGTGGCTGGTGGTATTTGTATGATGGATGGCGTTTGCTGTGGCTGGTTGGACTTCTTACGCACTCGGAAGCCCTGTTGGTTGGTACTTACCACTCAGCGTGACCGGCTTTTACCGCACCAAGAGAGTGGGTTCCATCAAAGACTTAATAACTCCCGAGTATGCCACCTGCTTGAAGAATTATTCAAGCCGCATATATAAAAAAAAAGAGAACGTTTTCCACCTTGCTCTTTACCAGGCGTGGCCACGTTGCTAACGTTGCACTTCAAGTTCATGAAGGCTGAAGCAAATACCAACTTTAACTTCTGATTATCACGTTAAAAAAATTGCGTTCTCGTTACACACAACTGGACAATCAATCCATAGCTTTTTCTCTTCTTTTTTTCTAGGCTCAGCAATAAATTGATCACCTCTATAGTTTTTCCTCTGCCACCGGTTGTCGCACAAACTGTTAAATTTTTGCTTACCACTCAGCTTCACGTCCACATAGAAAAAGACCGGAAATTAGGCGTGCTTTAGTGACATTTAATTCTGTCATTCAACCGTCGCCATATTGCATCAGAGTTGCAATTTTTCTCCGCTGTCAACTCATTTTGCATCGTTGCATTTTTGGCTGTCTCCACGCGCTGTGAACATGTCCATGGCAAGACATTGACATGGGACACCACACCCTTTCCTCGTGGTGGAACATTTTATCATATTCGCAATCATATTGCGAATATGATAAAAGGTAATTATTTTATTACGCTCTTAAGTCCTTTGCATGGAAAACTCCCAATGGCTTACCCTGTAAGGTTTCGATCTCATATAGACTATTCCCGACCAATCGAGTGATGCGACACTTTAAAAACTTCCTACAAAGCTTTGCCGACACCTGTCGAGCGAAGTCTGATAGCTGAAAGTTCCGTCTGAACACTTCTTGACCCCTTTGAACTTGACATTTCTTGTTCGAGTGTTATATTTCTTTGCGTTGGACTCATAGCTCTGGTGCAACCTGTCCCGGAGTTTATCCCGGACGGATCTGTTTTCAAAACGCATATCGGGTTCGTCGACCGCGTCTAACTTCCGAGCAAGCTTATAAGCAGAGGCATGAGTAATCATGTTAGTACCAAAGAGTGCGAAGTACGGTGTCATCCCAATAGCTGAGTGTACGGCAGAGCGAAGAGCGCATTCGATCTCGCAAATATGCAAATCCCATTCGTTATGGTTTTCCCCTAAATATGACCGAATAGCTGCTAGTATCGACTGGTTCACCCTCTCCGACGCGTTTGCCTGTGGAGCATACACTCCCGTTTTTCTGTGCTCAATGCCAAATGTGTTCATCAAATCGTTAAACTCCTTGCTTATAAACTGAGGTCCATTATCAGACACTATAATCTCTGGGCAACCGAATTTATAAAAAACTTCCGTAACCAGAAAATCAACTACCTTACGTGCCTGAGCCTTGGCCATTGCCTTCAACAATACGAATTTTGTGACATGATCTAATACAATGAATATGTAGCTATTGCCTTTCTTTGAGCGAGTGTAAGGGCCCAAAAAATCTAGATATATTCGTTGAAAAGGTTTCGTGGCGTCCGCCTCCTTTCCCATAGGTGGTCTCAGAATGGTGTTGGATGGCTTGCATTCCTTGCAAGTATCGCAATTATTGACGAAACTTCGAACTTGAATGTTCAGGTGCGGCCAGTACAGATACTCTCTTATCCTGCGAATAGTTTTAGCTATGCCTCCGTGAGCCATCTCTGGTGGGCAGTGTGCTTTTGCTATTACTCCCGCTGTCAATGAAGCTGGCACCCACAATTTCCAAGCATGGTCCTCTGTTAATACGTCTCCGTTATAAAAGGTGGTCCTCTTATAAAAAAAATTGTCTATTACTTTAACATCCGGCAAGCTGTTTTTCTCTTCCTGCACGGTTCGAATCAATTGCTTATAGTCATCAGAACTAAACTCTGGAGAGTCGACATCCACTAAAGGTGCTCTCACTTCCTCTAACGCATCAACTGTGTATCTTGAGAGTGCGTCTGGAACAACATTTTGCGCCCCTTTGCGGTGCTTTATCGTAAAGGTGAATGGCTGCAGCTGCAAACTCCAACGAGCTAATCTTCCACTAAGATCTTTTTGGCTCATCAGCCATCTGAGGCTTGAATGATCCGTGATCACCACGAACTGCATCAATTCAATGTAGGGCCTAAATCTCTTAATAGCGGATACTACGGCTAAACATTCACGCTCAGTCACAGAATAATTTTTCTGAGAGGAAGTAAGTTTCTTCGAAAAGAAAGCGATGGGATGTTCGCCGCCTTCAGGATCCTCTTGAAACAGGACTGCTCCTATCCCCACGTCCGATGCGTCACACTGTATGTGGAACGTCTTAGAAAAATCTGGGTGACTTAAAACTGGGCTGGTAGTCAGACAGTGTATCAACTTATCGAATGCTGTTTTTGCTTCAGCAGTAAACTCAAACTTCTTTCCCTTGCGGAGCGTTTCACAAATCGGTGTTGTTATGGTGGCGTAATTGTCGATGAATCTCCGGTACCAACCAGTGGTTCCCATGAAACTGCGTACTTGTTTGGGTGTTGCTGGGTACTTGAAATTCCTAATTGCTAAAATCTTATCCGGGTCTGGCCTTAAGACTCCTCCTCCAACGATGTATCCAAGATACTTCAATTCTTTACAACAAAACTTGGACTTTTCCACATTAATTGTTAATCCCGCGCTAGTTAAACAGTGCGCTACTTCTCTCAGCAGATTGATGTGTTCGGCAAAGTTGGAAGATACTACTAACAGGTCATCCAGGTAGACGAAAACACGTTCGCGAAGGCGTGCTGGAATAACTTTGTCCATTAAACGGCATAACCGCTGAGCTGCGTTACATAACCCAAACGGCATGACCGTGAAATGGTACAAAGGCCTTCCAGCTACCGTGAACGCCGTCTTTTCCCTACTGGAGACTGCTAGCGGTATCTGCCAAAACGCGTCTTTCAAATCTATGCTGGAAATAAAGTGAGTATCTCCTAGCCTGCTTAATAACCCCTCGATGTTAGGTAAAGGATAAGCGTCCTTGACTGTTACATCGTTCAACCTTCGAGCGTCGAGACATATGCGTACCTTTTCGCCTTTTTGAACGAATGTGACCCGGTTATTCCATGGGCTTTCACTGGGTTCGATGACACCCAAAGAAATCATCCGGTCGAGTTCTTTGTACATGAGCTGCTGTACAGCTGGCGACACTGGGTAAAATTTTTCCTTAATTGGCAATGCTGCTCCCGTGTCAATTACGTGTGTCTCTAACAATGTCTTTCCGAGGCCTTGCTGTGTAAACGATGGAAAGTCCTTAACAGCTTGATCCAAACTGTACTGTAAATCAGGTGACAAAATGTGTCGCGGTGGAAAATCAGTTAATGTGTCGGCTGGCTCCCCTTTGTTAGTCGACATTTCGGTGACCTCAAATCTGAATACGTTGAATTTCTTCAAAAAGTCTACGCCCAAAAATAATTTGTGTTTCAACGAAGGTACCATATATAAATCAATATAATCTGTCCGGCCATTAAACTCTATTAACGCCCTAACTCGACCTAAAATTTTGTTGGCTCTGCCGTCTGCAGTAAAAATATTTGACTGATAAGGGTAGATTAAAAGTTTTGCCTTTTCGATGAACTCGAGGCATCCCTCCCCTAGGCATGATACGGTGGCTCCGCTGTCTAGCAAGCCTTGAATCTCAAATCCATTTATACAAATATCCGTGTAGATTCGGTTATCAGACTTTTCAATTAAACGTAAAGAAATAACGTTGTTGTTTTCGTTGATCAAACCGTTGTCTTGTTTTCCAAATCCTAGGTGTCGTTTCGCCGAAAATCCTCTCCCTGGCTATGTGGTATTCTAGTAGCCGTTGGTGATAGGGTTTTCTGACTGGAATTTCATAATTGGTGGCTGGTTCACCTACTGGTGGTTGGTCATTGCTTAAAATTTGTATCCGTTGCGGTGTTAAAGGTTCTTCTGGTGTTGTTGATTCGACCTCATCATTTGTTTGTATACCCACGTTGACATATGCTGGTGTAGTATCGTCGAGACTTACTGAGCCGTAGGTGGTGGAACCGTTGAGGCCGGTTGTGCTTGGCATTGGGTTGCTGCATTTCTCGAACGAATCTCCAACCCAATCCGGGGATTGTTCGATACCCTGTTTCCCTGACAGTAAGGACATTTCGGCGTTACGGTGTTTTCGTAGCCGCATTTAAAACAAAATAATCTTCTCCTTTCCGATGGGCAGTCCATAAACATATGGCCTTCAGCTTTGCAGTTCCAGCAAACCAATTTGCGTGCTGGGGCTGTCAAGGCACTAACCGCAACTTCCTCTTCCGCAAGCGTCTCTACGCTCACATCCAAATCTATTTCATTAATTTGCCTTGTTGGGTATCTGTGGCTATTTATCCGCTGGTTGTTCAACATATTTTCTGCTCGCCTACCTTCCGTTCTAAACTGGCTAAGACTAAACGGCCTAATCGCAAATAAAAGCTGCGACATAGCTGGTCTCAAATTGCTCTTCAAAATTTCTACTAAGTCTTGTTCCAAAATCGGGTTAGTCTGTTGGTTTCTCAGATGAATGACTGCATTACAAAAATCATCGAACGATTCGGTTGGTTGTTGACGCCGGTCTAAAATTTTTCGTTGAATGTCAAAATCGCTCTCAAATCGGTGAAAATATTTGACTAGAGCGTTCCTAAGCGTTGGCCAATCGCTGATATTGTTGTTCATCCTTCTGTAATCCCATAACCAATCCAATGCTGGTCCACTGAGCAAATGATGAAAGCTTCGCATAACTTCTGCCCACGGGCAATCATAGTCTGACTGTAATATTTCGACTCGAAAAACGAAATCTTCAACACTCATGGTTTTTGTAGTCCCGTCAAATCTAAGTCCCCATTTGTCTATTCTAGGTGTTGGTTCTCTGTAATGGTTTCTGTTGTTCGCGTTGGTGTATGGGTTCCAATTGGTTTGATAATTCGGTGGTTGGAAGTGATGATACTGTCCCAACGGTGGTGGTGGTTCACTAAAACGTGTTTCTTGCGGTGTATTTTCAAAAACTGGTTGAAATTCTTGATTGAAGAGTGGTGGTTGTCTCTGGTTTGCGTCCCGGTAATTCATTCGTTGAGGTGGCTGTCGTTGACCATTACCCCGGTTAGCTGTAAACACAGATGGTGGCTGACTAAAGTTCCTTGCGGCTGGCTGCTCAACGCGACTTACGTTCGATCTTTGGCTGCTTCTATCTTGTTGTGATATCGCACTGATTGTTGCGCGGACTATACCCGGTATCAGTTCTTCAATTCGGGCATCCACTGATCGACGAATTTCAAGCTGCCTTAAGCCTTCTTGAGCTTCATGTCTTGCGTCTCTGCGTTCTGTGCCTGTCGGGTTAACATTGCTGTTTCTCGCCTCTTCCCTAATTTTTCTAGCTGTTATGCTCGAATACTCCGGTGATGGTATAGTTGAATCTGTTGATGTGTTTGGCGTTGTTTCGGGGGCTTCCCCTGGAACGCGTACGATTGTTTGACTTTCTCTGGCAGTTGCTAGCATTCCGGCAGGTCGGCGATGAGTCGCGCCGGCACCTACGTATCTTGATGACGCGGCTGCCTCGTAATCCTCGGCCGTTGTGGTGAGACTGGTTGCTGTTGTTGTTGTCCTTGTAGTTGTGGTTACCGTTGCTGCGGTTACTGAAGTCATTCCAGGTTCCATAATTCCACTAGTATCGAAACCACTTCTGGTTTTTACCATAACCTGTGAATCCCAAAACGACAACAATGCCCGATGAGAGCTAAACAAAAACCTATCAACCTAAAACTTCAGAAAGAAACGCTCAAATCAACAATTGCACTACACTGTACAACCGACAAAATATCTTATCTCGAATCCAAAAACCTGAAAAGCTGAAAGAAAATAAGCTCCAATTCGGCGCTTTGAAAATTAATAAGAAAATATATGGCTCCAATTCGGTGCCTAAAATGAATAAGGAAATATATGGCTCCAATTCGGTGCCTTAAAAATTAATAGTAAAATATATGACTTAAAAATGAATATAAAATTTATAAGTGATGTGGCAAAAAGTTAAACCCTATGAGTATGGGCATATAAAAAACAAACCAGTGGAATAACAATTGAAATCACTGGCTAAATATATGCTAGATATTTGTTCATACAATTGATCAGCGTGTTCACTCTTACACTTCGAAAATTGGGTAAGAGTTGCTCAAAAACAAAATAACAATTGCTCATATAATTGGTTTGTATTTGGTTGGTTGAATATATAAATAAAACTAAAAAAAAATCAGAATCAAAACGACTGGATTGCTCCTGACGGTTCACGTGTGAAATTTATCCACTCGGAATCTTACAGTCCTGTGTCTAAAGTAAACGTCGCAACGCGGCATTGTCTAACAACAGTCCGGGACTTACGTTACCCTCAACACGAACCGATCGTTAATGTGATGTGTCGCGATCAGCGGGTCTGGCAATACCCTACCGCTGAGACTTACCCATCACCAAAACGTTAATCGTTAAAACCTTTGTCGCGAATGACCTGATGATTCATCGATCATGACTTACAAAAGTTCCCCGATTCACTGTAAAACGACTCGAAACTATCATACAAAGATTCCTCATGTCCAAAGATTTCAAAAATGTCCAAGGTACTAGAAGTATTATTTAAAAGCGGTTATAAGAGTTGGGTGATTCCTTCACAAAGTATCCGAATTATTTTCCAGCAACGTCGCAACACTGGCATGATGCATCGCATCTTCCGGGACTTACGCTACCTTCTAACAAATCAAAACACCATGCGACGGTCTCTCTCAAAGCTGAATCCAAGATCTATAAAAATTCTATATCCGACTCTATTCGTGCCCCACGTTGGGCGCCATAAGAATACTGTCACGATTCGCCAAACAGACTATCGAACGATGCATTCTTAAACATCGAAACGATGCTCGTTCGACATCCGTTTGTGATTCGTGTTCTATTGGAAAACTGTGTGACTCACTGGTAACTGACCATTTTGCGCGGCTATGGCTCGTCGGGCTTGGGCGGGTGTTCGTTCCACACAGCCAATAGAAGGTATCTTAATGTACCAGTGATTAATCCAAACCTAAACAAAAATAAAAAAAAGGGCCGAAAACGTCGATCGTGAGGACAGGAGTGGACACAGGCACTTTGATTCTGATGGTGGGATTGCTGGTGTTAAGTAATCCCGGGCTATAATCCCTCCCACAGTATCATAGACTGATACCGGACCGCGATAGCTTGGTTGCCAAAAATGTTTGCAGCTATCCCCTGAAAAAAATCCTATTCAACCATCCAAATACTCACCTCTACCAATTCACAGCCACATGATCATTTCATAGAAACATATCGCATATACAAATAATAAAATTCAATAATATTCATATATATTTATAATTTCCAATCTTCTATCAATTAATATATATACATAATTCAAAGCATTGAAGCTAAAATATCGTCTGCTGCTCAAGTCGATTCCAAACAGGAAACTTTGAGAAAAAGAAAGAAACTTGCCAATTTGGCAAAATCACGGCACGAAAACTATGCGAACGAATAGCACTTTCGTTTTCTCGTATTTCCCTTGAGGAACAGGCTGATATTTACGCTTAGTTTTCTTAAATGGTATAGATCAGTGCACACAAACTTTCTTATAATTCAGGCTTAATTTCTATTTTTCTTTGTTTTTATTTTCTTTTATAAATCACATGAGTTCTTATTCTACTTCTTATCGGAATTCCTTTTCTATTTAGTTATTCGGTATTGTACTTATTCTTCGAAAAATGATTTGGCTTTAATTTCTAGTTTAGTTAAGTTTTGTTAAAGTTTCAGTTTTAAATCAATTTGCCTTTATCCGTACTTAAAATCTTATTTAATTGGTTTCTTTTCATTTAAAATTTCGACTCAATTTGTTTCTTATCACGTAAATTTTCTATTTAGTTTGCCATATATTCAGATTTCCATTCAACTTCTAATTTTGATTCATTTCTGTTAACTCTTAATATTAACTTAGTTCAATGGCGTTATCCTTTCTAGAGGAAGTTTCGCCAAAGAGGAAAAATATAATAATAGTATACAGTTTTCTCAACTTTCAACTTCGTGGCGATTAATCGTTATTGCGACCTCTTCTTTTCATCTCTTTAACACTTGAATTTTAAAAATTTAATCTTAAGAAAAAAAAGGTGTCACAAAAATGCAAAATTCCTCCAGTAAAGAAAACGGCATAAGTCTAAAATTAGGTTAATTTTGGTAAAGCCGGGCTTAAATAAATGATATAGCTGTTTAGATTCCGAACCGAGATAAGATTTAGGATGTATTTAAAAGTGACTGGTGGTGTACAAGTTGTTGCAAAATGACCCGAGGCTGGTTACGGTTACCCGAAAAGATGGAATTAGTAGCGAATAAAATATGCTGTAACAACTGTTTCAACCAAAACGGTGGCTTTCTTTTTTCCCCGGTCTGAAAGCCTAGTAAGAAGACCAAATAAATTGAAAAATGCAGACTTTAGGCGGCTGCCGTTCGCCTTAGCTTTCTATTTTCCCCGGTCTGAAAGCCTTTTAAGAAGACCAAATAAAAATAACAAAAATTGCAAGCTTTCGGCGGCTGCAATTCGCCTTGTGTTCGCTGTTCGGCGTTGAATAGCAAACGCACCCCACACTCCTTATATCGGACAAAACCAAAAAAAATCACTTAACTGACCCCCCAAGACACTCACTACGCTTTAAAAACGGACGGACTAAATTCAGACCCTTCCCCGGACTTGTAATTCTTATGCGGACGGACCCCTAACGTGGGCAATGGCAAACTACTCCTTCACTCGGACAGACCAAACGTTTTATTAATTCTATTGCGGACGGACAATCTCCCTTACTGAGACAAAACCGTCAGACTGGGCATATATACATTTGAAAAACGAACTGACACTGTTACCGCGAGAGTTGTGGCGAGCGCTTGGCTTCTCATTCACCGAACACGAACACAACCGAATTTTCCCCGGCCAGACGTTGGCATACTATTCAAACACAACCGCACTTGACTTCGCCCGGCCTTGATTATGACCTAAACACGACCGCACTGTTATTCCGAATACCCGTAAACTAGCTAACTATTTGGCACCACGAATATCAGGTTATAATGCTAATAATAATGACAATAATAAGAACGGACTTACAGGCTGGTGAATGCTGTTGTGTCGCTGGCTGGTGTTGTTGCTAGTTGTGTTGCTATTGATGTCTCTATTGTGTTAGCTGGCTGATGCTGTTGCTAGCTGGTGTTGTTGCTAGCTGCTGCTGCTGATGTCTCTATTGGGGTAGCTGGCTGATGCTGTTGCTAGCTGGTGTTGTTGCTAGCTGCTGCTGCTGATGTCTCTATTGGGGTAGCTGGCTGATGCTGTTGCTAGCTGGTGTTGTTGCTAGCTGCTGCTGCTGATGTCTCTACTGGGTTAGCTGGCTGATGCTGTTGCTAGCTGGTGTTGTTGCTAGCTGCTGCTAGTGATGGTGTATCTGTCGTGGTAGCTGGCTGATGGCTGGTTATGGCTGTGGAGCTGGCTGATTGCTAGCTGACTGATGGCTGTCTGATGCGGTTGCTAGCTAGTGTTGTTGCTAGCTGCTGCTATTGATGGAGCCTCTTTTGTGGTAGCTGGCTGATGCTGTTGCTAGCTGGTGTTGTTGCTAGCTGCTGCTGATGGCTGTCTGATGCGGTTGCTAGCTGGTGTTGTTGCTGGCTGCTGCTGCTGATGTCGCTATTGGGTTAGCTGGCTGATGCTGTTGCTAGCTGGTGTTGTTGCTAGCTGCTGCTAGTGATGGTGTATCTGTCGTGGTAGCTGGCTGATGGCTGGTTATGGCTGTGGAGCTGGCTGATTGCTAGCTGACTGATGGCTGTGTGATGTTTGGCTGGTTGGCTGGGTGGTTGTGCCTATATGATGTGTGGCTGGTGGTATTTGTATGATGGATGGCGTTTGCTGTGGCTGGTTGGACTTCTTACGCACTCGGAAGCCCTGTTGGTTGGTACTTACCACTCAGCGTGACCGGCTTTTACCGCACCAAGAGAGTGGGTTCCATCAAAGACTTAATAACTCCCGAGTATGCCACCTGCTTGAAGAATTATTCAAGCCGCATATATAAAAAAAAAGAGAACGTTTTCCACCTTGCTCTTTACCAGGCGTGGCCACGTTGCTAACGTTGCACTTCAAGTTCATGAAGGCTGAAGCAAATACCAACTTTAACTTCTGATTATCACGTTAAAAAAATTGCGTTCTCGTTACACACAACTGGACAATCAATCCATAGCTTTTTCTCTTCTTTTTTTCTAGGCTCAGCAATAAATTGATCACCTCTATAGTTTTTCCTCTGCCACCGGTTGTCGCACAAACTGTTAAATTTTTGCTTACCACTCAGCTTCACGTCCACATAGAAAAAGACCGGAAATTAGGCGTGCTTTAGTGACATTTAATTCTGTCATTCAACCGTCGCCATATTGCATCAGAGTTGCAATTTTTCTCCGCTGTCAACTCATTTTGCATCGTTGCATTTTTGGCTGTCTCCACGCGCTGTGAACATGTCCATGGCAAGACATTGACATGGGACAACACGTTTCAGTCGAAAAGTTTCTCGTGGCGAGAGTTACAGAACACAGCCACTGTATTAGGTAACAGTATCCTCCAAAAATGCAGCAGCTACTAAGTTACAATGTTAAGAAGAAGAATTTTTTTTTTAGAATTTATACGAAAATTGTCATTGTTTTAAAGTTTTCGTTGAGATAAAGAGTAATGGCACGCAATAAGTACTCAATTGATTTTAATATTTGACTAATTGATGATTGGAGAGCCGGCTTATCAGGACATCAATTGAGTGCAAAATATTCGATCAACAGATCAATCATTTCTAGGCTAATTAAAAAGTTTTTGTAGTCTGATCGCACATCTCCTAGTCATTCTGGAAGAAGGCCACGTGAAACTTCGTGACATAAAGACTCCTTAATTAAAACGACAATCCAAAATTATCCTACAGCATCTTCCAGTTCCGTACGAAATCGCTTAGATTTAAATATTAGCGAATGAACGATTCGCAGAAAAGCAGTAGAGGCCGGATTATTCAGTTGACGACCAGCAAAAACCCCTTTTATATCGTCAAAAAATAAAAAAGGCCGACTTGAATTCGCCAAGGCCCATCTCCACTGGAGTTTAATTTAAAAAATTCAGATGGCATAAGGCGTGTACGCAGACCAAATGGGAAACGGTTGAATCCTAAATATTGCAAAGGCACTGTAAAGCATGGAGGCGGCAACATAATGGTCTGGGGTTGTTTCTCTGGGCAAGGGGTTGGGCCACTTCATACGATTGATGGAACTATGAATCGTTTCAAGTATCGTGATATATTTTTTGGCCGTACTATATCATCGATTTTGGATTTTTTTTTTTGAACAGATAAGTACAATCAGAAATCCATTAGCTCGGTTTCAAATTATTGCTAACAAACAAAATATGTATATGTGTTTGACTTAACTACAAGTAAAACAAAAACAGTGTGGCAAATGCCACGTTTAGTGGCGAACTACGTGTGCGTAGAATTTGTACTGTAAATTTTTACAAATAATTGTTTGTATTAAAAAAAGTAAAAGCATAAATATTTATTTTGTTTTGACAAGTTGAGTGTGCTAGTCGGAGTAAAGCAAAGCAGCATCATACAATATTAGATATATTATTATTTGTACAAAAAGTAATGCGCATCACTGTGGTTAAACTGTTTGCGCAATACTTTCTGTTACACTAGTGTACGCCTGTAATATCTGTCTACAATAAATGTAATCATTTGGGAGGTATTATTGGCCCCGCACAGACAGAAATATAGATCGATACTCAAATTTTAATTATTCATTTCTGCGGTATATGCTTTCCGCCATATAGATTTAACAACCTGTTTCTAATAATTCTGATTTGTTACAGTGCCAACAACCAACAATTCAGTTTCTAGTGTCGTATTTTCTGACAACTCTATTTCTAAACAGTCAGACACTACACCCACGTATTTATAATGGGTGATTTTATAAGAACTATCGGAAATTTAAAAAAAAAAAACACATAAAATTCAGAAAAATGCATGAAATATTTATTTGGATCGATAGTTGGATCGATATAATTTAATGTTTGAAGATTATTTCATGCAAATGTTGCCCGCGGCTGTTGGCATACTCTTTCCAACATTTCGGCCGGTATCTCACGAATAATGTTGGCAATGTTGGCTTCCAGTGCGTCAATCGAAGCGGGCTTGTCGCTATAGACATTAGCCTTAACATAGCCCCACAAAAAATAGTCTAGAGGCGTTAAATCGCACGATCTGGGCGGCCAATTGACTGGTCCCAAGCGTGAAATAAACTGTTCACCGAACTCGCCTCTCAATTGGTCCATTGTTTCGCGTGCTGTGTGGCATGTGGCACCGTCTTGTTGAAACCACATGTCATGCAAGTCAAGCTTTTCCATTTTGGGCAAAAAAAAAGTTGTTTATCATCGCACGGTAGCGCTCACCATTCACAGTAACGTTGTGATTCGCATCATCTTTGAAGAAATACGGCCCAATGATGCCGCCAGCCCATAATCCGCACCAAACGGTTGTTTTTTGTGGATGCATTGGTAGCTCTTGCAATGCTTCTGGCTGCTCTTCACTCCAAATACGGCAGTTTTGCTTGTTCACGTATCCATTCAACCAGAAATGAGCCTCGTCACTGAACACAATTCTTCGATAAAAAAGTGGATCTTCATCTAACTTTTCACGAACCCATACACCAAAAATTTGGCGTTGTGGTAGGTCGTTTGGCTTCAATTCCTGCACCAGCCGTATCTTATAATCTATATATATCTTCACACCCAAATCCTTCCGCAAAATTTTCCACGTAGTGGAGTAACAGAGGCCCAATTGCTGCGAACGGCGCCGAATCGATAATTCACGGTCATCACTGGCCGATACGGCTGCGATATTTTCTTCAGTTCGCACTCTACGTAAGCGTGTTGGTGGTTTAATGTCCAACAATGTAAATTTGGTGCGAAATTTTTTTACAATAGCCCGAATAGAAGCCTTAGTAGGTCGATTAAACTGACCATAAAATGAAGAAGCGCGCGATGAACTTTCTTGACAGAGCACGCATTTTGGTAATAAAATTCAATAATTTGCAAGCGTTGTTCGTTTGTAAGACGATTCATGATTAAATTATAGACCAAACTGAAGATGTTTGACAGTGACACAAGAGCTGTCAAAACTGGTGTTGCCAAAAAGATAATAGCAAAAAAATCACTCGTTAGAAACTCCGAAATTGTTCACATACTATATTCGCTGAATCGCAGTACTTAAATTTAATAACGTACTAAACTCTTCTTTTATTTCAGTTAGTGGAACTTCCTTGAGTGGACCTCCTTCTTTTTCACACGTCTTTTATAGTACGTCCGCATGCTAAAGTTGGATTTACTAATATTGACCGAACGCTACCTTGAAAATGTAGACAAAAAATGTACGACACGTCGGGAATGTTTTACTTTTTATTTACTAAAGATCAAATAGCAAAAATGTTTTAAGCAACAAATATCTATAAATGTCCATATACAAATATAAAAAAAATTATGGAGTTTGTCGGTACACAAAACCGTTGGAACGCAAAACTATTATAGACCACTTAAGACTTAGCAACGATGGTTGTTATGACTTAGCTATGCCCTATTTAATAGAAGTGTTTATTATGAAAGGAAATTTTAAATTCTTTTTATTAATTGAAATCTATTTAAATAAAAATTTGTGAATGTACAAAATTTAGTGAATGTATGATATTAACTTCAAGTTTGTACAAGTATATATTTTTTGTTAAAACTTAAAAGCTGTAGTTTTTATTAAAGGCAACCATGAAATATTTTGCCATATTTTAACCTATTTAAATATATATTTTATGCAAAAACTAATTATTTTATTAGCTGATGCTTGCGATAATCATATTGATGATTTGTTCCGCCAAATTTGACGATTTTAAACCAGATTTATCTGGCATCTATGACTACGAGAGCTGTCGTTTTACGACGAGAGAGAGAGAGATAGAGAGAGAGAGAGAGAGAGAGAGCGGAAAAGAGATAACCAAAACGAATTGTAGATGTTAAATTAATGTTTCGCACGGTTTTTGGTGTGCGTGGTGCGCTTTTTTAACATTTTCGGTGTGCTTTTTAAATTTCGGTGGCTCCAAATCTAGTTCAACTGAACTTTTTGTTTTAATATAAGAAAAAAAGTTTAATCAAGTACACAAAATTTTTACATTTCGTTTTGCAGATCACAATCAGAACACGGAGTTATAGTGTACAAAAGCAATCTTACTGTATTATATATGTATATTATCGAAAGAAAAAGGAACATTTCGTTTCATAAAATTTGCTGCCTTAAAGCGTGTTTTCTTATTAAACGATCATGCAAAGTTTGTCAAATATTATAATAAATGCAGACAAAGATAACGAAGTTCATGCTTATGATGGCGCGTGAATTGATAAATTACTAAATTATTATTTAAATTATAAAATTTTTTCAAAACGTTTGCATTAAATATTGACTATCATCATCTTTTATTTGTTGTAATTCTTGCAAACTGATTTTCACTGCTCGTTTCCGAGAACACAAATGAAATTTACTTTGTGTTTGATAGAATTGCTATTAAATAGAGTTTGATTCTGTAACTTTTAATGATCCGATATTCGTAAATTTCCTCGACATATGCCATTTCTTGCAGTAACGATTGTGTGCTCCTGCAATATAATTTTAACGATGGTAAGCAGCTGTAGTTTTATATAACTGCTGCAAAACTGCAGCAGCTGCTTTCGGTCAACAGCGAATATAATTAAATAATTTTTTTTTTTTATCTTGGACCAGGGGTTGACACCTACATATGCAGTGCATTGTACTGGAACTAGGAAAATAGGTTATGATGAGAAGGGGGGTAGTGTTCGTGAAGGTTTAACTTTAAGAATAACAAACGAAAGCCTAAAATAAACCCTACTGCGGCATTTAAAGTGTTGGAATCAAATTAGTTAAAACTGATCAGTGCCCAGTGTATATACCTTCGACACGGCTCAGATTAGAAAAATTTAGTCCAACACCCTCCATACTACAAGATAATGAAGTGCATTGAAAAGAAATTAATATTAAACAAATAAAGAAAACACGGAAAGCGGTGAAAAAAAAAGAAAAACGTGTACATATACTGCTACTTATCCCGGTGCACTTTGATTTCATACAAAATTAATAATGAACATATGTATATAGAAAATACAGACATCGGTAAAAAACAAAAAAAAAAAAAAAAATAAACACGTGTACACAACTTGCTACCTATGTTGTTGAATAATACATTTGATAAAATATCGTTATAATTACTGTAATAATTATCGTTATAAAAATTGCAATAATTATCGTTATAATCATTGTAAAGTATTCATGATGCACCACGCCATTGCAGTCGAAGAAAACAGTGAGCAAAAGCTTCATATATAACCGAACTTGGATTGCTTTTTTCGGTCTTGGCTTGCAAGTAAGAGAATCGTACTAGAGGCGAAGTTTAATAAACAGGCATTCTAGCTTTGATGGCTTGCCATTAGACGGTACTACCCTACCCATTTTAATTGTACAATAGTCGCTTAAAAGGCTCTTTTCATTGTCGTATTTCTAAATATGAAAAGAAAATTCAGAATTCGGTGCGTTTTTGTTGAAATAACGCGCTTTTTTTTTTATCCATTTTAGTGTGTTTTAAAATTTCAAAGTTGACAACGCTGACGTTAATGCATGCACCTTGCTAAAATTTTTCTCACGCTTTGCAATTATTTAATTTTTCTACAATTTCTATATTTTCTATGCAACATCCCTACCCTGGCACTAGTATCTTTCGTGAACATGCTTACAGAGAGAATTGCACATGGCTGGCTGTGAAAAAAGAATAACGTTGATCTTTTTCGTTATACCCACCCACCTATTTCGCTTTAAATTTCTAACTTAACACTGTTTGTTTTCTTTGTTGAGTTTTTGCTATTTTCTTAAGAAAATTGTCACATAAATGTGACAATTAGTCTATAATTACGGAGAAATAGAAATTTTTTGTTGTTCTTTTTTGAGGAAAGTGAGCATAAACTATGTACATACATATGTATGTTAGTATGTATGTACATATGTATGTAGTATATACATGCAAAGAAAATAATGAAAAACTGTTCTGTTTAGAAGAAAATTAATATCAAAAGAAAATGTATAAAAATCACAATCTAAACTAAACTAAATTTGTGTGGGCACATAAAACGAAATAATAATAAAAAAAAAAAAAGTATTTTAACGGCGGCGCAGCAAGTGGAGCGGTTCATAAAGATAAACAAATAAATAAATAAATATTCAACGCAGACATACAGACTGTTATGGTGGCGTAGTTGAACTTCTACGAGTGCGAACAACAACAAATCTAAACATATTTTTTTTGTGTATTACTACGACTTTTTTTATTTTGTGTGTTTATTCTGCTTTTCTAAGGTTGGTTGCTTATTTGTCACAAATTAAAACAGCGGCAACACCAACAACAAAAACTACAACAGCTAAATTAAAGTCGAGCAATTAAATTGCTGCCGTCAATAGTTTTGTGTGCATCGAGGTAAGTTCTGATTTATTTCTACTATGAGATATTATTTTTATCTACATAAATTTATTAACAATAATTATAATTTGTGTGTAGATACAGTTAATCATAAAAATGTTGCCATTTAAGATTTATGGGGCACATATACGAGGTGTGATTAAAAGTAACCGTTATTTTCAATTTTTTCAAGAAGTATTTATTTATTCATCAATAACTATCTTGTCCTCTTCAAAGTAAACCCCCTCAGATATAATACACTTATTTATGCCAGCGTTTTTTCCAATCCTCGAAACACTTCTGAAACGCGCTTTTTGGTATCGCCAACAACTCCTGTTTCGATTTTTCTTTTATCTCCTCAATCGTAGCAAAACGCTTTACTTTCATTGGTGTCTTTAATTTTGGGAAGATAAAAAAGTCAGCGAGGGCCAAGTTCGGTGCATACGGTGGATGAGGCATGGTAACGGTTTTGTTTTTGGCCAAAAACTCACACACAAGCATCGATGTGTGAGCTGGTGCGCTATCATGCGGCAAAATCCATGATTGTTTTTTTCCACCATTTTGTACGTTTCTGACGAATTGCTTCGCGCAAACGGCGCCTAAGTCAAGGTAGTATTCCTTATTGAACGTACGACTATGTGACAAGAATTCATGATGCACCATGCCATTGCAGTCGAAGAAAGCAGTGAACAAATCCTTCACATTTGACCGAACTTCACGTGCTTTCTTCGGTTTTGGCTCTGGACGCTGCCATTGGGAAGGTTAGGCTTTGGTTTCAATGTCGCAGCCATACATCCATGATTCGTCACCAGAGACTCGTTAAACGCCACAGTCAACATTTCAAATGTTCTTGCGTATTTAATTTCATTTTTTATACAAAACTTCATACAGTTTCTTTGAACAATTTTTTCGAATAGTGAAAAATCGAAGTGCACACCAAAACACGACTAACCTTTTTGTCTGTAAAAAACAATCCAAACTGGCTGATATTGCCAACATATATAACAGACATGTGTACCAACGTAACAGAAACAAATGCGAAAACCGAACATCGTAACTCACGAAATTTGAAAATAACGGTTATTTAATTGAATCTTTTACATTCATTTTGAAATATGTTTGGCAAACACAAAGATAAACGAACAGAATGAATTAATTCACTTATCTTATATGAAAAAGAATTAAAGATTCAAATAAATGAAAAGATTTGCCCAAGACCTTCACGAGAGTGCTTGATGGTCTGAAAAGTCCCGGGGCTAACACAAAGATGGCGCTAGTTTTATTGCAGTCACCTTTACTAACTACTAACCTTCAAAAGACAAATGTAGTTTCTCAATTGGTTATATGTATGTGTAACTGTGTATTTATTGTGGTTATGGGTTAAAACCAAGAAATAAAAGTTATGATAAATGAAGTAACATAAATTAAAAGAAATTTTCCGAAAAATAATGTATTTTTTTAAGTAAAAGCTATTATTTTTTCGGTTTTGTACTAAATACCTATGTTTAAATAAAATATGTGTATTATATTTTCTTCAAAACACGATCGCCAAAACATGAGTTTTTAAAAACCTTCTGGCAACGCTACCCTTAGCACGAATACGTTTACCGAGTGAGAGTGAGTAAATAAATAAAATTGAACACACACATTCTCATGGGCAAGGTAAATATGTGACTGCTAATTCTTGCATACAAATATTATTTCAGTTGTTAAAAAGAAGTACGAGTTCGATTGCCGAATGTGGAAAAAATAATTGAGAAACCAAATCTAGCTTGATTGGGTACGTTATATACTCTAGTTAACAGACGCAAGCTCTTACGAGTAGAAAACATAGTTGTGCAAACAAATTGCCAGTTACTCCGGAACTCGGTTTAAGATGGGTGTACTTAGATCATTAAAAAAGGCACCGGTAGCAGATCTCTGGACAGCTCTTTAAGTGTTTATTATAACTGCCAAAAGTATTAATTTTCATCCTTGCGGACATAAAAATCAAGAGTGAACACCTAACTTGGTGAACACTACAATATTCGTCGTTGCGGAATTGGCCTCCCTCCAGGAAAGCTCCAATGAATGTCAGTATTTGCTTATAACTATAGTACACCATCGAGCTGTCAGATTCCAGCCGATATGCGCTATTATATGATCACATGATTAGTTATAAAGACGACTTTTTTGGTCTAGAAAATGTAGGAATTAAATCTGAAATAACTTAAACCTGAACTAAGTTAATTTCAACAAAAATATCGCCAAGGAATAATTCAACCCGTTCCACAGGCAAAATAGAACAGCACTGTTTTCCAAAACTGCTAACTTTTTTCCCATCACTATTAGCAACAACTTTTATGGTTTACTGTACATTTGTTACGCAATTAAGGGGGCAAACACTGAAAGGTTTGCAATTATCAATAATTGATCATTTTGTTTTTTTTTTGTTTTATTAATTCTTCTTAAATCAATTTCAATACTTTTGCTTTGTAAAAGCTTTTATAATTATCTTTCATATTTCTTTTAACTATTTCTGGATAAGGAATTTCCAGCAGCGCTGATTTCAAACAGACGTAAACAATTTAAAAAATTCGATAAATAATCTAAAGGGAATTGTTTAAAGTGCAAACATTTGTTTTGCATTAATACGTGTAGTTAGTTCAATGAGTTGTATTTTTATTAAGAAAAATATAATAGTTTATTATTAAAATAGTCTGTCTATAAATTAATTTTTGTTTAGTATAGAATGTATTAGAAGTTATCCGGAAATGTTTTGTTTATTTGATTTGTTGTTATGGTGTAGTAAGCGATTTAAATCAAGTGAAAGTGATCGATTCGATGTTGAATAGTAGAAAAGAGTATAATAAAATTTCTCTTTCGAGTTATGGAATACGTAACTGAGTGCAGCACAGTACAACACGATATAAAATAATCTTGAGGTTGAAGGTAATATATTAAAGAATCAGATGATAAGAAATATCCGTGTGCTTCAAAACAATAATTTTAAGCGTCAAAAAACTATACAGTTCTATCAGTTTGTTTTCCATTGAAAGCAGAATATTGATATTATATCATCGAAAGCATACATGAACACCAGAGCGCTCTTATTCTCTTTTAATTACTTCAAAGCAACGAACGACTGGAAAACCACATAACTGCGTTCAATGACCTCAGAGCAACAGCACAACTAAATATCGCACTACTATAACACCCCTTATAACAATTATCAAAACTATACATCTATTTGTTATGATTCAAACCCCTCCGGGGAACAGGTTTTGCCTTGGCGTATTCCTAACCAGATCACTCTGTCTTTCGGGTAATGAGGGGAAGGGTCCCTCGTCTGTTGTAGCAAATAAAACTCTAGGAAGCTGCATGACTTATGTTGTGTTGGCCTCTGAAACCCTTACCAAGGGTTTAAATTGGCAGAACGGGGATCAGTATTGTCCCGTACAGATCAACCCGGGCTGATCATGGTAGAGCTGCCTACTTTGGTTGGTACGCAGCTCAATCATATATCCGAATGCAAGAGAGGGAGAGAGAGGAATAGAAAGAAAGAAAAGGAGATAGAGAGACAGAAAGGGAGAGAAAAAAGGAGAAAAAGAAAAAAATGAGAGCGAAGAAGCTTATCAGGGACAGAGTGAGATAGCAATGCCCACCCATGGTATTTAATTGGTAAACAAAAGCAAACACAATCTTACGCTCATTAGTTTAGTCGTCAATGATAGAGCTGTGCCGGGTCGTTCATTTTAGTGACCGGTCACTTTCGTTCAGTTACAAAATACTGATCCGTTCATTCATTTCGTTCAATCGGTCACTTTGAACCAATGGCACGCTGCCAACATTAAAATTTTCCGGTCAATTATCAACACAGCACTGGAAAATGAACAAAACAAGATAGCAAAATAAAAAATGATAAAGTGATAAAAAAATTTTTTGTTTGTTTTAAAAACAAGAAATAATTTTAAATAAAAACCATTTTGCTGTGAAATTTTGATTAGTTTCATAATCGATTTTTCTTTTATTTCAGATAATTTAAAATAATACAGAGAAAAAACAACCGCCACTTTAGTTAAACTACACAACAAAAACAAACATGAACATGACACAAAAAGGACAAAAGATATTTGAACGAAAGCTACCCAAATTGAACGGCTCACTATTGAACGAAAAGTGGTCAGTTTAATCACTGGCTCACTACGTTCAACGAGTTGATCCGTTCAATTTAACCCGTTCGTTCATGAACGACACAGCTCTAGTCAATGAGACAACGACGAATAAACATGCGTAAGGGTGTATGAATTTATTCCTTATTTTTTCTTCGTATTTTGCGTATTTTTTATTTTTTTCATGTAAAATTTGTTAAAAATACTAACGACCTTATTTATAAAATTTTTTTCATGTTTATTAAGCTCTTATTAAACAAATTTTGTATAGAAATCAGTACAATAACAGCGTAATAAACTTGAAAAATGTTTTATAAATAAGGCAGTAAAAATATAAATTCATAAATTTATTCTTTACTTTTACTTCAATTTTAAGTAAAACGATATTATTGAACTGCGTAATTTTTCTCCCAGTGTAAATTTATTTGCACTCAGAGCGTAACTACTCAGTGAAATTTTTGTCACATAAATCTTCGATTTAAGACCATATAAGACAATATAAGCGCAACCCATCCGAAGTCTGTATACAATTCCTACTTACATTTACACAGCCATGGTCTAGGCCGCAAGATGCATCCAACAAAAGCGAAGTTTGGATAAGTCCAAAACTATTTTATTAGCATTTGTTTTCTTCTTTGCTTCTTATGCACATTTAATTTAACAATGTGAGTAGAAAAAATACTATTCTGAATCGGATGCTAGTTGTATGTAACATGTTTATTTTGATTTTTTTTTGTTGACAATTGTAATAACTTGAGGAATGCTGGGTATGGATTTCTCTTTGGGCATCACTAGAGTAGGGTATCAAACGCTCACTGGGGTGTGTTTTATCGATACTACAATGGATTTTTCACTGCCGATATTAGGAATCTTGTTAACGATATTACTACGTAATACACGCAAATCGTTTAGAGCTCATCCATTTGTGTTCGATTGCCCATTAAATCGCAGAACACATTACAGAGAGAATTTGTCTTCCAGCCGTGCGGGTCGTCTGTGTAACAAGTTGCCTGCGGCCGTGTTTACTGCCTCACATATAATGTTGACAGGTTCAAGTCAAACGTCCACAAACACTAGTCAATCTTTCCTCCTTCACACAACCTATTTTCCCAGTTTCGGTACAATGCACTGCATATTTAGAGTGCATCCAGGTCCAAGGCAAAGAGAAACTTGGACTATTTGGAACAGTATTGCTAGGGACTGTTGTACGTCCAACGAAAGCTTTATGTGAGAGCTACCATATTCTGAAATAAATATGTTGGTTTGTACATGGTCTGATCAAAAACGAACAGTTATTTTCAAATTTCGTGAGTTACGCAAGCTCGATTTTCGCATTTTTCTTTTAGTTATGTTGGTACACATGTCTGTTATATATGTTGGCAATATCAGCCATTTCGGATTATCAGTTTGTTTTTGACAGATAAAAGGGTTAGTCGTTTTTTGATGAGCTCTTTGATTTTTAACTAAATTTTGAGCAAAAACAACGTCGCATGGACTTCGCTCAGGAGCTGTTGAACATCGTCAACGACGATCAATATTTCCTGAAAAAGGTCATAACTGGTGTATGTCTATGACATTGAAACCAAAGCCCATCATACCAATGGAAGCGTCCAGAAGGGTCAAGACCGAAAAAAGCACGTCAAGTTCGGTCAAATGTGTAGGTTTTACTCACTGGTTTCTTCGATTGCAGTAGCGTGGTGCATCATGAATTCTTGCCACAAGGTCGTACGGTCATTAAGGAATACTACCTTGAAGTTATGTGTTGTTATGTGGCGCGAAGCATTTCGTCAGAAATGCACAGAATTGTGGAAAAAACACTTGTTGGTAACGTACCAACTCACACATCGATTCTTATGTGTGAGTTTTTGGCTAAAAACAAAACCGTTATCATGCCCCAAACACAGTATTCACCGGACTTGCCACCCGCTGACATTTTCCTCTTCCCAAAACTGAAGACACCGAAGAAAGGAAGGCGTTTTGCTACGATTGCGGAGATAAAGGAAAAATCGAAACAAGAGCTGTTGGTGATACTAAAAAGCTCGATTCAGAAGTGTTTCGAAGATTTTTTTTTTCATTCATTTATTTACTGAATCTTCACAAAGTGAACTAACAATAAGTATTCCAATCTTAATACTAAATACATAAAATTAATTAAGTCCAGCCAATGCTAGACAAAAATGTTTTATTTTCCACGGTCAATATCGGTAAAATCACCTATTTAACGTTCTGATGGTGGCAAGGGTGTCCCTCCTTCTCAACCGAGAGTGTCCTTCGAAATTAAGTATATTGCGTGCAAGACGATTTGGATGAAGTTCCAATTTATTGATATGCCTTGTTGCGTACTTTGAAAATTCGTCTTTTACAAGAGGAACACAGAGATCCTTATGAATTCGTGAGTTTTTTACGTACCATGGAGCTGCGGTAATTGTTCGAAGAATTTTGTTTTGTCGCCTTTGAATTTTTTCAACGTTTGAAGCGGAGGCGGTGCCTCATAATTGAATTCCATAGCACCATATAGGCTTTAAAATTGCGTTGTATAATAAAAGTTTGCAATCCAGCTTTAATGTCCAGTTTCTGCCCATAAGCCAATTCAGTTGAGCTGCTTTTAACTTTAACTGAATAACTTTCGCATCTATGTGAGACTTCCACGTTAACCTACGGTCGAGATGAATACCAAGGTACTTGACTTCATTTTGCTGCGGAATAGATGAATTGTTTATTTGGATAGCTGAACATGTTTGTTTACGCAGCGTGAATGTAACGTGAGTACACTTTTGTTCATTAACTTTAATTTTCCAAAGTTTTAGCCATTTCTCTAATATTGAAATATACTCCTGCAAATTTCGAAGATTAAAAAAAAAAACGCTGGCATAACTGAATTATATCTGAGGGGGACTACTTTGAAGGGGACAAGATAGTTATTGATAAATAAATAAATGCTTTTTGAAAAAATTTAAAATAACGATTATTTTTTGATCAGCCCTCGTATATCCGTGGAAATTTGGAATTAATGTGATACACAGAAAATATGCATGGGAGTCAATTTAATGGGCCATTTTACAATTTGGAACAGACCTGCCAGGTGCTATTGTACATCAAACGAAACGAAAGTTCTAGGTGTGTGTTAATTAACAGAAGCGTGGAACGTATTTGACTTATGAATTTATCTTCGTACATGGAAGTATATGGAAGCATTACGCCAAAATTAAAGCATAATTTTGCTCTGCATCTTCTTTAACATCTTACCAATTATGTTAAAAGTCAATAATGAATTTGTTTAATCTGTAAAGTCAATCCTGATTAATTAACCCGTCCCTTTTAAAACGAAGCGAATGAATATTTATTTCTGCAAATTTTAAGCAGTCATCTCAAACCAGTTGCAAATCTTTACATGGCTTTTCCGTTAAATGTTGTAAAATTTAAACCTGAACATGACATCCTACAAAGTTTTTCGTTCCCTTCCTTTTAGTGTTGATTTAAACTTCATTCACATTCGTCATGAATAATTCATAATTCATTGAAGTTTAGTTTATCCATGACTTTAAATGTAGAAAAAGGAAGGAGAAAAAATCGCATTAATTTGTCTTCAACTTCGAAACAAGTTTAAGTTTCTAGATCTCACAATTTCAGCTGTCACAATTTTATTTTCATCTCTGCAAACATTTAAAATTTGTAAACCATAAGGTAGCGCACACAACTAACATACAATTGTTATTTTTTGATTTATTTACTTTTTTTCATTTCTTATTTTCACCTTGAATTCATTTAAATTTTATTTCAACTCAATTGTATTCCTCTAAAGAAGAACGAACTCGGTTTCAAATCTATTCTGACTGATTTTTTTCTTCTTTCGTTTTTCGCTTCTTTTTGTACTCGTATTTTCGAGTTGCAGCTTTTGTATCTAATCTTAAAAGGTTTTAATAACAGTTTAAAAGTGTTAAAATTTTGACAGCATAATGTTCCCTCTTTAAGAGACAAGTTAACACCTAAACCAAGTTTTTACGAGTTGCTGTTTTTCTCCTCTTCTACGTGTTTGTGAAGAGTCCTTTGCTTAAGTATAGGAAATAGTATATGAATATGGTGTGAAGTATATAAGTATACAACAGACAACAAAAAAATACAATTGTTAAGGAATATATATGTACATATGTATGTATTGTTGTATGGGAAGACAATGGTTTTTATGCAGATGTGTAGTTATGTATGTATTCAGTATTTTAATAAAAACATACGTTTGTTTGTTATATTCGTGAATGCATCTCCAACGCTGGAGAACACTTAATGTTTACACTATATTCGGTCGTTCCTTACCAGCCATAAAAGTGTTTTTTTTCCATTTTAATTATTTACTCAGCCACCGAGCTCTTTAATTTATATTTTCGTCTATATTTCTAACATATTGATCACATATGCAATTTGTTATAGTCCCAGTTATTTGTACAGCATTCTGCTGTCACTGAACAACCAGTTATTTTTATTTATTTGCCAACGTATGTATGTTACGTTAAAATAATTCTCTATGTCGTGAGATATATAAGTGTAAGTATTGATTACAAACTAGTAGGAGTAACCGGCCAACGCAAAAACAAACATGTTTTTACTGATATTTGGTCACACTGTTTTTGTGTAACTTGTAGTCACGGTTGCCATATTTTTTTATCTTATCAGAGGATGTACTCTATATATGCAGTGCATTGTATCAGAACCAGGAAAATAGGTTATGAGGAGGCGGAAAGAAGGAGTAGTGTTTGCGAACATTTGGCTTGAACTTTTCAACGTTATAACAGACAGGAAACACGTCTGCAGGGAACTTATTCCTGCCTCTTGACAACGATCTCGGATAGGCTTGGCCTATAACTGAAAGAGTACGAATGGCAAATGCTGCTGTCATCCGCGAAAGAGAGGATAGGGTTGGAAGATTGACTTAGAAGGTCGTTAAGGAAAAAAAGAAATAGGGTAGGAGAAAGAACGGAACCTTGTGGTACCCTTGAATTTATCTTAAACTCGTTTGATGAGACCCCATCTATAACAACTCGTATAGTGCAGTCTCTGAGAAAGCTTGATATTAACCGAGAAAAGTCATCACCTACACCAAATTAGTAAACGCTTTGGAGATATCCAGAGCCTCCATTTTACGGCTGAAAAACGTAGTACGATTCCCCGGGCAATCAACAACAAATGGATAAGCTCTGTATGATGAACGCGTATTACATATAAATGTGCGAGTTTCGGGAAGGAGATCCCTAATTTCGTCAGAGCAAAATTCATTGTAGTAACGATAGAACAGCGTAACGCACCCTATACTGCACCGGTGCTCTAGTGAGCCAATAGAGTTGGATACCCTACTGTCACCGATAGATAAGCTTCTTTGCCCTCTCCTGCACACGGTCGAGTAACCCCAAAACAGACTGTGGCACTGGGCCAAACATGATAGTTGTATTCCATTTTCGGACGGATATAGGTGGTATAAATAGCAAGGAGATCGGATGGAGTGAAGTACATCTTACACCGTTTCAAAAAACCAAGGCACTTGAATGCTTCTTTGGAGACGTGAAAAATGTGTTCAGTCCAGCGAACATCACACTGTATTTTCATTCCAAGAACATTAAGAGTATTCGATTCCTCAATATTTATACCATCCATGAGTATAGATGAAGCAGCACTTGGGGTCGTTTTTTTGTATGTTAATAAACAACACTGGGTCTTACGAGCGTTAAAGGCGATCGTGTTTTTACGACACCATTCGGAGATTAACGGAATGATAGGGTTGGAAGTTTGATATAGAAGATCGTTAAGGAAAATGAGAAATAGGGTATGAGAAAGAACGAAGTCCTGCGGTACCCCTGTATTAATCTTGAACTCATTTGATCTATAAAAAACTCGATATATCTATAAAAAACTCGATATAAACCGAGAAAAGGCATCACCGACACCAAAAGCTATAAGTTTTGCCTTTTTGAAGATTGGTGTTACTTTAGCAACTTTCCAGCACGATTGAAACTCACCATTATGCTAAAGTTTACTGAAGAGGTGTGCTAATGGACGCACAAGCGTAGAAAAACACTGTTTCCAGGCCAGTGCTGAAATGCCATCCGGTGCAGGAGTCTTATTTATGTCGAGGTCGGCCAAAACCTTTTTTACTGCTCGAGCCCGGAAAAATATCTTTGGCATAGTTGCAGATACTCTTTCGAGTTCTTGAAGTGGTTGACTGCTTTTCCGTAGTTAAGAATTGCTTGCAAAAGTTTTATCCAGCAGGTTAGCCGTGTCAACTGGGTCGGTGAATGCTTGGTGATTCTTTAAGAGAGTTGGAATTGATGAATTAGCACTTTTTCTTACTCTCTTACCGAAAGACAAAAAGGTCTTACTGCACCGGGGAGCTGTAAGGACCTTGGCACCAAGACGTTCGCGCTAAGTACCTTAGCACACGAAGATCTTGCCTTTTTCTGTAGTAAATCAGTTTCTGGGGTTTTGTTTAAACGCCAGTTACTGAACACTTCCTCTCTGGATCTGACTGCGTTTTTGCACGTCTACTTTGACCAAGATTTTGCTCTTGGTTTAATCGAAATCTGCTTAGAGAGGATGAATGCTTTCATCCCTAGCAATATTTGCTGAAGCATTTATGTCATTATCTAGAAAGCAAAGTTTCCAATGAAAATGCTTGCAAAATTGGCTAAGCTCACCCCAACGGGCCTTTTCGTAAATAAAATTTGACCGTTTCGTAGCTGATTTGGAAACGTTACGAAGTTCAGAGATCGAAAAGGAGATAGAAATAGTGCAATGATCCGAATTGCCGAGAGGTGCACTAATCCTGACTTCGTACTTTTCAGGGTGTGAAGTCAGGAATAGGTCAAGTGTGTTTGAATGATGCTCATTCACTAATTCGCTAAGTGGTTGTGCGCAGCCAATAACACAACATATTGGCCAACGGGAGTTGTATGACTTGAATGGCGAAGCCAGGATGAGTTGTGAACATTGAAATCACCAGCAACAACGATATCACTGCTCGGACAACTCTGAAGGATCTTCGATATGGAGTCGGAGAGAGCATCGAAGCCAGAAAAGGTAGTATTCCTCCCCACATTTGGACTACTGTATAGAAATCCGAAGTGCAAAAAGTGTGACCTGATTTGGAATTTACCCCAAAGACAGGTAAATTCGCCATCATGCATGCCTAATGGTTGCTAGCATTGGAACACAATTTCATTGCGAACGTAAATTACAAGGCCCCGATGGAAATTATAGACGGATAGAACTTAATACCCAGGTATATGAAAATCCTGTGGATCAGCGCTCTCAGATATCTGGGTTTCACACAAGCCGAAAATATCCGGCCGATGGAGACAAGTGTGGGCATAAAAAGAGAAGAAATACATTCTCAGCCCACGTATGTTGCAAAAGTAAATTTTAAAGTTTCCTGTCATTGTGACGCAAAATCAATGAACAAATGTTCGTTTTGCTATACACGAGTAGGTGAGGCTGGAATTAACTACTGTGTGTTTGACTAGCATCTAGTGTATATACCTTCGATATTATATAGTCAACAACAGTTGACCTGACCCGACATCCCCAACATCGCAAAAAATTCTTTTAATGATTTCATAAAAGTTGGTCAAAATGATCAAAGGTTTGTAATAGGGGCGCAAAATGAAAACAAAAAAAAAAATACATTTACTAAATATGCTGTTTACAGAACTCAAGCAAGTGACACGCCTAGAAAATTTTTATGAAATGTATTAAAAATATTAGTGGTTTTTACACAAATTTTCTGGAGAAGTTGCTGGTCTGCGCTCTGTGTACAGCGCATAAATATTTTAAAAAAATTTATTTTTTAAGAACAATAATATATATTTTTTTTTTTTGTATTAAAAACAAAATAAAAACTTTTTATAACAAAAGCTATTAAGTGTGTACCGGGTCTACAATAGTAAACCTGTTTTACTTTATTCATGTAATTTGGTGCGTTTGATACATCTCTACTCCGTCTTCTTATTGTGCTCTGTAAAATGGAGATTTAAAAAATTTAGCTTTAAAGAAGTTCTATTTATAAAAGAAGACCGATATCAGAAAAGAAAACAAACTTTTTTATGCTCGGAAGCAGTTGTGGTAATAAAAGAAGGTTATTTAATTACAGAAAATTAAAATTCCCGATATCGGTCCATACATACCCGGGATATAGCCTAACCCAATTTTTTCATGAAACAACTTTTTTTTTTGCTTAAAAACAGTTGTAATAAAAATAGGTTATATAAATACATACAATTTCCTATATCAGTCCATATATCCGAGATATAGTCTAATCCGATTGTTTTAAGAAACAATTTTTTTTTTTACTTAAAAGCAGTTGTGGTAATAAAGGAGGTTATATAAATATAGTCTAAACTGATTAATTTCATGAAAATGTCGCGTAAGCGAACTTAAACAACTTTTTTTTGCTTAAAAGCAGTTGTGGTAATAAAAAGGGGCTACTAAAATACAGAAATTGAAAAATTCCGATATCGATCCATATATATCCGAGCATATTTAGTTCAAATTTGTAATATATATTTACGTGACTATTGTGAAGGGTATTTTAGATTCGGCCCAGCCGAATGACGGACACTACGAGCTTTATATTTTATACAAAAAAAAAAAAAGAAGAAAAATCTCATGTGTATATGAAAATCGCTTTTAGACGTATATTTTTATTTTTTCTCCCCTTTCCGAAAAATATATTTGGTTCATGGGACAGAATGTGTGTAGCGCGGTGTTATATTACATCATAGCCGCATAGCCTGAGTTTATAACAAAATAAAAAATAATTAACAATATATTATAAAATTAATCAACATAAAAAGCTTAATCAAGAATACCAGCTCCCCCAGCTAGAGGATTTGATTATTATTTTTCTTGTCTTCTTCAATCAATAATTATTGATCACAGCAAAATTATATTGTAAAAAATCCTTCTTAAGAAAAAAAAAACTTAAGAAAGGAAAAACTTGAACTAAAACCCGATGTACATATGTACAAACCAAAATTTTTTGAACTCAATGTTATTTTATTAAAAAATTTGTTTTTAATTTTGGACGTGTGCGAAACGGTAGCAAAGTGCTCTGGTGAAAAATAATTTATCTGTGGTAAAGAAATTTCATGGTTTAGCTCTGTGAAAAAATATTATATTTGACATAAAATTTTGACAAAAAGAAAAAAATGTTAAGAGAACTAATAAAAAAAAAAAGAAAAAAATGTTAACAGAACTAATAAAAAAAAAATACATAAAAATGAATAAATTAAGAAATGTAGAAAAGTGGATTTAATAGTCCTTCCTCAGGTTTTTTTATTTTAAAATATCAAAACCAGGACCAGACGAGAAATCGTCCTAGTTGGTAAATGCTGTTTTGAAATAAGTTATTATTCTTAAGGGACAAATCGGACTATAAAAGTCCTAAGTTGTCCACAAAATAAAAGGCAGCTTTTACTATTTGGAGACTGTTGCCGTCCAATGTTCTAAGCGAATGAAATCTTTATTTTTGAACAGTTTCTTATATAAAACTAATTATTAATAAAATATTAAACTGAGTGCTGTTGTGTAGCATCGAAATAAGAATAAAAATACAAAATATGCAAAACAAAATAACAAATAACAGTTATAAACAAGCTAAAGCATTTCAGTCGAATGTTAATTGTTATTGTAATGAGAGTTTAATATAAGTTAATATAGCACTCAATCAAAATAAAATAAATGCACTGAATTTAAACAAAACAAATTTTAGTACAGAACATAAAATTTAGCAAATTATTTAAAATAAAAGAATAATAAATGTTGCTCTGCTACAGAAATAATTATAACAGCAATTTTAAAATTTAGTATTATTTGATTTTTACACTTTTAATTATAAAACTTTCAGTTATAATTTATTTCAATCAATTTCCTACATTTCAAATATTTATATTCTATTTTTGAAACTTATATTAGCCCCTAGAGCTAGTAAAATTTTATTCACCTCAGAAATGTCAAAATTTTACTTACGAGAGTACTTTTCTACCGTTTCATACACGTCCTTTATTAAAAAAACCCCGTTAATCGGTCTTTTCTTTAATTTTTTTTACCGAACACCAGGGTTTCCAAAATTGCCACTATTCGAGTTATTCGAAAACTGGGGGCTAATTCTGTCATTCGCTTACGAGCGAGTTTTTTCTCGAATGTGCGAGTTTTTACACTTTTGGGATTATCTCATTCGATATCGACTAAAAGGTATCGAAATTTCTAATGATGGCATTCGATAGCGAGTAACCATTCGAATGCAACTGTGCAACTTTTTACTCGTAAGCAAAAGTACTATCGGAAACCCGTCAAACAGAAAAACACAAAAGAAATGTAAATTCAAAATTGGTTTTGAATAAAAAATTACATGTATAAATAATTTTTTATCTCAGTTCAGCAGTAAGGAAAATTAATTTTACACAAAAACAAATTTTGGTTAATTTTATGGTACTATATACGGACTTAGCAAAAGGTGTATTATCCAATACTGCACAAGGGAAATATAAAGCCAACCAATTGTGGCAAGAGCTTGCTTTGAAGTTGAACGCTTCTGGTCCACCAATTAAAGATGTGATTTTGCACATATCTTTGTAATTTTGCACACAGTACTTTGGCTAATCCCCATTAAAAAATCATTTCCAACGGAGTGTTGAAACCCTCCTGAAGCCAAAAGCGCAAGTGTGGCTGCCAATTGAATTTTTGGTGGAACTGCGGTGGAAAGCTGTGCCTCAAAATTTAATTGGCTCAACAAATAGTTAAACGCTACCTTTGTGAGTATAAATCGTCTCGTGAAACTGTAAAATAAACATTCTTTATTTTATGGATGTATTTGATTAAAATATTGACTGCACTTACTCGTTGTTTGGTAAATTTGAAGGATCTGCACTTCCCCTAATTTTTTTCCTTATTGTATTAAGGGTAACCGTTTCGTGGGAGTCAGACGATAATGCATAATATAATAATATGTATTGGGTCCATTTCATTTGCGTTTTTATTTTTATTGAATTTGTTGCTCGTAAATTTTAACTTGTTTTGTCAAAACATACAATTTTTGTTGACAATTTTCGACAGTGCTAAAAAACATATCGATCCTTTATTGCAACATAGTCATAACGGAAAAAAGCTTGTTTCGAGATAAGCGCAGTTAAAATTTTTAGTTTCCATACAAGTCTTCGAAACTGTTTTTCGAAAGAGAAAACAGTTTAAAAGTAATTTGAATAAATTTTTGACACAATGTAAAAGGTAATATTGTTAACAATTCTGCATTATTAACTCAAAAAGCTCATTTTTTGAGATATGACTAATGTTGCTATAAAGGAGCGACATTTTGTCAGTATTTGGCAACACTGAAGTGATAACTCGGCTCGTTACGTAACGGCTCTTATCATTATAAATTTAGACGATACCGAATTTATTTTCTACTCGATAGTAATTTCGATCACGAATGACACAATTAGCTCCCTGGACTTAGAAAAAAATCGAATAATTGATCACCCTAGTAACTACCAATGACCATGCATGAATGTCGAAATGTTTTCTAGACCGGTGGAAATGGAGGTAACCATGTAATCGTACCTTCAAGAATTTCCTTAGATTTTCTCAGTCAAAAAATTGGCCATTTTTTTAAAGTCCTAATCGTAGGTGTATTGTAACATATCCTTAATCGTTAGTCTTTAATAGGTACATATCTACGAATTTTTGTGTACCAAACTCGTTTAATTAATGCTGTGGTAGGGCTCATTATTAAAACCCTTATTGACCGCATCTTTAATAAATAATTTTTTTAAATTGTTCCACAAAAAAGAACCAATGAAGCCTTAAATGAAATCAATTCGTTGCACACTTTAAACGACACAAAAAAGAAATATAAGAAAAACAACAGAAGAAACTTAAATCCAGTTCTTTGATTCGTCTTGCTTGTGTTAAATATGTACATACATATGTATGTATGTATGTATGTATGTAAGTACATACTCGTATGTACATACATACATATTTTAGTTAACATTTTTTTTTTTTAGTTTTTTTTTCGAAAGAACGTTGATTCTTTATACCACCACCACCACTTTTTTCCTTCTTTACGAGTATTCCTTGGGATTTAAATAACAAAAAATTTCCAGAAATAAGTACAAAAGCCTCTTATAAAAACTATAATTTTTCAAAAAAAAAAAAAAAAAAAAGGTAGAAGAAGAGTAAAAAACACCAACTCACAAAAACAAAAACGAGAATCTGTACGTTTTCTTGACACCTTCAAAAGCAAGAAAAACAATTCTTTTGAAATTGAATTCAATTGTTTCTGGACTTGAACATTCTTCGTTTATTTGTTGGTACGATGGCCGTCTGTCTGTTGGTTGTTTGTTGTTGTGTTTGGTTTTAGATGATTTTGTGAATATACGACTATGCACATATGTATGTATGTATGTATTTTTATTTGGTAAGATTTAAGGCTGAATTGTTCTTCATTCTTTTTGATTCAGTTGAGCTGCTGCTGCTGTTGCTGGCTGTGTTTTGGAATTTTTGGCTTCTTTTGAAATTGAATGTATTTATTTTGTTTTTTTTTTTCTCTTTTATTTCTATTTCTTTGGCTTAAAGTGAAGCCTGTTGCTTTGCTTGGTTTTAATATTGAATACATCTGAGTTATTGTGTTTTTTTTTTGCTGCTTTTGTTCTTTCCTTAAAAATTGGTGTTAGTGTTGGCGTGAAAATTTCTCACTTTTGCTTGATCATTGTACAGATCCCCAAAAAAACAAAAATGAAATAAAATTAACCGACAACAATGTTACTCGTATGTATCATACGAAGGCAGTCTGCAAATTCTTTCGCAGAAACTGATGTTGAAGGCAGCGTCTTGTTAGCTACGAGTGCCGTATTAAATCTGTAAGTTTCTGGTTAAAAATCATTTTCCCCTCGGCGGTTTTTTTGTTAACATTGTGGTCAAAATTTCAATTCGAGTGGCTGCCAGGTGTCTTTGAGCCACCGCCGGCCTTAGTTTATTTGATCTAGCCGGCATCGTTGTAGCGGTTGAAATCAGATTATTATAATCGGCTCAATTCTACATTTCACGTGTAATTTTCTTTTCGGAATAGTTAAAGCATTGTTGTTTTAATTTTTATTTAATTTTGCTAAAAATGCTAATGAAATTTTGAAAGTGGAAGAACCTATCACGCTGACACCCATTTGAGCAGACAAGCTCCTTGTCGAACCTCTAGCATTGGATTGTATGGCAGCAGCTACAGCAGCGATAGTTTCCTGCGTGCGAATTGAAGGATCTCGATGATAAGGCCTTCTTGCGAATGTGCCACGCACACTGCTAGGAGAAGTGCCGCCAAACGTGCGCCTATATTCTCTTTGGACGGAAACAACGGACTATAAAGCGTTGCACTATCCAAATTCTTGTTTCATTGTCCCAATTCTTCATTTTAGTTAAATTTAAAGGTCAATCTATAAAACACGTTAAAAATGGAACAGGTTATTTATGTTATTACGTTTTTTTGTTTTTTTGTTTTTGGTAGCAGCTTTCATCAGCCACCCTCTAATTTATCAATTAATTTATTACATTTATGAATGTATAAATTTGAAGTTTGTATGTAAATATACCCACCGGCAGCCATTGCGCACATAATATTATCATATCATAAATTGCATGCTCAGTTGACACGTCCACAGTCCCAACTATCTACCGCATTCTCCGATCGCACAATATCATTCCTTGGTTTTTACCGATAGCATCTGGCGTGAGAACACTTTGAATCATATGTGATGGTGCGGTTAGAACAAAGTTCAGAAAGCCGCTTCTTAACCATTCAAACTAAAGGTGCAGGGTTATGCGGTTGGAAAAGTCTTCTATAGGAATGCGTATACGTAGAATAAAAATATGGTTGATATGACAACATTTAAGGGCAAAATAGTATTGTTGAATTATATGGTTGAACACAATCACATAATATGGTTTCAATCTGAAATGTTTGTTACAAAATTAAGTACAGCCTGGAACCAAAATTATATCATATAACCATATATTTGGTAAAATTCGTAATATTCATGTTTCATGACGAATACTGTGATGGTAAAAATTAATATTTAACTGTTTTATCCAACCATATAATATTATTATCCCCACATATAATATCGCATGATGTTGAACGTCGCAATATTATATGGTTGCATAATAAATACACATACATATGAACACACACATAACTTCTATAATTGAAACAAAATGTTTTTAATTAATGTATTTATTTTATATTTTTTCCTATTAATATTTTTAAAACTAATTACAAATTATTGAATTTTTCAAAATATTGATGAAGAATGATTGATTATTTTCGCTCTGGCCAATATCCATATCTGTAAAAATACACATAAAAGCACATTAAAACACATACATAAATGTATTTGTCGAGTTAAGTTCTTGCACCAACCTTTTTGCTTCCAAATCTTTATTATTATTTATCTTTATTTATTATTTTTTATATTATTAATATTGAGAAAAACACATATAAATAAACTAATTGCTTCAAATTAAAAATAATAAATATATGTATTTATAAATATACAACGACAATAGTTAGTTTAACACACATGTGTTACTGATACATAAACTAACCATACGTACGTTAAAAACCATTCTATTATTGTACATAATAAGAGCTTTTGTTGGGTTCGAATTATTTTTTTTAAATATTATTACTGCATTCAACCATATTTTCAAATGATAGAAATGTAATAATAGAAATATGGATACTTTAACACTGATATATTCATAGGGGATCAAACTATATTAAAAACGATAAATATACAGCTAGTGGCAACAATTCAAATTGTGGCGGAGTAAATACTAATGTTGCTACAACAATATTCCTAACTGCTTTTTCTTTGCGTGTAGAAGCGAGAAGCGGAAAATAAATGTTAATAAAAAAAATTAGAAAAAAATATATCCGAAAACTAATATGAAAACTTATATTCGCTTTACTTATCATAGAAGAAAAATTGCCACCCAGAGTCGTCGTTCTTAAAAAATCAATAAATCTTAAACATAACAGCTTAATTTTAAACCTGACCCATTATTAAAAGTAACCAGCAAACTAAAAATTTTTCATTCTTGTTGTTGTTTCCTTATTCTGGCGTTTTTTCTTGAAGCTTTTCCACCTTTGTTTTGCTGCTCCTCCGTAGATTTTGCAATAGTTTTTTGCTTTTGTATAAAATTTCTGGTTCTTTAGTTGGGCATTAAAAAATGGTTGGGTTTTTGTTTGGCAGGTTCGTTGGTTGACTGTTTAACTGATACATCTCTCATTCGCTGTGCATAATTCCATCGACCTACACAAGAAGACTAAACGCTTAAATGTTGAAAAACAAAGTGTAATAAATATTTAATTTTTTTCTGGGCTTTTTATTTTTTAATGAATGCTTTAAAATGACCAGTAGGAAATAAGTTGATCTAGCATAAAGATAAGAAAAATTGTACCACATCGCAGACTGCTAAATCTCATGCAGCCCAATTATGAATATTCTCACGTAATTTATTTCTTACGGAATTTATTCCTCACGGAATCTATTTCTCGCTGATTTGGTAGAGTACTCGACCAACAGTCTCGAGGTCGCAGGTTCGATTCCTGCCACAGACCCTGGGTGTTACTGCAGACAAGCAAAAAAGCTTCGCAGTTTTTGTGTTTGGTATAAAAAAAAAAAAAAAAAAAAAAAAATAAAAAAAAAAAAAGCATAAAGTACTTTTTTCACTTCAAATTAAAGAAAAAATCACAATTTTCGTTAACTTTACCGTAAAGCTTTGTTCAGACGATTGTCAGATCTGACAATATTCTCAGAAAAGTTTACAGAAAATTTCTATCAATCGTGTGAACTTTCAATTTTTTATACCCTTCACAAAAATGTTAAGGGTATATATAAGTTTGTGATTCCGTTTGTAATTTCTACAGTTTTTTTTTGCGACCCTATAAAGTATATATATTCTGAATCAGAATTAATGGAAAAGTCGATTAAGCGATGTCCGTCTGTCCGCTGTTGAAATACCGTTTCTGAGAAAACCATTAGACTTAGAAACTTTTTTCTTTCACCATTCTTTTACCCCATCGATTCATGGGTTTGCTATTGAAATTCAGTAATATCGGTCCACGTATACCTGAGATATATTCAAAATTCCGAAAAAAGCCATTTTTTTTTGCAGTTTTGTATGAAAATTTTTGAAAACAAAAGTTGTTCGTTTTGCTTCAAACTTCACACACTTATTAAGCATGGTGACTAAAAGACAAAAAATTTTTTTTTCAGATATCGGTCCATATATACCCGAGATATAGCCCAAATCGGATTTTGATGAAAATGTCGCATAGGCGAAGCTAAATAACTTTTTTTTTGCTCAAAAGCAGTTCTGATAATAAAATTAGGTTATATAAATATGGAAAATGAAAATTTCCGATATCGGTCCATATATACCCGAGATATAGCACAAACCGGGTTTTTCATGAAAATGTCGCGTAAGCGAACTTAAACAACTTTTTTGTGCTCAAAAGCAGTTCTGGTAATGAAATTAGGTTACATAAATATGAAAAATGAAAATTTTCGATGTCGGTCCATATATACCCGAGATATAGCCCAAATCGTGTTTTTCATGAAAATGTCGCGTAAGCGAACTTAAACAACGTTTTTGTGCTCAAAAGCAGTTCTGGTAATGAAATTAGGTTACATAAATATGAAAAATGAAAATTTCCGATATCGGTCCATATATACTCAAGATATAGCCCAAATCGGATTTTAATGAAAATGTCGCATAGGCGAAGCTAAATAACTTTTTTTTGCTCAAAAGCAGTTCTGGTAATAAAATTAGGTTACATAAATATGAAAAATGAAAATTTTCGATATCGGTCCATATATACCCGAGATATAGCCCAATCCGGGTTTTTCATGAAAATGTCGCGTAAGCGAACTTAAACAACTTTTTTGTGCTCAAAAGCAGTTCTGGTAATGAAATTAGGTTACATAAATATGAAAAATGAAAATTTTCGATGTCGGTCGATATATACCCGAGATATAGCCCAAATCGGGTTTTTCATGAAAATGTCGCGTAAGCGAACTTAAACAATTTTTTTTTGCTCAAACGCAGATCTGATAATGAAATAAGATTACATAAATATGAAAAATTAAAATTTCCGATATCGGTCCATATATACCCGAGATATGGCCCAAATCGGGTTTTTCATGAAAATGTCGCGTAAATGAACTTAAACAACTTTTTTGTGCTCAAAAGCAGTTCTGGTAATGAAATTAGGTTACATAAATATGAAAAACGAAAATTTTCGATGTCGGTCCATATATACCCGAGATATAGCCCAAATCGGGTTTTTCATGAAAATGTCGCGTAAGCGAACTTAAACAACTTTTTTGTGCTCAAAAGCAGTTCTGGTAATGAAATTAGGTTACCTAAATATGGAAAATGAAAATTTCCGATATCGGTCCATATGTACTCGAGATATAGCCCAAATCGGGTTTTTCATGAAAATGTCGCGTAAGCGATCTTAAACAACTTTTTTTTGCTCAAAAGCAGTTCTGATAATGAAATAAGATTACATAAATATGAAAAATGAAAATTTCCGATATCGGTCCATATATACCCGAGATATAGCCTAGACCGGGTTTTACATAAAAGTGTCGCGTAAGCAAACTAAAACAACTTTTTTGTGCTCAAAAGCAGTTCTAGTAATGAAATGAAGTTATATAAATATGAAAAATGAAAATTTCCAATATCGGTCCATATATACCCGAGATATAGCCTAGACCAGGGTTTTCATGAAAATGCCGCGTAAGCGAACTTAAACAGCTTTTTTGTGCTTAAAAGCAGTTCTGGTAATGAAATTAGGTTACCTAAATATGGAAAATGAAAATTTCCGATATCGGTTCATATGTACCCGAGATATAGCCCAAATCGGGTTTTTCATGAAAATGTCGCGTAAGCGAACTTAAACAATTTGTTGTGCTCAAAAGCAGTTCTGGTAATGAAATAACGTTATATAAATATGGAAAATTAAAATTTTCGATATCGGTCCATATATACTCGAGATATAGCCTGAACCGATTTTTTCATTAAATTTTTTTTTTTTTTTTTGCTGATAAGCAATTCTTGTTATAAAAGAAGGTTACTAAAATACAGAAAATAGAAAATTCCGATATCGGTTTATATATAACCGAGCATATTCAGGCCACATTTTTAATATACTATACATATTCGTGACTATCGTGAAGGGTATTTTAGATTCGGCCCAGCCGAATATACTACACTCTTACTTGTTTTTGATAATGTTGTCAGAAAAAACATTGTCAGAACATTGTCAGACAAAATTATTGCCAGATACCTGACAACCGTGAAAACACTTTTCCTTGCCGTTGTCAGATCATTGTCAGACGTTGTTAGCTTATTTCATATTGTCAGCTGCCTGAAGTTTTTAACATCTGACAATGGCATCATTGTCAGACAAAACACAAAACAATAAAAAAAGTTTTTAGCGCGAAACAAAAAAGTAAGTTTAATTTTCTGATTGCGATTGGTCTATAGATGGTGAAAATTACAGTTTGTTTCAGCTTATAAAAGTTGCTAAAACCTTAACAAAAATCGTATCGAATAAAAGTAGAAACTTGATGGCTTCATTAAAGTATTTTGAAACTAATGCAAGAGGTTAAGTGTCGGGGAAGCTTGCGGGATGTGGTATGCGTAAAATATAAACTACAAAAAGTCGCAGATGCTATTTCTGTGAGTTTCAATGACTGCAAGGTGAAGTGGGCCAATCGCCGTACAATTTTTAACTACAACTTATAAAATCTTCGATTCTGTTTCATTTGCATGAAGCTAGTTGAGTAATTTTTCGTAAAATCCCTCTTGATGGCGACAAAGCACCCAGTTCTTTACCCAAACACTGGGACCATATCTGCCAGAGTTGACGATAAATCGTCATTTTGACGATTTTCAGGCCCAATTTTAGCAAAATGTCGATTTGACGATTTTTGTCATAAAAATGACGATTTTTGCTATATGAACAGCATGGCAACACTAAATTTTTTATAGATAAGACACAAACCCTGATTCAATATCCTACACGATGGCACGATTCGTTTATATAAAGATATTCTAGAAGTCTTGTCGACTTTAAAAATCGCTTCAAAATTGATTTGTATTACCACACTATTATATACGAATGATTGAAGTATTTATATAAATAGGCATAGTAAAATAATTAAAAATTATTATCACCATAATAATATTATATTATTTTAATTTATTTCTCGAGACTCCAACAATATTATATTTTTCACAATAAACACCACTTTGATGTCGTAGTAACCATCATTTTATGAAAATTTTCATAAAACTTTTCAAATCACTCGATTTTCGGTACTTTTTCAGCACACAAGTTATATTAGGTAGATCACACAATTGTCTAGGATAGTGAATCACGTCCTTAAGAAACAAATTTATATTGTTTTTGCAAAAAAAAAAAAAATATCAATTGAAATGCGAGCATTTCCAATATATTCAAAATTATTCAAACACATAGTGACTACAACGGGACCAAAAGGACCCAAGTGGGCCGGTTTCATGAAACTGGCGGCCTGTACAGCCTATAGTGACTAGTATTCAGCCAAGTTAGTTAAAATATGACAGAAATATGAAAATCTTTAGAATATTAAATAATTGATTGTATACTTTATTATAAAGACCAATTAAAATTAAATTCTTCGAACTTCGTTGATATTACAATTAAATCCAATTTATTAGAATTATTCAATTCAGATATATCTTTCGAAATTTTTCAGATAATTCAATGTATCAAAGCGCAGTTGTTTTTTAATACCATAATAAGTACGTATGTATGTAACTGTAATTAATTAAAAACTAAATTCTTTAATAAATTCATATATTTCTTCCAAACGTAGACTATAAGCTTACATTAAAAATCGTTTATATTTTTAAATAGAAATTTAAAATACACTAAAAATTTTGCTTTTTATAAGTCCGATTTTCTTGACGATATTTCAAAACTAAAATGACGATATTTTCATAAATTATGGGGATACTGACGATTTCTTCCATATTTTTTCTGGCAGCCCTGAGTGGGACATTTCATTATGTTTTCTTCCTCATCATCACTATTTTTTAAAATATATGCTGTTAAAATGGTCGCAATATCTTGATCCATATCCTAAATAATTTTTTTAAAATTTTCCAAACTCGCAAGAACATTTAAATTTTTATGTAAATATTTTCTTTTGATTCTAACAATTCAGCTGACAATTTTTGCTGCATACGAGTAAAAAATCTGACAATCGTGTGAACTGACAATATTTTTCATGCCAACATTGCCATATAATGGAATTGTCAGACAATAGTCTTACAATGGAGTTGGGGTTTTCTGACAATTGTCTAGCAAACGTGTAAACTTACAATTTGTATTGTCATACAATTGCCAGCACATTGTTAGATCAGACAATATTGCCAGATCTGACATCCATCTGTAAGAATTGAAGAGTTGATATTCCCTAAAAGTTTTCAACGAATGGAGAGAAGAAAAAATAAAAATGAGGTCATACTTAATTTTTGTTCATAATTGGAGGAAAGGGAAAAATGATAAAATTCCCATGGAATTTTTATTTATAATTGGGCTTATAATCGTATTCCCCATCTTCTAAATTGTAATGATTTGAAGGCAAGACTCTTAAATTTCTTCTTGGAAAAGCAGTTCGAAGAGGGGAAGTGATTTTGATTTACAGCAGTATTCGTTTTCCTTAAAAAAAGACAGGCAGCTCAGAAACCAGCGCATCGGGAATGTTAGACGGCAGCCCTTTGAGGAATGCAGTACTCAACCAACTACCCAGAGACTTCGTTATTCAGTTCCTTATTAAAGCAACAATCAACAGCGCTTTTCTTCTGTGACTCACCTAGCGTTTAGACATGAAAGTAATTTCATGAAAGTTGCAATACACTTACACTTTTTCGCTAACACACTCACATTTTGTTTACTTTCCACTCAGCTTTCATTAAAAATTTCATGAAACAAATTTTTAGAAGTTTTCTGACAGTAAATAGACAAATTGCTAAACACTGTTGCCACATACAAAGAATTATACAAAATTGCAGTATTGTAGCAAAATAATATAAAATTAATTTCTTTTGCATGTTATGAAAAGAATTATAATATGTTTTCCTTTTAATGCATATAAAATGCATTTGGAAAAATAATCTCATAAAAAACTTTATAATGATAAGTTATTTCAAATATTGCTCCATAAATTTGTGTATGTAATAAGTTTGGTATGTCTAATTAGTAAGCAAACAAAGTAAGAATGGAGAAAAGTACAGTCAAATTTTGTGACTCTTTGCTTCGGCGACATTTTTAAAATGAACTTTCACATTCCTGTGTAGCCGACCAAGAAATTTTCATGACAGTCGTCTATTTCATTGAAATTTTTATTTATAATACGTATACAGAAATTTCATGAAAGTACTTTCCTGTGTAAAGGCAACGTTATGCAATGTTTCCACAATACAAGCAAGAGATTGTCTACAAATTTTATATGTAATGATTCAAATATTTTGAGTGATTTCTATAAAAGTCACAACGTTTAACCATGAGCAGTGCTGTTCTTCGTTGTGTCAGTTAACACATTGCAAAGGGTTCGAGAAATACTGCTATGCACTCCCTCGCTCTACTCTAGAGTGCCAATTCAGCTGATTAATCTTTGCATTGCATATCAACGCTAAAGGCCTGAACAGACTATTATACTAGTATAAATACTTTCATTCGATTTTGTAAAATAAAAGTCTAAACACATTTCTTGCGACTGCCAAAAAGTCTAACGTAAATTAGAATTGGCATTCACATCATCACACTTGAAATAAACCAACAAATTTGATTAGAAAAGATTAGAAAAGCTGTTCGTTTTTTACAAAAAAATAAATTGTAATTATTTTATCGTGTAAAATTGCACTGATCAAGATTTTTAAAGAAAAAAATTATAAAACTTACAAATTTAAAAATGATGAGGAAAAAAATAGAGAAAAAGGTGTTTTTAGTTGTTTGCAGCATTTATTTTAATTAAAAGAACAAAAATAATAACATGCCTTAATATCTTCGCTCATGTGGGAAATTTAAAGTATTTCAAATATCTAAAACTTTTCAACTTTGTTCAGCAAAAAGATGGGCCGGCGAATAGCGGCAGGTGCGCTATTCGCCGTAGGCGATACACGTGGCGGTGCTTAAAAATCTTCAACAGTTAAAATAATAATTATGTAAAACAGATCTAAATTCAATAGCACAAAAATATTTTACGTTTTACATGTAGCATGAGCAAAATGCATTTATAACCAGCAGCTAAATTCCATACTTCGAGCTTTTTTATAACGACAAAAAATACTATCAGTGACGGCACCCCATCGGCTACGAAATAGCCAACTACTCCACTTTTATGCAGCTAGTTTGCCAAAAAACACAACCCTGATCCAATGAAAAGTATTATCGTTTTGAAAAGTTTCGAAAAACAACAAAGCCGTATGGGATGTCAAATTTTTATCGTACTATTTTTCGTAAGTATGACGGATTACATTCAGATTATCAGACTTGCACGTATTATTTGAATTTTTGACAAGTATTAATACACAGTATAATTGTCTGAACTGGGCTTGAAGCATTAGTGATATAGTGAAGCAGTATTTTGTTTTGACGTGCTTTTTAAATGGCTCGGTGGCTGAGTGGTTAATGCAGCAGTTCATGATACGTCGTGACCTGAGTTCAAATCCGAATGGGCGCTGGTGAGTAGTGTAGCGACTCTGAAAGATATGATTATTATTTTTCTTGTCTTCTTCAATCTAAAAATATTGATCACAGCAAATTTGTATTGTTAAAAATACTTCTTAAAAAAAACTTAAGAAAGGAAAAACTTGAACTAAACCCCGATGTACAAATGTACAAACCAAAAATCTAATATAAAAATTATAAAAAAAAGTTCAACAAAAATTCAATAAATTAATATTTACATCTCTGGTTACGGAGCATTAAGACAGTTTCGTTTCGTTTCATTTTGAATAGTAAAAACTCGAAGAACACACGAAAAGAGACTAATAGCCTATTTACACCAAAGCGAAATCTGCTCATTCGAGATTTCAAGCCAAATCTAGTAGATTTTGAGAAGATTTCCCATAAAAAATGAAATCTACTTTATGAGTAGATTTCGACGAAATCTCCTGAAATCTACTCAGTACTAAGCGATGCAACTGTGATTTCTTGCAAAAAGTACTTAAAAATACTACGCTGCAACAAAAATTGCACTATAAATGTGGTGTATGCAGTCTCTGGGCACAAAAAATATACACTTTAATGCTGGTGTATTCAGTCTCTGATAATATTGTATTGTCAAACCCGCATGCATAAATTATTTTTGAGCAAATGAAATCTTGCTAGATGTCAAAAAACGGTGGTGTAAAATCTACTAGATTTTGAGTTGGTGTAAATGCGCTATAACCTATTTATCTGTTAAAAACAAACTCGACAGTCTAAAATGGCTGATATTGCCAACATATATAAAAGACATGTGTAGCAACATAACATAAAAAATACTTAACTCACGAAATTTGAAAATAACGGTTAAGTTTTGATCAGACCTCGTATATACTTCATAGGGTGGGAAATGGAAATTGTGGAAATTACAAACGGAGTCACAAACTTATATACTTGTATACTCTTTACATTTTTGTGAGGGGTATAATGAAATGCTGTCCATATATAGGCTTCGAGAGTGACAGCTGCTCTTAAAGAACATTTAAAGCAGAAGCTTTTAGTCTACCATTTGGATGTCCACATAACGCAAGATCTTTAAAACTTTCAATTGTAAGATTTTATGATAAAAAGCCTAAATTTCCTAATGGGTTCAATAATGCCCTCTTTCATTATTTTTGTACCTATTTAAGCAACAACTTCATCATGATCTTCTGCACAATAATGACGACGATCATTCACATACTACACATTCTCATGCAGACGTACGTTAACAAATGAATGTTGAATTGTTAACTTATTCATTCGTCTGTTAAGAGTTAAGGACGTTAAATTATAACAATTGCGTTTTTGACACCTCACGGCATCACTTCTTGATTTTTAGTGAAATTTTTTTTCTTCTTTTATTCAACTCGTTATTATACCACATACTTATATTTTATATTTTATTTTAAACAGCTTTTTTCCCTTGCCATTTTTAGAGTTTCTTTCCTCCATTGCAGTCAACCATTTAAGGGTTATTTTAATTGGATACAACCATACGATCATGATAAAATATAAATTTACTTGCGTTTTTCTCCTTGTATTAAACGGCCAAGTAGCCGTGGTAGTAACTAGTTTTAAGTGTGAATTTTTTTTCTTATTATTTATTATTGTTCGGTTCTGTTTAGCCCCAAGATCTTATAAAAAGTGATTAATGTTTTAAATGAAATTAGCGACCAAAAAAAGAACCTAAGCAAAATTCAGTTCAGGCAACAATATCTATATACATAAATATGAGTATATATTTACTTTTAAATGAACAACTTTGGAATTATTTATGATTTGAGCATTTGCCAAAATCCCAAATACGAGTAGAGAATAGTTTTTAATCTCATAAGTTGGCAGCGTTTTCATCGCCATTTGAGGATGCAGTTTTAATTCAGTTACAATGTAATTGAAACTTTTTGTTGTGTTTTGTTTGTTTTGACATGGCCGAAAAGCAAAACGGGTCATTGTAGTCTATTTAAATTATGTTTATGGCGGATTTGTTGTAATATTTTTAGTTTTGTTAAATGGGATTTCAATATATTAGTTTTTGCCAGATTTTTGCTTCTTTCTAGTGTACTCGTATATGGGGCAATTCAAGTCAAAGCACATAGCTCGGACAAAAAATTTTTTTATTTGCTTTATTTTTATTGTATTGATGTTCCTTTGGAACAGCATATTTCAGCAAATTTTCAAATTTTTTTGTCTAGTGGTTTCAGAAATATCGGTTTAAAAAATAGACGCATTATAAGAAAACTGTGTCCGAATAAAAATACTCTTAACTTTTTCAATATTAGTCCAAATAGAATAATTTTCTTTGCATGCTTTTCCTTTGTCTGCCTACTATCTAATAACAAATAGAAAAAAATGGTGCACTGTGGGCTTGGATGCGATTTTCGGGATTTAATATTTTAAATACAGGGTGGCTGATCAATTTTGCTACATTACTCAAATAACTTTTTGTAAAGTTTATGTGATTTATTACATAAAAAGACATAAAAATGCAGTTCAAGTAGTGCAGTGAAAAGTAGTGTTTTGGGTCTCGTTCTGTACATACGTCTTTTGTTACTGCTGTCCGTTTTTTCTATATATGTATGTTTGTTCATTAATTAAATTCGTATGCAACCAAATTGCACCGGAATAGGTAGCAGACCGTATACACAGCTTGCTAGATATTCCGCTTGTTTCTTTTTTGCTTCTCTTTTTTCACCGTTATCCGTATTTTCTATATACATATATGTTCACTATCAACTTCGTATGAAACCAAAGTGCATCGAAATAGGTAGCAAGATGTGTACATGTGTTTTCTCTATATATGTACATATTAATTTCTTTGCAACGCATTTCATTACCTTGTAGTGTGGAAGGTGTTGGACTAAAATTTGTTAACCTAAGTGGTGTTGAGGGTATATACACTGGGCACTGATCAGTTTTATTAACTAATTTAACTCCTACACTTTAAATGCTGTAATAGTTTTTTTTAGTCTGGCATGTTGTTATTGTTAAAGTTTAACGTCCACAAACACTACTCCCTCTTTCCATCTTATCAATCTATTTTCCTAGTTCCAGTGCAATGCACTGCATATGTAGGGGTCATCACCTGAGTACTGGTCCAAGATAAAAAAGACGTTTTCATCCTCTATTTGAATGATCTCAAAAAATTCCAAGCAAATCGAAAAGTCTCTAGGGTTCAGCTTGTTTGTTAATTGAATCTTATATGGAAATAAGTTTAAATCTAGGTGAAAAATTGTCTGCAGTGAATTTCTGCTGCTCCTTGTCGAAACTCTAGGACTGGATTGTATGGCAGCAGCTGCAGGCTCGTAAGGAATTTTGCCACGCTTGGCAAATTTCTTTACAAGCCTCATTATACTCCATTTGCTAGGAGGAGTGCCGCCAAACGTGCGCCTATTCCTTGTTTGGACGGAAGCAACGGACTCTAAAGCGTGAAAGCGTTGCACTATTCAAATTCTTGTTTCATTGTTTAGTCCATAGTTCTCCAAATTAAACAACTTTTCGGTTTGACTGGTTGATTACAACTAACCCGTTGCTGTGTTATTTTATTTTGATAAAATATGTATATAAAACATAGTACTCGTATACTATAAATAAAAATATCAAAGTATATATAAACAGTGAAATAAACATAAGCGTTACAAACAGAGGGACATGCATATATTTAACAATATACTACTATAATTGTCACCATTCTCCATTTTAGTTAAATTTAAAGATCAATCTATAAAACCAAATAAGTTATTACGTTTTTTTTTTGTTGGTAGCAGCTTTCATCAGCCACCCTGTACATTTTGTTTACTGTCTGTAATCTTCGAATTTCTTGAAAATTTTTTGAATTTAACTTTGATTTTTTCCACATCTTTTAAGACCTGTTTGGTAGTTGTATTCGAATAACTACTATTTTTCGTGATTTTTTTTTAAATTTTTTAAAAATAAATTTTCGCGTTAAACCACTGTGAAAATATTTTCTCGGACTTAGGATATATTTTAAATAATAATCCATATATTTCGTTGTTTTCTTCCCAACTGTCCGATTTCATTTGGATTGTCCCATATATAGTGTCTCACAGCTTATTTCGTCTAGTTTAGAAAACAACTTCAAAGCTTATATCAAGAAAACTATAGACGATACCTAAAAACACTTCACGTGTGTGAAAATAAATTTTAAAATTTATAACCCTGGACATAATCCAACTGATTTAAATGAGATCTGTTAAGGAGTTAAAGACTATAAATTCGCTACTTTATAGGTGTCGTTTTAAAAGCTTGAGCACATGCTGCGAAAATTTTGGAATAACGAACGATCTCATTAAAAAAATGCGATAAAAATATACATGCTAATATAATAATAACTATATCGAATGAGTCTTCAGATGCTGAAGTAGATAATTCGTTTGTTGATTTCTTTAATTTATAATTTGAATTTATTATCAATCTATGTAATGAATAGGCAAACACGTTCTTTAAAATCCCTTTTCTAGCCGTACTACTGCACCCATTTAGCAAAAGTCTATATCGATTTAAAGCTATTTCTGCACAGAAGTAAAAGAGCTTAATTTCAGTTTGATCGGTTCAGTATTTTAGGAGTTACTAGCACTAACAAACAAAATATGTGTATGTGTGACTTAACTACAAGTACCACAAAAACAGTTTGGCCAAATATAAGTAGATAACATATTTGAATGTATGTATGTTTTCACAGTTTTATTAGTTTAACATTGCATTTTATATGAGAGTGTATTATTTAAGAGCGATAAAAAAAAAATCGGTCGATTGTGTCGAGCGGTTGTTCTCACTAGTATATAACTAATAGATAAACCCCTTTTTTAATATCCCTATTTTGGCCGTACTACATTATCGATTTTGGAAAAATATGTATGATTAAAAAGCTTTTTCTGAACAGATGAGCACAATCTGAAATTCAGTCAGTTCGGTTCAGTACTTTTGGAGCAATACGGCTATCAAATTATTACTAACACTAACAAATAAAATATGTGTATGTGTTTGACTTAACTACAACTAACCCAGCTAGTATTTTTAATCGTCTACTGGGATTCCCATGAAGAGTGTTTTTGATCGTCGACGAGGTCATTTTTAATCGCAGACGATCCCTCGCTCGGGAGTAACTTTTACAAAAGATGATTTGTCTAAGTGACTTTTACACAACTCAGCAAAATACACGTATGTTAATCGTAGAGGAAATCGTCCGAGTCTTGGGTAAATATTATCTTACAGGTCGTGAAGGAGTCAGCCGTGTAATCGTTGTACGATTCATACAGTAAACAGCAATAGGTTAGTTTGATTTTTTCATAATTTTCATACTATATAGATTGCGAAGGGTGCTGTGTTTTTGTTTTTCTGTTTATCTATAATACAAAAATCGTTTAAATATAACAAAAAATAATTGTAATCGTCTAACAAACATCTGTAAAAAATAAGTAAAAAAGTAGAGGTTTTTGTTGTTGTTACTCGTCAGATAATCGTCAGAAGATTCTTTTGGGGATTGTATATTAAACTAAATCGTATAACAAAAAATGCTAGCTGGAAAAAGAAAAGCAGAGTGGCCAAATATGAGTGAAGAACATATTTGTATGTACAAAGTCCGATCAAAAAAATGGATTTTGCATGAGTTTTTCTCGAAAAACAAAACCGTTATCATGCCTCTACTACCGTATTCACTGGACTTGCTCCCCGCTTACTTTTTTCTCTTCTCAAAACTGAGGACAGCGATGAAAGGAAAGCGTTTTGCTACAATTGAGGAAATAAAAGCAAAATCGGAACAGGAGCTGTTGGCGATACCAAAAAGCGGGTGTTTCGAGGAACATCACTCTGTATCTTCATTCCAAGAACATCAAGAGCATCCGATTCCTCAATACTTATAACATCCATGAGTACAGATTATTGTTTATCCAATCCATTCCACTTTGATGTAGTGAAAGAAAGATTTTTTTCTTATGCCAAACTTCAGATTGTTTTTATATCAATTTCTTTTTCTATCATAAATTAAAAGTGCTAGTAAAGTTTTGCCAACTCTCAAAGTACATCCCTGCACACATCAAATCGTTGCTTGAGATACCAATATTTCTATCCCAAAAATACAAGAACAAAAAAATCGCCGGCAGAATGTCAGTGTGAAGTACTTGATGTGATGCGGCAGTTACAAAAGGTTTTATTTTTTTTTTTTCTACTAAATTCAATACCAAGTGCAACAAAAGTATCATTATGTATTTCTTTATTTTAAATCCGTTTTTTTTCCGAAGCAAACTCGGTTGGCAACGAATCGGATTGCACGTACACCTAAAATCTTTTATAGACTTCGTTCTAGGATCATCTCTTAAGATGCAACTGACAGACATTGTTGCAGCCAAAAGAGTCTTATGAATGATGATGTTGATGACGATGGTGGAAATACAATACGAGTACATAGCAACCATCAACATCATTCACTTCTTTTCATTTTTCATTCTTTTACTTTTTTCCAATTTGGACATAAGAATTCTCCCCACAGTCTTAGGAGATATTCCTTTAATGGCTGCATGTGCAGTGCAGTCATGCTTTTAAATGGTGTGTAAGTTTGGTTTGGTTTGGTTTGTGTTTGTTTGTATTTATTATTGTGTTTGTGTTTGTGTGCATGTGTGAATATTTTTCTTTTTAAAGGGCAATGAAGAGTAACGAATCGAAGAATTATTTTACATTTGTTGCAATGCAATGGAACAAAAAGAAGAAGAAAAAAAAAAAAGAACAAGAAAACAAAAAGAAAAACAAACATTTGTGTATTGGGTTTTGGGAGTTAAGAATGCAACAGAAAGTTACACGACTATTTTATCAGATGCAAGAAAAGATTATGGACAGAAAACTACGACACTTTCTTACAACGTTTATACACACACGTACTGACATACGAGGGCGGATTGATATTGAAGCTACCCCAAGTAGGAAAGAAACATTTTTTTTTTTCAAATAGCATTTATTTCTCAACATAGTCTCCTTTTAGCTCAATATATCTTTATACCATCTGAATAATACGATTTTGGGAATCCCTGAAAATACGCGTTAGTTTCCTTTTCCTGCGAGCCGTTTTTTCAAGTTTGAAAACAGAAAAAAGTCTCTAGGAGCTAAATTTGGACTATGAGGTGAATGATCAAGCAATTCGAAGTGTATTTCAGTAAATTTTAGCATCGTACCTAATGGTGTGTGAACCGGTGCGTTGCCCTGAAGAAAGGACACTTTTTTCTAGTTTAGGTTAGGTAGGCAGGACGCTAGATGCTCCAAAAACTAGCTTAGATTCTCCAGCTCACATGTATCCTGAAATCGTTCCCTGTGTGGTAGCCTGGAAAGTGTAGGAGTATAGGTGAAAAAATAGTAACTATTGGATGGTGAGAAGATGGTAGGAAAGGAAAGATGGGAAACCTCTTTTTAGTGTGGCGTTACATGCTGATGTACTAGCCATCCGCTGCTCCTTATGAAAGAGGCTAGCGCGGTCGGATTGACCGAGGCCAGACGTGATAGGCTACTGAAGCTCCAATGTCGGGCATGTTCGGAGGAGATGAAGGATTGTCTCCTCCTCTTCCTCGTTTTAGCAACTTCTGCAGAAGTCGTTATAGGGTAAACCTAGTCTCCTGGCATGTTTTCCAAACGGACAATGTGTGATGGCAGCTACAGCGACTCTCAGGTGAGATCTTTGCAGTTTTAATAGCTTCCACATTCTGTTACGAATTAATATACGGCCACAGGTTCCTTGATGTGGGCTCCGTGAGTGATTTTTCTTGGACACGTTTCAGCGTGTTGTTTTTTATTTTATCCAACACGCTCATAAGGGATCTATATCCCTATCCTGTAGGGTTGTCCCTTTTTTGGCTAGGTCATCAGCGATGTTGTTGCCGTTGTCCACCCATTTTAGGGCTAGCTTAGAATATCTCGCCATGTTGTTTAAAGATGTCCGCCATTTTTGCACCAGACTGGAATTAGTGTATAGTCCAATTAGAGAGTTGATAGCGGTCTTACTGTCCGTTACAATCATGATATTCCTACCGATTATCTTGTGAAACGTCAGCCATCTGGCCGCTTTACTTATAGCCGATATTTCAGTTTGAAGAACACTACATCCGTCTGATAGTCTGAAGGATACTTTAGTGTAGACTTCTTCTATGTAAACGCTGCCCCTAACCCTATCTCCCCTTCTGGACCAATCTGTGTATAATAACTTTCTTTAAATGTAGTTGTTTTTTCTTGATTGCATCAATCAAGTGATCCAATAATGCACGATAATTCTTTAATGTGATTCTGGATCCCTTTTCAAGATGATCGATGAGCAAGTTTCCGTGTGCATCCCCAAATACAGTGGACATAACCTTGCCAGCCGATTTCGCTGCCTGCATCTTCTTCGGAACACTTGCACCAGCTTCCAATCATTAGTTCGATTGACTTTTGGTTTCAGGTGTGTAGTGGTGGACCTACGTTTCATCTACAGTTGTTAATCGACACCAAAAATCAACAGGATTACGCTTTATCATGTCCAAACACCGCTGTGAAGTGGTCTATCGAACTCGTTTTTGTTCGACACTACTTTTTCGTATGCAAATGTTCATGCAAAATATTGAACACACCTTCATATGGTATGTTCACCATTTACATAATTTCACGTAACTTATCTCGATATCGTTATAAATGATCATTCATAACGATATCGAGGATTTGCTTGATATTTTTTCAGTAATCAGCTCTTTTGGTTTTCCTGTTGATGGTATTGTTGCAGTGCCTGTTCGGGAGCCATCCAATATTTTACCATGTAATCTGACATAGCAGACTCACCGTGATGTTTATTGAGCTTTTCTTTTATTTCATTCGCCGTTTTCCTTTTCAAATAATAAAGTTTAATTACTGCACGAAATTTACTTTTTCCATTTTTCAAGAAACAGAAAAGTTGCTTACTTCAAACGATTATAACAAATAAACTAATCGATGAATTTGGATGAAATTTTGACAGCTTACGTTTGACAGATCGCAATTTCAAAAGAGAAAAAAATTTGTGTTTGTGCTGTCGTCTAGCGCTAGGTAGCTTCAACATCAACTTGCCCTCGTATATACAGTGTTGGAAAATATAATAGTAAGCCAACTTTTTGCACATTTCATATCACGTTTTTAGCTCGTAAGGTAATAATTTCACAAAATAACGGTAGTTTATGTAGAATTTGCTTTTTGATACGTGATCGAAAAATTTAAGTTTATCATTCTTTCAGTGCAGTGACCACGTGTTTTGGTTGAAAAAAAATCGAATAATAATTCCGGTTTAAATTAATAAAATATTGTTATATAAAAGGTGTTTGATTCTTTGTGGGAAGGGTACGTAAAACAGTGAAACAGTACAACAGTAAATTTTTCATATTTTATTAATATCTCATTCAAGATGGGTCGTGGATACAAAGTGTACAGTTCAGAAAGTTGAATTTATAAAAAAATAAACAAAATTATGGCCTTTCCGTGTTTCAGATTGCCGACTTTATGAAATGCTCTAAAAAATATTTTTTCTGCGGTTCATTTAAAACCTGCGGAGGAAAAACGAGAGCGGAAGCACGCAACATCAAAAAAGTAAAAACACTGCATACGATCCAAAACACACGTTAAAAACTGTTAAATGTGGCGGTGGGAATATAATGTTTTGGGGATGCTTTTCATCGTCAAGTGTTCGTCCTTTGTTCTGGGTAAAGGATAAGATGTGCACTTTCGACTACATAAACATTTAAGAGAAAGTCATGCTTCCGTACGCCGAGCAAGAAATGCCTCTGAAGCGCCAGTTTCAGCAGGACAACGACCCCAAACACTTATCTAAGCTGGCAAAAACTGCTTCAAAGACAACAAAGTCCTCCTGTTAGAATGGTCGCCGTAGTCCCCGGACTTAAACCGCATCAATCACTTTTGGGACAATCTGAAAAAGTAAATTGCTGGCTATAAGTAAAAAAATAAAGCAGATTTGTGGGAGAAAGTCCAGGCCGAATGGTACAATATAGACCCATTAGTTTGCGCCAAGTTAGTGAACTTAATGGGGCGACGTTGTACCAAAGAAATTAAACCCTAGGGTGGAACAACGAAATATTAATTTCAATTTAACTTCAACATTGTGTTAATTATCTTATACTACATTTAAAGCAACTCAAAATCTAGTAGATTTTAATCCTACATCAAAATCTATATAGTTTACACCACCGTTTTTTAACATCTAGCAAGATCTCATTTTCACAAAAAGACAAAACAAATTTATCAGACACTGAATACACCACATTAAAGTGTACATTTTTGTTGCAGCGTAGTATTTTTAAGTACTTTTCGGACAAAATCACAGTTGCATCGCTTGGTACTGAGTAGATTTCAGGAGATTTCGTCGAAATCTACTCATATATTAGATTTCATTTTGTGTGTGAAGTCGTGACAAAATCTACTAGATTTGGCTTGAAATCTCGAATGAGCAGATATCGCTTTGGTGTAAATATACTATTAAAGAAAAAAACTTTTATGTTAATTAGTTTTAAGTTTGTTGTTTCTATTAGTTTATTTATCCAAGAGCAATTAAGTGTATGCGGTTATATATTTTGTTACATAAATGCAGCCGAGCTGAGTTTAAATAAATAAGTTCTGTTGTTAAAAAAATATAAACTCCCAAAAAAATTATTTTTATAAGAAATATTCTGAAAAGAAGGAAAACTGTAGTGCGATTCTCTAACTTTTAACGATTCGATAATCGCAACTTTTGTCATCAAATTTCATCGCTTGCGCTAACGATTGAGTGATCCTGTAACTTAATTCACGATGGTAAACAGCTGTATTTTTCTGTTCATTCATATAAACAACACGTAGCATCTCTGCCAGAAGAAAGCGAACACCACAAAGAAGAAAAGAAAAAACAATAAATTTTTCCATAACAATATGTATACATATTGATTCTTATTTTTAAGTGACAATAAAGATTATTTAATTTGTAATAAAATAAGTAAAATAAAATATGTGTCCATATGTTTCATTTATTTGTTTATATGTACTAATTTCTATATGTTCAGAATGACCACAACTAAGACTGGTGATAATCAATATAACTTTTTAAATTCATTAACTGTCAACTCAAAGGAATTGTCCAACTCCCGATAAACACACTGATTATCCCTTAAAGCGTTCAAACTTGTTTCATCACTTGCAAATGCGAGTGCCAAACGTTCAATAGCTATTTCAACACAAAACACACTTTACCGGTTAAAAAATTATACTGAAATTTTTGTTTCTGAAAATTTATTTAATACATATTTTATGTATTTATTTATGTATTTAATATGTAATAATTATTTTTATGTCTTAAAAATCAGATTGTAAGCACTTAATTTGATGGATGCACAGTTAAAAAAAAAAAATACACTTTAACGATTGAATAAACAGCAAGAAAATTTTTGTCTTTAAGAAATCGACAATCGGCAGTAAAATTAACAGCTGATTTTGATCGACTACGAAAATCGTTAAGAAAATGTTACAAAATAGCAAATTCGATTAAATATCGTTATAATTATTTTAATGATTCGAATATCGCTATATAAGTTACAGAATCGCACTACTGGATTTGTTTCTATTATATTTTCCAACACTGTATGTACATACATAAGTACGAGTATGTGTGTATGTATGCCAACAGTTTTTTTTATTTTACACAGAACAAACAATATTTCTTTTTAATCTGATTTTACTTTTATTATTTTTCTTCATTTTTTTTCTCTCTCTCTCGCTGAACAGGGATTAAGTTTTAAAATTTAATTTATAAAGGTTATAAAAAAAAGTTTTAAATTTAGTACTGTACGGTTAAAATTAAATGAACATTTTAACTTTACAGATTCGTTAAGCATCTTTGCCGTTGCCAGCTGTAGGAAAAAAATACTGGTTTCTTTTAAGCAAAAGGGAAAAGGGACTCGAAAGATAATTTGTCAAGTGACACGTTCTTAAGTCAAAGGGGCCGACTATAAGTCGGTATTAAATGTTGTAAATATGTATAAAAATAAATCAAGTTGCTATAACCTTTTCAAAGAATCTATGACTCAACTTTGCAAATAAGTCTGCGGAAAAAAGACCGGTCTAGGGCAACCTTGATGATAATGTTAAATTTCGTGTTTAGCGGGACACGATTTTTAACAATTTAATGGTGCAAGAAAAGAGTAAGAGGAGGTGTTTGCCTTTGCAACCAAAACAAAATCTACACTCAGAAAATTATGGACGTAAAATTAACGGAAACTGCATTTTAAAAGAAAAGAAATTTCAGTTAAAAACCGGTCTACTAACATTTCATTTAAATAAGTACAGTAAAATATAACTGATTTTAAACCGCAAAAAATACTAATTTCTTATTGTATAATAATTGATTTAACTATAAAAAAAACAACCTGCATGTTCCATAAAAATATAGTTCCATAGTTTTTTGCTTTATTTCTCTTATTTATACTGTCGTTTATTTAAGTTCATATTCTGTAGAAACAATAGACTGATTTCTTTTGATAAATAAATAGGTTTTAAGAAACCGTATTGAAATAATTTTAAGTTAATTTATGATTTTTAAGACATAGTGACGAGTAGTTAATGAAAATTATTGAAGAACACTTATTTATATTTTTACATAAATACTCTTATGTATATATGTATGTATATGAAGTGGATTAGTATTTAAAATATATCCTACAAAGTCATAGAAAATTTTTGCACAGTGGCTTAACGCAAAAAATCTTTTTGTAGAAAAATTTAAAAGAATCAGGAAAAATAGTACTTATTCGAATCCCACTACCAAACGGGCCTTAAAATATGTGGAAAAAATCAAAGTTAAATACAAAAAAAATTTATGAAAATCGAAGAGCACAAATAGTGAGAAAAATTGATTTAAAATATTAAATTCCGAAAATAGCATCCAAGCCCACTGTGCACAGTTTTTTTTTATATTTTAGAAAAAGAAAAACAATACAGAAAAAATTATTCTGTTTGGACTGATATTGAAAAAGTTATGAGTATTTATTCGCGCATGGTTTTCTCATAATTCGCCTTTTTCAAAACACGATATCTCTGAAATCATAAGCCGAAAAAATCTGAAAATTTGCTAAAATGTGCTGTTCAATAGGGCCATCAATACAACGAAAAATAAATTAAATGAAAAAAATTTTTTCTCCGAACTGTCCGATTTGACTTGGATTTCCCCATATACATACATACTTACAAATGTATACAACACTTGTATTTATGAATAATAATAAAAAAATAATAAATTCACATTTATTAAACATAAAATAATAAAATTGAATAAAGTATTTGATCTACCATTACAAATATTTCCTGAACATTAAAAATACTTTTTTTAATTACGAGAAACGGAGAATGGCCTATATCATTTTGTGAGCTCTATATCAGTTTCCATGAGTTTATTGTAGATACCCCAATTTCCAGCTTTGTCAACTTTGAAATTTCAAAACGCACCAAATTTTGAATTTTTCCTTTTATTTTTAAAAAACCTATTTTGGATTATAAAAAGTATAATATTTTTTATTTATTAAAAAGCACGATAATGAAATAACCTTTTCGTTCAATAGCTAAAATTCGTGTTTGTCAAACTTGGCTTCCAGTGCGATTCTGCTACTATTATTAAGACAATGTTATCTTTACAATAATTATAACGATATTTTATCAAATTTATTATTCAGCAATATTATTTAATTATATTCGTAGAATTATAACAAACAACATATGAAGTTTACCATAATCAATATCCAAACTTTTGGGGAAAAATGTCTAATTTTATGAATAATTTGGTAATTTATCAATTACGAAAACTGTAACGAGTTCACGCGCCATAATATATACCAGCTTCCATATCTGTGTTTGCATTTATTGTAATATTTGACAAACCTGGCTTGATCGTTTAATGTCAAGACACGCTCTAAAAGCAGCAAATTTTATGAAACGAAATGGTTCTTTTTCTTTTGAGAATATGTATAACACAGCTGGATTGCCTTACTTTGTAGGTATAATAAGGTGCGTTTTTCTCTTTATAACTCCATGTTCTGGTTGTGCTCTGCAAAATGAAACGTAACAATTTTGGGCACTTGATTAAACTTTTTTCTTATATTAAAACAATCAGTTGAGTTGAATTTGGTTTGGTGCCGCCGAAATTTAAAAAACGCACCGAACATGTAAAAAAAAGCGCACCACGCACCGACCAAAGAATTTTTCGCACAAATAATTTGAAAAAGCATCAAAAACGGTGCGAAACGCACCGAGTTGACAACGCTGCCAATTTTCTTAGATATTTTTCGAGCTTCAAAATTCCAAGCAAGACAAATATAAAAATTGCATCGTTTGAATCCTAAAATAAAAAATAATACAATTGAATTACTTAAATACACAATTTTTCTATATACAAATAGTTTTTAATCCACCTTAATATACATACATACATATCGCTCCTTTATCGCAACATAGTCATATCTCAAAAAATGAGCTTTTTGAGTTAACAACAATACAGAATTGTTAACAGGACTACCTTTTATATTGTGCCAAAAAATTATTCAAATTACTTTTAAACTGTTTACTTTAAAAGATATTTTCTAAAAATTTTTTCTATGACTTGTATGGAAACTAAAAATTTGAAAAGTGTTTTTTCTCGAAACGAGCTTGTTTTAGTTATGACTATGTTGCAATAAAGGAGCGATATCTTCATACTACATATCGTTATATTAAATGCAAACGGATGTAGCTACACTTTTTATTTTTTTACAAGAGAAGCAAAACCCCTTCTAAAATCAACTGATATTATGATTTCTGTTTAAACCTAAATGATACGGTTCATTGTAGATCTTGAATTTGGTTGTCATTAACGGAAATAGTGTGCCCCAATCTTTTATGCATAATTACATATTGTGAATGTATTTATTATTTTGGAACGAAAACGTAACTGAACGAAACTGCTGGTTCGATGATAATTTTTGAATTTATGGCGGTGAGTGTTTTTCGAACGCTCAACTAGAACTGATCGCCACCAGCAGCTTCCTCAGAGGTTTTCCGGCTAGTTACATTCCTTTAATAAATATATTAAACTTAATGTAAGTGATAAATTACCTTTTTATTATCAGGATTCCCCTCCTGCAAGTAAGTTTAAATAAATTAGAGTATTCCCAATCCACTTTCCTTCGCTACGAGTAGCGTTATTCCAGTTTGGTGACCATTTAGATCATAAATTTGAATCTAACCACAAAACTGTTCAATTTCTTTACAATTTTTGTAAATTGTACTTAAATTATGGGAATTTATTTATCGGTGAAGATATATATTATTTTTATCGTCATTTAAGTTTTTATGTTAGTTACAAAACTACAAAATGTTACAGTAGGGGGTGAAAGGTTTTCTGTTTGGTATGAATTCATTAACTTCTAAACTACTAAACAGACGAAATTTGGAGACTCAGCAGAAGAGATGTTAGACTTTCAAAGCTTGTATTGTGTATTTCTAGCACATTGGATTTTACAGTGGAACAATGTTGTCAGTCGGGTATGTAAAATCTATTTGTCCGTATAACTTTCCGATTAAAAATAATTTTGAATTTTCGAAAATTACTTGAAAAAGTTAAGAAACAGCATGCTCACTAGTAGTCTAGTCTCTTACAGTTTAAGAGATATTTGATTTTATGTATCTTATATTTTATAGTTCACCAGAAATCCATTTTTACAATTTTAAATTGTTTACACTTTCGAATAAAAATATGTTTCCCTTTTTTAACTTTTTTATTAAATCTTTATGCATATTTTATTGTAAAATACGTTGTAATTATGTAATTAATTTTTAAAATAAAAACTAGAGATATGTGAGAAATTTTTTATAAAAAAAAATTTAAAGTATAATTCAATTTTATCACAGTTTAATAATATTCATTATTTTTCACATATTTAGATTAAAATTCATTAGTAATAATTTTTATTAGTAATTAAAATTATTTTAAAGGTTTTTTTCTAATAATATATATTCTAATAAATATATTGTTCAACTTGCTTGGAGAAAATTATTGAATTATAAATTATAAAGTTGTTGAATTATAAAAAATAAATATATATGGGCAAAATTTCGAAAAATTTCACGATTTTTGGGATTTTTTGTAAATCCGAAATAGCAAGGATTATATTTTTTTTGCAAATGCTGTGATTTGAGATTTCGTAAATCCCGAAAATCATATAATTTTCAGGATCGAGATATAAGGAGTGGCATCCCTATATACAACAAATGAGTTTGTAGATAAGATTTTCATATATTTATATTATTTTTTTATTATTATTGTAATTAGAAATACACGCACTTGTAGTTACGTCCGTTTGAATTTCGTTAATAAAATCGCCATTTTTGTTCGTAGGAATCTAAAATTTTGCAGGAACATGTATTTTGATAAAACGAACAATAATCGATAAAAACTCGATTTCGAAATTTTGTGTAGTTACGTATGCATTTAATATGACGATATATTCTTAAATATAAATCGGATAAAAGAACTAAACATCCAAATAAATTCCTTTTTTTTAATATTACTGTCAGATGTACAAGAAAGCGCGTTTCGCATAAATTTAATTTTTTTGTGTAAAATCAGCCTTTAATATATTTAAAAATACCTATATTGCCTACTTACTTTGATCCACTGCATTATTCTACACTGCCTTGAACTTTGCATCTTTGAAGTTCATGTTAATGTACGCTGGCAAAATAGCAAATTTCGTCCAATAAAAAAAATTTTGATTTTTCAAGGTATAGCCCTTTAAAATCAATTGGTATCTATCATAATAATATCAAGATGCATGGAAAAATCGGTTTAGGTTATAACACGGGTATATATAGGCCGATATCTTAAAATTTCATTTTCTACATTTTAGTAATCTCGTTTTATTACCACAACTGCTTTTAAACAAAAAAAAAACTTTTTCATTGAAAAATCAGTTTGCGCTATATCTCAAGTATATATGCACCGATATCGGAAATTTTCATTTTCTGCATTTTAGTAACCTCGTTTTATATTCTGAACTGATTTTAAGCAAAAAAAATTGTTTTCATGGAAAAATCGGTTTAGGCTATATATCGGGTATATATAGACCGATATCGGAAATTTTAATTTTCTCTATTTGAGAACCTCCTTATATTACGAGAATTGCTTTTAAAAAAACGTTGTTTAAGTTCGCTTACGCGACATTTTTGTGAAAAATCGGTTTAGGCTATATCTCGGGTGTATATGGACCTATATCGAAAATGTTCATTTTCTGTATTTAAGTTGCCTCTTTTTATAATCAAAACTGATTTTAAGCAAAAAAAAAAAATTTTCCTGAAAAAATCGGATTAGGCTATATCTCGGGTATGTAGACCGATATCGGAAATTGTAATTTTCTCTATTTGGTAACTTCCGTATATTACCAGAACTGCTTTTAAGTAAAAAAAGTTATTTAAGTTCGCTTATGCCATATTTTCGTAAAAAACCGGTTCAGGCTATATCTCGGGTATGCTAGTATGTGGACCGATATCGCAGTTTTTCATTTTCTGTATTTTAATAACTTCCTTTTATTACCAGAACAGCTTTTTCTGTTCATAAAAAATCTGTTTTGGCTATATATGGACCGATATCGTGTATAAATGGACCGATATCGGAAATTGTATTTTCTGTATTTTAGTAACCTGCTCATATTAATAGAACTGATTTAAAAAAAAAAAAAAATCTTATGTTCGCTTATACGACATTTTCATGGAAAAATCGGTTTAAGCTATATCTCGGGTATATACGGACAGATATCGAAAATTTTCATTTTTTGTATTTAAATAACTGATTTTAAACAAAGAATAATTTTTAAGTTCTAATTTATTGAATTTTTGTTGAACTTTATAATTTTTAAATTAAATTTTTGGTTTGTACATTTGTACAACGAGTTATAGTTCAAGTTTTTTCCTTTCTTAAGCCTAATATTGAGATTGAATGTGCGAAAAATTTTCAGCAACATTACTTATTTCGTACGGAAAAATTGAGGTGTACTCAGTGTTGTTTATATTTTCTCTTATTCATGTTTCTTTTTTAATTTTAAGTATACATGTTTGTACTTCGTGCGAAAAAAGCTTTGGTTATGTTATTTCGCAGCTGAAAAAACAAATATCAAACAAACATCTTGCAGATACATATTGTGTGTTTTTCGCTTTAAAAACTCAGTACTATATTTCTAAACATATTTCGCAGATATTTCATACTAAACACGTTTGTATGTAATTTGAAAGAATTTCGCACGAAATATTGAACTCAATATTAGCCTTTAAGTTCAAATCCCAGTGGGTGCTGATGAGTAGTGTAGCGACTACGAAACAGCTAGTTGTCCTTCAGCTAAAGATTTGATTTTTATTATTCTTGTCTTTTTCAATAAAACATTATTGATCATAAAAAAGAAAAAAACTTCAGAAAGGAAAAACCTTGAACTAAAACCCGATGTACATATGTACAAACCAAAAATTTTTAATGTAAGAATTACAAAGTTCAGCAAAAATTTAACAGATTAATAAAATCAAGGTTCATTATACTCATAAAATTGTCAATTATGAGTATTGTACTGCTCCAAAAGTCTGTTAATATGCCGGCCAATGTTCAACAATATTTGGTTGTGTACTTATTTATATACTTGTTCTTAAATAGTTTCTAGTTTTTTCACAATTTCGCATTCACTTACCCTTTTCACTTAAATTTTTTTTAACTGCTAATAAATAAAAAAAAAAAACTACTACGAGTAAGTCTCCGACATGTTTTATACGACGTTTTAAACAACGTTGATTACTTTTAAATTTACACAAAAAACACTTGGTTTTGTAAAAAAAAGCGATTGCTTTATTCATGTAAATACATATTATGAAACAACTGGCAAATTTAAATGTAACTGAAAGTCAGTATTTCTGTGTATTTTTTTAAATAAATGGGTGAATCAGTAAAAACTAAAATTTCCTAGTATTTTTAAAGATTATTCATTTAAAAATTTCTCAATAAACTATAGTCAATTACTGTAAAAATATTCTGAGTGTACAAGTGTGACAGTCATGTCAGAGAATGCAATTCCGTTCGTAAATATTTTCAAATCCGAAAAACAAATGCTTCAAACGAAAATTTCTTCGGAATTAATCTGCTTAAAAATTTCGAAGTAGATTTTTGTTATTTCCAGTGATATATTAAAGAGTAGCAGCAGTCATCACTAGACATTACCCCATAACGACTTCTGTAGAAGTTGCCAAGACGAGGAGCAGGATGATAAGATCCTTCATCTCCTCGGCAATGGAGCATCATCGTCTAAGATACTTAGGCGAGCGTAGCTTCAACAGCCTATCTTGTCTGGCCTCGGCCAAACCGACCGCGCTAGCCTCTTTCATAAGAAGCAGCTGATGACTAGTATAGCAGCATGTAACGCTACACTAAAAGGTTCCCGACTTTCCTTTTCATCCCCGCCCATCCTTTTCACTCACACTATATTCCTTAACTTCTTTTTCTTCACTCCAATATCTTATTTTTCAGGCAATCACAAAGGGAACGACTACAGCACCCAAATGAGCTGGACAACCTAGACTATTTCGGGGAATCCAGCGGTCTGCATACCTAACCCAACCTGTATTAAAAAGAGAAATGTTGACAAAACAAACGAAATATTAAATATTGTGTCCGATTGTGTATTACAGTACGCTTGGGATAATGTCAACTCCCCATTTCACTTTGTTTATTGTCAGTGCCTACTTTTTAAGGTTTTAACCAAAGATGCAAACCAATAACTCAGGCAAATTTGAGCTCTACTTACAGTAGTGAAAGAGAGACAACCCCTTGCTCAGGAGCTTGGGCCTTCTAATCCCTCTTGTATGCAATTTTCTAGCCAACAATGGAAGACATTCTCTAAATCCAGAATATCAAATTCGGTTATTTTGCTATTTTTAGACAGCAATGAACTCAAACGCTTGTTTAGTACGACCTGTATGCAATAGTATTTGTAAATGATATGCCACGGTAATTACTCACTTGTCTGCTTGTTCTCGTAAAAGTCGTGCGTGTAAAATGAGCTGAAAACGCAAAGTGTAAATTTGCATGAATGGCAAATATTTTGGTTGTGTTAAGTACGACAGCTTTATCAGCGAAATCAAGATCAGCAAGATAAAAATGAGAAAAGAAAACCATGTTGAAATATTTCCTCAACGAGAAAAAGGGCAGAGGCATTTGAAGCATAGCATTTGCCAAACATGGATAGCAAGGAATCATCTAATATTTTTTTTTATCTAAGACCAGTATTCAGGGGATGCCCCCCACATATGCAGTGCATTGTACCAGTAGTGTTTGTGAGTATTTGAATTGAGCTTTCCAACGTTATAATAGACAGGAAAAATGTCTGCAGTCAACTTATTCCACAGGCGAAGAGTACGGCTCGAAAACTCTTTCTCTCTCTATAATGCGTTGCACGATTCCCCGGGCAATCGACCACAAATAAATGAGCTCTGAAAGAAAATGTGCGAGTTTTGGGAGCAAGATCCAACAAGATCCCTATTCTCGTCAGAGCAAAATCCATTGTAAAGATAGAACAGAGTAACGCACCCTACATTGCGTCGCTGCTCCAGTGAGTCAATAGAGTTGGATGCCCTACTGCCACCGATAAGCTTCTTCGCCTTCTCCTGCACACGATCGAGTAACCTATAGCTTCTAAAATAAATAAGTAGGTAGTTAACTAACCGGTGGTAATTGCAGCTAGCAACATTCGTGACCCTGTATTCCAGTAGTCTGCTGTCTTGAATGTGTTTAATAAACAACCATGGCAACTCTTACCATAAACTATCAACGAAATTAAAACGGCATACATAATTCACTAGTTTCCTTGGTATCAACTCACTTCAACGCGCTCTATCTGCCCATCGCCGTTCTATATGCATAAGATTCTCTTATTTGGAGTCACAATGACCAGCTGCATTTCCTACTCATGCTCCACATATTGGACCTGACTGTGACTGTTTTATTACCTTTTCTTGTCAATTTTTTTTTGTCCATTCTGCATAAAAAATAAGTCTCAGATGTTAAAATATGGGTATGAATATTTCTGTATGTATGTTCGTTTGTATCTTAACGATTATTGACGCTTGAGATGAGATGTTATGGTAGTTATTGTTTTCTTTTTTTGTTACTTCATAACAGTGTTTGCTAAAACTATGAGAACATTTAATAAAAAATTTGTAATTATATTCGAAAAATTAATTTAACCATGAACAACTGCAAAAATGTTTGAAGTAATCAAGTTTTGCATTCAGCCCTGCAAATTGCTGCGAACTATCTAGCAGAAATCAAATAATGCATATCGGAAGGAAAGGTAAACTGCATGCAATAGAGTTGAATACCCAGAATTGAAACAACAAAAAATGACGTTTATTGTAAATTTTTTTAAAAATACAAGTAACTGTGAATATATCTTTTACAGCAGTGAAATTTGAAAGGTGCTGCTCAAGACTCATGTCAAATGCAACAAGACTTGGCAGGATCATTAGAAGTGATACAACAAGCCATCTTAAAACGCCTGAAAGACATGAAAATGATTCAGAAACAAGGAAATTGTGTGTCGTATTAGCTGAGGCCGAAACCGAGGCCAAACGGCGTTTGTTGGCTTGTGAACAGCTGCTTGCCATGCAATGATGGAAAAATGGTTTCATTATGATAATTCCAAGCGCAGAAAATTATGGAGATATTCCTTTCTTGCGTCCACTTCGACGGCCAAACCAAATACTTACGGTGCCAACATCATGCTCAGTATTTGGTGGGACCAGCTCGGCGTAGTGTATTGTGAGTTGTTAAAACCGACTGAAGCAATCATAAACGATCGTTATCTATTTATTTAATTAATTTAATTGTAACTCTTATTAAATTCAGAACAGATTCTTATTAATGCATCCCAGTTGGCGTAGTTAGTTCGAAAAACCTGAATGGGATGTTCCAAAATATATTTCGTATCAAAAATTCACAGCAAACTTTTCCATTTGTAATATCTCTCCTTTATTACAACATAATCATATCTCAAAAAATGAGCTTTGCAATTTAACAATGCAGAATTGTTAACAGTGCTACCTTTTATATTGTGCCAAAATTTTATTTAAATTACTTTTAAACTGTTTCCTTTAGGAGATATTTTCTAAACATTTTTTCTAAGACTTGTATGGAAACTAAAAATTTGAAATGTATTTTTCTCGAAACAAGCTTTTTTGCGTTATGACTATGTTGCGATATATAACAAAAAAGTGCCATTTAACATTATTTTGCGACTTTTAAGAGTGGGAAGTTTTATTAATGCTAGTCTCGACTTGTATGAAGGTAAATTTAGCATATTCCAGTGCAGACCACGAAGACAAAAAGCAAGAACTGTTTTTGAACAGATTCAACGGAACTTTCCAAATAACTGATCCATGTTCAAGAATTGGCCTTACCTTTACAATTGCTTAGTTATATAAGGGTCAGTAAACCCTTTTGCCCAGCGTTTAATGAATACTAATACGGAACGTGCTTTATTTATTATCAATGATATATGCTAAATAAAATTCAGTTTCGCATCCAAGATCAGAAACTGTATTTACGTTATTTAACACGTGACCATCAAGCACATAGTTTACATTTATATGCGATCTCCGGAAAAAAGACATACTGCAACATTTTTGATGATTAAGTTCCATAAGATTAAGGCGACACCAAGAACTTAAAGCATCCAAATCAAACACAATTAATGCATTGAGCCGAGCATTGAAGGACAAACGGATGCAATACAACGAGAGATATGATGAAGTGATTTTACAGCATGGCAATGCTTGACCCCAGTCAAGAGATACTTGGAAACGTTAAAATGGGAAGTTATACCCCACCCGCCGTATTTTTCAAATGTTGCTCCCTCCGACTTTCACTTGTTGCGATCAATTGCACACAGAAGTAAAAAATTGGATCAATTCGTGGAACGCTTCAAAAGATGACAAGTTTTTTCAACGTGGGATTCGTGCACTGCCCGAAAGATGGGATAAAATAGTGACCAGCGATGGGCAATACTTTTGATCATAAATGTATAACCAATTTTTTACAATAATGTCTCGAATTTCGGAAAAAACGACTAAAGCAAAGTAGTATACTATATACTTCTGATAACAAAATTCCAGTTTTTTTTATGTAAATATAAAATAACAATACATATGAGATTTGTTTACAAAATAATAATACTTATGAGATTTGTTTACAAACGTAAAACATTGTAGCATTTTTTAGTACAAAAACCGTAAAATTATGTAAAGTTTTCGAGATAGGCAATATTGGCTACACGGCAAATATTCTTAATGAGCTTTCACCAACGAGAAAAATTTTTGTTCTATATACATCATATACGAGACTAATTCATCTGGTATAACGTGCATACGTATACACAATATTGTGTGTTTTTTTTAACTTGGACCAGTGCTCAGGGGATGGCTCCTACATATGCAGTGCATTGCTTGTATCCATTTGATTTCTTGCCGTGTGTTTATATTGTTTTTGTGCTGCTTTTGCGGGTGAAAAATTATGCCGACAATACATCACTCCGTTCACCCCCACACGCAAAGAAAAAGCATTTTGAAATATGGTTACAGAAATAATAGTATAAACTCTATAACGTTATGTATTATTGGTGGAAACAATTTATTATGGTTATAATTATAGTTTATTCTCCCTTAAATATGTGCTATATTGTTACTATCTATCAATTTCAAGACATGGTTGCATACAACAGTAGCATTTATGAAAAAGTTTTTAAAACAGTTTTTATCACGACCAATATCAAAGAATTTGTTTTTATCATATGCATGAAGAACTAATACATATGCAACAAGTTTACATAATCTAGTTACTATTACCATCATTAATAACAACATTTTTGTTCTAGCCGTTGACATGTAATATTTTTTTTTTTTTTTTTTTTTTTTTTAGCTTTTATTTATTTATTGAATCTTCACAATGTGAACTAACAATAAGTATTCAAATCTTAATACTAAATACAATAAATTAACTAAGTCCAGCCAATGCTAGACAAAAAGTTTTATTTTGCGCCAATTATATCGGTAGAATCACCTACTTAACGCTCTGGCAACGGTATCCCTTCTTCTCAACCGAGTGTGACCGCTAAAATTAAGTATGTTTCGTGCGAGAGGGTTTGGGTGAAGTTCCAATTTGCTGACATACCTTGTCGCATGCTCTGAAAACTCATCTTTTACCAGTGGAACACACAGATCCTTGTGAATTCGGGAGTTTTTTACGTACCATGGAGCTGCAGTAATTGTTCGAAGAATTTTGTTTTGTCGCCTTTGAATTTTTTCAATATTTGACGCTGAGGCGGTGCCCCATAATTGAATTCCGTAGCGCCATATAGGCTTTAGTATTGCGTTGTATAACAAAAGTTTGCAATCTAATTTCAATGTAGAATTTCTGCCCATAAGCCAATTTAATTGCGCTGCTTTTAATTTTAGCTGAGTGACTTTCGCGTCAATGTGAGGCTTCCACGTTAACCTACGGTCGAGATGAATACCAAGGTACTTGACTTCACTTTGCTGCGGAATAGGTAAATTGTTAATTTGGATAGCTGAACATGTTTGTATACGCAGTGTGAATGTAACGTGAGTACACTTTTGTTCATTAACTTTAATTTTCCAAAGTTTTAACCACATCTCTAATATTGAAATATACTCCTGCAAATTTCGCGAAGCTACTTGATGGTTTTCATGTACGCTGCAGAATGCTGTGTCATCTGCAAAAGTTGAGGTGTGAATACTAGATCTGGTTGGCATGTCAGAAGTGTAAATTAAATATAAAGTGGGTCCCAAAATGCTACCTTGGGGAACTCCTGCCTCGATTGGCTGAGTTGGGCTTATAAAGTCGCCTTCTCTGATAACAAACTTCCGGCCGCATAAATAGCTTTCCAGAAGCTTATGAGTGTTTGCAGGCAAGTTCAACTTTATTTTGTGCATTAATCCCTCGTGCCACACTTTATCAAAAGCTTGGGAAACATCAATAAATAGAGCTGAGCAATACTTTTTATCCTCAAAAGTCTTTCTTATAACATTAACTAGTCTATGCGTTTGTTCAATGGTGCTGTGTTTAGCCCGAAAACCAAATTGATGATCAGGGATACATCCAACATGTAATATTCTGTCGATTATATTTTAGGAGTAAAAATATGTGTTCTTTGTTTTTTAACAAAAAAAAAATTGTATTTGTTTATGAGTTGATTCGTATCTTGATCCTAGTTGTTCGACTTTTTTTTAAATATAATTGTTGTTTACTTGAGCTTGAGGTCACTTGTTACAAAATTAATCGTTTTATTAATGTGTCGATATTTCGACACCCCTTTGTGTGCCTTCTTCAGGAAATTTTCTAAATTTTTTTTTTTTTTTTTTTAATAAAACGATTAATTTTGTAACAAGTGACCTCAAGCTCAAGTAAACAACAATTATATTTATGAGTTGATTTGAGAAAAAATACGTATTGAGCGATCGCGGATTTAAAAAGTTTAGTATACTAAGATGAAATGTTGAGCGATTGGTAGCCAACAATATTATGATGTAGCCAACCATACAATACATCCGACTATATTATGGTTGTACCTATCCATACAATTGTTACATATAGTAATAATTCTTAGGTTCAATTATATGTTCAACCATACTATGTAACTTCCAATCATTTTTATATGGTTGTATATGACATTTTAGATGAAACGTTAATAAATGATTTTGTTTTGTTGTAGCTAACATATCTTTCTAGATCAAGAAGGAACTTGTTGCCTCAAAGCCAATCAGACGCATGCAACCTATACAACGTTTTTCGAACTATTATTAATTATTTTATGACATCAAAATATGTCGTCTATATACTACTATAATACTATATGTCTATTTCTTTGTTTTAATTTTTTTACATGTATTGTTATTGTGTTAATTATTAAGGTATTCTACACTTACATCTGAATACATCCAGATTTTTTTTTTCATTAACGCTATTAAATTGTGGAGCTCTTTACCCTTAAGCTTTAAACGTATACAAGTAAAAGACAGTTTGGCTAAAGCTCTCGTTGACTATTATTAAAAAAATTGACTATGATTGACTTTAAATTTCTGTTAATTTTATTTGTTATTCTCAAGTTTGTTTAATGTATGCATTTGTATTTTTTAACTTAATAAAAGAGGATTATTGCTTTAATGTTTAGCCCCCTATTTTATAATAATATTTTGATATATGTATATTTGTTTCTCTCTTTATTGAAATGTTATGGAACTACACGAGAATAATATTCTTAATGTTCTTATGATGAAATAAAATAAATGAAATAAAACTGTTTTATTACAATAAAAAGCTATTACTGACGTTTTTATGCTTGCATAAATATTATTTATGAAAAAGTAAGGTTGGTTAGTACAATAAAATGGTTGTACAATAATATGGTTGAGTATAACAGTTATAAGGTAACTTCAGTTTGTACTATGGTTTCTCACTGTTACAACGATGTTGGAACAGAATATAGTGTAGCTATATATAAAGTTTTTTTTTTTACCAAAACTATAGTCAGTCATGCCAATTGCGTTTTGAATATAACAATATAATATTGTCTTAAACAATCATATAATTCAACAATGATATGTTGTTCTAAGAATACTCGTATTGTCGTATCAACCATATGCTTTTTTCTATGTGCAGTCAGAACAATTGTCCTCGTGTGTGATAGACCTATGCATAATCAATGTAGTACTTACATACCTTAATATACAAATTATTCTTAATTATAATATCGATCTGAAATTTATGTCATCTTCACATACAGTGTGTTATCATGTTGCGTTAAGACTCTTTAAAAAATAGCAAACACAAAAGAAAACAAAAATAATCATCTGTCATTTTACCGGCAGTAGGTACTGTATTAGTTGTGTTATTGTTTGATGCACAGCAGATTTTGTTCTTTAAAGGTTTTTATACCTTTTTCTGATTTTTTTTTCATTTTCTTTTTGTTGTCTCCTGGATACTTTTGTTGGTGTTGCTGTTGTATCATTAAAACCATCACTTGAGGTGTGAAGAAAAGAATTCTTTTTAATTTTTTTTTCTTTATTCTCGTTGTTCGTTTGAGTTCTTGATACCCAGTTGGATTTTGTTTTTGTTTCTATGGCTGAACTCGGAATACTCTGTTCGTTGTTCAGTATTCCGAGTTCAGCATTGAAAATCCTCCTCGTTGTTGTTATTGCTGTATATCCATTTTTCGGATGGACTTTTTTTTGTTGCCTTTGATGACTGACTCTTTGCTAGTTTGTCTGACCGTCAGTCAAGCAGACTGGTTTTTAGGTTTGAATCTGTTTTGTTATAGAAGTTAAAACATTAATCTGGATTTCTCTTAAAGATATGTACGTTTTGTTATTTTACTTCTTTTGTTCATGCATACACACATATGGACTTGTATGTACCTACATACAAATGTTGCATATGGACGTGTGCAAGTTTTGTTGTTGTTTTTCTCATTATTATCTTTGATATGATTTTTTGTAGTCATGTGAGTATTAAATGCATTTGTTGTTGTTGTTGTGAGAAACGTTTGATTTAATTTTCTTAAATAAGGAAAAAAACATATTTAAAAAAAACGCAGTGACGAACAATTGTTACTCAACATTTCGTAGCCCTACGGTTGGTACACACTGGCTTCACATAAGAAATTATTCCAAAATATAAGACCAGACATGGTCTGAAAAGGAAACATATTTTTTTCGGCTCAAAATTAGCTTTATTCATCAATGTAATCTCCATCACGAGCAACACAATCATTCCAGCGCCGCTCTAACATTTCAATACCACTTTTGTAGAATGATTTATCTTTTACTCTGTTTCAGCGATAATCTTTTCATTCGTGCGAAATTTTAGGTCTGCGAACAGCCAGTAGTCGCTGGGAGCCAAATCTGCGAATTCGGTGGATGTGGGAGCAATTCGAAGTTCAGTTCATATAGTTTTGCCATTGTTTTGATTGACTTGTGACACGGTGGGTGGGCTTGAAACGAAATTTTTTTTCAATGCGGTCTTTTCTTTGTTATTTCGGGCTTTAAACGCTCCAACAACGCTATATAATATTCATTGCTAATAGTATTTCCTTTCTCAAGATAGTCGCTGAATATCACACCACGCACATCCCAAAATACCGAGGCCATAATCTTTCCAGCCGATTGTTGTGCTTTCGGGCGCTTTGGACGAGGTTCACCAGTTGCTGTCCACTCAGATGATGATAGTTTTGATTCCGGAGTGAAGTGATGGCTTCATGTTTCAGCCATTGTCACATATCGACGCAAAAATTCCAGTTTGTGTCGTTTAAACACGGCCTGACAGCGCTCAGAATCATCAGCACATTCTCGTTTTTGTTTTTATTCTTTGACCAGTACTCAGACATTTGCAGTGCATTGTACCAGAACTAGGATAATAGGTTGTGAGGAGGGGGAAAGAGGGAGTAGTACTTGTGAACATTTTACTTCAACTTTCCAATATTATAACAGACAGGAAACACGTCTGCAGGCAACATATTCCACAGGCGAAGCATACGGCTGAAAAACTAATTCTCTCTGTAATGCGTTATACGATTCCCCGGGCAACCGACCACAAATGGATAAACGCGTGTTTCGTATAAATGTGCAAGTTTCGGGAACAAGATCTCGTCAGAGCAAAATGCATTGTAGTAATGATAGAACAGAATAACGCACTCTACTCGACTACTGGAGCATTGATGCTCCAGTGAGTCAATAGAGTTGGATGCCCTACTCTAAGCTTCTTCGCCTTCTCATGCACATGGTTGAGTATCCCTAAAATAGACTTTGGGGCACCGGCCCAAACATGAGAGTTGTATTCCATTTTCGGTCGGATGTAGGTGGTATAAATAGTAAGGAGGTCGGATGGAGTGAAGTACATCTTACACCCTCAATATTTATACTTTCCATGAGTAGATATGAAGCAGCACTTGCCGTCGTTTGTTTGTGTGTTAATAAACAACACTGGGTCTTACGAGCGTTGAAGGCGACCCTGTTTTTACCCCTGTTTTTACGACCCCATTCGGAGATTAATAGGAGGTTCAGTGAGTCATTCATATTTTGCATCTTCGTAGCGACCTCGGATGGGCTGGGCCTATAACTGAAGGAGTACGAGTGGCAAATGCTGCTGTCATCAGCGAAAGAGCAAACGCGGCACCCAATTTGAACAGAGCTTTCTCATAATCAAAAGCTCTTGTAAAATAAAGCCAACACGTTCTTTTGATATCTTTACGATATCAGCTAACTCACGCAACTTTACTTTTCGATCATTCAAAACGATTTTGCGGATTTTTTAATGTTTTCTGGTGCTACGCCTCATATTGGCCGTTCACTGCGTTCTGCATCATCGGTGTCTCTACGACCACGTTTGAAGTCAGTAAACCAACGTTTTATTATTGTTTCTGATGGAGCGGAGTCCCCATAACACTTTTCAAGCCATTGCTTCGCTTGAACAGTGTTTTTTCGCATCAAGAAGTAGTGTAAAATTAAAGCACGAAATTGTTTTTGATCCATTGTTTTGAACACTCTTAGCACAATAACTCACGAGTAGAATATCATAATATTTTAACAGCTGTCTTTTGAAGGTAAGTATTAACTGAAAAAAGGTGACTTCAAGAAAACTAGCGCTATCTACATATGTGTTAGGCCCGGGACTTTCCAGCCCATGTAGTATGCAGAAATTCAACAAATATAATGAAAATAAAGAGTGGCTAAATTTGAAGGCCACCGAAGTTGATTTTGCATAAAACTCAAATTATTTAGGAATTATTGTAATTTCTTCCAAATGGCTGCCGTGACCTCGGCGGCACACTTCCGTCGTCCATTGGTCAAAATTTGAGATTTATTTGTTTTGTTGTTTGACAAGTTCAAATAATAATCTTTGTTTTGTTCGATTTCAAAGTTATATGCATCCTAAACATCCTTTATTATTCCAATGATTTAAAAAAATCACCCTTTATTAACTATTTCTGCCACATTATAGTTTTTATTTGCTCACATTGTTGTTTGTTACCAACAATACAAAGAATCAACAATCTCCCAACACCGTTGGGTAGGCGGTCATACAAATAAAGCTGAAATAATACAATGCAATACAATGCGAAATACAACTCAGAATTTGTATTATTATTTCTGTTTGCCTGGTGTTTTTCTCAGATGTTGCTGTTGTTGTTGGCCGAATGTTGTGTGGTGCTGTTCGATTGTTGATCTTTTTGCTCCAGCTTGTTGTGTGTTTTTGTTAGGTGTTGTTGGACTTGTGTTGGGTTTTTGTTTGAAGTGTGTTTGTTGTTGTTGGCTGATGTTGCAGCCAGACAAACAGTCAGTCCGTCATTGTTGATGTTATGCTTGATTGTACACTCTAAATGATTTGAATGTTAACATATTTTCTAGCATAGTAGATAAACAGTAAAGTGGAAGTAAAAAAATTCATGACAAAGACAAATAATTGTGGGTGACGGTAATTATTATTATTCGAAAAATCGCTCTAAAAATATACCAAATGACAAAAAATTTTGAATTTTGTGGGAATATTTCGTAATACTTTCTGCTAAACTATGACATAAACATAAGATATTTTATTTTAATATCCCATAAGTTTCACAGAGTTTGATATCGACGCAGCTACTGCGAAGGCATCAACATTTTGATCCACAGGCAACTTTTAGGGCTTCGTTAAATCGAACAATGAAAGTGATGTACTAAATATTTAAATTATTAAAATTAACTATAAAAAATTAAAAAAAATTGTTATAATACCTTATATAATATATAACAGAAAAAAATGCGAAAATCGAACATACGTAACGCACGAAATTTGGAAATGACGGTTATTTTTGATCAGATGACGTACAGTGGAATTTGAACATAAAAATGGCAACAGGTGCTTGCTTAATTGCTTTTAAAAAACACTAGAAAATATTTGGGTCCAGGACTAATTTACAAAATTATTAATTATGGGGTTCCCTTTCACCTTATTTGTATAATTTAAATATGTTATCCAATAAGACTTTTGAAGTTTTTTCTGGTAATTCTACTAGTTTTTTTTTTTTAGCTTTTATTTATTTATTTATTGAAACTTCACAATGTGAACTAACAATAAGTATTCAAATCTTAATACTAAATACAAAAAATTAACTAAGACCAGTTAATGCTACACAAAAAGTTTTATTTTGCGCATATTATATCGGTAAAATCACCTATTTAACGTTCTGATGGTGGCAACGGTAACCCTTCTTCTAAACCGCTAAAATTAAGTATGTTACGTGCAAGAGGCCAAACCCTCTGTAAAGTTCCAATCTGTTGATATACCTTATCTATTAGTACAAACAAATTTATTGTTAATGGATTACAACAGGACACTTTTAATATCATTTCTTTTTAATATATACATTTGTAATCTGTTTAAATAATTTGAAAACATTATAGGATTCGCCGATGATTTTATAGTATACCATTCTGATAACAACATCGACAGAATTAACGCCAAATCACAAAAGTATTTCTATACTATTGAAAAATATATGAGATTGGCAAATCAAAATCAATCTAGGTAAATGCAAATAAGTACTTTTTCGAACACCATTGCGAAAATGTAATCATAATATAAAGAACAACTGGAAGTAAAGTCCATGGAGGACATAACTATTCCAAATAAAAATGTTGTTAAATATCTTGGAATCTACTTAGACAAATTTTTATATTTCGACATCCATATCCAAGAGCAAATTTCAAGAAGGTATTTGTTTATTATAGAAAATTATTTTTCTGTAAATATATAAGCACAAAGTCAAGACAATGCTTTATTAATCTCTAATAAGACCCATTTTAACTTTTGGTTTAACATTTCTCCCTCATATATGGAAAATTATTGTTTTAGAAAATGAAATTTGTAGATTTGATACAAGTATTAATTACCGTAATGATAAAAATATCAAACCCAACGTAAGAGGGTTATTTTTTGTTTTAAAACCCAGTGGCGGAAAGAAGGAGTAAACAGGCCTGCTAGATGGCCTTATTTGGCAGATACAAGACCTTGCTACTGAATTCCATACTCATATATTTTTTACACACGTTGTCCTAGCCAGCCAAGGCCTTTCCCGTTCCAGATTAGCAAAATAATATATGTAATAATTTATAACACTATATCGAAAATACTTGAGAACCCTTAAGGGACAGTGTATTTTCCTTTTTTCTTAATATATTGTTAATATAAATATGTTTATTGTAGTATCAAATTCTCATATGCAAAATAAATAAATAAACAAAATATTATATACATGAGTTTTCGTTGGTTTTATTTTTCTTTATCCTTGATCGCTTACATCAAATTACATCTCTCTTACTTGAATTGCATGAAAGATAGGTAGTCAGTCGTATTCAACTGAACGCGGGTGTGCATGCAATGGCAAAAGAAAAAAAAATATCTAAAGGGCTTTGCTTCTTGTCAAATGTTTTGTTGTTTTTTTTTCGCAGTTGTTGTTTTCTTTTATGATTTTAAATCACATGTATTTGCTTGTGTGTTTGCATTTCAAATACACTGTTGTGTTGTATCTTTATTTTTTCCTTTCCAATTTCTTATTCGTATTCTTGTGATTTTGTATTTGTTTGTATTTATTTTTATTTGCTCTAGAGTTTTTCTTTTATACGTTTTCACAACTTGAACGTAAATTTAACACTTTGACCAAAAACAGTTGGCGCGTTTATTTTCATCAGGCAACAACGTTCCGGTTCGTCTGCTGCTCCGACGTCAATATAATTTTTACACCTCCGAGACAAGACACGGTTTCGAAAAGTGTCAAAATTGTTTTATTCGGTTTGTTGGATGCGCGGTGTGAATAAATTTTGTGACAATTAATTAAGAGATAGATACCGATAAAAATGTTTAATAATCTTGTGATTTTACTCGTAAGCAAAGTTTTTGAATAACAAAACGTATTCAGTTATAATGAGTGTAGTAGTGTTGTTTAGAGAATGCAATTAAAAAATTTAAATCGTAAACAATATTTAAATTTGTTTGTGTATATTTATGCGTTAGACATAAAAATACTAAATTTTAAATATGTAAAATGTTCATACATATGTACATATGTATGCATGCAATTAATTTTGAAATAAACTCGTATTTTTAAAGTGATAACAGTGAAATAAGTATTTTTTTCATATCCCAGGATATTTAATGAAAAACAGTGGTGGATTATACAAAAGTACGCGAAAATATCCGTAAGTTTTAATAAAGTTTTATACCTATAAGATCAAATTGGCGACTATTTACATACATATGTATGATGCAATCTTCCTACGTTGCATTGAATCATATTTGAAAGGCCGCAAACAATGCGTTATTTTTAATAATTCCAAATCTTGTTATTTTGAAGTAACTTCTGGTGTTCCTCAGGGCAGTCATCTTGGGCCTATTGTATTCTTGATTTTTATAAATGATCTCCCCAGTGCCATAGAATTCAGTAATATTCTGATATATGCCGATGGTGTAAAGCTTTTTTCAAGCATTGCAAAACTAAATGATGCTACTTGTCTTCAGGCTGACTTAAACAACTTCGTGTTCCATAAAGCTTATGAAATTAAATCTAAATAAATGTAAACTCATGACTTTTACTAGATATTCGCCATATTCGACCAAATATTTTATTAATGGCATTGAGCTAATAGCTGTTGACTCATGTATTGATCTTGGGATTCATTTCGACAAGAAACTTAATTTCAATTTACACGTTACGTTCGCTGTGAATAAAGCGAATAGTGTATTATATTTCATAAAACGATGGGCTAAAGAATTTAATGATCCCTATGTGACGAAGAATCTATTCACATCTTTAGTAAGACCCATTCTTGAATATGGTGCTGTAATATGGGACCCGCAATACAACTTATATATTAAAAAGATAGAATCAGTTCAGCAACAATTTCTGTTATTTTGTCTCCGTCTCTTCCATGGAATCCAGTTGCACACCTTCCTCCTTATCGGAAAGAAGAATCATTTATGATAACTAATTCCAAAACTCTAGCATTGTCATATCTGTATCGACAAAACAAATTTTCCGAGATTAATAGGCTTCGTTGCTTTACTTCTGATTAAAGTTCTCCTCTTTCGAAATCTACTATGAAATATATGAACCCTTTTTGATTATATTAGAAATAATATACTTTCTTCTTTTATAATGCCGTAAGGATTTATAAAAGTTAAAGTTTTGAATTTATATACTTATAAAGAGACAAATAAATTTAATATACTTATAAGCACACGCTGTAAAACATGAAAAATTTTGCACTTTTTAGCTTATTTTTTCAAGTACTATTCACATATGTTCTTTTAAATACATCTGTAACCTATACAATAAATTTATACTCCAAAATAAATATCGCGTATTATTTCAATTTTACATACATATTTACGTACAGATTTATTTTACTATATATTTTTTATATCTCAATATTATAACTTAAGTATGTATGTAGTTGTAAATGTGATCTACAAAAATCGGCAAAAACAGGCCTTAAATCGTAAAATCGTCAAAGTAGTATTTTGAGCACCAAAAATCGTCAAAATGACGATAAATCGTCAAATATGGCAACTATGACTTCGACCCAATTTGAAGAGTTTGTTCGGATATTAATAAATTTTATTATCTTATAGTGTTATCTGATCATGTTAATATTTCGAAGGCAAAACTTTTAAACTATTTAAATTCAAATGATTATATGTATAGTTGCTTATAATTGTTTTAACGATTCCAATTATGTATGTATTTATTTTTGTTTTTTCTCAGCTGAAATATTTTATATGTACCTGTACATATAAATGCGTTCGTTAAAAGTACCTAAATCTCGGGTTGGTGCATATACAAGAATCTTGGGCTTATGTTCAGTTTACGCACAGAGCTCCGAATTGAAAAAAAAATATATAGGGGAGGTAGGAAATTGAAAAATAAGAAGAAAAGTGAAAAATTTGGAATTATGGACCTATGAAGTTTTAATATACGTGTACATGAAATTCCGGTTTCTCAGAGTATTAGGCGAATTTGGTATCGTCGGAAAGTTCTTAAATAGGCCTTTTTAGGTATGCACAATTTTTTTTTTTATTGATAAGGCATAAAATTTTATGGCTTACGTCCAGTTTGAGCACAGAGCTCTAAACTGATTTTTTTTCGAAATTTCTACTCCCCTATATAATTTTTTTTTCCAATTCGGAGCTTTGTGCGCAAACTGGACTTGTTCCGAATCTTGATGATGAAATGCGTTACAAAACCATATAATAGAATTGTATGTGACAATTTAATGTGGAAACAGAGACAACGAATGTAATTACCCTGCAGAAAATGGCATCAGAATGATTGCTAATGATTCAGGCAAGTTCTTAGCCGCTTTTACATTTTTATAGATGTATTGTGATTTACAACTGAAAATAAATTATATAAAGCATATTATATATCAAAGTAAATTGTATTATATGATTTATTACTGCTGTCGCGTAGTAGGTTAGGTTAGGTAGGCAGGCCGCTGGATACCTCGAAATAGCCTAGGGTTTTCAGCTCACTTGGGTCCTTTAGTCGTTGCCTTTGTGATTGCCTGAAAAGTGTGACAGTGAAGTGAAGAATAGAAATTAGTGGAATATAATGGGAATGAAGGAGTTGGATGGAAGGGGATGAAAAGGAAAGGCGGGGACCTCTTAGTGCAGCGTTGCATGCAGCTGTACTAGCCATCAGCTGCTTCTGATGAAAGACCGAATTCAGACAAGATATTCTGTTGGAGCTCCGCTCCTAGGTGTCTTACACGATAAAACATAGATACTTAAGTGTGGTGCCTGTGACTTAATGCCGTCTACAACTTATCAAACTTCGTTCTTTTTGCATACAGGTGTTACAGTTTTGCCAAGGATTTTACGTTTTTATAAAAATTTATTTTGTTATTTCTACATTTAAGAAAAAATAGGCAGCTTTTATATGATAAGGTATATTATAAGAGATTTAAAAATTATCAAAAATAGTTAACACAAGTGTCTAGATTGGATATAGGCAATTTCAATCCAATATACATATGTATATATAACAAATTTTTTTAAAAATAACGTAGTATTCGCCCATTTGGAAAAAAAATATATTAAAACTGCTGAGAAGGGTATTTCTATAAACACAAACCTATACACAACAATTCGATATCAAACTAAAAATCAAGAAAAATCCGTATAACACGTTCCCAGTTTTTCCTTTTTTTGGACTTCCAAAATCGGATTCTAAAATCGCCTAAATGCCCCCCTTCCCTGGAAAAAATATGACAACTTCAATTTTCGCACTAAATCGAATGACTGTTAATAGTTCAGATACACTTTCCACGGCCAATACGTGCACCAAATTAGAAAAACCGGTTTGATTCGGTTAGCGAAGCGGTTCTGAGTTTTTTTTTTAAATTTCCAAAGTTGGCTTCAGGAATCGTCAAAAATACCCCCACTTCTTCAGAAGCAACACGGTAACTTCAATTTTCGCACTAAAGCGTATGCCCGTTTATAGTTAACCCTTAATAGCCTACTGGTTCCGTTGGGAACCAACCAAAAAAAATTAAAACTTTGTTCAACCATTCTTTGTTTTTCTTTACGCTGTTTCTTTCATATTATTTTTGCTTTAATCGTTATCATTTGGGCTCATCACCGCTTGAATCTACGCATGATTAGCAGGTGAATGCTAGTTAGTGCGTGACAACAGCGACAAGAAAGTATTTGTGCGTAATTGTGTGTATTGTAAAACAAGTTTTTGTGCTAAGTTCTCCGAAATCGTAACGGAATAAAATATTTCTATAATCTTTGTATTGTTTAAAAGACGCTGTAAGTATTTGCAGTAAATGTAATTATGTTTTTAGTATTCATTGGTTGGTTCTTTTCAGAACCACCAGGCTCATGGATTTCAAAATTAATAATGTATATGTGTGTTTGTATGGTGACGTTTTTTATTGTTTTTTTAGTTTTTTTTTTTTTGATATGGCATCATGGCACATGAGGAACTTTCCGAGTAGGTTAGCTCAATTGCGTGGTCAGATAGCGAAGATGATGGGGATTTTTCCTGTGATGATTCGACTCGACCCAGGTTTCTACTTCGAAGTTGCTGGGAAATTGCATACAGGAGGGATTAGAAGGCCCGAACTCCTCAACAAGAAGTTGCTCATATGGCTGCAAACATATGGCAAAAATTGCTACCTGTGTGAGCCCAGTCAGCCACACGAGGTCGCTGGTAAATTGTGACTCCGTGAAACTGGTCCATCATCAAATAAGGCCGTAATGGCAGGTGCTGATATAAATCCTTTTACAACTGCTCCCAGAGAGAACTGAGGGAACCACCCGGGTTTTTTTCAAAATATTCCAGTTAAATACCACTTATAATAAACGTTGTGGAATAAAAAATGCTCAGAATTGCAAGTTTTACAACATACATTTTTTTCAGCCAAGAAAAAAAAATCAGGCTATTAAGGGTTAAGATGCATGGTCCACGGCAAAAACGCGCATCGAATATGGAAAAGCAGGTAGCTAAGTGACTCCGAATTTTTAGGGGAATTCCCAAAATCGGCAATATGACCCAGTTCCCCGGAAGCAATATGCCAATTCCAATTTTTGCACTAAAGCAGTAAAATTTAGTCTTACATACAGTTTTATATACATACATATGTAATAATCACTCATATGGCATGTGTTTCTAGTGTTGCAAAAATATAAACAAATATACAAGTGAATATACCAAGAAATAAAAATTAAGCCATTAAAATTCAAATGCATTATAAAACCTCATTTGCATCTAATTTAATTAATTGTACAAATTTTGTATGTACACCTAGCCACTTGCAACACTTTAATTATAGGGATCTCGTAGTTAAGCACCTTAAATTATTGCATATCATATAGAAAAATCCTAACGCATTTTTCTCTAATTTTAGATTTTTAGTCACCGAAATGCATAATCAATCAGAAAATTAAAAAACAGTATTAATATCATTTATTTGTGTAATATTTTAAATAGGGAATTAGGTATGTAAGGAAATACTTTTTTGTTGTACTATGCTAAAGATTTTATAAAAATTTTCTGGCAACACTGAGGTGACGCTACAGCTTTAAATTGTTTAACACAATATACTCGTAAACAGAAATGTTTTTATAAAATATTTATTCTTATCATAGAATAAAAATAAATAAATATTTTATATATGAGCAACCAGATGGCTGTTCTGTAAAAATGGAGAGATATTTGCAAGCATCAAAGTCCAGCCATTGCTAGACAAAAAAAAAAAAAATTTATTTTGCGCTAACAATATCGGTAAAATCACCTATTTAACGTTCTTATGATGGCAAGGGTATCTATCTCTTCTTCTTAACCCAGTGTGGCCACCAAAATTTAGTATATTGCGTGCAAGAGGATTTAGGTGAAGTTCCAGTTTACGGATATATACAAAACTATATTTCGTTTTAAAACATCATTAGATTCAGAGATATCTATAATATGATAAAATTTGTTAAATATTTAAAATATGCAATGAAAGGGATCATTATTAGAATAGATAATCTAGACTTATTAGTTGATAGTTACGGGTTGCTGTTGTTGATACACAGAAATTTATTTTGCTCAGCAGAAACTTTGAATCAATTTTACCGCGAATAAATCCAAGGAAGAAAGAAATGGTTCGACGACTTTTCAAAGTTGGTAATTTAATCATATGATGGCGGCACATACGAGTTCCATCTAACACCCCGTATACAGAAAATAAGAAATTGTTTTTGGATAGAATCAATACCATTTATGTGAACGGAGAAGTAAGGATCCATATTCAAGAATAGGGCGAACCAAGGAAATATAGAGTTGCTTTGTAATGTAAGGGTCTGGAACTTCTTGTCGCGTACTTCGAAAATTGATCTTCTACCAGTGGAACACTCAGGTCCATATGAAATCGTGAGTTTTTTTCGTACAATGGAGCTGCAGTAATAGTTCGAAGAATTTGATTTTGTCACCTTTAAATTTTTCAATGTTAGATGTTGAGGCCGTGCCCCATAATTGGATTTCGTAGCACCATATAGGCTTTAGAATTGCGTTGTATGACAAAAATTTGAAATCCAGCTTCAAGGTAGAATTTCAGCCAATTTAGTTGCGCTGCTTTTAACTTCAACGCAGTGACTTTCGCATCAATGTAATGCTTGCACGTTAGCCTACGGTCGAATTAAATACCAAAGTACTTGACTTCATTGTTCTGCGAAATGCGTAAATTGTTAATTTGAATAGCCGGACATGTTTGTTAATGCAGTGTGAATGTAACGTGAGTACATTTTTGTTCATCAACTTTTATTTTCCAAAGCTTTAACCATTTCTCTAATACTGAAATATACTGCTGCAAATTTCGTGAAGCTAATTGATGGTTTTCATGAACGCTGTAATATGCTGTATTATCTGCTAAAGGTGGAGTTTGGGTTCCTGATCTCGTTGGCATGTCAAAAGGGGTAAATCAGATATAAAATGGGTTCTAGAATGGTACCTTGGAGAACACCGGCTCCGATTGGCTGTGAGGCATATCAACAAATTTTAAGCTATTGTACTAGCCAATAGCAATTTATTAGTCTTGCATTTGTTATAAAAGAGAATATTAGATTATTTTTATATAAAATTCACAAAAAGCTAGACCTTTTTCTGACATTTCATATTTTGCTAGACCACTTGCACCCAGCACTCGACCACCGCTTATATTTAAATTACGTTGTACATATTTGCATTTAGATTTTCCTCCTTGCAAGCATAAATAGTTATTTAAATTTGTTAGTTTTTTTCCGTTTTATGTCAAGAAATTGGATATTTTTACAAACCTTGTAACACAAAATTAACACAGTTTTTGTGTTTTCTTTTGTTGTATTAAATTTTGTTTTCTTTGCTTCAAACATATGTTCATAATTTAACTTACAAAAAAAAAAAAAAAAAAAAAATGCTCATAAATGAAAAATAATTTTAATTCCCTTTGATGGTCATATATTTGTTTTATTTTTGCATTCTTTGAGTAGTCAACAATAAAAACTGACCAGAAAAAAAAGTTCTGTGGGGTTTTCTTAAAAACCAAATGAGTGCTTCTCATATTTCAATCATTTGAAACGTTGTAACTTAATTGCATTACAAGTAATTACAGCTAATTATGAAAAGCAAATAAAAAAAGACTTAAAAACAATTTGTTGAAAAACTTAAAATAAAATTAGTTCAAGAATTTTTGTTTCATTTAGTATTTTGTTAAAGATTGTTTTCTAACTTTTGTGTGAAGACTTAAAACTAAAATTAATTTTTTTTTATAATTTTATAAAATGTAATTTAAACAAAATACAAGTTATACATTTAATGTTTTTCTTCATTTCCTTTTATTTTCAGCGATTATGATGGATTTAATGTAAAGTTCTATTTAATCTTTTTTTTCATTTATTAATTCATTTAAATCAGTTTTTATTTATTAAGAGATAAATTGTGGAGAATGATTGATTGTTTGTAACTATTGCTATTATACTGCTAAATCCTATTGTTTTCGTTTAATATTGTATTTTATTGTTACACCATGTTGCCAGATTACACCAAATAAAAATCTACCCCTGAAGAAGTTAGAAATACCCCAACGAAACGTTGGGAATAATTTAAACTAAATAAATGTAGTTTTTCCTTTTATATAGAAAGATAAACAAATTAACCTTGAAAGCCCGATTTGGTTTGAAACCAAAAAAAGAAACAATAATTGAATTAAAAAGGTGGAAATTAATAAAATATTTAAAATACGAGAATTATAAAAAATCAATTGTATACTAAACTTGTTTATTCCCAAACTTTACATTTTCCCAGAGAAAATAGTCTATAAGTGTGATATCGCACGATCTAGATCATTGATCACCACGCAATGTCTTGAAGGTAATCGCGCTCATACATGTATATACTGAGTGCTTTCTTTATGTGGATCAGTGATCAGTGATCTAGATAGCCAATTTACCGTAGCGAACCGTAAAATTAAGTGCTCACCAAAATAATTTCTCACCAGGTCCATTTTTTCACGCTCTTTGTTTCGTAACGCCGTGTTGTCGAAACAAGAGCTAAGCTAGACCATGCTCTTAAATTTCAGAAAGCATTTAGTCCGTTAATATTATTCGATAATGGTTACTATTGACAGTAACATTCCGATATGCTTCATTTTTGAAGAAAAATGGAAGAATGATTCCACCAGTTCATAATCCACATCAAACCGTTAATTTTAATGGTGCTCTTCGGGTAGCTTATCAGTTCAAATACGACAAATTTGCAACAGCGGCTTTAGTAGCTCAATTCCTCGCACCGTAAATTTCTCGAACCGCACAAAAATCTTTTCTCATAAAACGCTGTTTTTCGTAATACAGCTGCATAATTTAGAGACGTTGTTGTGGTGTGAGTCTCTCCACGATTACTTGCCAACTCATTTCAACCAGTTCTATTAGGATAGGGTTATATATATAAACAGAACACTCTCTAAAAAAAAATTTTTGTAAATTAAATTTTAACAAAATTTGTAAAATTTTTGTAAATTAAATGCATACGATTTGGTGCGTTTTCTACTTTATTACTCGGAGTACATTGTAAAATGAAGTGTAACAATTTTGTAACTTAAATAAAATGGTATTTAAACCGCCGTATAAAAACATGTTTCTTACATTTAAACAAATAATTGTGTTGAATAAGATTCAGTGCCAACGAAATTTAAAAATCGCTGTGAAAAAATTGAAAAAAAAAACACCAAAACCGGTGCGAAACGCTCCGAGTTGATAACACTGTTTGCTATAATTTTATTGTTACTTCGTTGTATAGAGGCTTTACAAATGCACTCGTAACTACATTTGATGCCAGTTCACAGATACGAAGCTGGTTCGTTCGTTCGCACAAATACATTTAAAACAAAAACAACGTTCAAAATTTGTTAATGTTTTATACGTAATTGTGCGCACGAAAAAACATCTTCGTTATCTGAAAACTGACACTTTAACTTCGCTGACTTATAACAGGACTTTACCATTTAGAAAATATTCTGATTTCGTTATATTTAGATATATTTCGCTATATAGAGGCTTTTTTGCTTAGAATTTGGTATGTGTATGAAAAACTTTGCAACAAAGAGGTTTTCTCAAGAGATTGAATGAATCATATGTTATATTAATTTTTTCGTTATAACAAAGTTCATTATATCGTAGTTTCACTGTAAAAATAATCACCTAAATTTGAATATATGTTTCAATAATTATAATGATAATTCCATTACATACGTAATGGCATCGATTGAGCGACCTTTCAAACAATTGACAATATACGAGGGCGGATTGATATTGAAGCTACCAAGAGCTAAATGGCAGCATAAACAAAATTTGTTTTTTTTTCGTGTAGTGATTGAACACTGTTATTTGAAAGGGATAAACATTACGGAGAGTCTACTCCGTCAGATTACATGGTAAAATATTTAAATTTAAACGCGGCCGAACAAGCAGTGCAACAATACCATCAACACGAAGGCAAAAATATCAAGAAAATCGTGGATATCGTTATGTATGATCGCCGAGTCAAGTTACGTGAGATTGTTGAAATGGTAAACATGTCATATGGACGCGTGTTCCAGATTTTGCATGAACATTGGCATATGTAAAAGCTATCGGCAAGGTGAGTGCTGCGTTTGCTCAGTGTCGAACAAAAACGAGTTCGACAGATCACTTCACAGTGGTGTGTGGACATGATTAAACGTAATCCTGTTGGTTTTTGACGTCGATTCATAACTGTTGATGAAACGTGGGTCCAAAAATCAATCGAAACAATTGGTGAAAGCTGATGGAAGTGCTCCGAAGAAGGCGAAGACTGTGAAATCGGCTGGCAAGGTTATGGCCACTGTATTTTGGGATGCACACGGATTATCTTGAAAAAGGGTCCATAATCACAGGAAAGTATTATCGTGCATTATTGGGTTATTGATTGATGCAATCAAGAAAAACCGATCATATATAAAGAAGGAAAAAGTGATATTTCTTCAAGACCAAGCAACGGTTCATACAGCATTAGATGCAATGCTAAAATTACCGTGAAATACACTTCGAATTGGTTGATTATCCACCTAACAATGTATATCAGAGATGCCCAAAAGTTCTATATGGAAGAGCAAACACCAATACATATAAAAAAAAGCAAATTTTATGTAATATTTTTTGTTGTAAAAAGCAAAATCAAAATCTACACTGTTAATCGCTGTCGTCAATGTTTAGCAGCAAAGCATCGAAAGTATTGTTGCTTTGCACTTGTGTGTGTACAGTGAAAAACGACAAAAAAAAGACATAAGACTAAAGTTGTTTGTGTATATTTCATTGCTAGTTCTGAGTGCAGCATGTGTATATCAAAGAGCACAGCCTATAGATAATTGCTTTTACAAATGACCATCAAGCGCATATGGCTTGGGCACTCCTGGTCTAGATTTATGTAGCACCTAGTGACTTTTTCCTGCTTCCAAACTTGAAAAAATGGCTCGCAGAAAAAAGATTCATTTCAAGCGAAGAGTGATTACGTACGTAACGTGTATTTTGAGGGGTTCCCAAAATCGTATTATTCAGATGGCATAAAAAAGTTGGAATATCGTCTTACTAAGTGTATTGAGCTAAAAAGAGACTATGTCGAAAAATAAATGTTTTTAAAAAAAAAATGTTTTTTTCCTACTTATGTAGCTTCAATACCCTTTACTTAGATTGAAAATTAACTTACAATTCATCTGTTTTATTATTGTACTGTTTGACATCTTTTATTAACAACTGTATCTCCATATCAGTTCAATTAAAAAGAAAAAAAAAACAAATTTTATACTTATACTTTATTACTTTTTTATGGCCAAATGGTTTTCGTATAACTTTTTTTAAACAACAAATAACAATAAATTTTAATCAGATATCGATGAGAAACATTGAAACTGGATTTCCTTTTTATTCAGAGATAAGAGCAACAAACGGTACCAGAGAACTCAACTGATGACTTTTTTGGCCTCGAAATATAATTTCCCTTCATGAAAAAACCTAAAATATTATGTATTGTTTTAAATAAATTTCTTTGCAATTATGTGCATACACTGCCTGCGACTTGAATAAGGAATTACATTTTTTTTAACTTGAACTAAGTTTATATCCTAAGCTAAAGTTCCGAAAAAAATAAATTTTTGCGCAACGAAATTTGAAGGTGTTCTCTTTAGTTTCCTGAAGAAATATATATTTTGTTATACAAAAATTATGCATTTAATTACATATGCATATGTATTTCTGTGGTACATTTTCGTGTGTCACCTGAATAAAGAATTCTTTTAATATACTTATATCAAGAAGACTAGGATTTGAATTTCTTTCAACATAAACGGCTAGAGAATTTTTAATTTGATAGTTTTCAAATAGTTTTTGTTTAAATGGAACGTGGTACTGCTCTTAATAACTCTGATTCTGATTTTGAAATTAATAGAAGAAAGGCAGTTGTGTACAATAATTTAAATAACGTTGAAAGATATGGAAAAACAAGTAAGGACGGAAGAAAATGCCAACAACTCCAAAAGTAAGACGAAAAATTCTTAGAACTGCGTCAAATTCTGCTATGACGGTATTAAAAATACGTGAAAAAAGTGGGATCGGTGCCAGTGTAAGAACAGTGTATCGTATTTTAAAGTGGTGCCAGAAAACTGGAAAAAACCAGCAGTTAATGAAAAACGCAAATCACAACGTCTACAGTTTGCCAAAAATACAATAAACATGGATCGATAAATTTTAAAGTTGTATTTTCCGATGAAAAAAGTTTAATATTGATGGTCTCGGCGGATATAACTAAATAAGGAGGAATTATTTTTGAGCCGCAGACACAGCCAAGAGGGCGGAATAATGGTATAGGGTACCATTTTGTTTTCATGGTACCATAGAATTTGTTTTGGTATCCCACAAAATGAGTGCAACGACTTACAGAAAAATTCTGGAGGACCCATACCTTGGACGTACCAACACGAAAACGCTCCGATTCACACCGCCAGAGCAGTAAAACAATGGATTAATCAACAGTGTATTCAACTTTTGGATTGGCGCCTTACTCAGCAGATATATCTACATATAGCCATTTTCTGAGAAACGAGCGATCTGAAAATGCAAAGCGGTTAGAAAATCGGTAATTCACTTTTAAAATTTATTTGCAACTGTGTAGTTACATAAATAATTAAATAAAATAAATCAATACTTACAATTATTTTACTCAACAACATGCTTAAATATGCCGTGTGGAACATGCTCGATAGAACAATTAAGATGGTCGTTTATATATAAGATATTGGGAATAATATCATCATTTCGAAGTGCGAGTTCGGCTTTCGTCGAAATAGTAATAATCAGATGATAAATTGATTGAAAAGAAGAATCTAGTAGAATCCGAATCCATAACAAAACAAAATGCGGAAGTCAACTAAAACCATTCTAATGACATTCTATGTTTAGAAAGAACAATATTTTAATTTCTTTATTAAATAATCATAGTCTATTCGTTTTATTTAAAATTTTGGCTAAATTGGGATGTTTAATTGACATCCATATAAAAACGGAAAAGTGACACTTTAACGTACAGTTAAAATAATTAATCCCATTTGAACTTTAAAATATTTAAAGCTAACGTTAGCTTTCCAAACGAATGATAAGTTAGCAACTGTTTTTACACACAGCTTTAGGAAATTTTCCTTAACAATTGCTTACCAAGCTTTGTTCAGTTTTTTTTTCTGCATACGATCGTAAAAACTTAATTTTAGACAATCCCGTATCCGTACTTTAAATAAGCCGAAAATGAGATTGATTTGATAAAAACTGGGATTGAATCAGTACTAAAATCCGGTTGATTCAAGAATTTTAGAGCTAATTCGATCACGAATCTGTACTTTGATTTAACAAAAATGTATTATTTTTTTTACAGAAATATATATTCTTAAGATTATTTACTCCTTTAGATACTATAATTTTACCAAAAAAAGATCTATACAGCTTGCTTTTTGTGTTTCCTAGCGGTATATACATACGAGGTCTGATCTGAAAATAACCGTTATTTTCAAATTTCGTCAGTTACGTATGTTCGATTTTCGCATTTTTTTCTGTTGGTACACACGTTTGTTATATATGTTGGGAATGTCAGTCACTTCAGATTTTCAGTTTGTTTTGCATACAAAAAGGTTAGTCGTGTTTTGATGTGCTCTTCGATTTGTTACTATTCGAAAAAATGGATCAAACAAACTGTATTATTAAGTTTTGTGTAAAAAATGAAATTAAATGCGCAATGATATTTGAAATGTTGACTGTGGCGTTTGGCGAGTCTACTATGAGCAGAACACAAGTTCAATTGCGATATAACTGGTTTAAAGAAGGCCGAAAACATGTCAATACTCGACCTGCTCGCCCATTGAAGCAGTAAAAAAAAAATGATTTTTGATAATCGTCGAATCGCTATCAGAGAGGTTGCTGATGATGTTGGCATATCGTTCGGTACATGTCATGCAATTTTTACGGATGTTTTAGGCATGAAACGTGCGGCAGCGAAGATTGTTCAAAATTTGCTAAACAACGTCGCATGGACATCGCTCAGTAGCTGTTGAACATCATCAACGACGGTCCAGGTCATAACTGGTAACGAATCATGGGTATGACATTGAAACCAAAGCCCAATCATCCCAATAGAAGCGTCCAGAGGAGACAACACCGAAAAAAGCACGTCAAGTTCGGTCAAATGTGAAGGTCTTGCTCACTATTTTCTTCGACTGCACTGGCGTGGTACATCATAAATTCTTGCCAAAAGTTTGTACGGTCAATAAGGAGTACTGCCTTAAAGCTATGCGCCGTTTACACGAAGCAATTCGTCAGAAACGCACAGAATTGTGGAAAAAACAATCATGAGTTTTGCACCATGATAACGATGCTTGTGCGTGAGTTTTTGGCCAAAAACAAAACCGTTATCATGCCTCAACCACCGTATTCACCGGACTTGGGCCCCGCTGACTCTTTACCCCTTCCCAAAACTGAAGACACCGACGAAAGGAAAGCGTTATGCTACGATTGAGGTGATAAAAGAAAAATCAAAAGAGGAACTGTTCGCCTTACCAAAAAGTGCTTTTCAGAAGTTTTTCGAAAATTGGAAAAAATTTTGGCATAAGTGTATTATAACTGAGTGGAATTACTTTGAAGGGGACAAGATAGTTGTTATTGATGAAAAAAAATGCTTTATTTTTTTTTTTTTTTTTTTTTAACTTCATTATTTTATTTATTGAATCTACATAAAAACATGTAATGACAATAAGTATTCAAATCTTAATACTAAAAAAAAAAAAAATTATGATTAAAGTCCTGCCAGTGCTGGACGAAAATTTATTTTTATGCGAATATTATTTCAGAATTCAGTCATCTGTTTAGAGCTCTAATGGTAGCCAAAGTATCCCTCCTTCTCAGACGGGTATGACCACCAAAATTAGGAATATTAGCTGCAAGAGGATTTGGATGGAATTCAAGTTTGTTAATATACCTTGTCGCGTACTTCACAAATTCAGATTTCACAAAAGGTACGTTCAGATCTGCGTGGATTCGTGAGTTTTTAACGTACCATGGAGCATCTGTAATTCTACGGAGAATTCTATTTTGACTTCTTTGAATTTTCTCAATGTTGGATGCCGAGGCTGTGCCCCATAATTGAATCCCATAGCACCATATTGGCTTTAGAATCGAGTTGTACAGCAAAAGTTTACAATCAAGCTTTAAGGTCGAATTTCTGCCTAGTAGCCAGTTAATTTGCACTGCTTTCAATTTCATCTGCGTTACTTTTGCCTCGATGTGCGACTTCCATGTTAGTCTACGGTCAAGATGAATTCCGAGGTATTTGACTTCACTGTGTTGAGGTATTACTTTATTGTTAATAGTAATGGGTGAGCATGTTCCTAGACGCAGTGCGAATGTAACATGGGCACACTTTTGTTCATTAACCTTGATTTTCCAAAGCTTCAGCCATTTCTCTAGTTTGTCGATATGTTCCTGTAAATTTATTGATGCTTGCTGGTGGTTACTATGTATGCTAAGGAATGCTGTATCATCTGCAAATGTTGAAGTGTGAACGTTGGTGCTTGTTGGCATGTCAGATGCGTAGATCAAATATAAGATAGGCCCTAATATGCTGCCTTGGGGAACTCCTGCTTCAATAGACTGAGCGGGGCTTATGAAATCGCCTTCTTTTACTATAAATTGGCGACAATATAAATAGCTTTCTAAAAGGTTATGTATGTTTGCAGGTAAGTTAAACTTTATTTTATGCATTAAGCCATCGTGCCACACTTTATCAAAAGCCTGTGAGACGTCGATGAATAAGGCAGAGCAATATTTTTTATCTTCAAATGCCTTTCTTATGACGTTAACTAACCTGTGTGTTTGCTCAATGGTGCCATGTTTCGCTCTAAAACCAAATTGGTGATCAGGAATACATTCAACCTTATGAAGCATTGGATCCAACTTCGCCTTTAGCAATTTTTCGAAAAGTTTTGATATTGTTGACAGTAGACTTATTGGACGGTATGATTCTACTTTCGTGTGATCCTTCCCTGGCTTAGGAACCATTGTTATCATGGACACCTTCCACTCTGCAGGGTAATACTCAAGTCGTAAAATAGCATTAAAAATAAAAAGAACAATTCTTTTAGCTACACGAGGCAGCTCTACGAGCATTTTGTTGCTGATTTTATCCATACCTGGAGCTTTTTTAAGGTTTAGATTGCCAATAGCATTTTCAATTTCTTGGAAATTGAATCTTAAAGGCATAGGAGGTCTACTAACAATAGGTGGCAACTCATTATGTCGACATTTCATAGAAGTTATCCAGTAGACTTGGAAAGCTTTAAAAAATATCTTTAAACTTTTAACTATATATTCAATATTTTTTTAACAAACTAATGAGAATTCAAAAAGAAAAATTATTAAATAATATTCCATTATTAAATAATATTATTAAATAATATTCTTAGATAACCCTTTATTCCTGTCTCTTAGCGATTCGTTCATTCACATTTATGTATTTGTGTCTTTATTTTGGAGTTTTTATTCTGTTCAAGAATTCTGCACTGGATTCAAGAATTTAATACTTCGTTTCAGACATTCTAGGATTAGTTTTCTTGAACAATCCCCTTCTCGGCTTATTTTAAGTAAACTTAAGTATTAGCTGTAGGAAAAGCAGGTAAAAAATACTTAAGTCACAAGTTTTTTCTCTGCCTAATATATGAAGGTAACTATTTTCTACATTATTATTACTTGCAAGGAAATGAAATTAATTATTTGTTGCTATAATTAGCACGAAGGCACATACTGATTTAAAATTTAAATGATTTTTTAAAATAAGTTGATTTTCTAAGTACAAATCCAATTTTGGCATATTGGATAAGTTGCTAACATTTCGGACAACGATGTACATATGTATGTGAGTGTGTATTCATGCCCCAACACATTTCTTTTATTGCTACCCACTCTTGATAAATATTGGATTTAGTTTGTCATACATTTTGCAAGTGAAAAACGTACTCATGTTTAATACTCTTTTGTATAAATTTTTACGATCATATCAAAACAACATTGTTTTCGTTGTTTTTTGCTCGTTTTTCTTTTGATATCAAAGGGGAATAAAAATAAACACTTACACGTGCAGTTGCCAATCTCGCGCACACACATACTTATGCTTACTTACATACATATATAAGTATGTACTAATATAAACTTGTATATTGATACGACCGAGCCCAGTAGTTCGCTGCTAAAGCGGTTTAAAAATCGCCTGACAATATTGGGACGGTCACAATTTGCTCTCAATAAAATTTATTAACACTGTTTTTTTTAACTTTGTCGTTTCAATGTGAGCATTTTGTGTTATTTTTATTTATTAATTTATTTGGAATTAGTGTTGTAATGAAAATTCTTCTTAATTTAAGACAACAACAAAAGTATTTGCAAACTAAAAAAGATACAGGTCTTTGATCTAATTACATTAATTTAAGAAAAGCACACATTAGATTGAGAGTAAGAAAACGATTTATTATGCAGCAAACTATTTCGTAAGTACAGCTAATTCTATTTTTATGCGGTTTTTACGAGTATGTAATGCGAATCCGGCTGCGTTTGATAGTCTGTAGTAGAGAAGTTGTTATCTAAGTAGAATGAAGTTCTGAAATTGATTTACTAATCTGATGATAGACCATTTCTATAGGGTGAATTATTCACGATTCACCAACGCCCGCCCCCCTTGGTTTTTTTCTAGGCTCACACAGGTCGCAACTTTTTGTCATAAGTTTGTAGCCATATTGACAAATCCTTTGCTTAAAATTTCGGGCCTTCTTATCCCTTCTATATGCAATTTCTCAACAGTCAATGGAAGACAAGGTTTAATAAGTTGGTAGGCCGAAACCCATAAAAGAGCAACACCCCTTAACCAATTCACCCGTCATCATCACTCTTGGTTTCTTACAGTACAGATATCTGTTGCAAGATAGCAGCACCTCGGGTTGTTATTTGCCCTCGAAAACAGGTACGTACCATAGTTATCAGGGAAATTAATTTTCTTTCTTGCGATTTTAATTTTAAACCACAGCCAGAACGTGTCAGCCAATGTAAACACTTCAACCGTGCTCTGCAAGCAAAACCTCACGGTGGCTTGCTAATTCCCATTCGGCTAATTTTAACCCTTGGTAAGGGTTGCGGAAGGCAAACACAATAAATTCATGCGGCTTTCTAGAGTTTTGTTTACTGCTACAAAAGAGGGACTCCTCTCGCTCTATACCCCAGACAACAGAGTGCCTGGTTTGGTCTACGCCAAGGTAAAACCTGTTCCCGGGGGGAAAGCAAAATGAAGTATGGGCCTGTTTGTAAACAGGACTACATATGAGCAAAGGTTGTTTTGAACTAACAATAAGTATTCTTATCACAATACTAAACGCAAAAAAAAACTAACTCCAGCCAACGCTAGATAAAAAGTTTTATGTTTTTTCTCAATCGAGTGTGACCGCTAAAATTAAGTATATTTCGTGCAAGAGGGTTTGGGTAAAGTTTCAGTTTGTTGATATACCTTGTCGCATACTTAGAAAATTCGTCTTTTATCAGCGGAACACACAGATCTTTATGAATTCGTGAGTTTTTACATACCATGGAAGAATTTGGTTTTGTCACCTTTGAGTTTTTTCAATGCTTGACGTTGAAGCGGTACCCCATAATTGATTTGCATTGTATAACAAAAGTTTGCAATCCAACTTCAATATAAAATTTCTACCCATAAGCAAATTTAGTTACGTTGCTTTTAATTTCAACTGAGTGACTCTCGCATCAATGTGAGACTTCCACGCTAACCTACGGTCGAGGTATATACCAAGGTACTTGACTTAATTGTGCTGCGGAATAGGTCAGTTCTTAATTTGGATAGGCGCACAGGTTTTTTTACTTAGTGTGAATGTGAGTCCATTTTTGTTCATTAACTTTGATTTTCCAAAGTTTTAGCCATTTCTCTAATATTAAAATATACGACTGCAAATTTTGCGAAGCTAATTTGTGGTTTTCATGAAAAAAGTTGAAGTATGGATTTCGGAATTAAATATAGGATTCAGACTTGCCAATATTATTTTGCTGTTCACACATACAAAATTTAGCTTAATCAATTAGCATTTGACAGCTGGAAACAAAAAACTGTTTTTTGACCATGAAAATTCCAGCTTGTAAATATACCAAAATAGGAAAAATTCCTCTTAACTAGAGATTATTACTACATATATGACATATTATTACTACATATATGACATATGACATATACATATATAGTTTTCATATTTAATTTGATCGAATTTTAATTCCAAAATAACTTTACCAAAAAAAAAAAAAGAAAAAGAAAAATTATATATATATATATGTATATGAGTTCTAAAGTTTTTTTTTTATGTTCTTACTGCTTATTTTGTGAATCAACTTAATCTTTGTTGGCATTTTAGTTGTTATTGTGAATAGTTTTGCTCACTAAACACACCTGCAACATCATTGATTTTCAAACTTTACGCAATATAATAACAATTTTCTACTAATTGTTCAATAACTCAATCTAATTTTTGTATTGAATATTGAGCTCAATTAAAATGATAATTGTGGTAATCTCAATAATTGAGTATGTCTGAACAGAGTATAACTGTGAACTGAATTCTCACTCTACACTCTCATAAAAATACTTCAGTTACGAGCATATTTGGAATTAAAATAGATATAGAAATATAACATTTATAAGTATATTTTAAATTCACGGTTAACCGTATTAAAAAAAACCAGGTTTATTCGATATTCGAAAATATACATTAATATATTGTAGCTAATTAAGTAATTCAATATCAATACTTCTTAAAATAGGTTATACATATGTGAACATAAAAACTTTAGAGAAAAACACGATGAACCAAAAAATAAATCTGTCAGGATATGACATTTTCTTATACGAGTGCACTTCTGCATAAAAATAGTAATCAGTTGATTATATATGTAAGTATCTATGATTGAGCGTCTGTGTACATAAATATGTATGTAGGTATGAAGATGTAAATACATACATATGTGTGTGCATATAACTTGTACGAGTATAAATAAAAGTTTACAAATAATGACAACAACAATAATTTCTATAATGCATTGCCAGACAGTCTGTCATTTATAATACGCTTGCGACTTAATAAACAAAAAATAAATAAATTCCCTTTATAAATACATACGTACGTATGTATAAATATATTGTATGTATGTATGTATGTACATACATATAATAAACACAAAAAATCCAACAACTAATTAGTTATTGCGTGCATTTATTTCATTTTCTTTAATTTCATTCTCATTTGATTCTGTTTTTAGTCAACCGAATTCACCACCAGACATTTTAGCACCAATGAGAGGGCAAGAGAAGTGTCTGCTGCTGACTGTGTTAAAATGTTGCCGTTGACGTTGTTATTATTGTGCAGGCATAATGTCTAGATTTGTTAATTTTTTTTCTGTTTAATTTACATTCAACAATACACGAACTACAGGCGCAACCGTCAGGCAAAAACCAACAGCACAAATTCATGCATATGCATTAACAGCGACAGACAGACAGACAGAATAGTGCATTTATGGTAATTTGAAAAAAACTTAATATAAAAAAAAAGAATTAGACACAACAATTAAAATGCAACTGAAATAAAACAAGTTTGCAAAAATGAACTTATTTTAATACATACTCGTATACATACATACACATTTATTATTTGTGGTGCTAAATTTGACATAAAATTTAAAAAATATGACGACATAATACCAACAACAACACAACGAAAAAAATAAAATATAATTTTTATTGACAGTACTGACCGTATTTTGCATACGTACATATGTATGTACCTATTGACGTTATGACTGACACCTTTGTATGGCTATAAAATGTTTAAAAATATACACACATACATATGCACACATATTCAAGTTTGTACACACTTAAGTATGTATACACATTTATATGTACGTAAGCACTACCAACTGGAGCCGTTGTGTAACCGAGAAGAAAAGAATAACACATTAAAACAGAATTTTATTTTCATCAATGAATGCAGTTTTCGCCCACTTCATATTTTTGTTTTGACATTTGTCGGTCTTTTTTCTTGCTTGTCATTATAAACTATGATTTTTTTCCTCTCCGACTTGTCTGCATTCTTTGCCATTTGTTATGCATCTGGTAATAGGATGTTGTTTTATGCAACAGGGATGATAAAACTAATGCAAATGCATTCAGTTATAGTATGATTCATACAATTAAACAAGTTCCTAATACGTTCAGTGTGCGACAATACATATTTCGTAAATAAGCATTAATGCAGTGCGCGTCCGATATTTGCGACTTTAAAAACCAGGCTGAATTAAAGGACTTCAGACTATCACATTTTGTATTAAGACTTGTCAAAAATTCAAAAAATAGGTGTGTTTCTTTACTTTTCGGGCAAGTTTCGTGCAAAAGAGAGCATGCATAAGTTTCTCTCAAATACAGATAAAATTTACCTACAGTACGGGAACGCAAAAAGCTAAGTTTTTTGCCCAAAAGGAAACATATGCTGTGTTTTAATGCGGCAACAAAAATTGGCATTTAGTTTTGTGAAAAATACTATGATATTTTACACATTTGGGCTTTTAAAGTCTTTTGAACATTTCTTTTTATTTAATATTTATGTAAAAACACTGAAATGATTTGTATACGAGTTGATTCAAATGGCCTTTGTTTCTTTGTTATTGTTTATTTTTCGAACAGCTGATTGCTTAACTACTTGCTCAAACTAGCCCGAAGAAAATTTACGGGCTGTTTCGTGTAAGAAGAGGAATCATACTATTCTCTCAAAAACGCTCTCATTTGCCAAATTTAAAAGTACGGGTACGGTTTTCGTGCAAATTGGGATCCCAAAGTAGAGTAAAGAAACTCACCTAAAACGTGTAAGTGGGATAGTGTGATTGTAAAGCGTTATGAAAATGAGAAATAATATGGTAAGAGATTTGACATCCCATAACATTCCATAATTTAATAAATTGTTTAAACAATAAGATTTTTCATTGGATCAGGGTAGCATTTTTCACAAAAGCAGATAATAAAAATAAAAACCAGACAAAGAAAATTGGCCGTTTTTTTTTCAAATCATATTTCTTATTATACTTTAGGTGTGATGATGTGAAAACAGAATGTAATGATACGTTAAATTTTTCCACAATCGCAACAAATATCATTAGATTTTTGTCTCACAAAATCCAATAAAAATCTTGAGACTTGTATGATAGTCTGAAAGGCCCTTTTGTAGCCAAACGAACAATATATGAAAATATACACTAGAATTAAACCACACACATACACAACATATTCATGTCAAGCTTAAGTACGGGTCTAAGAACACAGTGGATGTTGATATACTCATACCCTTTTTGATTAAGTACGTCCGCTATTAAGTAAAATGTGTATTGACTATCTGGAATACATATTCGAATATCTATGTCACATATGAATATACTCTTTCAATTTGTTTTTTACACGCGCACTTAACAGAATTTTTCTTTTGGCATTGATATTGTTCATATACTGACATCCTTTTGTCTCTGCGCTTATGGCTGGCTATACATGCATACATAAATAGAAAAATTGCTGCGAATAAAATCGAATAATGTAAACGCAAATAGAAGTAAAACAAAATACGTCAAAAATTGCGACGACAAAGATTGTACAATGAAAACTGGGGTTATGTTTTCGTATCTTATCATGAAGATTCTTGTAGTGTGCACGAAGTTTTTTCTATTGTACGTGTGAGTGCGTCGCAGCAGCTGAAATTTGTGTCCTATACTCATAGGCATAGAAAATTCACATATAAGCCCACGCTGGTTTAAACAGTTTTCATATCAAGTAAAGAAATTTTAAGGTCTGATTAAGTTGCAAAAATATTTGGTTCCTGCATTTACTCGTAATTTTAAAAATTGTTTTAAAATACAATGCAAACAACTTTCATTGGTTTATAATTGTACTCAAGGCCAATTATAAGGTCTTTGTGTTTGCGTCACACGATTGGTTTTTTTGCACACATGATTTTAGAAAAATTGCCACGTTTAAAATGGGCATTTGGAATCACCGTGTTGAATTCGCCGAAGCACTTGATGTGCAGCCTAAGTTTGCTCGCTTGCCGCCCATGCTTGCATTTTTTGCTTTTAACACAACTTTCGAGTGAACGAAAAACGAGACGGAGCAAATTTTACATTGTGTTGGAAAAACTAATTCTATTTGGAACTTATAGCCAATAAAAGGAAATTTTATATTGTATTGCAAAACCATATCTGTCTGGACCTTATAGCCAATAAAAGGAAGTATCAAGACCCAATGAAATGATTTGATTTATTCTGCCCAACAACTGAGCCGGTTGTAGTAAATATTGCCTAGTAGCTCTGTGACCCGGAGTTCTAAACCCAGCCTTAGTAGTTCTGTATCAAGCCATCTTTTGTTTTTATTTTCCTAAATTTTTACAAAAATACATAAATAATTAGCACAAATTTGCTAATGATATGTTTAATACTTCTTGCAGTTCTTTATTAGTTCGAATGTATGTTTTTTGCGTATAAGTATTTGTGTATGCAATAACGAAATTAGGGAGTAAATACTTAAGCACTCGTATATATTTTTGTAAGTACATAATGATAATCTCTGAACAGGATCCAAAAATTTATTGAAAAATTTAGTGTCATTATTAGAATTAAAACTGTTTTTATTAACACACATTCATAAGTATAGTGCGCGCTCGATATTTGCGACTAATTAACTATGTTGAATTTTGTTAACAACAACACCAGAGACTAACAAATATATAATTTTAAGTACTTATTAAATATTAATAGCCAAACGTATAATATATAAATATGTAAAAATAAAAAAATTGATACCAAGCTTGAGTAAGGGTATAAGAAGAACACAGTGAATGTTGGTACATTTATACACTTTTATATTAAACGAGTGGAAATCACCAGTCGACGAAGCTGAATGCGCTCTCATATAAACTCCTATGTTGAAACCAATAAAACTGAAAACCCACAAATATGTTTTTTACTCATATTTGGCCACCCTGTTTTTGTTTTACTTATATTTAAGTCAAACACATACACATATTTTTACACGATTTTTTTGAATTACGTATTTTTTCTCCCAGAATTTCTCTTTGGTCATCACTAGTTTACACAACAAATAATACAAGTAAACTCTTTTTTTATACTGGACCAGTACTCAGGGGATGACCCCTACATATGCAGTGCGTTGTACCAGAACTAGAAAAATAGGAATAGGAAAGGGGGAGTAGTGCTTGTGAACATTTAACTTGGACCTTCCAACGTTATAACAGACAGGAAACAAGTCTGCAGGCAACATACTCGTATTCCACAGGCGAAGCGTACGGCTGAAAAACGAATTCTCTCTGTAATGCGTTGTACGATTCCCCGGGCATTTGACCACAAATGGATGAGCTTTGGACGATGAACGCGTGCTACGTAAAAATGTTCGCGTTTCGGGAACAGAATCCCTAATCTCGTCAGAGAAAAATCCAGTGTAGTAACGATAGAACAGAGTAACGCACCCCAAACTGCGTCGTGAGTCAATAGAGTTGTATACCCTACTGTCTCCGATGAGCTTCTTCACCCTCTCCTGCACCCGGTCGAGTAACCCCAAAATAGACTTTGAGGCCCAAACATGAGAGTTGTATTCCATTTTCGGTCGGATGTCCGTGGTATAAATAGTCAGGAGGTCGGATGGAGTGGAGTACATCTTACACCGTTTCAAAAAACCGATGCACTTGAATGCTTTTTTGGAGACATGAAAAATGTATTCAGTTCAGCGAACATCACACTTTATCTTTATTCCAAGAACATCAAAAGCATCCGATTCCTCAATATGTATACCATCCATGAGTACAGATGAAGCAGCATTTGCGATCTTACGAGCGTTAAAGGCGACCCTGTTTTTACGACCCCATTCGGAAATTAATAGAAAATCACTATTCATATTTAGCCTCTTGGCAGTGATCTCTGATAGGCTGAGTCTATAACTAAAATAATACGTGTGAAAAATACTGCTGTCATCCGCGAAAGAGTGGATAGGGTTGGAAGTTTGATTGAGAAGGACGTTGAGGAAAATAAGAAATAGGATAGGAGGAAGAAATGAAGCATCAAAATTACTTAAGCAGACAAATTGTGCATTCCCCTTTTTTCTTTATGTTGATTGTAAGCACTACAATTATTTAAAAGAGGAGCTATTTTTGTTCAAATAGGAAAAAAGATAAAAGTCGTGAAAATTTGGCCTTGTTTATTAAAAACTGTGGCGGTTGGAATGTTATCATTTAAGCTGTCGCAATATCTGGGACGTCGGGATAATGAGTAGTCATGAATACTGAGCGCGCACTCTATTGGGTTTTACCCAAAAATTAAATATTTTGCCAATTCATAAAACGTAAGAAGAAATTCGCTTTTTCTTTCTTTATTGTTTTTTTTATCAACTATGTAATATTTTTTTATTGACACTAGAGGGCTACTCAAGCTCAAAAAAAAGTGTATTACAAGACATCATAATATTTTAACCTAATCTAACATTGAAAAAATTCAAAGACGACAAAACCAAATGCTTCGTACGATTACTGCAGCTCCATGGTACGGTACGTAAGAAACTCACGAATTCACAAGGATCTGTGTGTTCCGCTGGTAAAAGACGAGTTTTCTAAGTATGCGACAAGGTATATCAGCAACTGGAACTTCACCCAAATCCACTTGCACGTAACATACTTAATTTTGGCGGCCACTCTCGGTTGAGAAGAAGGGATACCCTTGCCACCATCAGAACGTTAACTAGGTGATTCTACCGATATTATTCGCGCAAAATAAAACTTTTTTGTCTAGCTGTGGCTGGACATAAATAACTTTTATATTTAGTATTAAGATTTGAATACTTATTGTTAGTTCATATTTTGAAGATTCAATAAATAAATGAATGAAAAAAAATCATAATATTTTCAAGTACTATCTATCCTCTTGTTTCACATTTCAAAACAAGCTAAGAAAACAATTAGAACCAATTTCAGAAGTTCGTCCAATAATATTTCTAACTTCTATTATGATAAGAAGTAAATAAATATATAATTTAGCAACCATTTTTTTAGATAAATAAAAGGTTTGTGAGCGTTGCCAAAGATTTTATTGCGACATACACCTTTTGCTTTGCGCTTTTCTGTTAAAGTTTTAAACGTGTTATCTGACATGGCCTTTATTTGCTTCAGTCTGACGTTTTGTTTTAATTTTTGCATTGAAACCGAATTCAAGTACAATCAAGCACTGTCGTATATATGTTTCAAAACTATGAAGTGTTTGTTTTATATCCAAATGTTCTACTGTTTGTTTGTTTCGTTTTAAAGATTGTTCTAAAATATAGTTGTGAGATGTGTTCTTTAGAACATTCTATGCAGCCTTTTAATTGATACAAATCTATGCAACAGCTTGTATAGTATATTGTAGTAAAGATCAGTTGTAATTTAAGCACTTAATGCTTCCTTAATGTTTCTACTTTGTTGTGGCCCCACAATAAAAGGTGGTACAACTGAATTAATTTAATTTCATAATGATAAACCCAGCTCTGGGTCAAAAGAGACAACCAGTTATTTTGTTTATTTTTGTTGTTTTACTTCCCATTGCCTGTTTTATTGCTCAATTTAATTTTTTCATTTTTTGTACACATTCATAACTACACACTTATGTTTTTATATCTATATACATATATACGCACATTTCCACTCGGTGTGGCCACATCTCAAAATATATGTACATACCTAATAAACAGTGTAAAAATTACTTAATATTCTACTATCTTCTTTGAAGCGTAGACGATTCGTATAATGATCACTATGTTTTTCATATTTACGAGTAATACTCGTATTTATTACCTGTGATGACATTATTTTTAACATACTTTTTTAATCAAAGAAAAACACTTCCAACTGACTCCAACTTAATCTTAGTTTTCAATTACTTTTTTATTGTTTTTTTTTACATTACTACCCATGACACGCTGTTTGTGTTTATTATATAAAAATCAATAAAATTTAAATATTTTTAAAGACCGTCTGTTAAATATTCCGAAAAGTAAAATACGAGCGTGTCAGAAAAATTAGTACAAAAGAAACAAAGAAAGTAGATGTTTTTGCTATAGTTACACGTCAGATAATCATCAAACGATTCGTTTTTAAAGAGCTGTATATTCAGCACAATCGTCTAACGAACATAGTTTGCTGGCTGCACTAGAGGGCAGTCTTATAAGACATCGTAATATTTTCAACTACTATTCATCTGCTTCTTTCACATTTCAAAACAAATACTTTACTGCCGAAATACTTTAAACATATAAACAAATACTGTCCTGTAAGCATGGTCTGGTTTAACATCGTCAAGTTTAATATGATTATCATTGCAAATCCTCAAAAAATCGTCAGCAAGTAAAATTAATAATATTGAAATGAAATATATATATTAATAGGGTAAAATGTAACTACTATGTATGCTACGAGCATTAAGTAAATTTCAAAAGTATTTTGGTACATAATACAGTTTTAAATAAAATTTCGTTTAATAAAATATATTTTGACAGTTCTTTTTACATACCATATTTAAGAGTTATGTTCGCATTATCATTCTAAACACTTTAACTAAATCGAGCAAATCGCAAAGTTTTAAGAAGTCTAGCAAATAACTTTTCTTCCAAGAATGGCCTTTCACTTTGGTTTTGCAAAGGTTTATGTACCGCGATGCAAACTTTTTTCAGATTTGCAGAAGGATACAGTAATACTAATACTATACTAAAACTTAGCCAAAGAAGGAAATAATTGTAATAATATTTGATACTTTATTTCAAAAACCTAGTGTCTTAATATCTGTATCATAAAATAAATGTTCCAATTTTTGGCGTCGTTTTTCGAATTCTACGCTGAAATAAGAAAAATGTTTGATCATTTCAGAAAAAATACCCTTAAGAATTTAACGATTTGATTTTTGATACTTTCAAAAACAAATCGTAGCAACCATCTTTGTTGTTGATTTGTTTGAATGGTGTAAAGAAAAGTAGAAACATGTGCAAAAGAAAAAGCTTGTTTTTTATGTTTTGAAAGGTATTATTAAAACATTTTCTTTTTAAACTCTCAATAATTTATTTGGATTATTGGAATATAAAGTTGAATGTTTAAAAAAATTAATAAGTAGCTTGTTTTTATGTTTCCCAGCTGTCTATATGTCGACATTTCAGCTACCCTAATCATCAGTAGACTTTGGAAATTTTTGAAAGATATTCTCAAACATTCAACTTTATATCCCAACAGTCTAAATAAATTATTGAGAGTTTAAAAAGAAAAATGCTTTAGTATACCTGTCTCTTACCTTTCAAAGAAATGAACAACCGTTCGTTACTAGGATTTGTTTTTTAATTGGGTTTTTGTTCTCTGTTCTTTGATACTTTGGTTTTTGTGTGAGAGACCCCTTAAAGAGGGCAGTTAGAGGGTAGATATGTTCATAAGAAATGTAGAGTGAGAAATATTAGTGGGGATCAGGTTTACGCTTCTAAGAGCGACTCAGAAACATTTATTAAGCTTTTTGTGGATTTTCTACCGATTTGCCCTACACTCAGAAAAGTATGTACGTAAAATTAACTGAAATTGCATTTTAAAAGAAATGAAAGTTCAGTTAAAAACCGGTCTACTAACATTTCATTTAAATTTAAATGCAGATTCATTTAATTTTTAACAGTAAAAATATAACTGATTTAAAACCGTAAAAAATACGGATTTTTTCTTTTATAATGGTTGATTTAACTATCAAAAAAACAATTTACATATCCCATAAAAACAAAAGCTTTTTTCCTTTATTTCTCTGACACATACTGTAATTTATTTAACTGCAGATTCTGTAGAAACAATAGACTGATTATTTTATTTTAACTGTCCGAAATTTAAATGCAGATTCCGTAAAAACAAAAAGATTTTCCTTTATTTACTGTTTTAGTTTTACTATCACATATTTAAATAGAATTTCCGTAAAATCAAATGATTTTTCCCTTATTTCTCCGAATTCTATCATTGAATTTTTAAATGCAGCTTCCGTAAAAAGCAAGAGATTTGTCCTTTATTTTTCCTAATTTTACTTTCCCTTTAACCCTTTAAAATTAAACACAGATTTTGTAAAACGGTATGATTTTTTCTTTTATTTAAAAGTATTTTTATATACATACATACTTACAAATATATATAATAATAATCGTATTTATGTATAATAACAAAAAATAATAAATTCATATTTATTAAACATAAAATTAAATAATTTTTAATTCAGAGAGTTAACATATGTATTTCTTAAAAATATAATTTGCAACACATGTTTTAATTAAAATGAAATTAAATAAGTTTTGTTATTAAAGAGTACTATTTAAGGTATATGTATATGTTATAGTAATATGTACTTTCTATTTATAAATTAACAAAATTATATTCATTTTTGCGAGTCGAAATATAGTGATAATCCACGCAATGAATTACCTGCATTGTCGCCTTTTAAATTAATATTAAACAGAGTTTTTTGAACAAATAACCAAAAAATTTTACATTTAGTATTATATTCTAAGTTGAAAATTTGGTGAATTTTAAAACATAAGGCTAAAGCCGCTGCTACCGTATCTATTTTATAAATTAGTTGATCTAATATTACAAATATTTCCTGAATATCAAAAACGTTTTTCTTAATTAGCAGAAACGGAGAGTGCCCGGAATATAAATTCAGCTGTACATCATTTTCGATGAATTTCATTGTTGCAATTTGAGATTCGGCAATTGTGGACTTCCCGATTTCTTTGGATATTTTCTCGGGCTTCAAAATTCCATGCAACACATATATAAAAATTGCATCTTTTGAATCTTAAAATAAAAAAATAATACAATTGAATTACTTCGGTGAAAACACAATTTTTCTGTATACAAAGAGTTTTTAATTCACCCTAATATAAACACATACTACATATATTATTAAATACAAATCACAATATGAAACTCAATGGGATAAAAGAACAAAACTTTGAAATAATTTTTTTTATATTACTGCCAGTTTCACAAGAAAGCGTTTTTTCGCATAAATTTAATTTCTTTATTGTAAAACCAGCCTTTAATATATTTGAAAATATCTACATTGCGTACTTACTTTGATTTAATGTTGACCATTTGTCCTTTGCATCGTTCCATACTGCCTTTAATTTTGCATCTTTGAGATTCATATTGATGTACGCTGGCAAAATGACGTTTAATTTTGTCCAATTTAAAAAAAAAAATGCTGTTTTTTTTTCGGGGTATAGCCCATTAAAATCAATTGAGATCTATTATAATAAAATAAAGATTCATTGTACTCACAAAATTGCCAATTATGGGAATCATACTTACCAAATCTGCTCCAAAAGTCTGTTTATATGCACTTTTTTTATTATTTTATTATTTTAATTGCTTCTAAATATTTTGAAAAAAAACGGTTTTTTCTGATTTGTTACCACACTATTCACCAACTTTTTTTTTTATACAACTGACGTTTTAAACAACGTTGACTACTTTTAAATTTAAACAAAAAAACACTTGGTTTCGTAAAGAAATGATTGCTTTATTCATATACATACATATTATTAAACAACTGACAATTTTAAATGTAACTGAAAATCAGTATTTCTGTGCAGTTATTTTTTTAAATAAATGGGCGAATCAGTTAAAACTAAAATTTCTTTGTATTTTGAAAGATTATTCATTTAAAAATAACTGCACGGACTACTTCCTCAATAAACTACAGTCAGTTACTGTAAAAATATTCTGAGTGTACCTTTGACCGCGATTCAATGCCATTTAGCCACATCATACTGTCCTTGTTTTTTGCCTCACTCTTTTTTTTAGGTTCTAGCGTACCTATATCTTGTTCTTAAGAATTTCCCTATAAAACTAATTGAGGAGTCGTAGAACAAACCGTACTTTTTTGATTATTGGAACATGTTGCAGAATCAGTTATTATTGTTTTTTTTTCACACGATTATTTTATAGCATGAGTCCTAAATATCAAACAAGTTCATTCGGTAATAAGTCGCACCAATAAATATGAACGTTGTACGAAATTGAAGGTATTTTTATTTGCATATTTCACGTTTTGTTCAAATAAAACAAATAAAGGACGTTATGTATGTATGTACGTATATGAGACTTATTCAAGTAACAAAACTTGAGCTAGAATGTAAGAGAATTTTCTCTTATTCAAGTTGAACTATATATCGCTCCTTTATTGCAACATAGTCATAACGCAAAAAAGCTCGTTTCGAGAAAAACACATTTCAAAGTTTTAGTTTCCATACAAGTCTTAGAAAATTTTTTTTAGAAAATATCTCCTAAAGGAAACAGTTTAAAGGTAATTTAAATAAAATTTTGACACAATATAAAAGGTAGTACTGTTAATAATTCTGCATTATTAACTCGAAAAGCTCATTTTTTGAGATATTACTATGTTGCAATAAAGGAGCGTTATATTTTTGAGCTGAAATAAACTTTTCACTAAAAATATCAATTGGACTCAATTAATTAATATTTTATTTCTATTTAGTATTACGTAATCTAATTTTTAAGATACAATTTTCAAACTTTTATCCCAATATGTTCTTCAATGCAACTGCATTCGATATATCTCTCGCTCTCACTTGTATTACTGTTACAATTAGAAAGGTGCACGCGTGCGTTATTTTTTGTATCGTGATCACGCTCGCACCCTTAGCTACAATCATGCGTGATTCGAGAAAATCACAACATTTCCCATCTCTACTTTTAATGAAACAAACAAAAATAAATTATTATATAAAACTCCGTTTTGTTAAAATAGAAGAAAGAAAGCACGTTTTGTTCTGCACCAATTTTTTAAACATAAAATTTTTCTATGAGAAATTTTTCTATGCGAATAAGATTTTTTCCAGTAGAACTTGGCCAAATTAATGCAAATACATAAAAAAAACCTTTTTTTCTGCAACTCGTCAATTCACCTTATGGGAATATGTGATTGTAATGCAATTACATATATACGCCGTTGAACGTTTAGCTCTGTAGCTGTCATTGAAAACCAACAAACATCGAAAGTCTAGTTAAAAAAATCAAGAAACATTTTTATTGAATTCAACTAAAAAAATATAAAAAAGAATTGCGTTAAAAATTAATTATCTTCCGTTTACTTTGGTCGTATCTGGCCACGCTGTTTTCCATTTGTATTTGCGGTGTTTTGCAGACACATAAATATAAACCTATATTTTTGTTGCTATTATTTGCTCTTAGTATCCGTTTTAAAGTTAATTCATAAAATTTAATAGAAAAAAACAACAACAGTGAATATAAATAATATTCAATAGCAAACAGAAAAAAAAATCCAGTTGTTTTCAATTCATGTGGCGAAAATGATAATGCCGATGACGATAACGATAATGATGATAATGATTATTATTGGTGATGATGTTGTTGACGAATATGATGAACACACGTTATAAAATTGATGCAAAACAAAAATGAATTTTAGTCTTTTGACTCAAAATATTCAACTTTTATCGCTTGTGTGGGCGGTTGGTGTGCGCAGTCGATTGTTTAAATGTTAATACATAAATTGTTAGTGAAATTTGTTGATGTTGTCTGTCTATTGACGTTTTTACTCTTTCTTTTTGTGGTTTTTATATTTGTACTGTTATTACTCTAGTGAAATGAGAACATTGAGTATCTTTTACATATAAAAAGTTAATTTTAATAATAATCTTCATTCACCAGTGATAATAGAGAATTTTTAAGGCAGAGAAAATCAATAATTTCTAATTATGTTAAAAAAAAGCCGTACGATATAAGTAGGTATAGGAATTAAAAATATTTCCTAAAATACTCGTATTTACATGCTTAAGTGCATACATTTAAGATAAAACATTTTACACAAAGTTTACTTTGTCTGTACTGTAACACAATTTTCTTCCTAGTAATCTCAGTAAAAAAAATTAATTACATACGTATGTACATGGCCTGATCAAAAAATCACCGTTACGTATGTTCGATTTTTGCATATTTTTCTGTTATGGTGGTACACATGTCTGTTGGAATTATCAGCCATTTCTTATTGTCAGTTTGACAGATAAAAAAGTTAGTCGTGTTTTGGTGTTCTCTTCGATTTTTTTTTTTACTAAATTTTGAGTAAAAACAACGTCGCATGCACATTGCTCTGGAGCTGTTGAACATTGTCAACGACAGTCCAAATTTCCTCAAAAAGGTCATAACTGGTAACGAATAATGGGTGTATGGCTATGACCTTGAAACCAAAGACCAAGTCAAGCTCGGTGAAATGTGAAGGCTTTGCTCACTGGTTTCTTCGACTGCAATGGCGTGGTTAATCATGAATTCTTTCCCCAAGGTCGTACGGTCAATAAGGAATACTACCTTGAAGTTATGCGCCGTTTGCGCGAAGCAATTTGTCAGAAACGAACAGAATTGTGGAAAAAATAATCATGAATTTTGCACCATGATAACGCACCAGCCCACACATTGATGCTTGTGCGTGAGTTTTTGGCCGAAAACAAAACCGTTATCAAGTCTCAACCACCGTGTTCACCGGACTTGGCCGCCGCTGACTTTTTCCTCTTCCCAAAACTGATGACGCCGAGGAAAGGAAAGCGTTTTGCTACGATTTTGGAGATAAAAAAATCGAAGCAGGAGCTGTTGGCGATACCAAAAACCGCGTTTCGAGGATTGGGAAATACGCAGGCATAATTGTATTATATCTGAGGGGGATTACTTCGAAGGGGAAAAACTAGTTATTGGTGAATAAATACATTCTTATTGGATCGTATTTGAATTTAAATACATTTGATGCTAAACGCTAGTGCCAACCACTTTCGAGACCGTGCCTGACAAAATTACATCAAGTGTTTTCTTGTGCAGTAGAGCCGGAGGTCAGTAGTTAATACACTCCGAAAGGTGAAGAAAAATCGAAACAAGACCGCGTTTCAGAAGTATTTTGAGGATTGGAAAAACGCTGGCACAAGTGTATTATATCTGAGGGGCATTACTTTGAAAGGGAAAAGATAGTTGCTATTGATGAAAAGAATTTAAAATATCGGTTATTTGTTGATCAGTCCTCGTATATAGGTGTGTATATTAAAAGGTTATTAAAAGTTTTTTTATGCAAATTTGACTATAAACGTTAAATAGATAATTTTTTATGAATAAGAAAGAGATCATTTAGATATACGATGACCATCTCAAATATAAGTCTAGCATACATTTTCAAACATTGTGCCGCATTTGTAGAATGAACGCCTTACACTTGTATACATATATACAGGGTGTCGCAGAACTACCTTTATGGTTGGAATGAAATGGCATAGTTAAGACGCTGTTCGTAGTCTATCGGCTTCAATTCTTGGATAAGCGGAACCTTATACGGGAACATGTGCAATGTGGCGAAAATTCTCTGAACGGACCTCCGCGATAGCCCCAGTTGCGCCGAACGTCTTCTTGTTGGTATTCCTGGACTATCCTGTACACTATTCGCAACACGTTAGATATTTTTTTCCATATGAACCGTAAATTCGTTTTTCAGCCGTACTCTTCGTCTGTGGAATAAGTTGCCTGCAGACGTGTTTCCTGTCTGTTATAACGTTGGAAGGTTCAAGTCAAATGTTCACAAACACTACTCCCTTTTACTCCCTCCTCACAACCTATTTTCCTAGTTCTGGTACAATGCACTGCATATGCAGGGGTCATCCCCTGAGTACTGATCCAAAAAAAAAAAAAAAAAAAAAAAAAAAAAAAAAAAAAAAAACCAAAATTTGGTACATACAAGATGTCTTACTGTATCATGTTACTGTATATGTTTAGTGTAGGTGATGAAGTTCCAGTACTCACATTAAAAAAAAAAAAAAACGGCAATAAGCAGGTTGCGTCAATACAATTAACCTTTGAATTTCAAAATAAAATTCAACAATGTTCGATGCTGTTCTGTTGTGTAGTGTTCCATGTTAAATTCACTAGGTCCTCTTCACAAAATTCTGTAAAGTAAAAATCAAAAATCTAGAGAAACGAAAAAAGTTATTGAACATTTAAATCATAAAGTTCTGCACAACCCTGTATCAAATAAACGAGATTAATTATTCGACTCTTTTCTAAAACCAGTTTTCGAATAGTGGCAATTTAAAAAACCTGAGCTTCCGTTAAAAATTATAACAAAAACGTTTAACCGGAATTTTTAATAAAATAGTTAAAAAACAATTTAATAAATAATATTTGAAAAAAAAAAGTAATTCACAAAAGGAGCAAAATAAAAAACGGGCTTTTGTAATTAACACGTTCGCCACTCACCAGTATTTCACGCTCTCAGTAAAAACTCATGAACAATAAAATACGTCACACATGTGATATGAGTTGGTGAAGACTTGCTAACATATATTTGATTCACTAAATAGTTTGGTTTCTATCAATAAAATAAAAATTTATTTTTTATTACATAGGAGTTTATATACTTTATTGGAAGAGCCAAGTATATACATGCGAGTATGTGCACTTTATTGGTTTTGCCTTTAAAAATGATTTGCGGACTCTTCAATTACAAATCAGGTAATGAGAGTCACACCTGTCTGTTACACAGTACATAGGTTAGGTTATACAGTCCGCCAGTTTTATGAAACCAGCCCACTTGGGTCTATTCTAGGTCCTGTTGTGTTGCCTGGGGGAGGAGTGCAGCCTATGAGACTTACATTTCCCCGACGGTTCAAATCCAAACCAACCCGAAAGCTGGATAAAGGAATGCAGTTCGTTCACTCGGCATTCCGATATATCTAGTAACATGTGCAGCATCGGTCAGCCTAGATACAGCACTCAAGATACGTGATACATGTGTTCAACATTTTGGATGAACATTTGCATACGAAAAAGCTAGCGGCAAGATAGGTACCGTGTTTGCTCAGTTCTTCACATGATAAAGCATAATCCTGTTGATTTTTGGTATTCAGTACACACCCGAAACTAAAAACCAATCGAAACAATGGACTGTGAAATCGGCTGATAAGGTTATAGCCACTGTATTTGGGGGGTGCACACGGAACATTGCTCATCGATTATCTTGAAAAAGGATCCATAGTCACAGGAAAGTATTATCGTGCATTACTGGGTCAATTGATTGATGCATTCAAGAAAAAACTACCACATTGAAAGAAGAAAAAAGTGCTCTTTCTACAATTACGTGAAATATACTTCTAATTGGCTGATCATCCACCTTATAGTCCAGATTTATCTCCTAGTGAGTTTCCTGTTTGCAAACTTGAAAACATTATTACTAAAACTAATGCTTATTTTGAGGGGATCCCAAATTCGTATTATTCAGATGGTATAAAAAGTTGGAATGTCGTCTTACTAAGTGCATTACTTTGGATCACAACCTTCTATGCACAACGTTTTTACCTTACCTTCATTTTTCTTACGTGTAAATTAAAAATTCATTTTTTGCATTACGGGTAAAACCAATTTTTTTTTTGCATCAAAACTCCAATGAATTAATAAAGTGGACTGAAAAAAAACATATAATCCGCCTTTCTGATTATCTCGAATATGGTCAGTTGGGTGTCCTACATCAAAAGCAAAAAGTAAATACTCTAAAAGTATTCATCAAAGGAGACTATCAGCCATGTCATAGAGCTTAATTCCGTTCGGAAACGGAATTGAATTCTTTTTTTACTTCTTCAAAAAACGAAAAACTAAAAAACTTTTCGGAATGAAATCATTTCTAATGCAAGAATGAAACTAGCATTATCTTATAAAATTGATTTTAATCCGAAAAAAATTTTAAATTTTCGTTTTTTTTTTTTTTTTTTGAAGAATTAAAAACCAAATCAATTCCATTTCCGAACGGAAGTGAATTCTGTGACATGGCCGTATGTTGATAAATAAATGGTTAAAAAAAAAATTTTTTTTCTACTTGGTACATGTCCTTGCGAGACGTAAACAAAAGGTAGAAAAATTATCCACAAATCGCTTTTTATTATTATTATTTTTTTTTCTAAATGCCTTTTCGAATTTTAATGTTAAGTACCCTCATTACTTTGTGTCCCTATTATTTCGTTCATCGCTGTATATGCCAGTTTATGTAAATATATTTAACTATTAAAATTTATTTTTTTGTTTTTTCTTTTCCGTATGGTAATTAACCGTTTTTACGCTCTTTTTCTTTTCAGATCGATATCTATTTATATACAGTTTAAAAACATTTAAACCAAAATGTATTAACGTCTTGAAATGCTTTGGAAGACTCTAGGTGCTAAATTGAAGTAAGTTTTGATTAATGCTAATTTATGTTAATTATATCGACAAAAATAAATTTTGTTATTATAAAAGCTTTTTATATAATTAAAAAAAAAACAGAATCATAAATAATTTAGGTTAAAATAAATATAACAATAACGAATTAAATAAAATAAAGGCGTAAAATGAAATCGAAATACTAATAATATCGGGTGTTTTCTTAGCTGTCTGAGAGCTATCGATAATTACGGCCTGACAGCTGGGAATGTCACCTGTGTTCACATTTCAGTTCATTAAGATTTAGCTTCTGATCGTGATTTGTTTAACGTCAGAAGAACACTTGCAAATTGTGGAAATTTATGTTCGCAAAGTTATTTTACGGTCAATATTGCCGCATTGAGCAACCAATTCAAACAGTTATTGACCGTTTTCGCACTAATTTTACTCTTCTCGAATTAAATAATTTTAATAGATATCAATTTAGTATGTTTGGTTTCAAGTGTATCACCCAGCTTGACGTTCTATCAAGTTTTACAAAAATAAAATCAAATGCTAAAGGTTTTGACAACATACATCCTCGGTTTTTACGAATAATCTTACCTGCTCTTCTGCCATATATTACATATTTCTTTAATACAATCATAACCACAAGCTATTTTCCGCTCAAATGGAAACATGCAAAAATAATTCCAGTTCCGAAATCTAACAATGAATATCGACCAATAGCTATTTTAAGCTATCTTTCTAAAGCAGTTGAGAAAATTTTGCACCTTCAGATAAGCCATTATATTCAGAATAATAAATTGCTGTCCGACAAACAATCAGGTTCCCACCAAATCACAGTTGTGTAACTGCCTTAGTGGATGTCACAGAAAGCATTTGGCGTAAACTAGATGACGGGAAAATTAATATATTAATACAAGTCGATCATACTAAAGCATTTGACACAGTTAACCATCAAATTCTCTATAACAAGCTCAGATCTTCGTTTAACTTTTCGTCTACAGCCGCACAACTTATATTGTCATATAATTATAACAGATAGTACACAGTCAGCGTGTGTGAACAATGACATTTCCAACCCAGTTAAGCTTGAGAAAGATGTTCCTCAAGGTTCAGTCTTAGGATCTCTGCTATTTTCAATTTACGCTAATGACTTGCCTAATACTTTGAGACATTGCAATGTCCACATGTATGCAGATGATGTGCAGTTATGGCTCAATAGCCCAGCTGAATGTATCAGCGAAAGCATAAACAAAATCAATTATGATTTAAATAATATTTATATGTGGGCATCGATTACAGATGAATCCTAAAAAATCTAAATGTTTGGTGACTCATAAAATAACTGTACGTCTTCGTATAGAGGTTGATATTGCAGTCAATAGACAAAAAATTCAAATACTAAACTCTGCAACAAATTTAAGAGTTATTTTTTTTTTAATAATAATTTACCATGGATTGATCATATTAATGCCCTGGTAGCTAAACCTTATATAAAATTGAGGTCACTATGGACAGTTCAATCTTTTACACCTGTGAATGTTACTGGCTAAAACTTACTTGATACCATGTGTCATATATGCCTGTGAATTGTTTTCTAATTGTGATAATGCTAGTAAGAGGAAACTTGAAGCATTATTTAATAACCTACTAAGATACTTTTATAATCTCAAGCCCCTTGACCATACTGCGTTATATACCAAAACACTGTATGGTGTAAAATTTGAGAATCTCTTAAAGATAAGAACATTAATATGCATCCAAAAACCAAAATATTTATTTGAAAAAATAAGATTTGCTCGATCTTTAAGGGGTAAAAAAATATTAATTCTCAAGTATCAGTGCCTTGTTTCTGAATGGCAATTCTTTCTGCATGCTATTCGTCTTTGGAATGCTCTTCCACAGCATCAACAAACTAACACATTTAAAAAAAAATTTTTTTCGATTATTTTAACTAGATGTCTTAAATGTTTTACAAATATTTAAATGTGCATGTTTTACTCTATTAATAGAAATGAGTTAAATTATATTTTCGTTTTTAATGTTAATTGTAATTAGTGATAAGTTATTTTGGTGATTTTATTGTATACAGCCCTGCATTGTAATTATAAGACTAAAGGCCCATTTAGCCAACCGTAAATGTAGAAATGTAAATGTAGTCGGAACAGCTGATCGATTTTGTTATACGAGAAGCAATGAAAATGCTTATCTGACTGTAATGACATGTAACCGTAACGTCTGAACCTGCAGAAAATAGAATTTCATTACGTGTTTACGTGACAAATGTAGTCAGTGATGGTATATATTATTGTGAATGGCAGGACGGCACAAAAACCCTGTTTTAGTACTTTTTGTTTATTTGATAATTGAACTGTTTAAGTAGTTAAATTTGTATACACACATAATATATTTTAAAAATTTTTGGAATTTTCTGTAAAATACGCAAGATGGATACACATACATTGGTAGCATAATTTATACACTGCGCACAATTTTTGCATCTTTCACATTATTTGTAACCTCAACATTTATTAGCCCATTTCCAAAATATGTTCCTCAAACACAATATTCCAACGATAAAATGATTTTTAAAAATTGGTTTATAATATATAGTTATGCTGATATAAATATAAGAAAACAATACAGTATAAATTTTGGTCTGTGATGAAATAAAAATGTAATAATAAAAAAGTTTTAATACTTTTTAAGTATAATAAGCTAATAATTATATATAACTAGAATTTTAGTACTGTTATACCCTTCACAAAAATGTAAAGGGTATATATAAGTTTGTGATTCCGTTTATAATTTCTGAAATTTTTATTTGCGGCCGTATAAAGTATATATATTCTCAAGAATCAGAATTAATAGAAAAGTCGATTAAGCGATGTCCGTCTGTCCATCCGTCGGTCGTTGAAATACCGTTTCTGAGAAAACTATTAGACTTGAAACGTTTTTCTTTCACCATTCTATTACCCCATCGAGTCATGGGATTGCTATTGAAATTCAGTAATATCGGTTCACATATAGCTGAGATATGTTCGAAATTCCGAAAAAGATATAGCCTAAACCGATTTTTCTATAAATTTTTGTTTTTGCTTAAAAGAACTTCTGATAATATAAGGAGGTTACCAAATAGAGAAAATGAAAGTTTCCGATATCGGTCCATATATACCCGAGGTATAGTCTAAACCGATGTTTTAGTGAAAAATGTATTTTGCTTGAAATCAGTTCTGATTATAAAACGAGGTAATTAAATACTCGTAAAATACAGAAAAGGGGAAATTCCGTTATCGGTTCGCATTTAACCGAGATATAGCCTCAACCAATTTTTGCGTGATAATTTCAATGAAAGATTTCCTTTTTGGAATGGTGATTACAAGGCAAACATATTTTTTGCCCGATGTCGGTCCATATATATCCAAGCATATTTAGTGACTATCGTGAAGGGTATTTTAGTTTCGGCCCAGCCGAATGTACTACGCTCCTGTTATATATTAATATTATTATATATTATAAGCAGTTAAATTTGTGTTTTTAGAAGTACCAAAAAGCAGAGAACAAAAATCTAAACATTTGAGATTTATTCGCTATAGTAGCTTCCAACATTGGTACTAATAAAAAAATTATAAAAAGCTTGTTTTTTATATTTTCCAGCTGTAGCTCATATGAAATGTCGACAATAGACAGAAAAAGAAATATTAGAAATTTTAGGTACTATTTAAGCAAGTTTCGTACCTTTTGTATATGTACTGAATATTATGAGCTCTCATCACTGCTATGAACAGCTGTATTGCTTTTATTTTATTTTTGCAAATTATTTGATATACAGATATAGGTGATGAAAAATTAATTATTTTCTTTAACATACAATAATATAAAAATTAAAAGCAGAACACTTTTTCTATAAATCATTAATAAGTGAACACTTTTTCTTCACATGCACTTGTATTTTTTTGTTTGTATCAAAAACACATGATACGGTTTTACGTGTTCTATAAGTGCTACTACATTTACATTTACGTTACATTTACATTTACCTTACGGCTAAATGGGCCTTAAAGGCCTATTTAGCCGACCGTAAATGTAGAAATGTAAATGTAGTCAAAACAGCTGATCGCTTTTGTTATACGAGAAACCAACTGTAATGAAATGTAAACGTAATGAAATGTAAACGTAGCGTCTCAACCTGTAGAAAATAAAATTTCATTACATGTTTACGTGACAAATGTAGTCAGCGATGGTATATATTATTGTGAATGGCAGGATGGCACAAAAACCCTGTTTTAGTACTTTTTGTTTATTTGAAAATTGAACTGTTTAAGTGGTTATATTTGTATATACACATAATATTTTTTAATATATTTACGACTTTTCTGTAAAATACGCAAAATGGATGTACATACATTGGTAGCATAATTTATACACTGCGCACAATTTTTGCAACTGTCTAATGTAACCACAACATTTATTCGTCCGATTTCCAAAAATATATTCCTCAAGCACAATCTTCCAACGATAAAATGAATTATAAAAATTGGTTCATAATATAGAGTTATGCTGATATAAATGTAAGAAAGCAATACAGTATTAAATTTAGGTTTGTGATTAAATGAAAATGTGATTTTTGGTTGGTACATATATATGTACATCGGATTTTAGTTCATGTTTTTCCTTTCTTAAGTTTTTTTCTTAAGAAGGATTTTTTTACAATACAAATTTGCTGTGATCAATAATTATTGATTGAAGAAGACAAGAAAAATAATAATCAAATCTTTAGCTGGGGGACAACTAGCTGTTTGTAGCCGCTTGACTACTCATCAGCACCCACTGGGATTTGAACTCGGGTCATGACGTGTCATGATCTGCTGCTTCAGCCACCGAGCCATTTAATTATTCTCTATCTATATTTTGTAATTATATTCTATATTCAACCGTTGGTTGCTAAAATTTTTTTTTTTTAAGTACCAAAAAGCAGAGAACACATATTTAAACATTTGGGTATTATTTTTTGTTATATTAGCTTCCAACATTGGTACCAATCAAATATTATAAACAGCTTGTTCTTTATGTTTCCCAGCTGTAGCTTGTATGAAATGTCGACATATAGACAGAAAAAGAAATATTAGAAATTTTAGATACCATTTAAACAATTTTCGTACTTTTTGTATATGTACTGAATATTATGAACTCTCATCACTGCTATGAACAGCTGTTTTGCTTTTACTTTATTTTTGTAAATTATTTGATATAAATATATGGAAGATGAAAAATTAATTGTTTTCTTCAATAATCAATAATACAAAAATGAAAAGCAGGACACGTTTTCTTCACATGCGCTTTTGTTTGTTGTTTATGTCAAAAACACATGATACGATTTTAAGTGTTTTATAAGTGCTACTACATTTACATTTACGTTTCAGTTACAATTTCTACGGTCGGCTAAATGGGCCTTAAGTCTTGTTATGTAGGGATATAATTAATAAATAAACAAATAAAACCATTAACAAGACCAAAAAATGTGCGTATCAATAGAATATTGCGCATGTAGCGCTAAGTACTGAAAAAGACTTGTTGGCTTTTGTCTTTCGGCTACATGCAATATTTTATACTAGGATTTTGATTTACATAGGCACTATGACTTACAACAACCATGCCCCTAGCATGGTTGCCGAATTCTTTTTGCTGTTTCTCTCTTCATACGATCTGTAGGCAGGAAGTTCAGTATAATTAAACTCTCTACTTTTAGAGCTAAAATTTTTGCTCCTAAAATAAATTCCATTGTAATCTATCCATGCTCTTCTGCAAAAGCTTAAAAAGACAGAAATAGTGAGTATCATTACGGCTTAAGAATAGATACATATATAAATTATTTTTTGCAGTTTTCTACAATATTTGAAATATTTTACATAGTTCAAAAATATTTTGTGTTTCACATTAGTACATTAAGCCGTGTATTTTTCCCAGCCCTGTAAATGGCACCTGCAAAATATAACTTAAGCGTAACTGGAAAATAATAAAACTACACACGCTGGAACGTTCCCAAAAAAAGTGGCTCACAGAGCCCACATGCCATATATCAAGGAACCTGTGGCCGCACAATAACTCTAAGAACGTAGGCGCTATTAAAACTTCCCAGATCTCTCCTAACAGTAACTGTAGCAGTCATCACTGAACATTGCCCGTTTGGCAGGAGACTAGGCCTACCCAATAACGACTTCTGCAGAAGTTGCCAAGACGAGGAGGAGGAGACGATCCTATACGCCTGGCATTGAAGCATCATCGTCTAAGATACTTAGGCGAGCGGAGCTTTAACAGCCTATCACCTCTGGCCTCGGTTAAGCCGCCTGCGTTAGCTTCTTTCATAAGGAGTAGCTGATAGCTAGTACATCAGCTCGCCCTCACTCCTTCTAACTCACTATCCATCTAACTTTTATTCTTCAACTCTTCTATCTCACTTTTCAGTCAATTACAAAAAGGAACGATTTTCAGGACCCAAGTGAGCTGGAGCATCCAGGTACTTTTTGGAGAATCCAGCAGCCTACCTAACCTAACCATCTATAATTTTCACTTTCACTGTTTGCAAATACAAATTGTTGAAAACGAAGCGCGATCTATTAAAACATACAATTTATCATTATTTCATGAAATTTTTAATGAAGGCTTTCTTTCCATATTTCTACTTTTTTGTTCCTCAATAAAAATGCACCAGAACGATTATTGGCGTGGAATTGTATTTTTAATAGAGTAAACGAAATAAAAAATGTCTCCATCGCTCTATTATCCCAGAGCAAGCAGTATTTTTAAATGAAACCATAAATTGTGGTATTCAAAAATTTAAATAAATTATTTGCCATTATTTATATATTTTTATTTTTCATTCATTGCCAGTCACTTCATAATGATAAAAGAAAATATTTACTATTTCAATTAATACGTATTACTTGTCATTCTCCACTGCAGTGATTTCAGTGTCAAGGCAGTTTGTGTTAAAATTGCTCAATATCTCTCCTTAAGCTTTTATTTTTCCAATGAAATGGCGAGTGTGTGTGTGGCAATATACATACTTACAAGTACAAAATTGTAGAATTTCTTTGAACTAAGATAACAACAAGTGTTTTTTCTAATTGCTTTACGAGTATTTATGTTATTATTAATATTATTATTGTTGTTTTGTTTTACAATTAAAAACAGATAATTTAATTAACAAACAATTAATAAATTGAGAAGATGACAGTTCTTTTTTTTTTTTTACTTTGCACGAACTTTGAGTGCAAATTCGTAGTTGAATACGACTGTTTATCAACTTTTATTCGTTTTTCGAAAATAAAGTTATGGAAGAAAGTTTAGCAGTCATATACGAGGGTGGATTGATATTGATGCCGAGTCAAGTTATGTAAGATTGTTGAAATGGTAAACATCATTTACATCAACATTTGCATAGGAAAATGCTATCGGCAAGATGGGGTCCGCATTTGCTCAGTGTCGAACAAAAACTAGTTCGACAGACCACTTCACAGCTGGGTTTGGCCATGATAAGGCGTAATCCCATCACAACCAAACCATGCAACCAAAACTCAATCGAAACAATGAGTAGAAGCTGGAGGAAGTGCTCCGAAGAAGGCGAAGACTGTGAAATCGGCTGGCAAGGTATTGGCCACTGAATATTGCTCATTGATTATCTTAAAAAAGGATAATTAATCACAGGAAAGTACTATCGTGCATTATTGAATCAATTGATTGATGCAATTTAAGAAAAAAAAACGACCATATTTAAAAAGAAAAAAAGTGGATAGAAAAGATAGAAATTAAAAGTAATATAGTGGTATAGATATATAGTTAGGAAGGGGAAAAAGGTAGGAAACTGTTCCGTGTGGCGTTACATGCTATTATACTAGTCATGCGCTACTCCTTATGATAACGCGGTCAGGTTGACCGAGGCCAGACATGATAGGCTGTTGAAGCTCCCTGCGCCTAGACGGCGGTGCTCCGATGCCTGACATGTTCTAAGGAAGTGAAGGATCGTCTCCTCCTCGTTCTAGTCTTGACAACTTCTGCAAAAGTCGTTGTACAGTAAGCATAGTCTCCTGACATGGTTTCCAAACAGGCAATGTCCAGTGATGACTGCCACTGTAACTCTCAAGTGAGATCTGGGTAGTTTTAAGAGCTCCTTTGTTCTCTTAAAGGTAATATGCGACCACAGGTTCCTTGTTATAAGGTAAGTAGCCTTTGTGAACCATTTTTCTTGTGTATATTTCAGCTTTATTCTTTTCCAGCACGCTGAAGAGATCAATATCAGTATCCGCTAGGGCTCTCGCTCCTTTGGCTAAGTCGTCAGCGATGTTGCCGTTAATGGACCTGTGTCCACGTACCAATTTTAGTGTTAAGTTAGAATGTCTCGCCATCTTGGATCAAGGAGTCCGGCATTCTTGGACTAGACTGGAACTAGTGTCCAATCAGAAAGTTGATGGCAGCCTTGCCGTCCGTTACTATCACGATTTCCCTGCCAAATTTCTTGTGAAGCGCCAGCCATCTGGCCGCTTTATTTATAGCCGATATTTCAGCTTGAAGAACACTATATTCGTCTGGTAGTTTTGAATTCTGCTATGTAAACGCCTCCCCCAACCCTTTCTTCTTTTCTTGTTCATCCGTGTAAACATTGAAGGCTTCAGATTTTAAGGAAGGGTCCAGATTCTAAGGAAGATTGGTAGCCGATACTCCTGGAGAGGAATGGTTTTGGGATGCAGTAGTCTATTAGATCGGGACGAGGCCCTTTCCAATCTCAAGTATATTGGTGTGTCCCCATAGTATGTGGGTCTATGCTCCCGTCGCGTTCAACCTGATCTCGGCTTTTAGTGCTATCTGCTTATCTTCCAAGTCATATGCCATCCAGCTCATAAGTCATAATGGCATCCCGTTTATAAGTGTTTGAATTACTTTAGTTGATGTGGTCCTCATGGCCTCTGTAATCAGTGTTGTTATGGTTCGATTGATTTTCTCAATTTGCATCCAGTTTGTTGCGGTTTCCAGTGATTTCCACCATAATGATACTCCATAGAAAATTGTCGATTTTAAAACCATTTCATAAAGCCACACACACACTTCTTTCTGTTGTAGCCTTGGCTACTCTAGCCTTTATATTCTCTTTCCATGATAGTATCCGATAGACAAGTGTGGTGCCATTCATTTTTGTTAGTTTGAAATATGGAGTTTTATACACGAGGCTGTCATAGATGAAGTGTAACATCCTATTGGTATATATACGGCAGCGTAAATAGTCTTGTAGAAGAAGCTCTTGTGTCAACTGAATCTTAAATGGAAACAAATGTAAATCCTTGTGCAAAATTGTGGAAAAAGTTGTTCTCTGAAGATCAACCGCCTGAGCAAGACGGCGAATTGAGGTAGATGGATTGTTTTGAACACTTTCTTGAGCAGCAGTATTGTTTTCAGCCGATCATGCAGTACGTTGTGATCCATGTTTGGGCCTATCAACTGCAGACCCTCTTTCTTCGAAATCGTTGTTTCTCCCAAAAATTTCACATAACTTTCTCATCGTCACAGTAATGCCTGATTGGTTTTGATGAAATATTTTAACGCTTAAAACATATTGGTTTATCGCATATTTTTCCATAATAAATTTACCACATGTCTACTTGACAACTGCCAAATATGAACTCTGTCAAGAGTAATGTTTACCAAAATGGCGGCAAAACAAAGTAGTATACCTTCCGGGGGAGACCCTGTATAATAAACAAATAACAATAATTACACCAAAATCGAAAAAGAATGTATTTATTTGCCAAACTCGAAATTCTTTGAAAAATTTTTGTATCAAAAACAAAAACGGCTTAAAAAACTTCCATTTTTATTACTTAAGGAAGCAGATTTTAATACTTACATGTTGGAAAATAATATTGAAAAATACTTTAATTTCTACTTGACAACTTCTTGTTTCCTTTTAACTTTTTTTCTCATTAAATTGTTTATTTTGCTAACAGTATTTAACAATATAACAATTTTTTTCAATTATTATGGCTTTATAAAACATTTTTACAATTCTATTTTCATTTATGAAGTTTGTTATTTCCACAAAATGACAAATACGGCCTTAATCGTTTCAAACGAGTTTTCTTTATTTAGAAAATTTCAGTGAAACTATACAATTTTGGTATTCTAAAGAAATAAATGATGGCTAAGATTTATATTGCAACTATAATGGCAATTTAAGGAAATATATAAAATTTACAAAAGCACAAGTACACCGAACAAAGCAGAACAGAAAAAAGTCACACAAACTTAACAGCAGTCGTCTGTCAGTCAGTTCAGTCAAACTCACTGCAAATAGCTTTCTTAAATGTCTCGTCTAAATTTGGTTGCATGCAGCGCGTACATTCACACACTGCATCAACGCAGACGATGCACAGTGCTTTGATGCCGTATTCCGATGGCACAAAAATAGGACTTTGAGACCACTCTCAAAGTTTTCAAATTTGGTACACTCCTATAAAATTGTTCAATTAAGAAAATTTAATTAAGATTTTTTTTAATATGACAAAGGACGCGCCTACCTCTCATATATGGTAATGGTATGGTATGGTAACGTCACATCTACACAAAAAGTCGCAAAAATCCTTAGAACTTTTACAACCCGTGTCTAGTAGCTTATGAGATAATTTTTATTATGATCGACGCAAGGACTCTAGGTTGTGTCATATTCCTTTTTTGTAGAAAAACTAAAATAAATCTATCCGATGCTCATATTTTGCTTGGTATGTATATAATATTAAACAAATTCTTATGCCAAATTAAACGAAAGTGTATTTACAAAAATAAAAATTGGCGAAAAAATAAATTAAAAATTTTGACAAACGTTTTAGAGTCATCCTGTAGCCTCGAAAACGGCAAACATAATATTTTTACGATATTTTTATGAACTTTAGTACTTTTTAAGATAATTTTTTTACTTATTTTGTAAATTTACCTAGATCTAATCAATTCAATCTAATTCAATGGTGTCTATTTAGATTTATATCTTATTTATTATTTTGTTTTAAACTAATTTCCATAGCCTTAAACAATTGAGCAAAAATCACGAAAAAAGCATGTGTTTTCATAGCTGTACAGCTTTGCTTCCACCATTTTTTTTTTGTCGAAATTCGAGGCTTTATTATAAAAAAAAACTAGTTATACATTTATGACTCAAAGTATTGTCCATCGCTGACTACTACTTTCTCTCATCTTTCGGTCAGCGTATGTATCCCGCGTTGAAAAAACTGCTCATCTTTTGAAGCGATCCACAAATCGCTCTCATTTTTTACTTCTTAATAAGATGGGTAGTGCTGGTCAACCAGGCCGTATGCCATTTATCGAAACAAGTAATATTCCTAGGAAGCAACGTTTGGAGAATACGGCGAGTGAGATAAGACTTCCCATTTCAACGTTTCCAAGTATATGTATGCTTTGACCATGCTATAAAATCACTTTATCAAGTCTCCCGTTGTATTGCGGCCTTTTGTCTTTCAATGGTCGGCTCAAATGCATTAATATTTTTAACCGCATACACCGAGCTGGTCCCACCAAATACTCGTATGTATATATGGAATGCTTTGCAGAAAATAAAATCTGTAGCAATAGGACCAGATGGCGTCTCAATAAAATTCTTGAGATTAATATTTTCGGCAATTGCCAGACATATGGCACAGGTCTATAATAACATTATCACATCTTCCACTTTTCCGGATCAATGGAAGGTAGCTAAATTATTCCAATACTGAAAGTTATAAATCTCCAACATCCATCTAATTTTAGACCTATAAGCCTTCAACGCTCGTAAGACCCAGCGTTGTTTATTGACATAAAAAAAAAACAACAATCGCAAGGAATCGGATGTTCTTAGAACGAAAATACACACACACATTTCAAATCTCTACAGACGCGTTCAAGTGTCTCAGGTTTTTGAAACGGTGTAAGATGTAATTCACTGCATCCGTTCTTCGTACTATTTATACCATCTATATCCGACCGCGAATGAAATACAACTATCTTGTTCGGGCTGGCGCTTCTATTTTGTGTTTCTCGACCATATTCCGTCAAAGTCAAAAATATATTTAGACTTTAACTGCATAATAAATGCTTATTTCAAACTAATGTAAAATACTTACGAGGTCTGATAAAAAAAATAACCGTAATTTTTAAATTTCGCGAGTTACGTATGTTCGATTTTCGCATTTTTTTTCTGTTATGTTGCTACATACTCGTATGCCTGTTATATACATATGTTGGCAATATCAGACATTTTGGATTGTCAGTTTGTTTTTGACAGCTAAAAATGTTAGTCGTGTTTTGGTGTGCTCTTCGATGTAATCAAAAAAACTGTATTAAATTTTCTGTAAAAAATGAAATTAAATTTGCAAGGACATTTGAAATGGCGAGTCTACTATGAGCAGAACACAAGTTAAATTGTGGTATAACCGGTTTAAGGAAGGCCGATAAGATGTCAATGACGATACTCGTCCTGGTTGCCCGAGCACGTCAACAACCGCCAATGAAAACATTGAAGTAGTAAAAAACAATGATTTTGAGGTTGCTGATAATGTTGGCATATCGTTCAGCTCATGTCAAACAATTTTTACGGATGTTTTAGGCATGAAACGTGCGGCAGCGAAGATTGTTCCAAAATTGCTAAATTTTGATCAAAAACAACGTCGCATGGATATCGCTCAGTAGCTGTTGAACATCATCAACGACGATCCAGATTTGCTCAAAAAGGTCATAACTGGTGTCGGATCATGGGTGTATGGCTATGACATTGAAACCAAAGTCATATGGTCAATAAGGAATACTACCCCGAAGTTACGCGCCGTTTCCGAGAAGCAATTCGTCAGATACGCACAGAATTGCACCATGTTTTCACCATGATAACGCACCAGTTCAAACATCGATGCTTGTGTGTGAGTTTTTGACCAAAAACAAAACCGTTACAATGCCTCAATCACCGGACTTGGCGCCCACTGAGTTTTTCCTCTTCCCAAAACTAAAGACACCAATCAAAGGAAAGCGTTAAGGATTAAGGAAATCAAAAAATCGAAACAGGAGTTGTTGGCGATACCAAAAAGCGCGTTTCCGAAGTGTTTCGAGGATTGTAAAAAACATTGGCATAAGTGTCTTATATTTGAGTGGGACTACTTTGAAGGCGACAAGATAGTTATTGATGAATAAATAAATGCTTTTGGAAAAAATTAAAAATACAGTTATTTTTTGATCAGACCTCGTAAAAAAAAATTCAGATAAATATAGTTTCACAGTTAAGCTATGTACACACGGTTGTCAGATGTTACAATATTGTAAGATCTGGCAACATGCTGGCAATGTAGTGACAATGAAAAATTGTCCCGCAGAAGTAAATTGTGTGTTCAGACGATCGGAAGAAAATCTTACCATTTCATTGTCAGACTATGGTCTGACAAATAATTCATCTGACAACAAAAATTGTCACGGTTGTCAGATTGTTAGATGAAAAAAAATTGCCAGAGATGTTGTAAGGCATTGCCACTTATCTATATTAACAATCATCTGTTTGGCAGTGTTGCCCATCAAACTTTTTTCTGACAATGATGCCATTGTCAGGTGCATTAATTTTATATATCTGACAATTAAAACTGAGCTTACAATACCAGCCAATTATCTGGCAATGCCGACGAAGAGTGTTCTCACGATTGTCAGATGCCTGACATTATTGTCGTATTGGATTGACAATGGTTTTTCTGACAACGTTGTAAAAAAATTGGCAGTTTACACGATTGTAATACATTTTCAGCCAATTTTACTGGCAATATTGTAAGATCTGACAACCGTGTGTACGTAGCTTTAGTTCTAAATATAGTTGACTGCTACAGAAAAAATTTTCATCTTGGACTGTAAAACATTAGTCTTTTACAACTGTTTTCCTGAAGCATGTAAAACTCTATTAGTTATTTCGCCATTTTAACTTCAAATTCTGCCATGTTGGCGCCGCCTACAGCCGCTAAAAGTTAAATCTCAAATAAAAATTTGTTAAATTCATTTGAATTATATTGTTATCTATAAAACTACGTATTTTTATCAACAATATAAAACGTCTCTTATTTTTCTTTTTATTTTAGAATATGTGGCACAACACTGTGCGACATATGGATGCACACACTTACGTTTGTATGTACTCGTATATGTGTGTGTGTGTACGTAATACGTTTGCCTTTCCGTAAACTACAAGTACATCGGCATTCAGCGGCGGTTCGCATAATGACGTCTATTTTATTTCATCTGTGTTTGGCAACCGTTAACAGAGTGTTTGTACTTTTTTTTCTGTTCATGCCGAGTTGAAAAGTCCATTTTTAGTTGTATCTATTTCCTTTTCTGTTGAGGCACTTCGTCTGGCGTAAATAATATAAAAAATGCGAAATCCAAATGCCAGCATTTATAAACAATTTCTATGATTAAATTGTATTTGTGGCCAATTTAAAGAAAATATATTTATTTTCACTTACACACCCCCCTCCCAACGGTTTCCTCTGATCATCATCTCGATATGTCTGGTTGAATCGTTTTTATGGCAATAGTTCACATAAAACGAGAGTATTACTCAATTCTACAGTGGGAAAGGTTATGGGAAAATATTGAAAAGTGGGACACACATAAAGCGGCCCTTTTATGAAAATTTTTAAGAGGCAATTAATTTGTTTGGCTGGAATGAAGCTCCTAAACTTATAGAATTTATAAATTTATTGTTCCTGGAACTAACAGCTTTGAGCATTATAAAGATGTCGGTATTGAATAAACGCCCTCCGAGGTACCTTAAGTTCTGGAAAGATATATTTTAAAATTAAACTAGTGGGCGGTTCCGGGAAGAGCTATTCGGTAATATAAAAAAGCTCACAAACTTACAGAAAATTTAACTAAAATTCATAAACAGGTATGACAGAAGTTAATATTAATTTTTTTGACAAAGCTTTTTAAGTATTGGAAGAATACTCAAAGACCTTCGCCTCTCCGCCTGAACTGAACATGAGCCGAACATTTGTTAAAAAAGTTTATGCAAAAACAGTACGTTAACTATTAAATGTAGTAAGGAATTTAATTGTTTTATTCTGGCAATGCCGTTATGTTCAGTTGTAATTTTTTGAATAGTGATGTATGAAAACTAATATTCGAAAATCGAAAAACAAAATTAAAAAATAAAAAATTTTTATTATTACATAAAATAACACATTTTGACAAACATTTCCTGAATTTACCTTTTTAATAGATAATGAATATAATATGTAGTATATTAATGAAATTGAGAAAAATTAATAGGATTACTTACTAGAAATATTTTTATTATTCGAATAAAGTTTTTCATTGTATTCGTTTGATTGAAAGTACATCACTAGCATAATTGTAATTTTTATTATTCTTTCAAAATTAATATTTTGCGTTCACACAAAATGTAACGTTTTTATTTATTTATATAAATTTTCGCAAAATTGAGATTTTTAAGCAAAATAACAAGCGGAAAGTCAAATGTCATTTTAATGTAGAGTTAAAGTGTACCCAATTCAACTTTAAAATATTTAAAGTTAACGTTAGCCTCCCAAACAGATGGTAAGCTAACAATTGTTTTTGCATAAAACATTAGGAAATTTTTCTTAACAATTACTTACTAAGCTTAGTTAAGTTTTTTTTTGTTAGTTCATATTTTGAAGATTCAATAAATAAATGAATGAAAAAAAATATATTTTACAATTTAAATGTATATGCCCAATTATAAGTCAAAAATGTTTCACTTCAGTAATTAGGCAGAAGCTTTTGCCATTACACTTTTGGGTTTATAATAATTTTTCACTAATTTAATTCAACAAAATACACGAAAAGGTTTATTTTTGAACAAAATGGCATGTTATTATCGCTTTGTTTACAAATGTCGTATTTATGTGTACATAAGTAACTTTGTTGTAACTTATATAATCATCTCTTTCTACTATAGAATATTTCACTCTTTCAATCTTAGATTAAGAAAAGTTGTAGCTCTTGAACAAGCTGCACTTTGTAAGGGAACATACGAGTATGCAATTTGTTAAAAATTTTCTGAATTTATGTTCGCAGTTTTTAAACACATGAGCTGTAATAGAAGATTTTAAATCTGAAATTAAATATGTACATATGTATTCGTGAAGACTTGCTGACTGTTCGTATAAGACTACCAGTGGTGATGGTTGTCGGATGAGTTGGTTTAAGAGTTGATGCTGCTAGTGGACTTCGGGCTACAAACTCATAACTCATTAAGCCTTGTCTTCCATTGATTGCTGGGAAATTGCATACAGGAGGAATTAGAAGGCCCGAACTCCTCAACAAGAAGTTGCTCATATGACCGCAATCATATGGCAAAAAATGCTACCTGTGTGAGCCAGGAAAGCCACACGGGGGCGCTGGTAACTCGTGAATAATTCACTCCGTGGAACTAGTCCATCATCAGCTAAGGCCGCAAGGCAGGTGCTGATGTAAATCTTTTTCACAACTGTTCGTATAAGACTACCAGTGGTTATGGTTGGCAGATGATTTGGTTTAAGGGTTGATGCTGCTAGTGGACTTCGGGCTACCAACTCATAACTCATTAAGCCTTGTCTTCCATTGATTGCTGGGTAATTGCATATAGGAGGAATTAGAAGGCCCGAACTCCGCAACAAGAAGTTGCTCATATGACCGCAATCATATGTCAAAAATTGCTACCTGTGTGAGCCTGGTCAGCCACACGGGGGCGTTGGTAAATCGTGAATAATTCATTCCGTGGAACTAATCCATCATCAGCTAAGGCCGCAAGGCAGGTGCTGATGTAAATCTTTTTCACAACTGTTCGTATAAGACTACCAGTGGTGATGGTTGGCGGATGAGTTGGTTTAAGGGTTGATGCTGCTAGTGGACTTCGGGCTACCAACTCATAACTCATTAAGCCTTGTCTTCCATTGATTGCTGGGTAATTGCATATAGGAGGAATTAGAAGGCCCGAACTTAGCAACAAGAAGTTGCTCATATGACCGCAATCATATGGCAAAAATTGCTACCTGTGTGAGCCTGGTAAGCCACACGGGGGCGCTGGTGAATCGGGAATAATTCACTCCGTGGAACTGGTCCATCATCAGATAAGGCCGATAAGCAGGTGCTGATGTATATATTTTTCACAACTGTTCGTAGAAGATTTTTTCCGCATCCACTGTAAACTGAAAGAAATTTGTAATGCTGCTGTTGCAGTTCTCACACACAATTTGCCGTTAAAGTAACTTGTTGCTGGTGGTGCTGCCGATGATGTCGATTCCTTGTGTTTGTGGCATTTTTAATTACTCTTGTTTTTTTTTGTTGTGCGGCTATTGATGTGGTATTTCAAAAAGTCCATTGATCTTAATTTTTATTTTTTGTTGATAAATTTTTTTTCTTGTTCTTGTTGTTTTCTTAATTTCAACCAAATTAAAATTGTACATACTTTGCTCTGTTCCATACGGTTGTTTATTTAATTGAATTTAATTTGCTTGAACTCATTATAGAATTTATGCATGCAGTGTTTCACTATTCACATTCGTAAATTCACTTAAATACGAGTATTCGCGTATGTAAGTACGTATTTAAATTCATTCACATTCACTTTTGCTGCAAAATTACTTGCAGTACAACAACAACTGCAACTCAGATCTCTGATAATAATTAAAATGACGTTAATGCTGCTGCTAATAAGCTTCATTATTATTATTTTTATTGTTGCTAAGTTTTATAGAAATCGAAATGAGTTTTGAAAGAATTGGCTGGCGTTTTTTTGTTTCATTGGATTTCTTTGATAGTCTTAAAAAATGTTTGAGATTTGAGTTTTGTTTCATGTGAGTTGTCCCATTAAAGTCTCAATATACTAGTACATAATGCTTGTATTTATTAAGCTATATTTACACGATTGAAATTTTCTTCAAAATTGCTTTTCAAAATACTTCAAACTCGTGTAAACAGAAACATTTTTTCAAAATTTATTGATCAACATATTTTGTACAAAACTTTTGAAGATTTTATTGATGCCGTGTAAATAAGTTCAAAATCGCATGTGGCAGTATTGATAACTATAAATAATTTGACAGCATGTTCATTCTTTTGATTTAATACATATTACATGTTTTAATTTACACATGTTTTTTGCGGCAAGAGGCAATGTAATTAAATTTCTTAAGGAATAAAATTAATATTAGTAAATTAATATGAGTTGGTAAGTGTTACATATTTAATAACTATATATTTGTGGAATAATATATTAATATTTTTAAAAGTGGTAACATAAATGATAATTTGCGCAACAATTGCAAGCAACAGAAAAAGTGGACAGGAGATGAACTGAGACTGTTCATCGAAATGGTTGAAGTACGCGAACTGATATGGAAGTTTAAAATTGATGGGTACAGAAACCACAGTGTGCTGATGTTATAATATCGATGTGTTTTCCATCTAATGCCCCGATTGAATTGGGAAAATTCCACGTTTTATTTATATTTTCGAAAATACTCTCCCATTCCTCCTCTGTTTCTGGCATATGATATGTTTTTTTTATAATATGTATAATATAATAGGTTTTACCTTTAAAAATTCATCTTTTAATACTTTATATAATATAATTCAGTACAGTCTGCAGGCGCAATATTGCATATAGATGATCTTCATCTTTTAAACAAGAACATCAGACTTGCATAACTGTCCGCAATCTCAAGTAATTGCCTGGCGTTCCCGGGGCATATAGATTCTCGCATATTAGTATTGGCCTTTTCTATTAATGGGGTGATGGGATTAAGCAAATAATCAAAATATTTTGGTGACATTCGCTCAAAGTTTTTGTATGATCAGGATCATTCCTTTTCAATCGCTCTCTAAAAGACACATACACACCATTACCTTCCAAAAGAAAAGGTCAAATGTTTCGTTTGTTTTCTTCTTCTTTTTTGCATTATTATCAGCCACTTCTTCCTCCAATATTAAAAATGTTGATGCTATGATGATTGTGTCGTTATCCATACTTATAATAATATAATTAATTATTTCACAAAAGAAGCAATACAGCTGATCAAAGTCATTATTTTCAATATAAAAAGTTTACCAGTAGAGTAAATTAGCTTTAAAAATTTTTTATCAAATTTCTATCAAACGATTTTTAAATATATTGAAAGAATATTTTGATCAAATTTTTGAAACGTGTAAATAGAATATCAAAATAAATTATCAAAATTTCGATAAGACTTCAAAATGCCTTCAAACGTGTAAATCTACCATTACAAATAAAAAATAAAGGGTAAAAAAATTAGCAGCAAGAACCAAATATTTCTTAATAAAAATGTAATAAAATGTTTGGCCTATGGATTACATATACACTAGACTGGCCGTAAATTCCGAGTACTCCCGGGGACAATTGATTAATTGGAAATCACCGACTAAAAGTTTGTAAAAATTCCAGAATTTGTACCTGCACGCGCTAGCATGGATCGAAATCATATTTTGACATTAATGACATAAAATTTTCTATCACTGATATTAAAAATATATATCACCCTAACCTTGATTGCTGCTTTTTTTTTTCTTTTTTTTTTTTTTTTGTTGAAGTAAAACATCTAATTCTAAAGTTATATGTTAACGTTTCTTTTTTCCTAACCCGTTCTATCGCAAAAGGCGAATGCACTATTAAATTTATGAATTGATCTCATTTATTTATTTCTAAAGTTTATTTCATAATTATTCTTTGAGCCAATGGCACTAATATTCATTCAAATGATAGCTTTCAATTTAAAAGTGAGTATTTGTATACAATTAATTTTTTTTTTAATTGTCTGTCGTACTGGAAGTTTGTCACAAAAAAACACAAATATTGACTTTAATTTAAGCAAAAATAAAACTGAAATAATACAGAGTATGCGAAAATGACCGAAGAGGTAATTATTATTGTGTTTCATACAGTATATCAACAGATAATATTTTTAATTTTATTATGAAAAATTATATCTAACAGTTAGTGGTGGGTGAACACTTTCTTCATCGCATTTTCTTGCACTTTTCAAAATATTTCCTATAACCTTTCGCAAAACTTCAGGTGTTATGCATTTAAAGTCTTATCGTTTATTGTTTTTAATTGCTGGATGGCTCTAGACTAATTAATATAGACTTTTCCTTTCAAAGGGAAACAGTCTAGAGCCGTTAAATATGGAAGACGCCTAATTAATATTGTTTGAACGCCAAAAAAATGATTGCTCGTAATATGTCGGTTTCAATTATTGGATTAGCTGAATTTTGCATTTCGTAAAATTCTCTGCAGCGTCTCTCGTGAGGGCCAAAAATGTCGAACATCTCCTCGATGAGGTTTCTCCATCTGTTTAGGGTAAGTCGATTTGGAAGGACTAAAACTTGTCGATATTGTTCCATCGATGGACTGCAACAATAACATCATCAGGAAGGCTAAAAGAGGTGGCCGAGTCAAGTTACGTGAAATTGTTGAAATAGTAAACATATCAACATATCAACATATGAACGGGTGTTCAACATTTTGCATAAGATTTGCATATGAAAAAGCTATCGGCAAGATGGGTGCCGCGTTTGCTCAGTGTCGAATAAAAACGATTTCGACAGACCACTTCACAGCGGTGTTTGGACATGATAAAGCGTAATCCTCTTGATTTTTAGCGCCAATTAATAATTGTTGATAAAACGTGGGTCCACCACTACACACCTGAAACCAAAAATCAATCGAATTAATGGGTGGAAGTGCTCCGAAGAAGGCGAAGACAGTGACATCGCCTGACAAGGCTATGGCCACTGTATTTTGGGATGGGAACGGTATATTGCTCGTCTATTATCTTGAAAAAGGATCCACAATCACAGGAAAGTATTATCGTGCGTTACGAGGGCGGTTCGGACACTTCTAACCTATCAATGAAAGAGAATAGTTAGTTTTTCAAAAATATTTTTATTTTTTAATACAATCTCCTGAAATTTTAATACACTTAGTCCAACGCTTTTTTAGCAATTCTATTTCCTGATCAAAATAGTTTTCCTCAAGGTCTTTGAAATAGTGGTTTACAACTGTAATTGCATCTTCATTTAAAACGCTTACCAGCAAGGAATTTTTTTAGATTTGGGAACAGGTAAAAGGGAGCTAAATCAGGAGAATAAGTTGGGTGGTCAAGCAACTCGTACTTTAATTCGTTGATTTTAACCATTTTTAAAACTCTCTTGTACGCTGGTGCGTTGTCTTGATGAAAAATTATTTTTTTGTGTTGTAAGCCAGGACGTTTTTGTCGAATTTGTACATTTAAGGTTGCAACAGTACTCTGAATTTATTGTTTTACCCTTTTGCAGACAGTCAATCAATAAAATACCTATGAAGTCCCAAAAAACTGTTGCCATAACCTTACCAGCCGATTGAATTGTTTTTGCCTTCTTTGGGGCACTTCCTCCAGCTTCAGTCCATCGTTTGGATTGTTCATTTGTCTCTTGAGTATAGTGGTGGATCCATGTCTCATCAACAGTTATGAAACGACGCTTAAAATTCATTTTATTCCGCTTAAAACGATATAAACAAGCTTGAGAAATGTTCATTCTTATGCGTTTTTGGTCGATTGTTAACAAATGCGGCGGCACCCATCTTGCAGAAAGCTTTTTCATCTGTAGTTCTTCATGCAAAATTAGATGGACTCGATCATTTGAGATGTCCATGATATTAGCTATTTCACGCTCTTTTATTCGTCGATCCTTTAATACCATATCATGCACTTTGGCTACAATTTCTGTTGTTGTTGCTGTTTTTGCGTCCACTACTTCAACGCTTGTACGACCACGCTTAACCCAATTTTTTACTGTTGCACTTTCACCTAACACATTCACCATATCATTATGAATTTCTTGTCCCCATAAACCTTTTTTATGTAAATATTTAATGACACCACGCATTTTTAATTTTTCCATTGTAAAAAATTTTGTGAACACTTTTTTCTATGTGAAGGAGCTACCAGATCGAAACAAAATTTCATAGCAGAGATGGAAGTTTCCAAAACACTTAATTTTTTTCTGTTTATACCGCGCTTTTTGTGCTACGCTAAGAAGTTTCCCAACCGCCCTCGTATTGAATCAAGTGATTGATGCAATCAAGAAAAAGCGACCAAAATTAAGGAAGAAAAAGTGCTCTTTCTTCAAGACAACGCACCGGTTCACACAGCATTAAATACGATGCCAAAATTACGTGAAATACGTTTTGAATTGACTAATCATACACATCCACATTTAGCTCCTAATGACTTTTTCCTGTTTCCAAAGTTGAAAAACTGGCTCGCAGTAAAAAGATTCATCTCAAACGAAGAGATGAAACTAACGCGTATTTTAAAGGGTTCTCACTCGTCTTACTAAGTGTACTAAGCTAAAATGAGACGCTGTTGAGAAATAAATGGTTTTTTTACGTTTTTCCCCACTTAACTAGCTTCAATGTCAATCCGCCCTCGTACCATGCGAGAATACTCAAAGAATCGCATTTGGTTATCATTCATAAGCCAAATTCAAAATTACTTGGTTTTTTTTTTTTTTTTTTTTTTTTTTTGTAAATAAACACAAAAACTGCGAAGCTTTTTTGCTTGTCTGCAGTAACACCCAGGGTCTAAGGCAGGAATCGAACCTGCGACCTCGAGACTGCTGGTCGAGTATTCTACCAAATCTGTCATGTCAACTTGGGAGGCAAACGTCAAAGTGCTAAAGGTACGTCCTCTTGATAATTTAATTGACATTTGCACAGATGGTGAAGTTATAAACACTGGTACGGAAAGGAGTATACTGCGACAATTGAATTACAGCTGAAAAGACCATTATATTTTGTGATTTGTTTGCAACGTTTCAATGAGTTGGCGTTTCTAAGTATCTGGAATGCATTTAAAAAATCGCAAACGTATGGACCAAGAACCGCAACTGAACTGTGAGCAAAAGTGACTCCAGATTGCCATACGTTAATAAATAATTTAATTTCATCGAAAATAGTTCAGTAATAATTCAAAATAATAATAATTAAGAAATAAATTTTACATTGAAAAGGTAATATTTAAGAAAACAACAAAAAAAAAATTAAGTAATTCGATTTTATTATTACCTATAAACAATTTACTCACTGCCTGCTTGCACCAGAAAGGTTCCTTACTGCCCCTTATTCACGCAAACTCGCAATCAGATAATCATATGATTTGGTATTGACTCTTGCGTGTTCAGTCCGCACATCAAAACAGCGACTATATGCTCGCTGAGTCAACACCGTGGACCGTTGATTTGAGAAGTAAAGCTCTATGGCTTGGGCATGTTGTTCCCTTATGTACTGTACCATTTTATACTCCCCAGTTCTTCTGAACAAAATACTAACAAGAAATAATAAAAGGAATAAGGAATCAAAGTCTTTCGGTAATTTTGGGCCACCCTGTATATGCATTGTACTTGTGTCTTTTGATTGTGTATTTTTATTCATACATATTTACGTGACGTTGTTGCAGTTGTGTTCATTTTGTTTCTTATTTTTGTTTAGCATTTGAGACATTATCTTTATGCCCAAAACATCCGGTCAACTTTTTTTCGCTGTTTAATTTTGTTTTATTTAAATGTTTTCGTATGAAGTGGAATGTAAAACGCATTTTCACATGTGTTTTTTGTTTTTTTTTTTTTTTTCTTTTTTGCAAATGACTTCAACAACAATCAAAAGTTTTATTTTCTAAATGAATAAAGCACACAATTTGTTTTCGTTTTATCAATTTTAGTGACATTTTCATCGGGAAAGAGAAAACAGAGAATTTTGCAAAGCATCGCATCTTTCATTAATTAAAAAAACGTAACATTCATTCAATTGAATTTGTCGGATGTCAAATTGAATTAGTGAGTATAAAAGCGCCAAAGTGTAGAGTGTTATTTTAAAGGTGTTCAATATTTTCAATTGCAGTGGGTAAATACACTTGAGCACACAAGATATTTAAAAGTTTTTTCTTTTATTAATTTTTTTTACATTATAATAATTTCTTTCAGACTTTAATAAAAAAGTATACATATACATATACATACATATGTACCCAGCTAGCATATAAAGTTTGCTAAACGAGTGTTTAATATACAACTCTTAAAAGAATCTTCTGATGACTATATGGCGAGTAATAATAACAAAATCATCTACTCTTAAATATTTTTTTAGATATTTTTCGACATGCTTCTTTTCAGTTTTGGAAAGTTTATTAGACGATGATTAAAATTTGTATTATTTTTGATTATATTCAATTTACTTTTATAAAGAATGGTCCAACCACAATGCTTGACGATAATTGTAAACCACATTTTAATTAAAGTTTTTTGCCCAACTTAGCTTTCTTATTTGTCAAACTAATCCATGAAGAGGTACTCAGGCTGCGAATTAAGATCGCTGAAGCTTTGTACGAAAATGGGGGTTTAAATCTAAATTTATTTGGGTTGATTTTTTGCTACCTAATAAAACACGATTGTGATCTTATCAGGTCTGTTCTAAAGACCACATGATTTTAAAGCACATGCCGTTTTAAAAGCTCAAATGTGATTTGTACCTGTTCTGCAAATCACAATCCCCCATATTATATAAGGTGTCATCGTCGTCCCATAAAGTCGACACAAACATTTTTTGCAAAAACAATTGAATGTTCTCGACATCTTCTAACAAAGAATACATAATTGCTGCCGAAGGCGGATGTGTAACCGAATGTTTTTTGATGTCGTCTTGATGTGACCACGATAACACCTCTTGGAATATGGGGGAATATTTTATGATTTTCGGCGTGATTTATACTCCTTGGAAGCACTAGAAGCAGCTGCTTTATGCTTTGATTTGCTGATATTTTTATTTTCACTATTTAATATTTGCAAAATAAAGCTAATTACTTCTAATAAATATAAACGGTAAAGTAGAAAAAAGTTAAATAAACCCACAGACCAAATCACAAAAGAATACAACAAAATAAACGTATCTAGTTCTTTCATAATTTAGGGCATTTTTTCGTATAAAATAAATAGTTTTAAATTATTATTTGTTGGTTGAGCTAGTGGTCCATTTGTAAAAATTATAGTTCTTTATTTTCTTCAATATTTCAACACTCCGTTGTGTGTCTTCTTCAGGAAAGATTATTTTTAAATAATTGTGTATACAAAATAACATAAATAGTTTTACTTAATCAATAGAAAACACTTTAAGTTCTTTAATATTGTAATAAATTGTGCCTGCAAATATTAGAATGTGATTTCAAATTGATAGCAGGTTAGCTTGCCGGTTTGAAATCACAAAAATCAAAAATATTTTGTCTGCAGAACACCTTTTTTGTGATTTCAAATCATTTTCGCAAAAAGTGATTTGCAGAACAGCCCTGTATATTCTTAAAATCAATGAAAAGTTTATTTGTCGAATAAATTATTCTTTACAAAAAAAAAATTATAAATAGCTTGTTTTCTATGTGTCCCCGCTATCTATATGTTGACATTTCATAGGAGCTACTCTAATCATCAGTAGACTTTGGATATTTTTTTTTTTGGTATCAATGTTAGAAGCTAAACAAGCGAATAAGAACTCAAAAAAAAAAAAAAAAAATTTTTTTAAATTACTACAATCAATGTATGTAGCGAAGTATTTGGAAATTTGAAATGGCGGTCGTTCTATATAGTGCTGCTAAAAATAGCACACAGTACTTGATATTAAATAAGTACTCAAGTAATAATAGTGCTGCCACATGTATTTCATCTTCAGCGACCAAGCACAGTTTCGCCTCAGTGGATTCATTAACAAGCAAATTTCGGCAAATGAAATTCTACGTGCAATTGCGGGCGGATTGGTAAGAAAGAAAAAACATTTTTTTTTTTTTTTTCAAAAACCATTTATTTAATTTATCAACACAGTCTTCTTTTAACTCAATAAACTTATAGCGTTTTTTGTTTAAATAAAATGTTACATGTGATAGGCAACATTTTTAAATGCTAACCTGATTTTTAAGAAGTATTATATATTTTACGATTTTACAAAAGAACACAAAATATTGTATAAAATTGTGTAATTAGCGTTTCAGTTTTGAAGTGCTTTTATACCAAAACTTAGAGTGTAGAAAAAAAAACGTTGGCATCACTAATTTAAAGCATATACATATTAATAATTTTACAGCCTCTTTTCTCTTTTATGTTTGTTGTTGAATTATTTATCAATAAATTATGAAAACTACAATAATTATTTTTACATAAAACGTAAATATAGGTCAGTATAAGTCAGCATGCAGATAAGTAAAAAAGGGCAATATCTCACCCTGTACTTGAAGTTGAGGGCAAAATATGTTGCATATTGCCCTTCTTTATGCAGCATGCAGAAAAGAACACGTTTTTTATTTATACTCTTGCCTACTTGTTAGAAAAGAACATAAAAACGGACAAAGGGTACATTAATTGTAACATTTTTATTAGAAAAGAAAACGTAGTGTTTTTTTCTATTTAAAGAAGTTATTTACAATATAAAGTGTCATCTCTGAGCGCTCAAGTGTTTTCTAGACCTTGCAGCGATGCGGATCTTTTAAATGAAATGTTGGGAAATGCTAATAGAGCTTTTGTGCTTCTTTTGCTTTTTATTTGCAAAATAAATTATGCAAATTTTTTTAAACAAATCTCACTGATTAGGACATCATCTACTTATATTCAGCGATAATAAATCATCTTTGGTAACGAACTGAATTTAAAACATTGATCAACCCACAGCGCCCTCAAGGGTAATCACGCTTATATATGCTGAGTGTTCTCTTTGTGGGGACCACTGATTTAAAATAACAAAATATATATAGGGTGTTTTTTTAAGCTAGATAGAACTTTAAATTGTAAAAAGTAACACAAAAAATTAAATTTTGATGAAACATTTTTTTTATTTGTTTCAGTATACTCTGACAAATCATCATGAATAGACTCACGCTTGAACAACGCTACGAAATTATCCAAATTTACTTTGAAAATCAGTCGTCGATTCGCGCAACTTATAGACGAAAAATTGTGTTCAGCGATGAGGCGCATTTTTGGCTTAACGGGTTTGTTAATAAGCAAAATTGCCGCATATGGAGTGAGACCAATCTACAAGAGACCCTACAGACTCCATTACATCCAGAAAAATGCACTGTTTGGTGCGGTTTTCATGCTGGTGGCATCATCGGACCTTATTTCTTCAAAAATGAGGCCGGAGCTCGCGTTACGGTCAATGGAGATCGTTACCGCACCATGATCAATGATTTTTTGTTTGAAAATATGGATGACATTGATCCGGAGGAGATGTGGTTTCAACAGGATGGCGCTACGTGCCATACGGCGAACGCAACCATCGACTTACTGAAATCAAAATTTGGCGATAAGTTGATTTCGAGAAATGGACCTGTCAATTGGCCTCCAAGGTCGTGCGATTTGACACCTCTCGATTATTTCCTGTGGGGCTACGTGAAGTCACTGGTTTATGCTGATAAACCAGCAACAATTGACGCCTTGGAGGCCAGCATTGTTCGTGTTGTTCGTGACATACGGCCAGCAGTGCTCGAAAAAGTGGCCCAAAATTGGACGTCCAGAATGCGCTTCGTCAAGAACAGCCGCGGTGCCCATATGCCCGAAATCATTTTCAAATGTTAATGTCACGTATTGATCTTTCGAATAAAAAAAAATTTTGATTACAATTTAATTTTTTGTGTTATTTTTTACAATTTCAAGTGCTATCGGGCTTAAAAAAACACCCTATATAAACTGTAAAATGTCTCGCTTGTGACGACAGTTTCTTTCAAACTTCAATATCAATTAAACTTTTAAAACATCACATTATTTCAATGGCACTTAATATACAATTCACTAATGTTTAATTAAAACTCTTTTTTATTTACGACATATTTTCAGCTACATACATACAAACGGGCAAAGGAACATTAAACGTAATGTATGGCGAAGAAACAGAAATATAAATGAATTTCAATAGCAACGAAATCCAAACACATCTGTCAACAATTAAAATTAAAGAAAGAAAACAAAGTTCTCTCAATGTTACCTATAACAACAGCAATAACGTTACAAGACGTTAGATTTTTAGTGTCTCCCAACCACGCCCCTTTAATTATGGAACGATAAAATCAAATAATCAATGATATCGGAAAAATGATTAAACAAATTAACTACAACTTTTTTCTTCACATGAATGAAAACTTAATGGAATAAATAAATTAATTATAGAAATAATAATTAGTAAAAACAAAAAATAAATTAAAATAATCGCCACAAAATGAAGGCAAATATTAAATTTTCAACACAATCAAGTCCAAGGCAAGACTACTATCATGATGCTGAATATGGTATTGCACTTAAAGTACAGCAGCCGAAATATCACAAACAACGTCAGCAGCAACTGTTGCAGTCATATAAACATTGCAAACGGCGGCGAAAATTACCAGCATCGACGTTTAACAGCAAAACATTTCAAACATCATCAGCATCAGCACCACCTCCAGCCTTATTAACGACAACACCACCAACTGCTTCGAACACAACCAAATGGTGGAGCATATTAAATACTAGAAGAAGAATAAGTACAAATATGTATAGGAATTTTTTTTTAGTCTTAACCATTACTTTGCTAACAATGTCGCGTACTATAGAGGCTAATGCCTTGCCGGCAGCAGTGACAGCCACCAAACAAGGTTTTCAATCACCAGCCTTGAATAGTGTACTAAATGCGGCGGCAGCTTTACAAGATACACAAATTACTAACAACAATAATCCGTCCTCAACGCAACTGCCTTCATCAGCTTCAGCATCATCAACCTCGACATCACCTTTGGCCTCGGCCGCCTCAACGCAACAGCAACAAAGACAACTGCAACAGCAACAACTGTTTGCTCTATTGAAATTGCAGGCCACACAGGAGACCAAGAGATCCTCTTCCACGGTCATACGTACAAAAAACTTTAAGGATAAACAGCGTTCTAATCATCACCGGCGTCCGCCGCCTCATCGTCATCTAAACAACGACTTTTATGAAGACGAAGACGACGATGATGAGGATGGTGACGATTTCATATCATTTCCCATGCCACCACGCCATACACTCTTGGAAACTACCGGTTTTGTGGCCGATGATGGTCAACAGTATGAGAAAGCTGAAAAGGCTTTGGCTGCTGCTGGCATTCTCAGTGCCAGTGGCTCTGCCTCAAATACACAACAACAACAACAGCAACCATCCGCCTCCTTAACGCCAAATAACAATTTAAGCTGTCCCAAGGAATGCAAATGTTTAAACGATTATTTCGATTGTTCAAAAAAGCATTTAGATCGGGTACCCTCGCTTCCAAATTATGTACAAATAATGTAAGTATTTTTGAAAAATTATCTTTTTATTTTTATTTAATAACAAAAAAAAAAAAATTCCTAAAAGAGTATAATTTTCAAAAGAACGCGTATGTTCTAACATGGCCCTTAAAATTTAACCACCCTTTCTTTACATGTGATCAATAATTATACGTTTGTTCCACGAGATCTCGGACTAGTTCGGATTAATGAAATTACTCTCTTAATTTGCAAATTTTATCCACCACTGCTGGAACGCAGAAAACCACAATTGTCCATCTTGCAATACTAGTGCTGCTTACTTTATATATTGAAAAATATTTTAGTGATTTTAGACGCTTACAACGCATAACATGATATAAACAAAAGTTTGCATTATTGGCAACAGCTGTTAAATTGAAAGCAATATAAAATTTTCAATAGATTTTTATAGTACATATTTATAAACTAATAAAAAGCCAAATAACAACTGCATGTTCTGTTAACAACTTCACAACGTTATTTAGTTTTGGCAACTTTTCATTTTGATTTTAACTAATTAAAAAACTTCTCTCTTCTGTCATTCATGACGTGACAGCTGTCCTCTAAGAAAACTAATCGGAAATTTAAAGAAGAACTTTGTAAAACTTATGAGGAAAAAGTTCTCGCTGTGACCAGTCAAATACATACTCGTACACAATAATAATGCAATAAAATAGCTTCTTAATTTTGAAATGAGTATTTTAGTTTTATAATATTAGAAAAATGCACGAATTTCTAGACAACAAAAAGTAAAGTTTCGAATTTGTAAAAAAGCAGTTTGATGAAATCAATTCAAAAGCAAATAGTAAAGTGCAACTGGAAATGCACTTTATTTTAAACTTTTGTTTATGTATTTTCAAAATTTATAATGTAATGACGAAATCTTCTGTGGTTCTTTTCGACGTGAGTTACGCATTTTTTCTCAAGTAGGAAAAGACACATTTTTTAAACCATTTATTTCTCAACTTAGTCTCCTTTCCAACTTTTTTTACTATCTGAATAATACGATTTTGAGTATCCGTCAACATGCGCGTTAGTTTCGATAATCACTTTCTCGTTTGAAACGAATCAAGTTTGAAAACAGGAAAAAGTCACTAGGAGTTAAATCTGGACTATAAAGTAGATGGTCAAGCAATTAGAAGTATGCAAGTTTCATATGAAAGTGTTCATGCAAAATGTTAAACAAACGAGTTCAAGATTAATGCAGGGGTACCGCAAGGCTCCGTTCTTTCTCCTACCCTATTTCTTATTTTCCTAAATGACCTTCTATACAGTAGCATTTAAAAATCGTACTGTTTTAGTAACAGCCTATCAAAGATCGCTGCTATGGATGGTATAAATATGGAGAAATCGGATGCTCTCGATGTTTTTTTAATGAAGATCCACTGTTTCATGGATGACAGCAGCATTTGCTACTCTTGCCCTACTCTTTTACTCGTAGTTGTAGGCCCAGCCTATTAGAGATCGCTGCCAAGAGGCTATATATGAACGATTCACTGAATAATGATCTATTAATCTCCAAATGGGGTCGTAAACACAGGGTCGCCTTCAACGTTCGTAAGACCGCAAATGCTGCTTCATCTCTACTCATGGATGGTATAAATATTGAGCAATCGGATGCTCTTGATATTCTTGGAATGAAGATACAGACAGTGCGATGTTCGCTGGACTGAACACATTTTTCATGTCTCTAAAGAAGCATGCAAGTGCCTCGGGTTTCTGAAACGGTGTACGATGTACTTCACTCCATCCGACCTCATAACTTTCATGTTTGGGCTGGTGCCTCAAACTCAATAGGGTGTCCAATTCTATTGACACACTGGAGCATTGACGCAGTGTGGGGTGCATTACTCTGTTCTATCGTTACTACAATGGATTTTGCTCTGACGAGATTAGGGATCTTGTTCCCGAAACTCGCACATTTTTACGTATCACACGTTTATCATTCAGATCTTATCCATTTTTGGTCGACTGCCCGGGGAATCGTACTACGCATTACAGCGAGAATTCGCTTTCCAGCCGTGCACTTCGTCTCTAGAATAAGTTGCCTGCAGACGTGTTTCCTGTCTGCTCAGGTCAAATGTTCACAATCACTACTTCCTCTTTCCCCCTACTCACAACCCATTTTCCTAGTTCTGGTACAATGCACTGCATATGTAGGGGTCATCCCCTGGGTACTGGTACAAGATAAAAAAAGTACATATGATATGTTTACCATATCAACAATCTCAGGTAATTTGACTCGGCGATCATTCATAGCGATATCGAGGGTTTTCTTCAGAAACCACCTCTTTTGGCCTTCCTGTTAATGGTATTGTTGCAGTGCTTGTTCCGCCGCGTTTAAATTCAGCAATCCAATATTTTACCATGTAATCTGACGAGCTTTTCTTTTGTCTCTTTCGCCGTTTTCCCTTTCAAATAATAGTGTTTAATCACCGCACGAAATTGATTTTTTCCCCTTTTCAAGAAACATAAAAATTGCTTACTTCAAACGACTACAACCAATAAACTAATCAATGAGTTTGGGTGAAATTTTAACAGCTGACGTCTGACAGATTGCAATTTCAAAAAAAAAAAAAAAAATGTGTTTGTGCTGCCATATAGTGATAGGTAGCTTCAATATGAACCCGCCCTCGTAATTTGTTTCGCGACTTTCCGCCACTAGAACTATTCACTAAAGTTGCGGTATACGATCACTGGTTTCAAAACCATCGGTCTAGTAAGACTATGCCTGCTATTAAATATCATTTCATCCGAAGTGTCATTTATTTAGCGAAAGGGTTGCGTTTTACGAATAAAGATTCTTTAACAATCGAAAAATGCTTATTATTATTTATTATTATTGGATGTACTGCGACCATTGTAGGTGATCAAGTGCTCCATTGACTGTGTTGGAAATGCCCAACCTGTACAGGTGCTTTAGGCAGGTATAATGACCTGTAAGTGCACCTATCAGTGTTCTGAGGCTTTTCCTATCCAGTTTTAGAACGCATTCGGCCCTCTTTGCATCAAAGTTTAGAAATTTCTTAGAATGTTCGAGACCAGCTGTCTTGTTACAATGCTGCTCAACAATGGACTCATCCCATTTTTTCATCTCCTCATTAAGTGGGTTCTTGTTGAAGGCAAATGTTAGAGTGGGGCCAGTAACTGTCCCCTCTGCTCCTTTTTTGGCGTAGATGTCAGCCATCTCATTGCCATAGTGCGCCTCATGTCCTGGCACTTAGATCAGGGCAACCTGCTTCTGGCTTGCTAGTTCACTTAGCCTGTTGGGACATTCCAGTACTAGCCTGGACGTGAAGACACAACTGCTCAGGGCCTTTAGTACTGATTGGCTATCACAACTCCTTGGAGCGTTTTGGATCCATCCGTGTACCACCTTTTCGATCCATCCCGCAGCCACCTTGGATTCTTGCCCCATTCTTCCCTTGTTGGGAAGATGATACCAAACTTAGTAAAACAGTTAGTCGGATCTATAAGGTCACTTGCTTGAGACATGTCGATTACGTCTCTGGTACCCTTTAGGATTGCAAGATGACCAATAAGGTTTTCTATCTGTAGTTTTTCCCTTTTGTATATTGAGGTCAGCTGAGTGATCGCCTCTTTTTGAACAACCACGTTAAGTGGTGTTAGGTACAAAAGAGCTTGCGTGCCGGTCGTAGGGGTGGTTTTCATCGCCCCTGCAAGGTATGAAAGTCTCTGAACCTTGCAAAGTCTTGATATGACTGTTACTTGTTTGGTTGTTTCTTACCATACTAGAGCCCCGGTCTTACTATTTGAGTACATAACCAGTATGTCATCTTAGGTTCCAGGATCTAAGCGAAAAACGCTTAGTATTAGCTACAACTTACTACAAATATGGTGGCTCACTCTTTTAGTGATTATGATCGTCTTAATCGAATTACTGCGCAACGAATTGCAAAGATTATAAAAAAATTTGAAAAGTCTCGAAGCGTTATAGTTGTAGTGAGGTAGCTGCGTGCATCATCATATTGAACGTACTGGCAAGAATATAGGTTATGTTAAGGAAAGTGTAAAGAATACTTCGAATTTGTAGATTTTTCGGCGTTCTCCACTTTTTACGACTTTTTGACTTAATTTTTTTGTGGCCTCGAATTGAAATTTTGCACTGTTTGCTATCTGATTTCAACAAGAAAATGCCACAAGCCGTGCTATACGACCGATTTTGTGTTTATTGTGTGAACGTGTAATTCCAAGTTCCGACGACATCAGTTGGCCTCCAAGATCATGTGATTCGACGCCGTTAGATTTTTTACTGGGCAAGATTGAAGATACGGGTCTATACGGATAATGCTCAAATGCTGGAATATTTGAAAACAATTGATCAAGGTATCGAGAAAGTACTGGCCGAAATGTGCGAAAAAGTTGTCGAAAACTACCTTAAAAGGACAAATGACATTGTGTTTCATATATGAAATTATAATGAGATAAAAGTTTCACCGAATTCATAGAATTTTGTGTGTTTTTATATAACTTTACTTTCGAAAAATCGAAAAATTTAAATATCTGGAAATAATAGTTTTTTTTTATTTTGCTTATTCTTACAGAGATTTTTTAGGCAATAAATTAAATGACACAACTGTATTGCAAATAAAAAATCTGCCAGAATTAAACAAATTGTAAGTATTGCGGATTTAATTAATGCCCAAATTCACAAACTCTGTTATATCGTGTAAACTTGTATCCGGAGAGATAATTTCAATAACAATCTCTCAAAGCATAAGTTATTTGTAAATGTATTGAAAAGTTGCGTTGGAAATTGTATCTCCAGATACAAGTTCCCATGGTACAGCTGAGCATGCGAATTCAGCCAATATTAATCGTTTTACTAATTTGATTTTGTTTTTTTTAGACTTTTAAAACGTAATCAGTTGGAAACCGTACCGAAATTTGTGGGTCTTAATTCATTGAAACAGCTGAGTTTGGCCCATAATCGTATACAGAAAATATCTGCAGAAGCTTTGGCTGCCCTGCCAAAACTTAAAGTTTTAGATATGTCGAAAAATTATTTGCACACCGTCGAAGCAAATTATTTTCCTCCTACAAATCGTTTGGCTCATTTGTAAGTTGATTACTCGTAAATTTATCCGAAGTTGATCTTGCTTTAATTTAAATTTTTTTTCTCTGTTAATTTTAGAATTTTTAATGGCAATGAAATAGCCAGCATTTCGGAAAAGGCTTTTGAAAATATGTCCGATTTATTAGATTTGGAATTAAACAACAATCGTTTGAACATTTTGCCAGCAGGAGTTTTTGAAAACCTCGCCAAACTAAGAAAATTGTAAGTTATGGCTTTTTTTATTGTTTATTATTGAAAAAAATTTGCAAATATTTTATTTTTCAAGGTCCCTAAACAACAACCATTTAGAAATAAATTGGTCTACATTTCGCGGCCTGACTTCTTTGCAGAAACTATTTTTGAAATCCAACAATATACGAGCTTTACAGGATGGAGTGTTTCATGTTATGACTGCCATAGAAACAATAGAATTGGATCATAATTACATCAACTCTTTAAGTCGCCAGGGTTTATTTAATTTAACTAGGCTTCATCATTTATCTCTATCGAATAACTCTATTTCTCGCATAGAATTGGATACTTGGGAGTTTACACAATCTTTAATAAGTTTAGATTTGTCCCACAACAATATTACGGAGTTTAAGCCACAACATTTGGATTGTCTGCAGCGCTTAAAGCATTTGAATTTGGGCCACAATAAAATCCAATATTTAATGGAAAATACTTTCGATTGCGTTAAAAATCTAGAAGATTTGAATTTAAGACGTAACAAACTTTCTTGGATAATAGAAGATCCTGGAGCGTCGCCTCCCTTTAAAGCTTTAAGGAAACTCAAAAAGCTGGATTTGTATGGCAATAATTTAAAGCAAATCAATACCAAATCCTTAAGCGGTTTAACAAATTTGGAGTCTTTAAATTTGGGTGGAAATGCCTTGGCTTCCATACAGTTTGGAGCCTTTGATCACATGCAAAATTTACAAAAATTAATGTTTAGATCTTTGAATTTTATTTGCGATTGTGAAATTTTATGGTTCAGACGTTGGTTGAGTAGACATTATCAAAACACCGCTAACCAGAAACAATTACAGACGTCCCAACAGCACCCGAATACTTTGCAAGCAGTTTGCGGTTACCCGGAACATTTGTTAGATCGAGAACTATTATCGCTACAACAAAATGAATTGACTTGTGGTAAGTTTCTGTTTTTTGCAAAACAAAGAAATTTTTAAACTTGTTCATAACATGAAATTTCAGCTGATACACCCAAACCCTTGCTGATACAAGAGCCTTCGAATCAGTTGGCCGTTAAGGGTGCAAACATTACCATGGAATGCAGAGCAACTTCACCCACTGCCGCCTCCTTAGCGGCTGCAGATGAACTCAAAATAAAATGGCGCCACGACAATCACAACATCAAAGAAAGAGATCGCAATTCTATGTTGATGTCCTCAGCAAATAATGCCTATTTAATGCCCTACACCACCACCGAAACGCAGATACATCATGAAGCTTCCAACAATCAGACCACAATAATTGGTTATTTACGTCTTTTCAATATGAGTTATGAATCGGCTGGCAAATATCAATGTGTGGTGTCTAATGCTTTTGGTACCACATATTCGCAAAAATTTAAAATGTCTATTGGCAGTAAGTTTCAACTTTAAGTTATACTATGACATTGTTGTAATTAAAATGCTTGCCTTTGATTTCCTATTTACTTTGTAGTACATCCTTCGTTCTTGCAAATTCCTTCCAACTTAACAATCGATTCTGGCGATACAGCACGTTTGGTCTGCTCAGCAACCGGAGATCCTATGCCTGAAATTGCTTTGCAAAAATTTGGTGCCAGCGATTTTCCTGCTGCCAATGAACGTCGTCTGCAGGTGTTGAGGGAGGAAAATGCTTTTGTTATAATTAATGCAAAACCCATTGATAGTGGCATTTATACATGTACGGCAGAGAGTCCAGCGGGTGAAATAAAAGTCAATGCATCCCTTATTGTTAATGGTAAGTGGTTACTTGCACATACTCGTACAATATTAAAGTAAACAATTACATAATTGGGTCAGCAAGTAAATTGATATTTTAAAGTTGCTTCTATAAAACATATATATGGAAATCACATGCTTTAACCTGATTTTTTTAGGAAGTTTTTTATTACAAACTGTTTTTATACCCTTCACAAAAATGTAAAGGGTATACATAAGTTTGTGATTCCGTATGTAATTTCCGCAATTTTTATGTCCGTCCCTATAAAGTAAATATATATATACATTCTTAATCAGTATTGATAAAAAACATTAAGCGATGTCCGTTGAAATATCGTTGGTTGGAAACCTTTTTCTTCCACCGTTCTATTACTCAATCGATTCACCAGTTTGCTATTAAATTTCAGTAAAATAAGTTCACCTATAGCTGAGATATATCTAAAGTTTCGAAAAAAGCTATTTTTTGGGCAATTTTGTATGAAAAGTTTTGCAAAAAAAAAATATTTCTTTTGCTTCAAACTTAACAACCATATCACTTGGCATAGTGATTACAAGGAAAAATTTTGTTTTCCCCGATATCGATCCATATATGCATATCTGAGATATAGCCTAAACCAATTTTTTAATGAAAATATCGCGTAAGCGAACTTAAACAATTTTTGTTTTGCTTAGAAGTAGTTCCTTCACAAATAATAAATAAAAGTAGGATACTTAAATACAGATAATGAAAATTTCCAATGTCGGTCCACATATAACCAAAACCGATTTTTTCCTGAAAATGTCGCGTAACCACACTTTTCTTTTGCTTAAGACTAGTTCTCGTAATAAAAGGAGTTTACTGAAATGCAGAAAAGGAAAATATCAGTGTGGTAGCTGGACTATCAGCGGACAAGAGCCCCTACCTCATGGACAAGCATTTTCCTGGATGCACGGCATTCAAACCTGGATCTTTTTGGGTACGAGAGCACAGTGAAGTGGTCGACTATAAAAAAGGGATATAGATGGGATCGTTGGGATTCCACGCAAGAGCTATAAGAAACAAGTACAGCCTAAATTTTTAGAGATCACACAACACAAGACAGATGGTCTAGTGAGGTTACATGTCGAATATTAGGTCTGACATGGTACAGGTATGATAATAAGAGGACTATTATTCTTAGGAGCCTGGCCCGGCGGAGGTTGCATTCTACTGCTGCGGTCCTGACGGGACATTGCCACATAGGGACATCTGCGAGTAGACTAGATCTTCCATACAATGATTTCTTTAGAAGGAAGAAGTAGAGAGTGTTGAGCACTTCCTCTGTTGATGTCCAGCTCTTTTTTCGTCTCGCTATCTAGGCAAACCGATGCTGCATGATTTAGCAAAAATATCGAAATATGATGTAAGTGGGTGGGAATCTTTCATCGCATCGTCGGGTTGGTCCTAAACTGGGCCAGTGATATGTAGATCTGCTGAGATACATATCACACTCAGCCAACACAACGGGACCGAACTGGTCCCAACTAGGCTGACTTTCAATGGCTGGTAGCTTGTTAAAACTAACCTAACCTATATGTGATAGAATGACAGTCTGTCGGTGTCCAGCTCTTTCTTATATAGGGTCTCGGTATCTTGGCAGACCGATGCTGCACGATTTAGCAGAAATAGCCTGCCAAATCGACATAATATATTTTACGGTTGCATTGGATGCTTTTGACTCTCATGTGAAATTATACCCGAAATTTATATATTCTGCTTGTTAACGCTCCAAATATTCCAGAATAAACCCGCTCTTAAAGGCTGACCAGTAATTTTTTTCTGGCCTACCATTTTCGTAAAAAGTACCATTATTTTTTCAGGTTTCAAAAGTTAGTTTTTTGAAAAATGCGTATTTCTAAAACAACGCACTATTATGACTTGATTCACTATGAACATCCACTACGATAGGTTAAGGAGTGGTATCTAGCAATTTTTGTCGCCCATCTTCTGTTGTTACTAAACATTTTTATAAACTTAAAATTAATATTCCACAATATTGTTTTATTAGCGGGTTAATTTAACATTTTTGTGACTTGATTTTGATTAGAAATATTTTCTTGTAACGTTTTGATGCAATTTAATTTAAATAAGTGGTTTAAAACGCAATTTTAGTGCTCAAAATAAAATTTTTATGTGTAAGAGAGCCACGCACTAGTATGTTGATATAGTAAGTTAACAATGTATCTTCACTTACATCAAATACACGCCTTTGTGGAAGGGTGCACTCAGCTACTGTCTGAGAAGCTCTCTAAATGCGTGCATGCCTAAGCGACGTCACAAAATTGCTAAGTTGTAGTCTATGAAAATTTGAGTTCAATCAAATACCACATATTCTCCTGCACATAGACTGCTTATGGACTACTTAAATGTTTTAGCTTTTGCACTTTGTCAAGTACTGACAAAGTGGACTTAAATTTATCTAGCATACGACGAATACTTCTCTCGGTCAAAGGTGTCCATAAAATAGGCATAACGTGCATTTGTTACCAAGATTAATGAAAACATTTCTATTAATTAGCCCATAATGTTAAACGCATTCATGGCGATCTGGAAAAACAAATATAGGTTTTATACATAAACAGGACTTTCACAGGTTTCACAGGTAGTTTTTATAAGTTTTTATTTGTTTCCAAAAATCTAGTAGTTAAGTTTTCCATATTTTAAAAATGCGTTAATTTTTGTTTTCTCTTCAGACAAACCTCAACCCACCATACCAGTGGTTCGTAAAGAGATTGTTGTGGGCAAGTCGAGCGTTTTAGAATGTCTAAGCGACATAGCAGCTGAGTTAAATCAGCCCCATCGTGAATGGTATAAGGACAATAAACCCTTCCACATTACACCCACTCTTGATACGGATCGTTATTACTTTACCGCCGAAAAGGAACTTCTTATAATTGTCAATAGCCAATCAATCGATTCTGGCCATTATCGTTGTGAAATAACCGATAATTCAAAGACCTATACCATGCAAATGGAACTATTAGTTGTTAAAGAGGACTTTAGCCAAAATGTCATCATAATTGGTGTAATTGTTGTAACCGTGGCGTGTATAATTATTGGCTCATTGATTGTATGGATTATATTGTTTTATCAAAAGAAAAAGTTGTATATGAATGCAGGAAATGGTAACGCTTTAGGTGGTTCCAGAGTGGCGGCAGCAAATAACCATAATCTATTGACTTCGAGCAGAGGCAGCACTTTAGATCAAACCCAAATGACGACGCTAAGTAGAACATATTTAAGGGCACCTCGAGAAAACTATAATCACACAACCAATCAAAGACCACGCAGTCTGGCAGCTTTAGAAATGAATGGTAGCCGTTATCAGGGTGTCGAAGATGAAAATCAGCCGTTGACCGAACAGAGAAACTTTTTAATTGTCACCACTACACCCAATTATCAGCAACTGCTAATGCAGCGTCAAGCACACGAAGAGGACAGAACTGACGATGAACATTTAACCTTGGAATATTTAAGATTAAATAGATCGCATGAAGGCGATCATCATCAGGATCATTTGTCTAGCAAAGATTCTGGTACAGGTTCTGATGCAGCCGTTAAGCGCAGCTTAGAGGATTTTTCTATAACACTTATGGCGAATGCTTCCACACCCACTTCCACTGCTGGAGGCTTGGGAAGTTTGTTAAAACCCGGTGCCCGGGCATCGTTGGCAAAACAAGACACCGACGAAGATGAAGAGTACAACAATGTGCCTGTTAGTATAACAACATTAAAGCCAAATGGCAGCGGTTGTAGTACAGAGGATACGGAAGACTTTGCTACATCGCCCACTTTAGGTGTTTCGGTGTATGACATGGATGATGATATGCAAAGTCTATCGCGCAATAATAATCATTCGCCTGCACCTTTAAGCTACAAAACATCAGGTGTTGATGGCAGCAGTAGTAACAGCTTGCAGGATGCCACAAATAACCACCAGTCTTCGAGCATAGCTTCATCGCCTCAGCATTGTAAAGCAAGTACAAATTTTTCTAAAACACCCACATCTTCCTCCCTGCCTAATCCTCCTCCACCAATTCCTCTACGTACACAAACAGTTGATATTTAGTTTGTTTTTTCATTCAATTATTTCTAAAGTAAAAAAACAAAGCTTAAACTAAAAACCAAATCGACAGTTTGTTGTCTTCAAACCAAATATAAAGACTGTTTCATTATGATGTCAATAACAAAAAAAAAAAAAGAAAAAGAAAAAAGATACAGAAATAAAAACACTAAATTATTTTAGTTTTAAGTTAATACAAAAAAAAAGTTTGTTTTAAAACCAAACTTAAACGCAGCTTCATTTCTGCCATGCAGCTTAATATATAAATACATATTTGTTGTATAATCATAATATGGTTTTATTTAACAACCAATTAATAACATAAAAGTTTCTTTTTTAATACTTTTCTTTTTCTGTTTTATGTACATAAATACCCGACTTTTTCTGTTTGTTAATTTGAAAGAAAAGTAACGTTTTGAAACACAAATTTCCATTTGCCAATTTTTTCCTTTACACTCTTTCTAACCCACTTGATTTGCGTGTGATATTATACTTATTATTATTAATCATTATTTGTATTGCAATAATTTAAGTCTTTTGTCTGTATTATATTTATTTTGTATTTATAATGTTTGTGTAAATATTATTTTAAGTTATTGTTCAAAAAAAAAAAAAATTAATCTGCTGGACCAAATTCTTATTTTTTTCTTTTCGATAAAAAAAAATAAAAATAATAGAATTGAAAAAATGTATGTAGATCCTTTCTATAAACTGCCATTACATGAAAATATTGTTTTTTATTTGAATCTTTTAGCGAAAACGCAGCATATGTGAAAAATTTAGTTTATCAGAGCTGCAGTGAAAGCTCATATTAAGTCTTGCTCTGGTACCCGTTTTGTCGTTTCCAATGCGTAAAGTGCATTCTGCTTGTATGTACTCTAGGTGTCATAAATCTATGCTCTTCAAGATTGAAAAAAATGCTACACAAGTTGATATTCTTCCAAATTTATTATTATTTTTTTTTTTAATCAAGTTATGTCATTCGCCATGATGCAGAAGATAATTTTATTATAACTAATTTTGATCTTACAAAAAATATGTAATCACGACAGTCCGACCGACTTGGATCTAAAACCTACCAAAATCTTTCCAAAAATACCAATTGTGTAATATTGAAAAACATATGTATATAGTGGAGAGGCCACATAATTAAAACAATTTTGATAGTAAATTAATTTGTTGTTTTGATAGTATAGGTATCAGAGATTTTGTTGTTGGTTGACTAGACGCCAATCATAGCATTTTGCTTCTGATCCCCACTGGAAAAACTTTGATTTCACTCCATAAAATATTTTTCCAAAAACTCATTGGTTTCTTAATGTTTTTTTCTAACAAAATCCAATCCGGATTTAATTTTTTTTTTTTGAGACGAATGTTCTTTCTGTGCGATGCATCCACGTAAGGCACTTTCATTAAGCTACCGTTGAATAGTTCTAGATGGTATATTCAACTTTTAGCTGCTTAGAGCTTTTAATTCGATCAGCTTTAGAGGCGCTTACGACTATTCTATCGTCTCTAGCTGTGGTTTTACGTGATTTGGAGGCTTTCGGTACATTATTTGAGTTCCCAAATAAATCAGAATGGTTCATTGCATTATACATTTTCCCTCTAGAGCAAATAAGTAATTGAGAAAATGTATTCAACGTCTTCTCGGAGCCTCATTAATCTAATGATTACCTTCCCGTCTTCTTCGGAGCAACTTGGTATTTTCCCCATACCTAGTGGCTAACATTGGTACTGGTGGTACAATTTTCCGGATATCAATTAAAACATATCTATCAACAAATTTTCGCAACAAAACGAAATTAGATGTTAGAATAACTTTATTTAAATAGCAGAACTGAAAATGTTTTAGTTATTTGTCCACTTGAAAAACATGTCCTTTAATAAATAATGGTTTATTTTTTTCAAGAAAATTGAACAAAACATGAATATAAAGAAAGAACCAAGCGCAAAAGATATCAAACTTGTCTTTGCAGTGGAAAAGTTCCGTTGAAATAACAATAGATCATATAAAACTGTGACGACTGCTAATAAGGCAGATACGAATGAAGCATGCAATCATATTTACTGTGGGAACACCGAATATCAGGCAACCCAAGCGACGACCGTAATAGTCTGGCAACCGTGCAAAGTTTGACAATTGAAATGTCAAAGGAAAATTAATTCGCCTTGAAACAATTGAATTCTTTTTACTGAATTTATAGCGGTAAAAAGAATGGCATGATCTTGCGATTCAGCCATACACTTCAGCAAGTGTAAGTGCAAAGGCCTATAACATGATACAAAAAATAAGGTAGCCGCTTCGCTACAACTATACAACAATAAAAAAAAACAACAGATATCATGATACAAAAAAACAAGGTAGCCGCTTCGCTACAACAATAAAACAATAAAAAAAAACAACAGGTATTTTGTTTGTGTAAAAAGGCGAATTCACACTTACGCTGTAGTTAATAAAGACATGTACAAAAATTTAAATGGCGCCGAAAAAGGTAAGCAAAACTTGACAGCGAAGGTGCCGCCATATTAACCGAATTCGCCTGAATTCGCCGATGCATCCACCTAATGAATTCGGCTTGAACAGATATTTTGTTTGTGTAAAAAGGCGAATTCACACTTACGCTGTCAAAAGTAGTTGATAAAGGCATGTACAAAAATTTAACTGTTTAAATTTCAATGGGAAATTATGTAAAATCATTTTGTCGGTCGCACGGACCAACATGCAGGTATAGGAAGGTTAGAGACAAATCTAGATCAATATTTGTTGTTTAACTTCCAAAATTTCGTTCGAATTCACATTTTTCAAATGTACATTTCAGGGGCCAAATCACCGCATACGATATCGAGCAATATTATAGAAATTTTTTCATTTTGATATCATGGCATACGATATCGAATGAATTGTATTGCTATAATATAAAAAAGTCGAACAATTTCTTTTATGTATTCGTACTTTTAGGAAACATATGGTCTTCAAGCTATTATATTTCGTTTAAATTGCGATCCGATATGCATCGTTTGCCATAATCTATATGTATCGTAATGTTATTCGATACGATAGTTAATTCGATATCGTATGCGGTGATTAGACCCCAGCTTTTGTGCCAATTTTGAAAAGTATGTTACTTCTATCATTTAAATTGATTTCGTGATTGAAATTGATTTTTATGTTTAAAGAATAATTGCAAAGGTAGCGGGCGGTTTATATATTTCGTAATTACGAAATAAATTAACTATATATTGTGTTAAAGGAATGATTGTAAAAATTGCAATTTGATGAATTTTATAATAATCAGCCTTATTACCATTCTTGAAATTGTGATTCGAGTAGTGTCGTACTTTTTGTCGAATTTTTTTCTTTGTGGTACTACGTAAAATTTTTGTCTGCAAGAAGTTTGTAATAGAATTAAAGGAAAAAGAGTGACACAAAATATATAAAATAATGTAATATTATAAAACAGACGGTTGCGAAATGGCAAGAAAATAATAATAAAAATAAATTGGCGACAACAGACGGAAAAATTTTTAAATAACTTTTTTTTTGTGACGTTTTATACTGTGATCACAAATTAAAACATGTTGAGTTGGCGGAAACGTTTTTGGTAATTTTTCTTCGAATATTTCTTGACGTTCTTGGACTAAATATTTCACCACTTTCATTAATTTCAACACAAGATATATTTCCGAAATCCCTGGAATTAATACCTATTTCTTCGCCATCGGAACTTATAATAATATTCAGTTTCAACAAAGCTGAAGCAGCTTCCTCTATCTGTGTCAGCATATATTCGATGTTTGAATCTCCAACCGTTGCTCGACATTCAGCCTTGTTTTGAAAAAATATATATTTTTTATAAATTACACTAATAGTCGGCCCACACTGTCATCCATTCAGGTGCGTTACGTGAAGGCGGTCCTAAAGTGTTAAGCTTATTCGATATTTCTGCCTATGTTTTCACTTCGTCTAGGCCATTGTGCTAGAATTGCGCCAATTCTGAACTCCACAATTTTTTCAAAGTGCTTCCGTGTGGTTATTTTCGATCTAATACTATAAAGATTACATTGGATTACAGGCAAGAACGCCACATGCCTAGTTAATTGGGACCTCCTGAACATGAAAAATGCTGTAATTTTTTGTTTCTTAAGTACCGGTTTTTAGATAACTTTTGTGTTTTTCAGTGCATGGTCCCACTCAAACCCTTGTGGAGCCCAACCAAAAAGTCCTATCGAAATAAATGGCATATCGTTGGAAAGGTAATTGAATGCCTTTTCCGCCGCTATAATATCTGAAATGGCTGAGTTATCGCACCTCCAAATTCGAAATTTGCCTATTTATTTCGTTTATTTCAAACTTTTTCATTTTTATTTCCTTTTTTTTACGTTGTAATAAATATCTGGAATGTTTTATTTTTTTTTTTATCAAATAGTTTATGTAATTACCAACATTTTAAGCGTAATTAAAAAAAAAAACGGATGCAAAATAATAAAGTTTTTATTAAGGATTTTGTTGAACGACAATATTTTCATTTTCATTGCTCACACACTACATTCGGTGTAAATTTAAATAATAAAAAAATGACAAGCGACTTGAACTTTGGCATTTCTTTCAGATGGATCCTCGCGAATGAGGAACCAAATTAGCCCGCCATCATTTGTTCATCCCACCAGCCTTTGTAACGTCTCTCGATTTCTTCCATTGCCTGGTGAAATCTTTCACCTTGTTCATCACTTTCCGAGCCCAAGATCGTGGGGAAAATATCCAAATGACTGAATAAGAAGGGTAATTTAGGTGTCACACTTGAACCATAAATTTAAAAAGAATAAATTTTCATATGATAACGACCTCTTTGATATACATATACACGCGATCGGTCTTTTTGGTTGGGCTCCGCAAGGGTTTGAGTGGGACCATACATTGAAAAACACAAAGGTACCGTTATTTAAAAAACGGTACTTAAGAAAAATAAAAAAATTACAGCGTTTTTCGTGTTCAGGAGGTCCCAATTAACTTATCTAGGCATGCGGCGTTGTTGGTATTTTTCCAAATTTAAAATTTGTAAAGCAGTGTTATTAATGAAAATACTTACGGCCTTGTGTATAATGTAAAAAAAGGGTTGTATTTTTATGGCTTTCGAAAAACAGTACGACGAATTTTTAACAGGGTTGTACTTTTATGGTTTTCAAGAAACGTAGTACCATAGTGTACAAACGAGATTTTTTAAGCTCGAATACGAGAACCGTAAATCTCTAAACACTTAGACGACAGCAGACTTCACAACTTCACGGCTACAAATGAAGTTGGCTTCAAATGCTGCCGTCTCGTCAGCAACATAATTATTTTCAAGACAGCAGCAGCACTATGTGTATTTAAACAATGCAAATTTTAGAGGTGCCACATATGTATTTTACATGTATAAAATTAAAATTACTGACTGAAAACGTAATAATATCACGTAAAGTTGTAAAAACTCATCAATTTATTTGTTTATTTTATTTATGTGATGTTTATTTCTATTAAATATTTCAAAAAAAAATTTTGTTCTTATTGCTGTCAATTTATAGTGGCAGCACTGCATTTACTTTTTGCTGCTTACGAAAATAGAAATTAATCTAAGTTGGCAGCAGCAGCAAATGCTGTTGTGAAGTCGTGCTGCTGTGCATTTAAACACATGTATTTTATTTTTGACAGATGGCTGCTTGCTGTCTGCTGTCGTCTATGTGTTTAAAGCTTAATAAGGCTGAATTAAAACTACAATGGCGAACAAACTGATAAAGTGATAAAATATTATTAATAAAGATTTTATAGATTATTATACACCAAAATATGTTGACCTAAGTGTCAATATTTCTCCCCCATGGGCGAAGGTGGTGAGACTGGTGTCGAGGTGGTTGATTGGATTTAAGATTGATGTTATTGTGGTACCGTATGCCTTTTCAAAGACATCTACAAACGTGTGAATCTGTGTATCCCTTGAAATTTTACTATCAAAAAAGGTGTTTAGATTGTTAAGATGTTTAAAATTTTGACGAAACACCGCCCATTGTTTATTAAGATCTGCTGGTAGTGGTTCATTCCATTAGATTTTTAATTGCCATACTTGTTGTATGCACACGTTAGCGGCGACCACTACTGGACTGGCTATTACTAAACGATCAAATAAATATGCGTGCTACATCTGATGTTATAGTGCGTTTAGTAATCTTATTGTTGGGAGCACCAGTCAAAATACTTTAATTAAAATTCTTGTTAGTTTTCACTTATTAAACTTAAAGTTTAGAGTTGGCAATTTCAGAGCAAACTCAACTGAAACCAGTATAGTATCACAATACGCCAAAAGAGTTTGCTTGTGAGAAAGTCGAGTTGTCTCGTAACACTACCAAACTGAGTTGAGTGGAGAACGGTAATAGGGGCATTATTTCCTACATTCTATTATAAATTCTCGAAGCCTTCCAGAACCGTAATAAGCTTCATTATCGCCTTCGTGTGAAAATACCACAAACAAAGATACTAAATCACTAGCTACTACATGAAAACAGCTTATATGGCGTTACTTTTAAATAACGACGAAGACAGTTCTACTATTTGAAAAAAATGCAACAAAGCTTTACAAGATCCGCAGCCAACTTAACTTCCTAACACACTGTCCATATCGGATATTTCAATCGCGTGGCGTTGACGTCGCTCTATTATGGTTTGTTTCATACAATTTGCAAGCACATGACAAATCGCTCCTTTATTGCAACATAGTCATATATCAAAAAATGAGATTTTCGAATTAACAATACAGAATTGTTAACTCGAACTCATATTGTGCCAAAAAATTATTGAAAATACTTTTAAACTGTTTCCTTTAGGAGATATTTTCTAAAAAAAATTTCTAAGACTTGTGTGGAAGCAAAAAATTTGAAATGCGATTTTCTCGAGGCAAGCTTTTTTAGTTTGACTATGTTGCAATAAAGGAACGAAATGTTTGCAGTCAGATGCTTGATTTGCTAATTTATCTAGTATCTACAACTGCCATGAACTCTGACATAATATCTAACAAACGTCGGCAGAATGGGAGAGCGAATTTCTTTATGTCCATTTTAATATCTAACAAGAAGTACACGAGTTTTTGTTAATCCTATAAGAATTCATAAGTTATTGAAAGCCGAGAAAAAAAACACTTCTTGCGATCAATATAATCTTATGTGTCTATGTACAAAAGTAATCACTTATAGTATATATTTAATTCATAAAAACATATTATTTTCCATTTAAAATGTTTTTAAGATATTTTGCCAAACTACTAATCGGTAAAATTGCAATGGCGTCTTTTTGTAAACAAACACACACAATCGTTTTTTTGACGGCTCTTATTATTATAAGATCGGTGCGATTTCTCATGAGGATGCTCACATAAAAATTATTATACGACTACGATGATACTGATTTTAAGTCCACGCGTAACAGAATTCTCACCGCGATTAAATTTGACGTGCTCATTTCAGATATTATCGCAGGTGTGGACACTATGTTAGGTATGGCTTAAGATTCAGCATCGGGAAAAAATTAATATGGAGATACCTAAAGATAACTTCGGCACGAAGAAAAATTTTGACGCTAACAAAACGATACATTTTTACCTTCAACACGTACTTCAAAGCCGGCTGTCTCAACCAAAATGTATTTTTACGTGACGAGCTCACGGATGTAACGAGTGATATAGGTGATATATATTTGGGGGACTGTCTGGCGAGTTATGAGTTTAGTACGCTTTATTTTAATAGCTAAACCATTGCACTGATGCACAATAAAACGTAGCAGCGACGCTAACATTTTCAAAGCACATTTCGAAGTGGAAAAAGTGCTAAATTATAAGCAGCCAAAAGTATTCGAAAAATGTCAAAAAGAACTAAATATCATTAAAACAGAACTTCAGTAGTTTTAATAAACAAAAAACAGTTTAAACAAAAAAAGTCTGTGTGTTTTCTCCGAGCTATGTAGATTACAAAAAAGGTTTTGACAATCCTCCGGCATAAAAACAAGACGCTGTGCTTGTGCCACTATTGGTAAAGGTGCCTTGCCCTTAAATTTGCCTTGATGAAACTGTTCAAGGTATCTTTAATAGGTAGTGATAGAATTACAATAAATACAACACCAAAAAACATCCGCATGTATTTTATTGGTAGAATTTACGAACAGTTGTCAAAATTTTGTTTGAAGAAGCAGGAAAGTCTATGTGTTTTTGACAAATTTACGCAAAGGAAACGAAAGACAGCTGTGCTTATACCACTACCGCATTAAAGCTGCCATGAAACTGTTGATTAAAATAACAGTTGCAAGGTGCATTAATGTCTACACGGTGGCAGCACTAGAGCAATATTACAACAATACAACAAAAACAGGCATCTGGTAAGCTATGTTTATCAAAAACATTGTAACTTTTTTCACAATTATAAACTATGAATGTACCTTTTCATAATTATAAATTATTCTTATTTGAATTATTTTTATGTTCACAAAATAATTTTTATATGTTTAATTCAGAATAAAACACTAAATTCACTTTCAAAAATGTAAACAATACATTTGACGTAAATAGCTTACTATATTGCCAGTAGCACAAAATTGTCACATGCCGTAGCGCTGCCATCTTGTAGATGTTAATGCACCTTGAACAGTTGCAAACAAATTTATGCTCAATTACCATATGTTACAGTGGTGTTTATAACTTAGTGTCCACACCTGCGATAATATCTGAGATGAGAACGTCAAATTCAATCGCAGAGAGAATTCTGTTACGTGTAGACTTAAAATCAGTGTTATCGCAGTCTTACAATAATTTTTATGAGAGCGTTCTTATGAGAAATCTTATGGCAACGATCTTATAATAAGAGCTGTCAAAAAAGCGATTGTGTGTGTGTTTGTTTACAAAAAGACGCCATTGCAATTTTAGCGATTATTAATTTTGCAAAATATCTTTTAAAAAACCATTTTAAATGGAAAATAATTTACTTTTATGCATTAAATATATACTATATATATTTATGCATTAAATATATACTATAAAATTCATATAAAATTTTATTCATCGCAAAGATGTGTTTTCTTCTCGTCTTTCATTGATTTATGAATTCTTATAAGATTAACAAAAATACGTGTACTCCTTGTTAGACATTAAAATGGACATAAAGAAATTCGTTCTCTCATTCTGCCGACGTTTTGTCAGATATTATCTCAGAGTTAATCGCAGTTGTAGACACTAGGTAAAAAGCGGTGAACATGATACAAAAAACAAGGTAACCGCTTCGCTACAACAATATAACAATAAAAAAACAACAGGTATTTTGTTTGTGTAAAAGGCGAATTCACACTTAAGCTGTCAAAAGTATTTGATAAAGAACAAGGCGAATGTATATAGGTGAATGCAAGCGGAAAGGCGAATTCAGTACTATGTATTTTGTTATTGTAAAACATATCGTGAATGTCAAAATCTAAATTCGCCTAAGATTCAGCTCGGAAAAAAATTTATATAAACGTTAAATACAAACTTTTATAATTGTTTGTAATTGAAATCACAGATTATATTAATTTTTCACTTTTAAATTCACACAAATTTCTTGAAATTGCACTAAATCATACAAAAAATCTTCAGATTAAAATGGCGCGAAAAAGTTTGTAAACAAAAGAAAAAAAAATTTTACAGTCTCAGTTGAAAAATCGCGAGAAGCAAAAAATAATCACCTGAGCTGTTAAGTTCACCTAGTAAGGAATTCGCCTTGATAAAGAATATGTAAAAAATTTAAATGGCGCCGAAAAAGGTAAACAAAACTTGACAACAAAAGTGCCGCCATATTAACCGAATTCGCCTGAATTCGCTGATGCATCCACCTAATAATTAATTCGCCTTGGCGGTAAATATAGAAGAACAAAAGCGTCAATTTAGCGTTTTTAAACAAATGCGTTTTTGGGATGCTAAAGAGTGCTAAATCTAGCACAAAAAGGGCTAAACTGGCAGCTTGTAACGTAGTAAACATATACTTTGTGTATTAGTTGAGAAAAAAAGACCGCAAAAGAGGAATAAGCTATATATGTATAATTATTCATCCGAAAAATGACTCAGTTACGTTTTATTTTGATATAATCCAAGCTCAAGAGTTGCTAATTAAACCCCTTAGTAAATGCCGGACAGCAGTAACTTAGTGCCCAGACCTACGATAATATCTAAGATGAGAACGTTAAACTCAATCGCAGAAAAAATTTTGTTTCGTGTACTGAAAGAATTATGCGTCATATATTTAATGAAACTGTTTTATTAAATATTTTTCATTAATCCAATGAAAACTTTTCACAATATGCATGAAACTTTATATATAGTTCATAGTTCCATCAGAATGGTTTCATTAAGTTTCATAGTTTCATTAAAAAAATTCATTGGATTTATGACTACAAAAAAATTAATTTTATTTTTTTTTTCATTCTTTGAATTTCGGTAAGATATATTAATGGGCATTAATTAATCTTACGCTAGCCCCATTTCTTCTTTATTTGAGCAAAAATATGTGTAAAATTTGGTAACACTTGCTTTTTGTATGGGAAATATTAATTTTGTAATCTGATGTCTCCATTTTTAAATTAAACATAAGCAATCATATAAAAAAAGTGTAGTTTTTAATTACAATTATTTATTAAATAGATGAAAATTATATATTTGTTTATGAAAATATATAAAAACACTTTATATTTTGTTTAGACGCTTCCAGTTTAGTGTATGTTTGTACTCGTAGTATAAGCAAGTTCAATTAGAGTCCACTTGCCTGTGAGTTGAAATAATAAAATCTTTTGTGTGTGCGAAACGTATCGAATCGTAATCACATTTTTTTTCGGAATGTTAGTTTCAGCACATGGCTATATAATATCGTCGCGTCAACGCCATGCAATTGAAAAATTGGGTTTTGACAGAGCGTCAGAAAGTTAAGTTGGCTGCAGAAACTTATGATATTTTGTCGCAATTTTTAAAAATGGCGAAATAACTTTTGTCCTTATTAAAAAGTAATACCATTCTAACTGTCTTCATTTCACAACTGGCGGTTTTTTAATCTTTATTTTAAAAGGTTTTTTTTAAAAAGTCAATTTACGCATTTTGCTTTTGGCAAAACGTTTGCGCTTTTATTTAGCCCTAACCAACGCAGGACTCAATGCGCCAATTCACGGCTATAAGACATACATGCATGTTCTGAGAAACGCAAATCGCTTAAATTTAGCGTTTTCGATTTGAAAACGGCAAATAGGTGTTCTGAGAAACGTATAACGCAAGAAATATGGTTTTGCGATTTGAAATCGCCAAATAGGTGTTCTGGAAAACGCATACCGCTTTAAATTGGCAACTTCAACTCGCATGTATATATTGAAGCGAACTGATTGAATTCGCTAAAACTGAACTTGCAAAAGGCAATAAAATTATTCACTATTAAAATTTAATATGTTTTCTTTTTATTTCAATAAAAAGTTCAACGAATTTTACACATTTTCATTAAGAAAACTGTATTGAAAAATTTTTCTATTTGTTGTCAAATTTTTTTTTTTTTCGTTTTATATTACTACCACATGCATATGTATATATGTATGTAAAACATATGTTGTATTTTTCCCGAAAAAGCTCCTAAACGCCAATAAAACGCGCGTTCCTTAGAACAGCTAAAAATCAATTAAGCGTTTTTCAAAACGCATTGCGGTTTCAGAACACGTGTTCTCGGAACATGGCTGATAGGAAGGATCTTAAATCGAAAACGAGCTTTGGGTTATTTCTTTTACAGCCTGCAAACGAAAAAAGAAGCAATTTATAATCTTCTGAATTTTTTTTACTCCTAGTGATCGATCAGTCGATTTGACTTTACATACATATGTATGTATGCACGTAGAATTGGTAATAAAGACTCAACAAGCCTGAATGTTAAAGTGGCAAATAATGGTTGAATTCACTTTAATTCTTTTCGCTATAGAGTAGTACATGGCAGTTTATGGAGATAAATGCATACATATATATTTATAATTCCAATCATTTTAAGATAAGACAAATAGGACTTGGAAATTGCTAAATACATTTTCTTTCATCATCGTTAGTCCCAAAAGCAATTGCTTATGTCTTTTTCCTTCCAATATTTTGCAGCGTACAAACCATATAAGTAGTATGTTTGTGTATGTTCTAGACCACTTTATCTGTACAAAATTTCGCGGCGTCTAACTACTTGCTTCCGGTGGTCAAATGATCTGTGTTGCCAACTGTTCTGATAAGTTCTCCACATCATGGTTGTCACATATAATTTAATGCCTAATAACTGAATCTATGCCAGATCAGCTAATCTGGTTGATACCTAATCACATCACAGAAAAATCTCATCTGCCAAACCTAGCTTGGAAAAAAATCACAACAGTTGGCAACACAAGTAAATTGAGCTCCAGGCATAAGGCAATTTGACGCTGTTAAACTTTTTTCTTGATAGGCTGCGCATAAAACCACAAATAAGCCAAATTTTTTTTGCAGTAGAAGTGGTTCCAAGGACATAAACAAACATATCATTAATATATCATAAAATGCGTACTAGAGGAAAGATTTCAAACAAATACTTAGCAGTATTCAAATTTCGATTAAATATTAATTTAAAACACATCAGTACAAACTTTATGAAACAACAATAGTTCAAATTTACTTCATATGCTACAATAGTTTTAAACAATAAATTTTAACAAACAATTTGGTTCAGTGTTTAATAAAAAAAAATCAATACTCGTCTATCCCTCAATTAACTAACGTTAATATTCACTAGTACTTTGAAGGTTAAAGAAACTATTAATGGTGTCTTTTTTTATGCTAATTTCGTGTATCGCTTCCCATACATTCGTTGAATTCTCGTGATTAACGTTCGATATCGTGGAACAGATCCTAAAGCTGTTGAAAATTATTAAAAAAAAAAAAAAAGTTGCTAACAAAACTCTTATAATAAATATTTCTGATCTAAAGTATATATGTAAATATTTTATAAACTTCATTTAATTTATCCCTCCGTTAACTATTTTAAGTAATTTTTAAAGAAAAAATAAATTAATTATGTTTAAAATTATGTTTTTTTTTTTTTTGTTTTTGTTTAACCAAAGATTTAATATAAAACGTTAAAAGCAATTTTACTTTTGCAAACCAATTTTTTTTTTTAATAGAAAAATACTATAGAGAAATTTCAAGCTTTGTCTCCTGCACTTTGAGATTAAAAGTATTTCCTTAAAGTTTATAAAAGTAAATGAAATTAATTTCATTTAGGGTCGTAGTTGAAAATTGACGCCGGTTAGGTAGGATCAAACGTTTAACTCAGGTTTCATTTAGGAGCCGTTATTGCAACTCGGAAATAATTTTTTGTTTGTTTATTATTAACCATAATGTTATAATACGTTTCCATTATAACCAAATTAAATGGATTTGAGGAAATCATTTCGAAGTGTTTCCACTGTGTTGTAAGCAAGGCGAATTTATACAGGTGAATGCAAGCGGAAAGGCGAATTCAGTACTAAGTATTTTGTTATTGTAAAACATATCGTGAATGTCAAAATCTAAATTCGCCTAAGATTATTAAGCTGGAAGAAAATTTTATATAAACGTTAAATATAAACTTTTATAATTGTTTGAAATTAAAATCACAGATTATATTAGTTTTTCCCTTTTAAATTCTCATAAATATCTTGAAATTGCACTAAATCATACAAAAATATCTTCAGATTAAAATGGCGCGAAAAAGTTTGTAAACAAAAGAAACAAAATTTGACAGTCTCATTGGAAAAAACGCGAGAAGCAAAAAATAATCACCTGTGCTGTTAAGTTCACCTAGTAATGAATTCGCCTTGGTTGTAAGTAAGTGCCAGTTTACACACATCAAGTTTGACTCGTCAAGTCTTGAGTTTGTGAGAGAACGGGGAAAAGAGAATGGAAAAGGGTGCAGACTTGACGGTACCGTCAAGTTTAAAATGAAATGCAAGATAATATGAAAACTTTAATGCAAACATACTTAAACTTGATGACACAAAGCTTTTGTGTGTGAACATAAATGCAAGTTCAAAAGCAAACTGAAGCAGAATTGATTAAGAAAAGCTGATGTGTGTAAACTGAGACTAATTGTCTTTTCGAATTTTCGAAATCAATTTGACGTTTGTATCATTTGATTAGATTTTATAAAAAAAAAAGATAAAATTTTTTTCAATAAAGTCCCAATTTACACACATCAGGTTTTCTTGGTCAATTCTGCTTCAATTTTCTTTTAAACTTGCATTTACGTTCACACACAAACCTTTTGTGTCGTCAAGTTTAAATTTTTTTGCCTTAAAGTTTTCATATTTTCTGGCATTACATTTTAAACTTGACAGTACCGTCAAGTCTGCACCCTTTTCCACACTCTTCTCCCCGTTCTCCCAAAAACTGAAAACTTGACGAGTCAAACTTGATGTGTGTAAACTGGCACAAACATTGTACAATATACTTTAGCATTTGGAAATTAAACGCGTTGAACACCAATGAGCAAGTTAATAAAGCTCTCGGTTATGTGTTCCTTTTGGCTGCGAGATATTGGTAATCGTGGCAGATATGTATGTTTCATCGACGGTTGATGCCCGCCTTTCTTTTAAAGGAAGAAGTGTAAACAAAGGTTTGAAGTTGGTTTCCTTATACGAAGATATGGGGATAGGAAATGAACGCATTCCTATTAAATTGGCTTCAACCGCACAAATTCTAGAATTGAAACATGCAGAATGTAGATTGACTTTATTGTTTTCGTCGCTTGTACTGTAGCAAATGTCACACTGATTTCCCCATTTGTGAGCCGCATTCTTGATTGGTATGTTGCCAATACAGATAAAATCGGACCTCCACGAGTTGTATCTCTTACCAAAATTTACACTTACTATAAGAAGTTTGGATATCAGGCTGTAGTTATGCGTGTATCCTTTAGTAATATTGTCGGTTGTGGCTCGCTTACGAATCAACCTTCCCTACATAAGGAACTTGCAACCTCTTTTAGATAGATGCTTAATGAAGACGCTATCGACAAGCTTTGGAAAGCAATTCGTATTTTTGCCGCTGCTTTAGGGAATCTAATTCGCAAACACATAAAATAGTTTCATATTCTCTATTGGCATTGAATAGATAATATATATGAAAATACTTTATTACATAATTTTTTCCTTAAAAGGGGAAATAAAATGGTTTTCATACAATTAAAAAAGAAATTTAATAAAGAAATATAAGAAAATAAATAAAAGAAAATAATTCAGCTTTATAAACAAATAAAATCAGTCATTTTGATTTGTAATTAAATGTCGCTTTTCGGACTGTAACTCACTAATAATGGATGCCTCAATGTTGCATTTGTAAAAATAATAGCCAAACAGCGTTGCACAGATAAATTTCGAGTTAATTTGAAACAAATTAAGTCATTTGAGATAATTTGATCATATGAAAAATGAAATATTTGGCAAATGAAATGATTTGGCCCAAATCGCCTATATGGAAACGTACTATTAACAATCACTTGAAAAGTTACTGATAATTTAACAGCAGGTTAATCCTCATCCTAAATTGCAAAGTGTACTTTAAGCATTTCAAGCTGCCATATTTTCTGCTGAAAATATGGTAACATCAGTTGTAATAATGGCAAAAATTTAATGTTTGCGCCATCGTTCACGTTGCTCAATGTTCAGATTAACTACCAGGAACTTCATCGTAAGGTTGTAATATTGGCTATAAAAGTCTTCTCTTTAAACAAAAATGATCGATGAGTTACCGGATTTTAGGCTGTGTCAGATACAACCTCGTTGATTTGTATGATCTTTTAAACTTCAATACAAAAGCGTAAAGCAAAAGTTGCGTGCCACAATAAAACTTTTGAAAATAGGCGAGCAGGTTTTGTCTTAGCGTTGTCCTAACTCGGCTACTCTGCTTTCTGGGGCATTGAACATTGCAGCCTCATTTGTTGGAGCAAATAAATCGCTGTAAGAGGTAGGTAATGTCGGAACTACTCAAAACTCTTATCAAGCGGTAATTGGCAGAACGAGGATCAGCAATCCCTCAAGAAGTTCAATATTTCAGGAAAACATGCTGCTGATCGTGGTTGAGGTGCCTGAATTTTAGCTAAAAGTGTCAGGGGTGGAAGTGCTATTCATATTACCTGACAATTGTGGTGCATGACAGATTTTCGGACAATCAATTGCAGTACCCGAGGTATTTTTGACTTGCAACACATACTTGTAATGTAAGGAGCTAGAAGTGGAAGAGTTGGTGCAGAGCTGATACTTTTCACGGACTTCGGGCTACTAACTCGCTTAGCCTAGTCTTCTTCTGACTGTTGGGTGTTAAAATATCCGAGCATTGACACAAAGTTGCCACCTGTGTGAGCTTTGCAAGCCAAATTTGTGCGCTAGTGAGCTCTAAACTAGTTCAAATTGCGGAACTGATCCATCGTTAGATTAGGCCATCATTGCATGTGAGGACGCAAATTAATTCTCTCAATGCATGGAGCATCGGAGCTATCGGAAAAACTTCAATGCGTATAAAGATGAGCAGTCAATTTGTTTGCTTCATGCTGCGTTAAAAGTACTTTGTGACTTGTTTGGTACAACTTAATACATCATACACCTGGTTTACCAGTAGAAGCATTAATTTTTTGTATATATGCGATACGTTTTTTAAATTACGGTGGCACAAAATCAAATTCAATTCAGCTTTTTTGTTTTTATGTCAGAATAAATTTTAATCAAGTGTCTAAAATTTTTACGTTTCATTTTGTACCATTGTGTATTATACACACTCTCGTAAGAAAAATAAACATTTCATTTTATAAAATTTGATGCTTTTAGAGAGTGTTTTGCTATTAAACGATCAAGCCCAGTTTGTCAAATATTACAATAAATGCAGTCTCTGAACAGTGAAGTTCCTATTTATGATGGCTCGTGAATTCGTTACCGTTTTGGTAAATGAGAAGTTACAAAATTATTAAATAAACTATTAAAGTTTTTCCAAAAGGTTTGCATGAAATATTGATTACGATAAACTTTATCTTTTATTTATTATAATTGTGGCAAATTGTCGTATATTGCAATAAATGTACATTTGTCTGATAGAATTGCTATTAATCGATTTCGAAAGCTTGTAGTGCGATTCTGTAACTTTTAATGATCCGAAATGATCGTAAATTCTTTCGACAGTAGGTCCTAATTTTCACGAGGCAAGTTTAGTTGCGCAATTTTTATCAAATTTTCTTTTAAACTTGCTTTTATGTTCAGACAGCAATTTCACTTGAGCAACTTTCGTGTTCTATTGTTTACAATTTCTTAATCATGCATTTACTGCATTCTCAAATTTTTCCATTTAATTTTCACTTCTTCCAAAGTAATTCTGCAGTCTGTTTTTTGAGGTTGTCCACAGCTTTCTTTAGTCGGTCTGTTTAATTTTCATTTTCACATAAATTAAAATATCACAACTTCGCGCCAATAATGCTTTCATTACGGACAAAAAATCTATACATAAGTGAAAAGAAATGAAAGAAAGTGTAAAATGTCTAACATTACGAATGACAGCACAAAACGACTTTCCGAGTACAAGCAAGTCTGTACTCATTTTTACACTCCCCATTCTTACCTCAGCTTTTTGTCCACAAACTCAAGACTTGCGCAACTAAAGTTGCCGCGTGAAAGTTGGGACTAATGGTTGTATGCTCCTGCAATATAATTTTGATGACGTTAAGCAGCTCTATTTTTGTGTCCCTGATGATAGGGAGTAAAAGCAACAGCAAATTTCGGTCGATATTGCTTAATAATAAATTTGAAAAAAATATCGTTCTAAAAGTAACATTATCTTAAACTAAAAGAGGCGTACTAGAGGCCAAGTTTGACAAACACGGATTCTAGCTATTAAACGAATTTGATGGCATGCCATCAGGCGGTGCTATTAGACCCAGCTTGATTATCGAGTTCTTAATATAAAAATATTTTACTTCTTAAAATACAAAATAGGGTTTTAAAAATGAAAGGAAAAAATTCAAAATTCGGTGCGTTTTTGTTGAAACAACGCGCGTTTTTCCTCATTTTGGTGTGTTTTGAAATTCTAAAGTTAACAACGCTGGCCACCGCATACAAACTTGACTAGGTATGTTATATACTCTAGTGAATAGACGCAAACTCTAACGAGTAGAGAATATAATTGTGCAAAAAATATGCTGTGGCCAATCACACCGCCACTCGATTTAAGACGGCTGTACTTATATCATTAAAAAAGGCACTGGTTGCAGATCTCTGGAAAGCACCCTGCCGATAGCAAATTAATCTACCATATTCCAAGAGTAGTCATTGTTGTCACATCAAGTCGGTATTGGATATGCTTTATTTTTACACTGCTTTGTTAGCTACTAATATGTATAAAAAAATGTAAACAATGTTTTTTATGTTTCCTAGCTGCCCATATGTCAACATTTCACAGCAGCTACCCTAATCATCAGTAGACTTGGTAAACTTTGAATGATATTTTCAAACATTTAACACTATCTTTCAAAGGTTTCCAAGTCTATTGCACTGAAAAGAATTTCTTCATCAATACAATGAATTTTGACATTAATCTAATGAAAATTTTCATTATTTTTCGGCTAATGATGGCCTTCATTGGACTAATGAAACTTGATTCATTAAAAATTATTTAATGAATATATTCATTGGATTAACGAAAACTTCATTAAGTTAATGAACTATGATTCATAATATTTATGTTACTTTTCAATTAAAACATTCATTAGGTTAACGACTCAATTTCATTAGTTTTATGAATTTAGTACATTAACATTAAGTAAGACTTTCATTCCTTTAAAGAACCATCTTCATTATTCAAACGTATTTATTTCATTAGGCCTATGAATGTGTTACATTATTTTTATGAAATATTTTCATTATTGTAATGAATACATTCGTTGAACCAATGAAAATGTTCACTAAAAAGTTTAATCGGTGTAATGAACATTTTCATAAGAACTAAAAAACTATTGACATTTTTGTTAAACTAACTTTTTACACACCAATTAATTAATTGGTCATTGAGTTAGTAGTTATAATATATATAACACGTCACTTTTACTAAATCTCTAAAATTTTGTACCCAGCCTTCAAAAAATTTTTATAACAAATGCAATGAAATTTTCCAATGAAATTATGAAACCTAATGAATTATCTTCAATGAATATTTTCATTAATGATATGAATCTTCATTGATGGAACGTAATTTTGATTCCGTTAATGAAAATTATCCAATGAATGGGGTTCATTAGAATTATGAAACAAATATATTTCAGTTGTTTATATTTTTTGTTGTGGATATTGAACTTTTATTAATAAAAACTTATTAGTTCTTCGCAAAAGTGCCTCTTTACTAAAATATAAAATTTAATTTTTGTTCTCTGAAACTTTTTATAACTAAATCAATTTTCTTTTTTCTTTTTTGCTTAATACAAATGAAAAATAAATAAAAGACTCTGAATGCAACATTAAACTTGCCTTTAAAAAAACAATATAATATACATAATTAATTTAAAATAGCAAAGAATAAAAAAATAAATCGATATTAAACACATTTGATAACTATAAAATCAAATATATTTAATTTTTTATGTAAATGTATAAAAAAAATTAATAAAAAGTAGTTTAGTTTTGTAGTTTTATATTCTTTTATTATTAATTATCACTTAAATATAAATTGTGTAAAATACTATTTATATTCATTTTTAATTAAATACTAGTAATCAATTATAATTATATTAGCTTAAGTACGAATATTTAGTCGTTTACCATAATTTATACCAAAATACATAATAAAATTTTAAATAAAAAAAAATATTTGAGTTAAGTAAATAAATGATGAATATAAAATACAAACAATAAAGAGCTGTCTAATTTATTTAAAATGTATCCGATAAAAACATGGATAGAGTCATGAATCAAAAATAATAGATTACGCTTTGCGCAGGTCCGTTATGTTGTTTACATCAGTCAGCTGTTGAATGTGACGTAGAGCGTGAAAACACACAAATATTATTGTGAAGTGAGCGAAAAAGCAACAAAATTATTAAAAATTAAATAAATTTACAAATTTAAATGAGGTGCGATATAAAAAAGTGCAAGAATAATAATAAAAAAAAAACAAATGTAAAATAAGTAACTTTACTTTTCCATCTGATCCTTCGCTACTAAAGCAGTGGATAAGGTTTTACCGTAATGTGAAAAATGATGGTACTCCAGATTTAGAAATATATGAAAAATCTATAATAGCCCAGCGAAGACTTGGTAATGTGTTGCACTTACCTAAGAACATATTTTTCAATATCATAGTATTTACCGCCTGCAAAGCGTATGGGCAAGCGGCCCATACACGTTTCAATTCGATTGTGAATTGAGTCTTTCAATTGAATTGATTATTGCCCACACACTTCATAAACTGAATTGAAAGATTTTAATTCAACTATTATATTCAATGAAATTATAGACAGTTTTAAAAATATGTAACGTTCTTTTTGCAAAAACACTACAAATATAAATTTTGAGATCTGATCAAGAGACTCGGACACACACAACACAATCGAATTGAAAGACTTGCTAGTCAACTTAAAAAAATCAAAACATTTTAATTTTTCTTCAACCAACTCGACAACTGCCAAACTATTCAACTGACAAAGCCATACACGCTTTGATTTAGACAACAACCGACTCAGTTGCCAACTGAGTTGAAATGTGTATGGGGTGCCTTATAATTACAGCCAGTTTGCCAATCTCGACAGCGTGCTTGCGTTCGCAATCTAAGCGAAAGAAAATTGATTTGGGTTCGTCTAACTTTTTTCTATGCGAACGATGTGTCAAAACTCAATCAAAATACATAAGAATGTGCGAACGAATAGTAGTGAGATAGACAAACCCAAATTGATTCGAATGTGAGTGACTGGCTTTCTTTCGCATTCATTTTCTTTCGAAATTGGTAAACTGGCTGTTAGTTAAGTAATGACTTGTTTAATACCTCTTGCACATGTACGATCGTAAGTAGTTGTTCCTGGCAATTTTCCATACATGTACCATATTGGCCATCATGATACAAAAAAAAAAGGTAGCCGCTTTGCTACAACAATAAAAAAAACAACAGGTATTTTGTTTGTGTAAAAGGCGAATTCACACTTACGCTGTCAAAAGTAGTTGATAAAGACATGTACAAAAATTTAAATGGCGCCGAAAAAGGTAAACAAAACTTGACTGCGAAGGTGCCGCCATATTAACCGAATTCGCCTGAATTCGCCGATGCATCCACCTAATAATGAATTCGCCTTGATTGGCCATGAAAATTGAATGAAAGAATTTGAGTAATACTTGGGTTTGATAAAATAAGGTGATGGAAACGGGATTACAAATTTTTACAAAATGCAAAATGTAGCCAAATATTTGCTTTTATAAATTTTGCTGTTCTGGCAATTTTACTATTAGTTTCGATTGTTTTGCTATCATTACGACTTACAGGATTGTGAATACCCAGCGTAAACGTGATGTTAACATTACATATGCGCTGCCAGCTTGGTGGAAATGTAATGGGTGATTTTATAAGAACTATCGGAAATTAAAAAAAAAAAACATAAAATTCAGAAAAATGCATGAAATATTTATTTGGATCGATAGTTGGGTCGATATAATTTAATGTTTGAAGATTATTTCATGCAAATGTTGGCCGCGGCTGCGCCTCAAATGGTCCATCCGCTTAGTCCAATTTTGGCATACTCTTTCTAACATTTCGGCCGGTATCTCACGAATAATGTTGGCAATGTTGGCTTCCAGTGCGTCAATCGAAGCGGGCTTGTCGCTATAGACATTAGCCTTAACATAGCCCCACAACAAATAGTCTAGAGGCGTTAACTCGCACGATCTGGGCGGCCAATTGACTGGTCCCAAGCGTGAAATAAACTGTTCACCGAACTCGCCTCTCAATTGGTCCATTGTTTTGCGTGCTGTGTGGCATGTGGCACCGTCTTGTTGAAACCACATGTCATGCAAGTCAAGCTCTTCCATTTTGGGTAAAAAGAAGTTTGTTATCATCGCACGGTAGCGTTCACCATTCACAGTAACGTTGTGATTCGCATCATCTTTGAAGAAATGCGGCCCAATGATGCCGCCAGCGCATAATCCGCACCAAACGGCTGTTTTTTGTGGATGCATTGGTAGCTCTTGCAATGCTTCTGGCTGCTCTTCACTTCAAATACGGCAGTTTTGCTTGTTCACGTATCCATTCAACCAGAAATGAGCCTCGTCGCTGAACACAATTCTTCGATAAAAAAGTGGATCTTCATCTAACTTTTCAAGAGCCCATTCACCAAAAATTTGGCGTTATGGTAGGTCGTTTGGCTTCAATTCCTGCACCAGCTGTATCTTATAATCTATATATATCTTCACACCCAAATTCTTCCGCAAAATTTTCCACGTAGTGGAGTAACAGAGGCCCAATTGCTGCGAACGGCGCCGAATCGATAATTCACGGTCATCACCAACACTGGCCGATACGGCTGCGATATTTTCTTCGGTTCGCACTCTACGTAAGCGTGTTGGTGGTTTAATGTCCAACAATGTAAATTTGGTGCGAAATTTTTTTACAATAGCCCGAATAGAAGCCTCAGGTCGATTAAACTGACCATAAAATGGAAGAAGCGCGCGATGAACTTTCTAAACAGAGCACGTATTTTGGTAATAAAATTCAATCATTTGCAAGCGTTGTTCGTTTGTAAGACGATTCATGATTAAATTATAGACCAAACTGAAGATGTTTGACAGTGACACAAGATACAAAACGTGCGTGAGCTGTCAAAACTAGTGTTGCCAAAAAGATAATAGCAAAAAAATCACTCGTTATTAATTATAAATTTGTAAAATCCTAAAATGATAAATCACAGCGCTAATAAAAACCAGTTCCGTACTTAATTCCATGACGTTAAAAAATAATTTTTATGGTAATGGTATGGTAATGGTCGAAAAGAGCACAAGCACAGAAAAAGGTATTTTCCTAGAGATATTGTTTGTAAGAATGCATTTATAAGGGTTGTATTTATACCATGATTTAAAGTCATGTCTTTTTCGTATTATACAAAGATATCCATTACATTTTATACATTTATAGAAAACATCTTCAGCCGTTTTGATAGTTTTGTCATCACCAAGTCGTAAATCAAGGACATATAAGCAATTAGCTTTGTAATGACTTTTTTGTAATGACATTTTGGAATAGTTATTCGTAAGCGAGAATGGTAAGTACTTGCCTCCAATGACATCGCCATGTTAAAATAATGACTTAAAATGCCAAAGTGGGAGTAGTGCAGAGTATGTTTATTAACATTTTAACAACTTACTTTGCAATAGAAGTTTTTGCTGGAAGGTAATATTTTTAAATAATTTCCTCCAATTCGTGCTTCAACATTTTTTTTAGGTAAAATGTTTGAAAGTTTTAATATTGATGTTTGTTCGGAAGAACCAGACGAAGAACATAAAGACATGTCGCTCCTTTATTGCAACATAGTCATATCTCAAAAAGTCTCGTTTGGAGAAAAACGCTTTTAAAATTTTTAGTTTCCATACAAGTCTTTGCAAATTTTTTTTTAGAAAATATCTCTGAAAGGAAACAGTTTAAAAGCAATTTGAATAAATTTTTGGCACAATATAAATGGTAATACTGTTAACAATTCTGCATTGTTGACTCGAAAAGCTCATTTTTTGAGATATGACTATGTTGCAATAAAGGAGCGATGTAATATGATGGCTTGGAAAATTTGGCGGGGTACATTTGCCACAGATTATTGCCACGATATTCCTGGCATTTCTGTGCGAGAAAACGATGACACATACTCTATATATAACGAGTGATTTTTTTGCTATTATCTTTTTGTCAACACTAGTTTTGACAGCTCACGCACGTTTTATATCTTGTGTCACTGTCAAACATCTTTAGTTTGGTCTATAATTTAATCATGAATCGTCTTACAAACGAACAACGCTTGCAAATTATTGAATTTTATTACCAAAATGCGTGCTCTGTTAAGAAAGTTCATCGCGCGCTTCTTCCATTTTATGGTCAGTTTAATCGACCTACTGAGGCTTCTATTCGGGCTATTGTAAAAAAATTTCGCACCAAATTTACATTGTTGGACATTAAACCACCAACCACGCTTACGTAGAGTGCGAACTGAAGAAAATATCGCAGCCGTATCGGCCAGTGTTGGTGATGACCGTGAATTATCGATTCGGCGCCGTTCGCAGCAATTGGGCCTCTGTTACTCCACTACGTGGAACATTTTGCGGAAGGATTTGGGTGTAAAGCCTTATAAGATACAGCTGGTGCAAGAATTGAAGCCAAACGACCTACCACAACGCCAAAGTTTTGGTGAATGGGCTCTTGAAAAGTTAGATGAAGATCCACTTTTTTATCGAAGAATTGTGTTCAGCGACGAGGCTCATTTCTGGTTGAATGGATACGTGAACAAGCAAAACTGCCGTATTTGGAGTGAAGAGCAGCCAGAAGCATTGCAAGAGCTACCAATGCATCCACAAAAAACAACCGTTTGGTGCGGATTATGGGCTGGCGGCATCATTGGGCCGTATTTCTTCAAAGATGATGCGAATCACAACGTTACTGTGAATGGTGAGCGCTACCGTGCGATGATAAACAACTTTTTTTTGCCCAAAATGGAAGAACTTGACTTGTGGTTTCAACAAGACGGTGCCACATGCCACACAGCACGCGAAACAATGGACCAATTGAGAGGCGAGTTCGGTGAACAGTTTATTTCACGCTTGGGACCAGTCAATTGGCCGCCCAGATCGTGCGATTTAACGCCTCTAGACTATTTTTTGTGGGGCTATGTTAAGGCTAATGTCTATAGCGACAAGCCCGCTTCGATTGACGCACTGGAAGCCAACATTACCAACATTATTCGTGAGATACCGGCCGAAATGTTGGAAAGAGTATGCCAAAATTGGACTAAGCGGATGGACCATTTGAGGCGCAGCCGCGGCCAACATTTGCATGAAATAATCTTCAAACATTAAATTATATCGACCCAACTATCTGTCCAAATAAATAATTCATGCATTTTTCTGAATTTTATGTGGTTTTTTTTTAAATTTCTGATAGTTCTTATAAAATCACCCATTACTATTAAAGCCGACAGAAGCAACTATGGTCGTTATGAGAAATCTAAAAATAATATTTGATAAGTTCAATGAAGAAAACCTTATACGGAAAAGTTATTTAAAATTCCCTCTTACACATGCCAAGGATGTTGAATGCAGCGAAAATATAGAAGTTATTTTTTTAGTACTCTAAAGTATTTTCAAATAAAATAGTTAAACCAAAATATAAAAGAAAATGCGAGATCTCACAAAAGAAAGTTAAATAAAATAATACATTGATAAAAAATTAACAAAAAAATGCATGAAAATTTATTTTATTAGGAAATAAAATCACACACATATGTATCTATACGGTAAAGCCAGAATTAGTTTGTACGTTATTTTCCGTTCTGAATCAGCTGTTTTCAGCTGATTGAAAACTATATTTGCATGGTTTGCTTTTACTTTTTCGTTCTGTTCAGTTGCGGACTAATCTGCTGAAAATAGAATTCAACGTTAAGTGACGGCCAGATACATATGTGTAAGTTTTACTTTTTTCAGGTATGGAAACATTTATTTTTTATTCCAATGTACATAATTTTTTTTGTGTAGAAAGCTAAAAAAATTTGTTTTTGTTAAAGATTTTTAAACGTTAATACGTTTTTATCAATTAAGCAACTATAGATAAGCAAAAGAAAATATTATTTCAGCGAGGAAGAATTATATTTTGTATAAGTGTCATAAACTCTGCAAATTGTAAGAAAGAGGTGGACTTTTTGCTCACCAATTCTAAATTATTAATTTGTTTATTTTTTCAAACAATATAATATTTGTGTACATATTTAATTTTTCATTACAATGTTTTTCTTTTAATTATGCTCTACTGTAAAAAACAGATGAATATTTTCACGGAAAACGTAATTGTAAAATATTCGCTACAGAAAAGAACGTCTCAGAACGACAACAGAAAGTAAAAGCTCTAAACACTTAGACGACAGCAGACTTCACAACTTCACGACTACAAATGATGTTAGCTTCAAATGCTGCCGTCTCATCAGCAACATAAATTTTTTAAAGACAGCAGCAGCACTATGTGTATTTAACCCTGCACTTAGACATACGAGTAATCTCATGCGAGTGCTGAATATGTATTATCAACGAAAATTTCTTCGAAAAACTTGAATCTCTTGCAATTTTCATTTCTGTCTACACATGCGAGTGAGAGTTCATTTTAAATTTGTCGTCAGCACGTGAACTTCATATATTTTGTTTCTTTGGCTGTCTTTATATACTGGAGTTGCCGTGTTCTTGACTTGAGAATATTTTTAGGAAATAGTTGGCAATAATTTGTATTATCATTACATTATTGATATTAACGCTTTATAATTTAAACATTTCTATCTATAGTATTAGTTTTAATAAATTAACATACAAACTAGTTAAAAATTAGGTTTTAATTTTATAATGATCCAGTTGATTTGTTTAAAATTATTTACACGGTAACACTGTTTGTTTGTTTGACATTTGATTGCATGGAAGTGCCAAAAAATCACTCGCATTCAAATTTAACTGCGAGTAGACCTGCGAGTGCGAAAAATGTGAATGTAGTAGTAAAAAAATGTGAGTGTATTGAGTTTTTCGAACTCTTACTCGTATGTCTAAACACTGGGTAAACAATGCAAATTTCAAAGGTGCCACATATATATTTTACATGAATAAAATTAAAATTACCGACTGAAAACGTTAAAATATCACGTAAAACTGTAAAAACTAATAAATTTATTTGTTTATTTTATTTATCTGACGTTTATTTCTAATAAATATTTCGAACAAATTTTAGTTTTTATTGCTGCCAATTTATATTTATAGTGGCAGCACTGCATTTACTTTTTGCTGCTTACGAAAATAGAAATTACAGCGAGTTTACCAATCTCGACAGCATGCTTGCGTTCGTAATCTAAGCGAAAGAAAACTGATTTGGGTTCGTCTAACTTTTTTTATGCGAACGAACTGTCAAAACTCAATGAAAATACATAAGAATATGCGAACGAATAATAGTGAGATAGACAAACCCAAAATTTATTAGAATGTGAGTGACTGGCTTTCTTTCGCATTCATTTTCTTTCGAAATTGGTAAACTGGCTGTTAATCTAAATTGGTAGCAGCAGCAAATGCTGTTGTGAAGTCGTGCTGCTGTGATGTCGTTAAAATATTCGTGTGCATTTAAACACATGTATTTTATTTTTGACAGATTGCTGCTTGCTGTCTGCTGTCGTCTATGTGTTTAAAGCTTTGTACATAACACTTTGACCCTTAATAGAAATCAAAATTGTATATTTATGTGTAACTAACTACTGCCAACACAATAAGTATTGAGAATTAATAAAACAAAAGAAAGTAAATTTATTAATTTGCCTCCTAATTATTTGAATATAATATTAGTTGTTTCAGTCTTTTCACACAAATCACAAGCAATTGACTGATGTAAACAAATAACTATAGACCCTCGTGACGTCAAGCGCAGTAGAAAATTATTTTGTCAAGTTTTCGGCGTCATCTTATAGTGTTTTCTTTTCTGATAAAAGTGTTACACCTATGCTGCATATAGTGGTTCAACACGTTCTGTTCTAAAAAATTTGTACACTATTAAAGGGTATCATGTTCTTTTCAAAACATGTTGCACTTAAAACTGGCAAAACATGTAGCATGTCCTACACTGTACATCGAGTAAAATAGAGATTCTGCCCTTTTTTAAATCTTTGTTTCGTACGTGTTTATGCAAATATGAATTTGTTATTATAGATGAGTAAACGGTGCTGCTGACGATAGCTTTTATGAGATAAAAATAGTGATTAAAACGTTGGTATGTTAAAATTAGTCTTTGATATATTTGAAACGCTAAGTGTACATTATTATTAAATGGCACTTTGTTAGCATTTTTTGTTCTTTTGTGCTAATAACACATGTACAACTTTTTAAGGGTGATGGTAATCGGAAAAAATTATAAACATTTAAAGGGCAGCATTTTTTATCAGAAAAGAAAACACCATTAGTTATTTGCTTCATGGATAGATTGAAGCTCCAGCCAGTGTTACCGGAGATTTTTTTTTTTTGTGAAATCCCTAGCACAGCCAATGAAAAAATCTTTCCCTAGATTTTTCCCCACGCAATTTTTTGTTTAAATTTTGCGCTAATAAATTATTTTAATACGATTTTTATGTTTATTAAAAATTCAAACAGGTAGAAATGTTTACTAAAAAGTAAATTACTGTAAAAAATATAACTTAGAGCAAATTTTCACCATGATTTAAAGCCACGTCTAAGACGCATGTCTTTCTTTTGCACTGAAAATTTTTTAAATTTAAAAAAAGCCCTGTTTTCTGTTTTTCAAGTTTTTTTCTCTAATTTCTTTTGAAATTGTTTTATTTTAATTAATTTTATTTTAATGGAAAGCGACAAAAGGTCTGAAAAGACCCTTAATAGGTAAGCCACCTTTGCGAACTTCAACTGGAGATTGGGCAAGAACCGATTCTGAAAAGGGAATGCTGTATGTCGATCATTTGAGAAATGTTTTTACCACAAATGATACAGAGAATAATTCAGCTGAACTTCCGTCATACGCTGTTAGACCGCCTATGCCTTTGAGACTTAGTTTTCAAGATGTTGAAAATGTTATTCGTAACACAAACCCCAGGAAAGCTCCAGGTATTGATAAAATTACTGGTAAAATGCTTGAGCAGCTACCTCGTGTAGCTCGAAGAATTCTTCTTTTTATTTTTAACGCTATTTTACATCTCGAGTATTATCCTGCAGAGTGGAAGGTGTCCAGTCCATGATTACTATTATACCCAAACCAGGGAAAGATTCCACTAAAGTAGAATCATACAGACCAATAAGTCTACTGCCAACAATTTCAAAACTGTTCGAAAAATTGTTAATGGCGAAGTTGAGTCCAATGTTGAATGGTTTTCGGGCTAAACATAGCACCATAGAACAAACGTACAGACTAGTCAATGTCATAAGACAGACCTTTGAGGAGAAGAAGTATTTATTGCTCAGCTCTATTCATTGACATTTCTCAAGCTTTTGATAAAGTGTGGCACGACGGCTTGATGCACAAAATAAAGTTCAACTTGCCTGCAAACACTCACAAGCTTCTGGAAAGCTATATATATTTATGGGCGGAAATTTGTTATCAGAGAAGGTGATTTTATAAGCCCAACTCAACCTATCGAGGCAGGAGTTCCCCAAGGTAGCATACTTGGACCTACATTATATTTGATTTACGCCTCTGACATGCCAACGACATCCGGAATCCACACTTCAGTTATGGGGCACCGCCTCCACTTCTAACATTGAAAACATTCAAAGGCGACAAAATCAAATTCTTCGGACGATTACTGCAGCTCCATGGTACATAAAAAACTCACGAACTCATAAGGATCTCTGTGCTCCTCTTGTAAAAGATGAATTTTCAAAGTACGCAATAAGGTATATCAGAAAATTGGAGCTTCACCCAAATCCTGCACGCAATGTACTTAATTTAGAACTCCACTCTCGGTTGAGAAGGAGATGACTTTACCGATATTGATCGTGCAAAATAAAACATTTTTGTCTAGCATTAGCTGGACTTAATTAATTTTATGTATTTAGTATTAAGATTTGAATACTTATTGTTAGTTCACTTTGTGAAGATTCAATAAATAAATGAATGAAAAAAAAAAATTTAATTCGGCTGGCAAGGCAACCACATCGATACTACCAAAAGGGTAAAAAAGACAAACGATTATTTTTAACGACAACAATTAAAAAAACGACATGAGTTAAAAACCATCGTAAAGATGTACATAGGCCATTCGGAAACTTCTTAGCCTATCAATGAAAGAGAATAGTTAGTTTTTCAAAAATATTTTTATTTTTTAATATAATCTCCTGAAACTTCAATACACTTAGTCCAACGCTTTTCTAGGAACTCTATCCCTTTATTAAAATAGTTTTCCTCAAGTTCTTCAAAATAGTGGTTTACAACTGTAATTGCATCTTCATTTGAGGTAAAACGCTTGCCAGCAAGGAATTTTTTTCAGATTTGGGAACAGGTAAACGTCACTGGGAGAATTATGTGGGTGGTCAAGCAACTCGTACTTTAATTCGTTGATTTTAGCCATTGTTGAAACACTCTTGTGCGCTGGTGCGTTGTCTTGATGAAAAATTATTTTTTTGTGTTGTTAGCCAAGACGCTTTTCTCAAATTTTTATATTTAATTGATCCAAAAGGTTGCAATAGTACTCTGAATTTATTGCTTTACCCTTTCGCAGATAGTCAAGCAATAAAATAACTTTGAAGTCCCAAAAAACCGTAGCCATAACCTTACCAGCCGATTGAATTGTGTTTGCCTTCTATGGGGCACTTCCTCCAGCTTCAGTCCATTGCTGTCTCTGGAGTACAGTGGTGGATCCATGTCTCATCAGTTATGAAACGGCGCTTAAAATTCAATTTATTTCGCTTAAAACAATCCAAACAAGTTTGAGAAATGTTCATTCGTATACGTTTTTGGTCGACTGTTAACAAATGCGGCGGCACCCATCTTGCATAAAGCTTTTTCATCTGTAGTTCTTTATGCAAAATTAAATGGACTCGATCATTTGAGATGCCCATGATATTAGCTATTTCACCCACTTTTATTCGTCGATCATTTAATACCATATCATGCAGTTTGGCTACAATTTTCTGTTGTTGTTGCTGTTTTTGGACGTCCACTACGTGGTTCATCTTCAATGCTTGTACGACCACGTTTAAATTCAGTTGCATATGAAGGAGCACTTTCACCTAACACATTCACCATATCATTACACGTTAATAAACAATGTTACGCTACACAGCTCCAGAATGCGGAATATTGGTGACTATTTATTTGACCAATAATTTCCATCAAAAATCATCATGAGTGATGAGGCCCATTTCCATCTTAGCGGGTACGTAAATAAGCAAAACTTACGCTTCTGTGGCACTGAAAATCCGCGTGTAGCCCACGAAGAGCGATTACACCCGCTCAAAGTCACTGTATGGTGTGCTGTTTTCGCTGGAGGAGTCATCGGATCTTTTTTCTTCGAAGTCATCGCGGACAAAACGGTTACTGTGAATGGTGAGCACTATAGAGCATGATCAACGAGTTCTTTTTGCCGCAACTTGATGAATTGGGATTGGAAAACATGTGGTTCCAACAGGACGGTGCTACGGTACACACTGCACGTGCCATAATTAATATGCTGAAGGATGCATTTACCGGGCGCTTAATCTCCCGTTTTGGTGATTTGCACTGGCCAGCAAGATCGCCTGATTTGACCGCTGCAGACTTCTTTTTGTGGGGCTTTTTGAAGTCACGGGTTTATGTCAACAAGCCTCAGATTCTTGGAGCTCTTAAAGACAATATCCGTCAAGAATGTGAGGACCTATCACCGGACGTTTTGGCCAATGTGATGGCAAATGCTATAAAAAGGGCTCAAATGACAATCAACTGTGGCGGCGGCCATTTACATGACATCGACATGATGTAAAAAAATTAAAAGACCAAATAAAAATAATCCACAAGAAGAATCAAAGTTCTTCATTTTTTTTTTAATTACAGCCAAAAAACATCGGAAGGTTATTTTTGCGCCACCCTGTACATATTGCTAAGTAAGTGACTGACATTTTACTTTTTTTTTAAATCGTTAAGTTAAATGAACTTTTCATCAATTAATCATTTTCTTAATACCTCTGCTTCCATTTATCAAGCCAACTATAAAATTATCATCTCCGAAACGCTTTGCAAACTCAATTGCCGTTTCCATTTAATATTTCACCAGATATAGGCAAAGGTATAGATAGATAGATGTTTTGGCTTCTAGCTGCCGAAAACCAATCGAGGGCTGCTTGGTCGACATTTCTGAATTTTGGAGATCTAACTCTTTTACTACATAACCGAAATCCACATTCAATCGATTTAATAATTGATTCCTTAGTTTTGAAAATTTATCAGCTGCTTCCTTTTTCTTTAATCCATCTTCGACGTCTTTTATAAGTTTATATTTTTCTTTAATTTTAAAACACGTGTAGTTGCCATAATAATAAAAAAAAAACGATTTCAACATTTATCATCTAGGCCGAATTATGCATAGAATTGATACTTACGCAAACAAAAAGAAACCTATGTGAAACCGCCCGAGAAAAATAAACCTCAATAGCAATTACGAGTAAAATATACAAACAAGCCAGCCCAAGCAACAAAAGAGATCAAAACATACAAATTATAACTAAAACAAAAAACCATATAAACAAGCAAAATTCCTCGAGTTCATGTGTGTTTTTTGTTCGAGTTATGGAGAACTTCGACTCATGGAAGTTCGAGTTACAGAAGGCAAATTGTATGTGACTTGTTCTTTTAACGATATTGCCAATTAAATTAGTGCGAGTTAGAGAAAATTCGAATTAGAGAAGTTCGAATTATGGAAGTTCGACTGTATTTTCAAACTTTTCGCGATTTATATCGAGCTTTCTTAGAGACCGCACTATACGATTTGTTATAGATGGGGTCTCATCAAACGAGTTCAAGATTAATTCAGGGGTACCGCAAGGCTCCGTTCTTTCTCCTACCCTATTTCTTATTTTCCTCAACCACCTTCTTTATCAAACTGTCAACCCTATCCACTCTTTCGCGGATGGCAGCAGCATTTGTCACTCGTACTCTTTTAGTTATAGGCCTAGCCTGTCAGAGATCGCTGCCCAGAGGCTAAATATGAATGATTCATTGAACAATGATCTTCTATTAATCTCCGAGTGGGGTTGTAAAAACAGAGTCTCCGTAAGGCCCAATGCTGTTTATTAACACACAAAGAAACGACCGCAGATGCTGCTTCATCTGTACTCATGGATGGTGTAAATATTGAGGAATCGGATGCTCTTGATGTTCTGGGATTGAAAATACAGTGTGATGTTCGCTGGAATGATCACATTTTTCATGTTTCTAAAGAAGCATTCAAGTGCCTCGGCTTTTTGAAACGGTGTAAGATGTACTTCACTCCATCCGACATCCTTACTATTTATACCATCTACATCCGACCGAAGATGGAATACAACGCTCATGTTTGGGCCGGTACCTCAAAGTCTATTTTGGGGTTACTCGACCGTGTGAAGGAGGGGGCGAATAAGCTCATCGGTGACAGTAGGGTATCCAACTCTATTGACTCACTGGAGCATCGACGCAGTGTGGGGTGCGTTACTCTGTTCTATCGTTACTACAATGGATTTTGCTCTGACGTGATTATGGATCTTGTTCCCGGATCTCGCACATTTTTACGAAGCACACATGCATCGTCCAGAGCTCATCTATTTGTGGTCGATTGCCCAGGTAATCGTACTACGCATTACAGAGAGAATTCGTTTCTCAGCCGAATGCTTCGTCTGTGGAATATGTTGCCAGCAGACGTGTTTCCTGTCTGTTATAATGTTCGAAAGTTCAAGTGAAATGTTCACAAACACTACTCCCTCTTTCCCCCTCCTCATAACCTATTTTCCTAGTTCCGGTACAATGCACTGCATACGTAGGGGTCATCCCCTGAGTACTGGTCCAAGACAAAAAAAAAAATAAAAAAATGGAATTTGCTTACTATGATATATTTAAATTTTAAAATTTTATGAGAATATGTGCACAAACAGTGTTTTGAGTCTATTGAAAATTTAAACATTTTGAGTTAATACCTTCTTGCTGATCAAGTGCGACATATGTTTGCTTGGCTGTGTATAATGTTTGCCGCTTTATGTTGTTTGCATGGATGCGTGTGTATACTTTAAAAAAACAGGTCAACGAATCGCACAATGGGCTAAAAGTGCCGCAAATTTGTAAAAATATATTTTTATCGTGTACAAACAACTGAGGTTATAACAATTGCATATATGTGGCAAGCATTAACATATTTAAAGAGCTCGGTGGCTGAGTTGGTTAAGCGGCTGTATTAAAAATACATCATGTTCACATGATCCCCAGTTCGAGTCCCAGTAGGTGCTGATGAGTAGTGTAGCAACTACGAAAAAGCTGGTTGTCCCTCAGCTATATGGTATTAAATTATTTTTTCTGTTCTTCTTTGGTCTTATTGTTTCACAGCAATTATTGTTATAATTAAAAATAATCCTTTTTCTTGACTGAAGTTGGACTCGAACTCACAACTAGTTAGTTAATATCGTACATATGCATATAACTAAAAGTTAACTTATTAATTATATAAATAATATGTTTATATTAATTTATTTGTATTCATCTGGCATCGTGATAACATTGATACTAATAATAGAGATAGGAGGGGCAAATCAGCTTTTTGGCAACGACAGTTTAAACAAGTAAAGCTTTAAACACATAGACGACAGCAGACAGCAAGCAGCAATCTGTCAAAAATAAAATAAATGTGTTTAAGTGCACACGATTATTTTAACGACATCACAGCAGCACGACTTCACAACATCATTTGCTGCTACTGCCAACTTAGATTAATTTCTATTTTCGTAAGCAGCAAAAAGTAAATGCAGTGCTGCCACTATAAATTGACAGCAATAAGAACTAAATTTTTTTTTGAAATATTTAATCGAAATAAACATCACATAAATAAAATAAACAAATAAATTGATTAGTTTTTACAGTTTTACATGATATTTTTACGTTTTCAGTCAGTAATTTTAATTCTATTCATGTAAAATATATATGTGGCACCTCTGAAATTTGCTTTGTTTAAATACACATAGTGCTGCTGCTGTCTTGAAAATAATTATGTTGCTGATGAGACGGCAGCATTTGAAGCTAACATCATTTGTAATCGTGAAGTTGTGAAGTGTGCTATCGTCTAAGTGTTTAGAGCTTAAAAGTGTGGTATATTCGGCTGGTGGGAATCTAAAATACCCTTCACGATAGTCACGTATATGTATAGTATATATTACAAATTTAAACTAAATATGCTCGGATATATATGAACCGATATCGGGGAAAAATATTTTTCGCTTGTCATCACTATTCCAAAAAATAAATCTTTCATGAACACTTTCATGGAAAACTTTGTTAAGCTATATCTCGGGTATATATGGACCGATATCAGAAATTTTCATTTTACATTCATATGTCATTTTCCATATTTATATAACCTTATTTCATAACCAAAACTGCTTTTGAGCAAACAAAGTTGTTTCAGTTCGCTTACGCGACATTTTCATGAAAAAATCGATTTGGGCTATATCTCGGGTATATATGGACTGATATTTTTTTGCCTTTTAGTCACTATGCCTAATGAGAGTGTGTGAAGTTTGAAGCAAAACAAAAAATTTTTATTTTCAAAAATTTTCATACAAAATTGCAAAAAAAAATGGCTTTTTTCGGTAATTTGAATATGTGAACCGATATTACTGAATTTCAATAGCAAACCCACGAATAGATGGGTTAAAAAAAAGGTGAAAGAAGTCTAATGGTTTTCGCAGAAACGGTATTTCAACAGCGGACAGACGGACATCGCTTAATCGACTTTTCCCATAATTCTAATTCAGGATTTATATATACTTTATAGGGTCGCAAATAAAAACTGTAGAAATTACAAACGGAATCATAATCTTATGTATATATATATATATATATATATATATATATATATATATATATATATATATATATATATATATATATATATATATATATATATATATATATATATATATATATATATATATATATATATATATATATATATATATATATATATATATATATATATATATATATATATATATATATATATATATATATATATATATATATATATATATATATATATATATATATATATATATATATATATATATATATATATATATATATATATATATATATATATATACTTGTTGAGAGGGCTATAGGCCGAGCCAGCAATTTCCCTGGGGATTTTGAACAAAGTACAAAGCGTAACAAAAGACTTGATTTATTACGCTTTGTACTTTGTTCAAAATCCCCAGGGAAATTGCTGGCTCGGTCTATAGCCCTCTCAACAATTTTAAAATTCTTTTTGGTAGGGAAATCTCTGGAAATTTAGTTCTTTTGGTTATATTTAAGAAGTTTTGAACCGCCTCGTGATTAAGTCTTTACAAAAATGGCGAGGGCGGTAGAACGTTTTTTTACAATTAAACTTTTATTACGTAACTCTAATTATTTTTTACGGTGTTTAAATGGTGCTGCCAGATTACACGCATTTCATTATGGCGATTTTGGAAGTTGCGTTAACAATACCCTTTACACTTTTGTGAAGGGTATAAAAAGCATGGCTGCACAATGGCTTAGACAAGATACAAACTCGTAAAAATATTGGAAAAAATTGCCATATATACAATCAAAAATTCCAAAATTTCCAAAGTCTACTGATGATTAGGGTAGTTTCTATGAAATGTCGAGATATAGATAGCTAGGAAACATAGAAAACAAGCTATTTATAATTTTTTATTGGTATCAATGTTAGAAGCTAAAATAGCGAATAAAAACTCAATTGATTAAATTTTTGCTTTAATTTTCTTTATTTTTTTTTTAATTTTGTATTTTAATAAATTTTTAATTATACATTATTTTGTGTTAATTCTATAGATTATTATATTTTATTAGTATGTATGTACTCGTATATGCAATTACGTTTGAATATTTATGTTGGGTGTGTGTTTGGATTGGGCGATAAGCTTAATACAATTGATCTCTTTTTTCTTTTTTTTTTTTTAATACATACATGTTTTAAAACTAAAAAAAAATACACAGATTTTTATTTATTTATTTAAGATATTTTCTTTTGTTACAAACCATTTTAAAACTACGCTTGCAGATTTATTTCTAAGAAATTTTAACTTATATCATAATTTTGTTATATAGAAAGAATGTTTTAATAATTATAAGAAATTAAAAAAAAAAATCATAAAATAAATGTTTACAAAAGGCCAATTTAGTTAAGCCCATTTAGGAAAAGTTTTGTGAGTTTTCATTAATTTTTATTTTACATTAAAAACATTTACGAGTAAGGCTTTTACAAGAACAATGCATTCAGATTTTCGAAGGGGAGGGATGGAATATGTTTTTCTTATTACAATTATTAAGTTCTAAAAAATCATTTGATTTTTTTCTAATTTGTTTACACATATTAATTAGTTTTACCCATTTTTTTAAAGAAATAATTTATAAATGAAATGAATTACCGAATAACTCGAACCAGCATTTAAAGCTTAAACTCATGATGATTTTTGTGGGTTTAAGTGTCATCGATTCTACTTTCGAATAACCTTGACAAACTGTTACCTCTGGGCAACCCAACAAACAAAATAATTATAGTAGTATGGCAACTATTCTCGGTTGCTGAAAAGTTATTGATAGTTATATTTTGACATATTAGCAACCAAAATTTTCGTAAACAATAAATTTTTTTTATGAAAAATAGTAGTGCTGTTTAACTTGAAAGCAAAAAAATTAAAATTATTTATTTGATCAATGGAAAAACATGCATAATGCGGCATCTATTAGAAAGCGGTTAAGGGATGCTCCTAGTCCTATAGATTCCCATTCTGTGATGTAAATAAATATCATTTCTGGCATAAATTTTAGTAACTACGTATTCATGAGTGTTTCTGTCTTCCTAAGAATGCTGTGGTAAATTTCGTGGAAATTTTAAAGAATGTCCATCTAGTTAGTTGTATGCAGATGTCTTTTGTTTTGGGCTATTTCCTTTTTTAAATTTGTTTTAAAATGAACCAATACTATCGGCCATACGAGTAAATCGGGTGTATGAACTGTTGGACCAATACTATTTAATTTTTATGAAATACTAGGGCGGTTCAGAAACTTCTTAGCCTAGCACAAAAAGTGCGGTATAAACAGAAAAAAGTGTTAAGTGTTTTGGAAACTTCCATCTCTGCTATGAACATATGTTAAATTTTGTTTCGATCTGGTAACTCCTACATATAGAAACAGGTGTTCACAAAAGACGCATCCGCATTTTTTTTTCAATGGAAATTCGTGGTGTCATGAAATATTTACATAAAAAAGGTTTATCGGGAGAAGAAATTCATAATGATATGGTGAATGTGTTAAATGTGTTAGGTGAAAGTGCTCCTTCATATGCTACAGTAAAAAATTGAGTTGCTGAATTTAAACGTGGTCGTACAAGTGTTAAAGATGAACCACGTAGTGGACATCCAAAAACAGCAACGACAACAGAAATTCTAGCCAAAGTGCATGATATGGTATTAAATGATCGACGAATAAAAGTGGGTGAAATAGCTAACATCATGGGCATCTCAAATGATCGAGTCCATTTAATTTTGCATGAAGAACTTTCTGCAAGATGGGTGCCGCCGCATTTGTTAACAGTCGACCAAAAACGCATCAGAATAAACATTTCTCAAGCTTGTTTGGATCGTTTTAAGCGAAATAAAATGGATTTTAAGCGTCGTTCATAACTGTTGATGAGACATGGATCCACCACTATACTCCAGAGGCAACAATGGACTGAAGCTGGAGGAAGTGCCCCAAAGAAGGCAAAAACAATTCAATCGGCTGGTAAGGTTATGGCTGCGGTTTTTTGGGAATTCGAAGTTATTTTATTGATTGACTATCTGCAAAAGGGTAAAACAATAGATTCAAAATACTATTGCAACCTTTTGGATCAATTAAATGTACAAATTCAAGAAAAACGTCCTGGCTTACAACACAAAAAAATAAATTTTCATCAAGACAACGCACCAGCGCACAAGGGCTAAAATCAACGAATTAAAGTACGAGTTGCTTGACCACCCACCTAATTCTCCTGATTTACCTCCCATTGACTTTTACCTGTTCCCAAATCTGAAAAAAATTCCTTGCTTGCAAGCGTTTTACCTCAAATGAAGATGCAATTACAGTTGTAAACCACTATTTTGAAGACCTTCAGGAAAACTATTTTAATCAAGGGATAGAATTGCTAGAAAAGCGTTGGACTAAGTGTATTGAAGTTTCAAGAGATTATATTGAAAAATGAACATATTTTTAAAAAAACTAACTATTCTCGTTCATTGATAGGCTAAGAAGTTTCCGACCCGCCCTCGTATAACCCGTAGTTGAATCAAGTAGTCCGTACTTGAATCAAGTAATCCGTACTTGACTTAACGTACTGTACTTACCGTACTTTTGTTACCGCGTATTGGCATTATATTGCATGAGTATTTGACTAAGAGAAAGCTCTGTTCCAAGTGGGTGGCGCGTTTGCTCACTGTTGACCAAAAACGAGCTTGTATTTATGATTCTGAGCAATGTTTGGCCATGTTTAAACGTAACAAACCGGAATTTTTGCGTCGACTTGTGACAATGGATGAAACATGGATGCACCACTTCACTCCGGAAACAAAACGATCGTCATCTGAGTGGACTGCAACTAGTGAATTTAGTCCAAAGCACCCGAAAGCCCAACAATCGTCTAGAAAGGTTGTGGCCTTGGTATTTTGGGATGTGCGTGGTGTAATATTCATCGACTATCATTTACAGTGAATATTATATAGCGTTGTTGGAAGATTTGAAGGCCGACATTGCAAAGAAACGACCGCATACGGCAGAGAAAAAAATGTGGTTTCATCAAGACAACACAGCGTGTCACAAGTCAATCAGAACAATCGCAAAACTGCATGAATTGAGCCGTATTCCTCAAATTTGGCTCCCAGCGACTACTGGCTGTTTGCAGACCTGAAAACAATGCTCACGGGTAAGAAAAATCCCACGAATGGGGAGGTTATCGCTGTAACTGAGGCCTAAAAAGGCCTTTTGAGGAAAAAGTTAAATCGTTCTATAAAAGTGGTATTGAAATGTTGGAGAGACGCTGAAATGATTGCGTTACTCTTGATAGAGATCACGTTGATGAATAAAGCTAATTTTAAATCAGCCCATGTAGTATGTTTTTCATTAATACCAGCTTGTCTCGGATGAACCGGTACTTTCTATTTCTTAGTCTTTTTAAGTAACATATTGGCGGAACTTTATTTTACTTTTGACCCCTCAAAATATTCAAGTCCATTAGCTTTTGCTGGTGGTTGGAATATAGGATAGCCTTGACCTGTAGTGAATATATCAGTTGGAGCAAAAAGCTTTAGTTGCTCGGCAAATATTTTCAACGTTGCATCTTATGTAAGCAGAAGGTTTTTTTTAATACAAAAATAAACACAAAAACTGCGAAGCTTTTTTGTTTGTCTGCAGTAACCACCCAGGGTCCGAGGCAGGAATCGAACCTGCGACCTAGAGACTGTTGGTCGAGTACTCTACCAAATCAGTCATCGAGGCACCCCTCAGGCTCAACGTCTTTGAACGTATATTATACGATTACCATATAAATATTTCAACCCATTTATCAATGAGCTTGAAATATGTAATGTTTTTGCCACGAGCATGTTTCCTATAAATAAAATTTTTACACAATCATCCTATTATCTCCAATTTTCTTGTACTTCATCCACACAGTGTTCCATTATCATATACATATGTATATTTTCTGCTTTTGCTCATTCATTATACCAAACAATACAATAAAGCAAAACATTTTTATGGTTTATTTGCTTAAGAACTTGTATTTCACGTTGTAGATTTTGTTTCAGACATTTGGCATAGCGCGAAATTTTCGTTTAGTTAAAATTTTCATGGCTAATCTTAGGTGTGTTCATTTACTTTACTAGTAAAAATTAGCAACGAGAGAATAACCAGAAAATTTTCAAAATTACTCTCAAAAATGTGAAAAAGTAAATGAACACTTTAAGCTGGATTCACCCATTGTTTCCGTACAAAATTTTTGTCCGGACAAAATTTTTTTTATATGTAGTTTGACGTCTTTCTTCTTGAGAGAGAGAAAATATTTTTTACGAACAACTCCCAACTTGAATTGGTTTAATTTTATACTGGGTGGCCCAGAAAGACCGAAGTGGTGTGAATTCCTTATAACTTTTTTATTATAATTTTTTTTTTCTTTTCTTTTCAGTATTTTGTAAAGAAGACTTGGATAATTTATAATGGAGCAATACACAATTGAACAACGTGCCCAAATTGTTGAAATTTACTTTTCAAATCAACGGTCCATTGTGTTGACTCAGCGTGCATACCGTCGTCAATTTAATGTGCGGGTTGCACCCTCTCAGTCAACAATAAACCGTCTGGTTGCAAATTTTCGAGAACAAGGAGCAGTAAGGAACCTTCCTGGTCCCGGCAGACACCGAACTGTCCACACGGCTGACAATATTCAAGTGGTACAGGAGAGTATTCGGGAGGATCCAGAAACATCAACCAGGAGACGTTCGTCACAACTGGGCCTCTCAAGGACGTCGCTGCAGCGAATTTTGCACACCATAGGATTGTTTCCATACAAAATTCAACTTGTCCAAGAATTGAAACCAACAGATTACCAGCAACGACTTGACTATGCAATTTATTTCCAGCAAAAAGCACAAGAGAATCCAAATTTTATTCATAGCTTAATAATGAGTGACGAAGCCCATTTTCAATTAAATGGGTTCGTTAACAAGCAAAACTGTAGGATATGGGCTACGGAAAACCCGAGAGTACTTCATCAACGACAATTGCACCCAGTTAAGTGTACCGTTTGGTGCGGTGTTTCTTCAGAAAGGATCATTGGCCCATTTTTTTTTGAAAATGAACAAGGTGTCGCCATTTCCGTCAATGGTGATCGATATCGGGCCATGTTGCAAAATTTTGTAAGGCCAGCCGTGGAAAACCATCCGCAAATATGGTTCCAACAGGATGGAGCCACAGCGCACACTGCGAGGGCCACAATGACTCTTTTACGCGACATCTTTGGTGAAAGAATAATTTCTCGTAACAGCAATTTTAATTGGCCTCCGCGTTCCCCGGATTTAACCGCTCCAGACTGTTTTCTTTGGGGCTATTTAAAAGGAAAAGTTTATGTTAATAAGCCTAGGACTATTGAGGAGTTAAAAACCAATATTCGAGAAGAAATTAACAACATACCACCGGAAGTTTTGCGAAAGGTCATGGAAAATGTGTTGGAAAGAGCACATTTGTGCGAAGCAGAATATGGCCACCACTTGCGGGATATCATTTTTAATAACTAATCCAAAAATATTCCCCATAAATTTAATGTATTTAAAAAAAAAAAAATTAAAAAAATATCTCTTAAATAAAAAGTTATAAGCAATTCACACCACTTCGGTCTTTCTGGGCCACCCTGTATTTTGTCTGGACAAAATTGAAATGAGATGCCAATAGGATACATTTTTTCATACAAAATTGTATTGAGTTGCCCCATCGAATAAAAAATTTACATAGTAATTAAATATTCGTATTATTTGATCTTGTTTATATATTTTTTTCCTAAAGATCTTTATAGTAATTTTATTCTGATGAAATTTCAATAGTGGCTACCATTTGATATATGTATGTATATACATAGTTTTAATAGTTATTCAAAAATAAATAATAATTTTAATATGGAAATAAATGAACTGATTGCCCAAAAACTTATTGAAAAAATGAAAAAGCCAGAAGGAGAGTGTATGTACGATGTAATGTGTAAAAATAACCAATTGCTCTTCTTTGCTTTAAGCCTTTTCACTGCAACTCTTTTTAATTTTTTTATATATACTATGTACTTGGCTAATAATAATGCTTTATGTACATATTTCAATGGCCATAAGCAAAAGCAGTTTTCTTTTTTCCATTATTATCACACAATATTTACTAATAATTGAGAATATGTAAAATACGCCAGAAAATAAACCAAAATAATAACAAGCAGTACTGCCACCTTGCAAAACTAATAGATTTTGTTTATATATGGCAGCTCTGATTGTGCTGCAGAAAAAGGCCGAGGCACATAGAATCCGTCGTACTTTGTCCGTCTTCTTTTTCAACTGACATCAACGTACACGAAGTATGAAGCTGGCACAATCAGTACTTTGTTAGCGGATATAAAATCAACTGCACTTTACTTTAATTTGATTAAAATTTTTGAATTTATATTTCAGACACAGCCCAAAAAATCTAATACAATTTTTTTTTTCAATTTATTTAATTTTTGAACAAAAAATTATATCAAATTATGCAAAAACTATTACTAGATAGTTGTCAAAGTTCTCAACGTACGTTAAAAGTTGAAAATTGCTCAACTTTAATACTTTGCGTTGACGGAGAAGTACGGAATGTGACAAAGCTCATAAGAATACATGCATTTCAACGTACATGGTACAACGGATTCTATGTGCCTCAGCCTTTAAGGCCTCATTAGTTTTTACTTTCTGTTGCCATCTGTGATGCTCATTTCTGTAGCAAATATTTTACAATTACTTTTTCCGTGAAAATATTCAGTTGCTTTTTACAGTAGAGCATAAATAAAAGAAAAACATTGGAATGAAGAATAAAATATGTACATAAATATTCGCCCTTATTGTGTTAGGCGTTTTTATGACGGAAAGACTGGCGTTTTTGAAAAATGAAACCGTGATTGGCGAAAAACACTAATGAATACGATAACGCCATTAAAATACTACCGTGTATGGCATATATGTCTTTCAAAAGGGAGCAAATTTGTCGTCAAAGTATTTTCTCACGACAAATAATTAAAATGGGATAAAATAAAAAAATATCAAAAATAAAAATATGAGTTCTCTATTTTTTACATATGATTGCAGTTACATTTTCTCATTTGAAGTATTTATTTATACACATATGTATGCTTAAAAAAATAAATAGTAAAGTAGCGTGAGACACCGCTTGCGATAATTTAAATTATATTGGTCAACCATCCCGTTCCGTGGATGGTTGTTCGAAGGCGTGGGCTGATGTGTTTGTATGAACATATTATGTTAAAAACCATTAATAATACATTATTTTTTAATTTATTTTTTGTCAGGAAACGCAAATATTTTCACTTGAAGTCTCAACTGCTTTTTTTTATAGAATTCATTTAATGTTTGAATTTATATGGGCACATTCATAAACATTTAAATGAATTTGAAATATTTTTTAGTTCAAAAATTCCATTCACAATTTTTCTAAAAATCATTTCAAATACATTTTAATTTTGTATAAATATTCACAATAGAATTCAGAGGATGAGTAGAATGTAACACATGTTCACAAGATTTATTTGCACAAATTAAATGAATAATGTCAAAATTTTTGTTACTATTTTTATGTTTTTTCGATATTTATAAACATTTGTTTAGTACTTCTTTAACAGGATGCTTCATAATCATTTAGTTTAGCATAATCTTTTACATTATGATTCATTTACAAAATGTTACTTGTCGAAAGTTTTAGACGGTACCATAAGAGTGTAAATGCGTCAGCTACTACGAGAGCTGTCGTTTTACGACTATGCCAAACACAATAAGGGTGATTATCTTGTGTGAAAACACAAAAATAGGAACACATTAATAATTTAGAAATAGCAGTTTGATTACTATTTCTAAATTCTCACAGAAGTTTATGACACTTCTTATACAATATATAATTTATTTTTTGACCATCTTTAATTGAAACAAATTTTTTTAGCTTTCCACAAAAAAAATGTATTCTTTCGAATAAAAAATTAATGTTTTCATACCTGAAAAAAGTAAAACATACACATGTCTGGCCGTCACTTAAAGTTGAATTCTATTTTCAACAGATTAGTCCGCAACAGAACAGAACGAAAAAGCAAAAACAAACCATGCTCATATAGTTTATATTGAACAGAAACAAAACAGCTGACTCAGAACGGAATAGAACATATAAACTAATTCTGCCTTTAAGCTCCTTTTAGTGTTTTCAATTAACGGAGAGAAGGAAACAATAAATACACATCATATTCGAGTTTTGTTCATAATTGGAGAAAGGTGAAAAAACTCCCATGGAATTTTTATTTGTAATTGCGCTGATAATATTAGAAATAAAATATTTGCTACAGAAAAGAACGTCACAGAACGGCAACTGAAAGTGAAAGCTAATCAACACTTATGGAATAATTTTTCATTTAAAAATCTACGGAGAGTTTCGGTTTTTTGTGAAATATTTTGAAGTTGAAAAAAATATAAAGAAAGTATTGTGTAAATTATAGCTCGATTATCGGTAGCAATCGAACTTTAGTTGCGTTACCAGCTGCTTAAAAAGGCATTACAGATGGCAACTAAATCTGGCAACCAAAATTGCTATTCTCAAGTAATTTTTGCAAACACAAATTTTTGGTTACTGTATGGTTTTTGAAAGCAAAATAGACTGAAAAAAAAAATAGTAAATTAAATTGAGTGTTATACTCGTATAACAGTCAATACTAAAATTACCAAACTGAACAATTATTTTTTACACGCACATCTGAAAATGGTTAAAATTACAATTTGACATCCTTGTAGAAGCAATGGAAGTTAACACTTCGAGAAGTTCGGACATTTAGAAAAGGTAAAGCAGCTGCGGATCTAGTTTGGGCCATTGGAGTAGTGTTTTGTCTTTCGTTCTGTATATACGTGTTTTTCATTGTCGTTCGTGTTTTCTGTACTTATACTTATGTTTATTATCAACTTCTAAAAAAACGAAATTACACCGGAATAGGTAGAGTTTTGTTTTTCATCTTATGTGCACGTGTTTTATTATTATTATATTATGTTTTTACTGCCGTTTGCTTTTTCTCTATTTGTTATTATTAATATCTTTTTTATGTTTCACCTTTGTATTTATTACCTTACGGTGTGCGCGGTGTTGAACTAATTTTTGTTATTCTGAGCAGTGTCGAAGGTGTATACACTGGGCACTGATATGTTTTAACTAATTTTATTTCAACATTTTAAATGCTGTGATAATGTTTGCTTTGATCGTTCCGTATGTTAAGTTCACACTCCTCCTTCTCATAATCTATTTTCCTAGTTCCAGTACAATGCAATGCATATCCCCTGAGCACTGGTCCAAGATAAAAAAATATATGTCAGGAAAGTTATATAGTATTGCCCCACTAGTTCGTACACCCGAAGAATGGCAGAGGGTATGGGTTCATTTTAAGGTAAAGTTGAAAAATGAAATGCGCCCAAAACAAAAGAAATTTGAAAGCAACTGGAGGAGGTCATTCTTTAAAATTCCTACGAAATACACCACCGCATCCTTAGAAAGGCAGAAATAACCTTAAAGCTGAAAAACACACGGATATGTAGTTACCAAAACTTATCCCCTATATAGTATTTTCTTACACCACAGAGCACGAGTCTAAAAGATTAGGGAGGGCATCGCTTAATCGTTCCATATCATATTAATTTTAGCTCTTCAGCTAAAATGCTAGTTTTTTTACAAAACAAAAAAATATTGTTTACAAAAATTATGATTGCTAATAAGTCTAAATATTACCATCGATAACTTTTCAGCGCTTGAAAATAGTTGCCATACATAATACAATTTTTTTTGTTAGTTGGGTTGCCCACAGACAATGCAACTAAAGTTCGGTTGTTATCAATAATCGATAAAATTTTAATTAGAAAACTAGTGTAACAATGCAGGGGGGTAACTCTCTACTCATTCACCTTTACTGTGTTTAGCGTTTTTATGGCGAAAGACGGGCGTTTTTGAAAAATGGTACCATGGTTGGCGAAGAACGCCAGTGAATACGACAAATTTCAAATCTATTACAAAAACGCCATTAAAATGCTACCGTGCTTGGCGTATTTGCCTTTAAAAAGGAAGCAAATTTGTCGTCAACGTATTTGCTCATGACAGATAACTAAAATCTGAAGAATAAAATAAAAAAATATCAAAAATAAAAATATGAATTCTACTTTCTCCATTTTTTACATGTGATTGCTGTTACATTTTCTCATTTGAAATGCGTATTTATTTATACATGCATATTAGATTTAGATTTATTATATTAAAAAAAATAAATAGTGAATCGGCGGGACAACCAGTTTGCGAAAATTTAAATGGTCCACCATACCGTTGCGTGGAGGGTTGTACGAAGGCCTGGACTGATTTTAAACATATGTGAACAAACATTTATAATACAATATTTTCTAACATATTTTTTTTGTTAGAATACAAATATATTTTCATTTGCTGCTGTCTCAGCTGCTTTTTATAGAATTAGTTTAATGTTTGCTTTTCCACTTTATACATGTCAAATGTAACACAAGATTTCTACAAAACTTATTTGCACAATATCAAAAAAATATTACTATTTTTATTCTTTTTCTTATTTATAAACATTTGTTTGGCACTTCTTTAACAGGATGCTTCATAATCATTTAGTTTATTATAATATTCTACATTGATTCATTTACTAAATTTTGCTTGTCGAAAATTTTAGACGGTAGCATAAGAGTGTAAATGCGAAAGCTACTACGGGAGCTGTTGTGATTCTCTCTCCACATTTACCTTGATGAAAAATTTGCCGCTTTTGGAGTTCTGAGAACCCAATTTCTTTTTTATTTTTATCTCGGACCAGTCAATAGAGTTGGATACCCTACTGTCACCGATAAGCTTCTTCGCCATCTCCTGCAGACGGTGGAGTAACCCCAAAATAGACTTTGGAACACCGGCCCAAACATGAGATGATGCATAAGAAAAATATTTCGTAATCGTAGAATTGGTACCCTGCACTGCGTTTTCTTATTTTTCTTTCGCATTTAATTTTTCCATTTCGCACATTTTATTTTATCATTCTTCGCTATTTTTGGTTTTTTTACATTTGTACATCGGGCTTTAGTTCAAGTTTTTCCTTTCTTAAGTTTTTTATTAGGTATCAGTTTTGCTTCATTTTCAAACTAGTTCGCAAAAAAGTTTCCGCAAACGGCACAAAGTACCAAATTATACTCTTATCGCATTTACCTTCCGCATCGCAATAGAGAGTAACCCCCCAAAACACCATTCTGGTTGAAATAATACATTCGGCGCAATCAAATTCATTCATTCATTTTTACGGAATCACTATATAATGAAACGTGAACATTAACGCCGAGGGTGAATTTTACTTTTAAGCGTTCACTGAAACATGTTTTTTATATGTAGTTTCACTTTTCCCTTTTGGAGGGAGAGTTAAAGAGAGTTAACTTTTTTTTGAACCAATTGAAATGTATATATTCAGCCTTATTACGGTTCTCGTAAGCCTTTAAAAATATCGTTTGTACTCTATGGTACTACGTTTCTCGAAAACCATAAAAGTACAACCCTGTTAAAAATTCTTTGTACTACGTTTCTCGAAAGCCATAAAAATACAACCCTTCTTATAATTCTTTTATAATTTGTTGTACTACAATTCTCGCGTTCGAATGTCAAAAGCTCAAAAAATACTCGTAATAATTTCATATTATATAAATTTTTTTCTCGAGGCACCACCAATATTCTCATATTTTTCACAATATATACCACACTGAACTATAATGTTTTGAAAAGTTTCATAAAACTTTTCAAATCGCACGATTTGTCAAAAACTTCAAATTCAACTGTGCGACAGGCACAGTTGAATTTTTAGTACTTTTTCAGCACACATGCTTTACTTAGTAGATCGCACGATCGTGTATGATAGTGTAGCAAGGCCTTTAGAACCTACTTGTTGATGATAATTACATTAATTTTTTTAAGTTAAAAAGTAGTGAAATAAAATAAGTGCATGGTATGTTTTGGGGAATTTTAAGTAAGATCTTGTTATGTAAAATTTTAGCTTGGTAGCAACTCTAGTTAATAAAAATCCAGATCAGTAATTGAGAATAACCGAACAAGTTCGTAATCTGGGCAAACCAGCGCCCGTCATTGGTCTAAATGCAGGGTAAAGGAAGGAAATCTTAGCCATTATAGAAGTGAGCTGCTAAAAGTCAAAAAAGAAAAGTATGAATTTTACAAGAAGGAAATTAAGAAAAAGAACGAATACAGAAGTTTAATGCTACAATTGTACAAAAATATACTGTGTACTCATTTTTATAATCAGAGGATGAATATAAGGCACAACTCAACATTTTTTATTTTGTAATCACAATATAAAATATCACAAATAAATAGATATTCCGGCCTGTTCTAGAAAAGTAGTGGAATTAAAATAAAAAATGATTTGAAAAGTAAACTTTTCATTTTTGTTGTTCTGAAAAAGTAGTAGTTTGGGTGTTTTATTCTTTCGTTCGAACTGAACTTCGAAAATAAAACTTGGATAAAGGTACAAACAACTAGTACTGACACGAACCACGTTTTCAGTTTTATTTGTCTTTTTATATCAACTAGTACTGAAAAGAACCATATTTTCATTTTTTTTTTATTTTTTGCGATATGCCTTTTGCCCAAAAAACGACGTGCAAAATTTTTAATCTAATGCTTGTTTTTTTATAAGAGTAAAATTTAGTTAGGTGTATCAAATTCTCTGTCAACAACGATGACCGAAATTTTTAAGTGCAATTTTATGCAAAAATGTGGAATAGCCTGTGGATGTAAATTCAAGACATGAAAATGATGACGATGATTCACATGCGTTAGTAATTCCGTAACCGCTGTAATAAGAGATGATATCGCCAATCGACTTTAGTTAATAAAAGAATTAGAAATAGTTTTTTATATATTTTCCTTATTTTGCCTATAAATATATGTACAATTGTATCTCAAATAAATATTTCGTCATCTAACCCTCTTATTTCATTGGGATTGTAATTATACTCAGTTTTTCGGTAAAAGTTTTCATTTTCACAATGAAATTAAAAATCGTTTTCAAACTACTACTTTTTGTGTAAAAGTAGTTTCAAGAACCAGACAATTCACTGCAAATTAATATTCGAAAACAAAACACAAATGAAAAGTAAAGAGTAGAATGTAGAACACCGAAGTTTGAAATTGAAGTGATTTCAAACTATTTTCACTTCAAAGTAGAATCAAGAACATACCCGATTATATCTTTTTCCGCTTGATGTCCCAATTTCTTTTTATTATTATTATTATTATTTTTGATATTGCACAGCAAGCAGTTTATTTGTTGTATTTTATATATTTTGTGTCACTCTCTTCCTTTAATTATATTACAAAGAAAAAATTCGAGAACCAATACGACAATACTCGAATCACAATTTCGAAAACCGTAATAAGGCTAATTGTTTATTTCAGAAAAAAAAGGTAAACAAGTTTTAAACATTTTGTCATGAATTTCAACGCATCAATAGCACTGAAGCTTATTTCAGAGGTGAAAAAGCTGTCAACTTGTAAGAGTAAGACGTCTCGTTTACATAATTATATCATATGGTAGCTTTGTTCTTCCAGAACAAATGTTTCAAAAAGCTAAGTTTGGTTCGGAACACAAATTTTGTTGGGTGAATCCCGCTTAATTCGTTATACTGCACTTTAGCCAATCACTTTGAATATATCAAAAGTTGTCACTCAAGAAAAAATAAATAAAAAATTGTAAATATAATGACAGAAAAGAAAAAAAAGGACACTGATTTTTTATAAATATCATCAACTCTGCTTCTACTATTAGTTCGCTTGACTTTGTTTTGTTGGATTTATAATTATTGGACAAGGAATATTTCTAATACATATTTTACAAAACTGCTTTAATTCAAATTACTTTATAAAATTTTGATTTTTCAATTGTATATTAAGATTTTTATTATTATTTTTAACATATTTATAAATGTACGTATGTATATTTATTTATAATATTTAATTGTATTTTACTATTGAATAAATATTTATCAAAAAATACATTTTAAAAATAAAACATGCCAAAATAAAATGTACATTTTCGAAATCGTTTAGAGTAAAACAAACCCGAAACCATTTGATTATTGTTTTTAGAATGTTTTGTTTTCTTTTCTTCTATTACAAATTAAAATTCATTTGTTTTCTGTGTGAGTGTGTGTGGCTGTGTGTGTGTGTGTGCCTATCCAATTTGCTAAAGATACATATGTATCTATAGTACGGGGTATTTAAATGGCATTTATAAAGTATACGTATGTATTCGTAGCTGTATATGTGTATGTAGATAGATTTTTGTATATGTGTGTATTAGAGTGTTGCTGTTGGTATGTGTTATTTATTATAAATCTGCAGTAGTTTTTTTTATAATAAATTTTACATTTAAAATTACAAAAGAAAGGAAAAACGGGTGTGGAAAAAACAAATTAAAACAAAATAGTTTGAGAAATAACATTGATAAACATTTAAAGAAAATTAATAAGAAAAAAATAAAAAATAAAATAGAAAACCAAAATGAAGGATTGGGGGGAAAAATAATAATAAAAAATTAAACAATTATTAACAATTTGCTGATCGCAAAAATTGTTTAAACATCCTTGTTTTGTTATGCTTTCAATTAAATGTAAGCCAATTCAATTGGCAGCTGGTTTAAACATTTTTAATTATTATTATTATTTTTTTTTTTATAAAAAAAAGAAAATCTGGGGAAAGATTTGTTTGTTAAATTCTTAAATTTAAACACTTAATATTGATTTTAAATTTAAATTAATATTTAATTTTGTGCCTCGACTGTTGTTGTTGTTGTTGTAGCTGTGGATGTTGTGGTGTTGGTGTTGTTGGTTTCTATCTGGTCTTCACCTAAGACAGCTGCCGTGTTGGCAGTTGTTGGTGTGGGCGTCGGTGTTGGTGTTGTAGAGGTTGCGGGTGAGAAGCCATCTGTTTCGTCATTCGTCGCTTCGGCACTTATTGTGATGTCATTTGGAGTTTCCTGCCAAATATTATTATTAGTATTAGTTTTTCATTAAAATATTTTAGATTCTTTGTTTTTTATTGAAAATCATACATCAAATTTCAGTAAATAAAAAAAAAAAAAAAACAGCCTGTTCGGCTATATCGAATGAAAATGTATGCGAAAGAAAGCTAGTCACTCACATTCGAATCAATTTGGATTCGTCTATGTCACTATTATTCGTTCGCATGTACTTATGTATTCTAATAGAATTTTTACGCATCGTTCGAATAGAATAAAGTTGGAAAAAATTCTTTCGCCTAGAATGCGAATGAACTTATCCTTTCGACATCGGCGAACTGGCTGTAAAATTCAATATCAATCGAATTGATAAATTAGAATGTGATCGAATCGAGTTTTCATATTAAATGTAAAAGATTTTATTGAAGTTGTAAAAAGAGTTGCAACATTTGTTGACGTGAAATAACGGATGTTCGTCGGGAAGGTATACTATCACAAGGGAAACGACTCCAGGACCCAAGTGAGCTGGAGTACCTAGGCTATTTCGGCGTATCCAGCGGCCTGTCTACCTAACCTAACCTAAAGTCCAATGATTCCTCCTGACCACATTGCACACTTAACTGTCACTTTTAATGAATGCAAAGGTCACCTTAATTTGAGGGTTTTCCATTGCCCAGAACCAACTATTCTGTTTATTCACACATCTATTCAAATGTGTCTTGTCACTCATCATGTTTTTTTTTTTCATGAAAATCGATGATTGAATTTGACAAAATGTTTTAACGATTAAAACACGTTCGTTTATCGAATACCTTTCCATAATAAATTTGCCACGTGTCTACTTCACGACAGCCAAATACGAAATCTCAAGACTAATGTTTACCAAAATGGCGGCAAAACAAAGTAGTATACCTTCCCGGCAGAGACCCTGTATACAAATTATTTATTTATTTATGTTATTAGAAAATAATTACAAATTATTAATTAACTACTGTTATATTTTGTCCATAGCTACTAGGCTTTAGGTTCGACATTTGTGTAAATATATACATACATAATTTTCTAAACATGAATAAGAAGTAAATCATTAATCAGTGAACTTTTTAGTTATACATACATATGTCCGATATTAACTAACTAGTTGTGAGTTCGAGTTCAACTTCAGTCAAGAAAAAGGATTATTTTTTAATTATAACAATAATTGCTGCGAAGCAATAAGACCAAAGAAGAACAGATAATTGAATACCATTAGCTGTTTCGTAGTCGCTATACTACTCATCAGCACCTACTGGGGATCATGTGAACATGATGTATTTTTAATACGGCCGCTTAAACAACTCAGCCACCGAATCCTTCTTCTTGTCTGAAGTTGGACTCGAACTCACAACTAGTTAGTTAATATCATAAATAAGTAGTGTTGCAATAGCTTGGTGTACAATATTTTGTTTTGTTTTTAATTAGTACTCAAATCTGACAATATATATCGGTATTATTTGGATGATATTGGTTTTATTGAGATTTGAAAGTAGAGATATGGGGCTTGGGTGTTGCTTGAAGAACAGGTTGCGTTGGTTCTTAAATTTTTGCATGTTGTAAAAACGTACATAATTGTAGTATTGGGATTTATATTACAATCGCAAATATTTGGGGTAGATAATGTGAGTATATGTCTATGGGTTAATTTGGAATGTCCTAAGCGGCGTCTTTCTATTTTTACTATATCACGTCTATTTAATTTACAGTCTCTTAGAAAATCATTTATACAGATTTATTGGAAGTTCGGTACCAGATTGACGTTTTTGCGAAGAGGCTGTTTTTATCACAGAAGTCGCTTTTTAAAAATTTTGTTGATATCTGTTGTATTTAAATTAAGTGAAGTTAACAGAGGTCTGTTAGTTCCCTCCTTAGTAACTCTGTCAGCCAACTCATTGCTTTTGATACCACAGTGTCCTGGCGTCCACACAAGTACTACGTTTGGATATTTGTCAATTAGACGATTCCTAATAGTTGTTGCGCAGGTACAGTTGTATGAGTTACTAATAATTGATTTGAGGGAGGAAAGTGAGTCTCTGCAGATTGCAAAAGATCCTTTTTTATTATTATTTAATATGTTTATAGCCTCCATAATTGCAATGATTTCCGCTGTGTATATCGATGTGTATTGAGGGAGAATTTTAGTTATAAGTATTTTACCATTTTTAGTTACACTGTCACAAACTATGTTGTCTATTTTTGAGGCATCTGTAAATATGAAAGAGTAATTCTTGCATAACGATTGAACCTCTAGAAATTTTTGTTTAAACACTGAAGGATTTATGTTTGCGTTTACTAAATCGTTAAGAGATAAGTTAAACGACTTTTGTTAACGAACCAATATGGTCACATTGGACACTTTTTTATGACGTTGGATTTTTTAAATTGAGTACGTTCGATTTTTGAACAGATTCTAATAATTCTTTGTATAACTGAAAAGATTTTTGGGTTCTTTTTAGATTTAAAGCATTTCCGGATGAGTGGAAATAAGTGTGTATCATAGTTATTATGGAAGGATTTAAAGAGTCTGGCTGTTATGAAGTCTCGTTGAATTTCTACACGGAATAGGTTGCTTTCAAATTGCATGTTTGTTACTGGGGTTGTACGAAACGCTCCCAAAGCAGCTCTTAATTTTTCTTAATCAGGATTTGGCTGCATAGCCGAAGAATGGTAGGGAAGAATTAATTTTGGACAATAGAGTCAATTTTGTGACTGTGAAAAGTGATAGGACATTGCAATTAAGTTTAGTGCTTGCCAAGCACTTTATTATATTAAATTGTTTAGATAAAGATGCACATAGATATTGTATATGGGTATTCCAATTATAAAGTTTGTTTATGTTAATTCGCAGTATTTTAATATGGTCAACTTCTTTGAATGAGAAGAATTTTTCTGCATATATGTATAGATTTACATTTTGTATGGGAAAGCTTAGCTCCAGAATATAAGCAGCAGTTTTGGATTTGTTGAAATGCTCGCTAAAGATCTACCAAAGGGTTCTTTTTTCGATCGGATCTAATAATAAGATTGAAGTCGTCGGCATAAGCGATAAAGTCTATATTTTTGTGCAGTGCTATAATGGAACATGTTTTGTTATACGCTATTAAAAGCAAGATTACGGAAAGGGGTGACCCTTGTGGAGTCCCCTACTCTAGTTATAATTTTTCTGTTTGCCATAAAGTTTTTCACATAACCTATAGCATTTGGTCCAACGTTCCATATATAGAGTTGATCTAGAACTGCGTGTGTTTGTTGATGGATCAATTCCAAGGAGCGAATTATTCATGATTCACCAGCGTCCCCGTGTAAATTACCAGGCACACACAGGTAGCAATTTTTGCCATAGGTTTGTAGCCATATTAGCAACTTCTTGCTGAAGAGTTCGGGCCTGTATGCAATTCCCAGCAATCAATGGAAGACAAGGCGTAATGTGCTGATAGGCCGGAGCGCAATAGCAGCATCAGCCCTTAAACCAACTCACCCGTCCAATCATAATCGCTGGTTCCTTACAATACAGGTATATATTGCAAGACAACAGCACTTCGGGTAGTTGTTGGTCCCCGAAAAAAGCCATGCACCAACAATTATCATTATAAGAAATGTTAAATGAGAAATATTAGTGGGAGTCGGTCTTCCATTTTATCCCCCCTAAGAGCGACTTCGACAGCTTTTTGTTGATTTTGTGCCGTTTAACCCAACCTCTGACCCCGATGCGAAGCCATTTACCCCCATACTACCGTTCTAGTCTTTTTGGATCATTTTTTTTTTATCAAACCCCGCAAAATAAGAGCTTGTAGCATATCCAAATCATAAATCGTGTACAGTTCGTTTCCCCTGCATGTTGTGCAAAGTAACTTACCAATTTTGCTTCAACTCGCTGACGTTCATGCATCGCATTCAATAGTTCTCTTAAGTGTTGATTTTCCTTCCTTAAACGTTCACGTTCCATATCACGTTCATTAATTTTAGGCTTAAATGAGAAACGCACGCAACAAATTAGTAATGATTAATAACGAGTAAGAAATACATCACAAAAAATTAATTACCAAAAGTAATGAGATTTGATTATTTAATACACTGACAATACTGCTCAAAGCGTGACAAGGCACACTGGGCTCCAAGGAATTGGCATGCTGGATACGATTTGGTCCGCATAATGTTGGCAAATGACCATTTGGATTTGTGCTGCTGCTACTTTTGCTTTTGTTGTTGTTGATGGCGGTAGTTGTGATGCTGGTACTCGCACTCACAGGTAGAGAAGTCGTCAAGGGTAACGTTTGTGTTGAATTATCAACCATTGATATTAAAGCCGCATTTAATTTATCAATATTAGACTGTAATAAAAATGAATGATGTTTTAATGAGCAACAAAGTAAAGTTCAAAACTGCAGGCAGAATTGAATAGTTGGCATAATGTTTACTAGAAAATTGTACAATTCAATGACAGGAAATGTTTTAAAAATTCTGTTTCACGGTGTCGAACGTTAGTGTTCGTAAGCATTTTGATAGTTAAAAGTAACTTTTGGCCATCCACTTTTATGGTCAAGAGCAATGTAATGTGAGAAATCATAACAAAGGGTAAACCAACTTAACAAATTATTATATTATTAAATTTATATATTATCTAATTTTTGGGTTAGATACTAGTATATACTTCTTTGTTGATTGCTTTCGCATGTTAACGTTTGATATTTGCCTACATTATTCTCCACGGAACATTTCGTTTAAACAAGTAATTTATTTTAATACAACTTTTATGTTTATTGCATACCCACTTACGAGATACCTACCGGGGCGAATTGATATTGATATTTTTTGAAATTGCGATCAGCTGTTAAAATCTCACCCAAATTCATCTATTAGTTTATTTGTGGTAGTCGTTTGAAGTAAACGACTTTTGTGTTTCTTGAAACATGGAAAAAATTTAATTTCATGCAATGATTAAACACTATTATGTAAAAGGGGAAACGGCGAAAGAGAGAAAAGAAAAGCTCGATAAACATTACGGTGAGTCTGCTCCGTCAGATTAGATGGTAATATATTGGATTGCTGAATATAAACGCGGCCGAACAAGCACTGCAACAATACCATCAACAGGAAGGTCAAAAGTGGTGTTTACTGAAGAAAATATCAAGAAAATCCTCGATATCGTTATGAATGATCGCCGAGTCAAGTTACGTGGGATTGTTTAAAAGGTAAAAATATCAAATGAACGTGTGCTCAACATTTTGAATGTGTTCGACAGACCACTTCGCAGCGGTGTTTGGACATGATGAAGCGTAATCCTGGAGATTTCTGGCGTTGATTAATAAGTGTTGATGAAACCTGGGTCCACCACATCTGAAACCAAAAATTAATCGAAATAATGGGAAGTGCTTCGAAGAAGGCGAAGACGGTGAAATCGGCTGCCAAGATTATGGCCCTTTTTTTGGGATGCATACAGAATATTGCTCACTGATTATCTTCAAAAAGGTTCCACAATTACAGGAAAATATTATCGTGCATTGTTGTTTCAACTGATAGATGCAATCAAAAAAAAACTACCACATTTAAGGAAGAACAAAGTGCTCTTTCTGCAAGACAACACACCGGTTCACACTGCGTTATATACGATGCTAAAATTACGTGAAATACACTTTCGAGTTGGTTGTTTATCCACCCCGAGTATAGTCCAGATTTAGCTCCTAGTGACTTTTTCCTGTTTCCAAACTTAAAAAATGGCTCGCAGGAAAAGGATTGATCTCAAGCGAAGAAGTGATTACCTAAACTAACGCATATTTTGAGGGGTTCCCAAACTCGTATTATTCAGGTGGTATAAAAAAGCTGGAATATCGTCTTACAAAGTGTATTGAGCTAAAAAGAAACTATGTTAAGAACTAAATGGTTTCTCAAAAAATATGTTTTTTCCTAGTTAGGTAGCTTTAATATCAATCCGCCTTTGTATGCTTAAAATATTGCAAGTGGTTAGGGGATGTACATCTAAATTCATTTAAATGTGATTGTGGAATGCATATGGAATTTGAAACTTCACGGTTAACTTTTTTCTTCTTGTGGCCTTTTTTAATGATCTAAGTATACCCGTCTTAAATTGAGTTACGGTGTGATTGTCCACCGCATATTGTTTGCACAAGTATTTTTTCTACTCATTGAGCTAGCGTCTGTTAACTAGAGTGTATAACATACCCAATCAAGTTTGTATGCAGTGGCTCCTTGATTTGGTTTCTCAATTATTTTTTCCACATTCGTACTCGTGCATCCCCCTTTTTTTTTTTTTGTATTTGTGCTAAGCGCGGCGTTGCCAGAAGGGTTTTAAAACATCATGTTTTTGCGATCGTGTTTTGACGAAAATATATACAAATATTTTATTTGAACGTATTTAGTACGAAACCGGTTAAAATAATAACTTTTACTTACATTTTTTATCAAGCACATTTTCATCAACTTTCTTTTATTTTATGTTTTTTCATTTATAATAATTTTTATTTCTTGGTTTTAATCTATAACCGATTGCGGAAAAAATTTTGTTTGAATTGAGTTTGCATTTCAAGTTTTTCAGCAAAATCAATCTTAAAATCATCATTCAGTGTGCTACTTTCAAAATCGAAAACATGGTTGTAAATTATTAAATCCGCCAGCCGCGATTTCAATTAATGTTACATAAAAGGTAACGCATATACATAACAAAAGAATTTGTAGATAGAGCTGTTTTTACAAGTTGATTTTGTGACGATACATACATGACGTATGTATTATTAAGAAAACAATTAGAAACGAAAATAAAAAATACTTAAAATGCTTCCCTTACTACGTGCTAGTAACAGCAACACTCCTTCTTTTGGCCGTTTCTTTTACTCTAAAAAAAATACACAAGATATGAAAGTGATTGGATATATTTTTGATGTAGCAAGATTTCTCAAACGAACAACAAGATTGACACCACCGCATCAATTTTTAAGATTGTTTAGAATACCTGGATGTGAAAATTATTGAGTAAACACCCGGTGTACTTATAGTTGCGGTGCACCAGTGCAGATCTCTGGTACGTATGTTGGTAATTATAGAAAAGATCCTCCCAACAGTAATGCGATTTTACTTTGCGCAATTGGGAATTACTAAAAGCAAATACACAACATGCAAAAATGACAAAATTTTACGTTTTTACCAACATTTTCCCTTTTTTATGGAAGTATTTGCTTGTTTGTATCGATATTTGATGCATGTTTACAGGAAAATTATTATTTTTTGTTGTTTTCGCGCAAACACATTTACGATTGTCAAATTGCTTGTATTGTTTAACGCAAAATTTTTGCCTTTCCGTAAAAATGTTGTAGAGTTAAATGGTAGAAGAAGAAGAATCACACAAAATGGAGCAAATAAAGATTTCTTTTGTCAGAATTTATAGAATTATATTGTAAAAAAGCAAAATTTTAAGTAATAGTGGCTATAACGCTTTTGTGAAAAATTTAAAAGAGAAATATCTTCAGACCAATAATGAAATTATAATAAACACAATTCATATTTTGCAGACTTCATATGGCGAGCAAATTGCCGTCTACACTCATTGAAAAAAGTTATTAATTTGTGCTTATAGGAATTATATTTGTGTCGCTTCTGTGCTTGTTAAACAGTTTGCGTAGTTTATTTGACCCCTGAGTTGTTCTTAAGATATTTAAAGTTGTATATAAATTGGATCAAAATGCATCGATATTGATTTTAGACAACGATTTTTCTGCACACTCGAAAAAATTACTCGTATACTATTATGTTAACCATTCGTGATAATTTAAAAATCTCTATAATATGCCTAATCATACAAAAACTGTTAAAAAAGGGAGAAATTCCTACGCCTGGCAACACTGATTCACCGAATAGGACAGACCAGAGGTCTGCTGAATACTAAAACTCTTTTAAGGAGCTAACATATATATTTTTACACATGCATACATATCTTACCAAACACTCATAGGCCTCATTTATTTCGATATGTTCACTAGCCAATGAAACGTCTTCATCTGCCTGTGTTGCATTGCTGTTTTGTCTTTGGGGTTCTGCCACCATTGAAGTTGTCAATATGGAGCTTGCAGCATCGTCACTCATGTCTTTATCTTTATTTTCATTTTGTGTGGATTTCACTTTCGCATTTTCTTCCAATGGATCACTTTCACATTCAGCTGTATGCATAGCTGAATCATCATCCTTGTCATCTTCGTCTTCGATGGTTGCTATGGGAGCACAGGCTTCTGTTTTCACTGATTCGGGGGCAGGCTGAGTACTTTCCTTAATATTTTCAGCTGCTTGAAGTTCATCCGGTGTCTTTTCAGTTTCAGATTCAGTTTTAACATCTTTGGTGGCAGACTTGATTGCTTCATCTGCTTCCTTAATTTCGTTTGATATTGTAACAACTTTTTCCTTTATGTGATCGTTCAGAGCATGAGTTACCTCATCAGCTGATTCTTCAGGAATGCTATCGGCACTTATCGTACTTTGACGTTTAATTAATTCGGGAGTTGTGTTTGCAGCGCAGCTGGCGTTATTGGTGGTGACGTTGCTGTTGCTGGTGGAAGTAGTTGGTACGGAGGCGTTTTGATTTGTGGGGGTTTTTGCTGGAGGCGGTGGTGGTGGGGGAGGAGTTTTAAATGTGCCAGCAGGAGGTGGCAGGGGTGGTGGTGGTGATCCCTGTTTGGCGGCACTTAGTTTTGCTACTGGTGGCAAAGGTGGTGCAGCTGCCGCTGCTGCTGCTGTCTTTGTTAAGGGAGGTAAAGCTGGCAAACGCAACTCGTCGATTTCACAATAACCATCATCGTCCTCATGTATGTTTGCCTCTTCTAAAGCACAGGTCTGTATTTTGGTGACCAAAGGTGCCGGTGTTTGCTGCTGAGCCTGAGCCATTTGTTTATTTGGTGGTGGCAAAGGTGGTGGAGTATCTGAACAGGTAGTCTTAGTGTCTGCCTTGCCGCAAGTCACATTAGAGCGAGAACGAGTATGCGCTTGATTTTCTCGCTTTTCGTGACATTTATCACAAATGGCTGTTGAAACAGCTGAAACCTCCTGTTCGGGTGTCACCTTCATATAATCGTTTATCACCTCAGTTAAAGACTGGACCTGAGCATAGGCCGCTAATGCTATATCAGTACTGTCTTTGGGTGCCTCTGGCATGGCGGCTATATCTACTATCTCATGGAAATGTTCGACTGGTAAACGGAACATGTCGCAAATGATTTTTTGCTTCTCCATTAAACCATCACGTATGCTGGCATCCAAGCGTCTTAGCTTTTCGGCTGGTGTCAGTACAGGTTCGGCAGTATGAGCCGGACTTATGCTGATTTGTATGGCGGTAGGTTCAACTAACGGGGGTGATGACTGCATTAAAGTACGGGTATTATTGGAATTATTTGAATACACAATACTAGCGCTATCACGTTTATTCGCCACACCGGCGGCGGTGGCGGCTGATGTTGTGTTACCATCTTCGCCCGAACCGTTGGCTTGCCTAGCGGACTGGGTATGTCGTAGAGTAACGCCATTTGCGCCTGCAAATTCCGGTGAAGTATTACTATAATTGTGATTGGCATCTCCACAGCTGCGCGTTGACATGGTTCGATTGACAGCATTTGTATTGGGTGACAATTCATTGTGACTTAATCTTTGTTTTATATTGTAATAGGGTGGGTAAGCATCCCCGCCTGTTACAGCGGTTGATGTTGGTGTACTCTCACGGCGTCCATTACGCAGTTGTACATCGTTATTATTAGATTGTGCAAAACCGCTACGCTCTTGAGTAACCGAAGGTATTGGCATCATGGGTGCTAAAGGTGTGGTTATTAGGGTAGCAGTGGCCGATTGGGGTGGTGGTCTTTCAGGTGTCAACTCCAGTGATTCACGTGTATTGGAATGTGGTAAAGTAGCAATAGCTGGATCGTCCACAGGTTCTTGATTAGCATTTTTAGAGCGCGGTTTGTACTGCTCAGCAGCATCAGAGATGTGTTTAAACCATCTAAAAAAAATCAAGGGAAGCTATTAAATTTATATTTCAATATAAGAGATCTTTTTTTTGGCTATAAATAAATTTCTTTCTCTCACTTTCTCTCTCCCTTTCTGTTGCTAATTTCATTTAACTATTTCAGTTACCTTGATACCAGGGAAGATCTTCTGCCGCCGTTTTCTTTGGCACTCGAATTGGTGGTGGCCTCATTGAAACTACCACGTCTACGTTCTTTTTTACTTTTACTCGGCGTCGTGCTGCCGCTGTCATTGTGGTGTTTACTGGTCAGCGTTGAAAGCGAACCATTACAAAGACTTTTACGTCTCACGCCACTGAATATATCATCAGGCGATAGGAAATTCATGATGCTTTCTTAAATTGAATTAAATCCAATTCAGTTTACTTTACAGAGAAGTAGTTTCTTACAGATATGGCACATCTTTTAATACTCTACATATTTTTTGTATAAGTTAGAAATATCACAGTATTTTTCAAGGGCTTGCAATTTAGTACTCAAAATGGAAATTTAATTACCGCAAATTTGTTGGAAATGTTTCCTAGAATTTCGAACATTTTAGCAAAATAGCAAGATGCAAAATCGTAAAAGCTCCCGATTTTCATTTAACATAATTTTTTTTCTACGCAAACATTTTTTTAATGTACTTATTGCTTTTTAATTCTTTTTTGTTTGAACCGAACTAATATCCGCGGAAATTTTAATTTATATACAACAAAGTAAAGGCACTGCAAAAAATTGAATAAACAAATTAAAATTGTTTATTTAATTATTATATTTTATATGAACATCAAAACAACTTTCCAAATGCATGGATGAGCAAACTAAAATTGTATTCAGAATATCATTTAGCAATTAGGACAGTAGAAGGCACATTTTTGGTATTAGACGGAGCATTAGTGTTTTAAAAATTTTTCTGGCAAGGTCGTAAGCTGTCATCTGAAGTGTAACTTTTTTATGAAGAATTTACCACTTATAAACATGGATTGCCTAATAATCGAAAAGGTCGTAAAATAGCTAAAAGTTACTACAAAAGTGGTGGTTCAAACGTGACAACGGATTTAAGGATGATTATGCGTGTTACAACAATAGGAATTGGTTATGCTAGGTCAGATTAGGTTTGAGAAGAAGAGGGAGATAGTACATTGAAATAGAAAATAGTGGTTGTGGGATAGCAAAAGCGAAAGGTGGAAACCTGCTTGGCGTGGTGTTACGCGTCATTATACCAGCCATCTGCTGCTCCTAATGAAAGAAGCCAGCGCGGTCAGAATGACTAAGGCTATGCGCGATTGGCTATCGAAACTCCTAGATGTATAAGACGGTGGTCATCCAAAGCCGGGCATGTTCCGAGGAAGTGAAGGACCCGTCTCCTTCTCCTGTTTGCCTTGGCAACTTCTGAAGGATTCGTTTTATGGTATTCTTAGCTTCTTGGAATGGTATCTGAACGGGAAAATCTCATCAGTGATGACAACTATCTTAAAGTTAATATGCGGCCACAGGTTCCCTGATACATACAAGTCAAGTGGATTCTGTAAACCATTTTTCTTATACACATTCCAGCGTGTGGAGCTTTATTCTTTTGCACTACTCTGATAATCGATATCCCTAACCTCTAGGATTGTCCATTTTTTGGCTAAATCGTTAGCGATATTGTTGCCGTGATTCTACCCGTGTCCACTTACCCATTTTAGGGTGAGGTTAGAATATTTCACCATCTTGTTTGAAGATTTCCGGCATTCTTGGAGTTGATGTATATTCCAATAAGGTAATTGATGGCGGCCTTGCAGACCATTATTATCATGATATCTCTACCGAATAAATTGTTAAACGTCAGCCATTTAGCCGCTTTATTTATAGGCCATATTTCAACTTGAAGAACACTACATCCGCCTAGTAGTCTGAAGTATATTTCATTGTTTTTCTATGCTAAAGCCTCCCTCAACTTTTTCTCCCCTTGTAAATCCATCCTTGTAAACATAGAAGGATACAGATTCTGAGGGATATTCCTCGATCTGGTAGCCAAAGCTCCTTGAGAGGAATGGTTTTGGGTTACCGTAGTCAATTAGATCGGGACTAGGTCCTTTCCAATCTCAAGCATATTGACATGCCCCCATAGTCTTAGGGGATCAGCATTGCCCCCGGTTAGTTCTACTTGTGGTTCAACCCGGGCTGATCATGGTTGAGGTGCCTACCTTGGCTGTAACGTTCTGGCTGCGGTTGAAACCTAAAACGCAGGAAGGGAGTGTTAGTATCCTTGATAATTGTTTGGTGTGTGGCTTTTTTCGGGGACTAACAACCTCCCAAGAATCTGTTGCCTATACAACAGATACTTGTACTGTGACGAATCAGTGGTGATGGTTGACGGGTGAGTTGGTTTAAGGGCTGATGCTCTTAGTGGGCTTCGGCCTACCAACTCATTAAGCCTTGTGTTCCATTGATTGCTGGGAAATTGCATACAGGAGGGATTAGAAGGCCCGAACTCCTTAACAAGAAGTTGCTCATATGGCCGCAAACAGATGGCAAGAATTTCTACCTGTATGAGCCTGGTCAGCCACACGAGGGCGCTGGTGAATCGTGAATAATTCACTCGTGGAATTGATCCACCATCAGATTAGGCCGTAGAGGCAGGTGCTGATGTAAATCTTTTTCACAGTTGTAATCAACTTTTATTTTACCTTTTGTTTCAAGCACTAGCTTTCGGCATAACTTTTGGATAACAACTCGCTAAATTGTCTAATTCTAAACATTTAGGAAAAACAAAACCTAGACGGCTCTGCAAACCGAGTTCGCGGCATGTTTTTAATATCAAGGCTTTGCTTTTTTTTAGTGAGATGGTAAAATAAAATTAAAATCAAATATGCTACATGAACTTGTAAATATCTTTTATATAATAATTAAAATAAAAATTATCCTGACCTTGAATACATATTAAATACGAGTAAACAAATATGTGTGGTAAGTACGTACAAGAATTTCATGTTTTTGAAGTATTTAAATATATTTTTACGAATACCAAACATTCGCTTTAAGAATTTTTATTAAATAAACACATAAAACGGCAAAAGAAGTCAAAGAAGTGATAGACGTTGATTTTATTTACACAAATAAGTTAACGGAAAAATATTCATTCATGTATGAGCGTGTTTATACGAATTTTATATTTATATGAATGATTGAAATAATGAATGAAGTAATGAACAAATGAATAACAAATATATACAAAAACACAATATATTTGTTGCTGCAAATATTCCAGTTTAAATATTATTTAAAGATTTAATAATAACAAAAATTATGTAAAATTTCAAAATTTATAAAATTAACATTAGAAAATTGAATGAAAACTAAATCCCAAGAGTCCTATTAATAAATACTTGCGTACTTATTAGCAGAATTGCAATAGAATAAAAATATATTGAATACAAATGGCAGGAATTTTTCGAGCTAGAGGTCAAATTTTTAATTTTTATTTTAAAGCTTCTAGTATTTCGCTACACCACTGGGTACCATCATCAAGGATTTAGATATTGCTTTTTTTCTAAAAGAACTCTACAAACAAAAAATAGCGATACTTTTAAATTGGATGTTATTACTGTACTAACAGAATACAGTAATAACATACAATTTAAAAGGATCTCTATTTTATGTAAAAAAAACAATATCCAAATTCCTGATGATGCTACCCAGTGGTGTAGCGAAATATTGTAAATTTTAAAACAAAAATTAATCATTTTTCCTCAAGCTCCAAAAATCCTGACTTTTTTATTTAACAATTATAAAGGTGGAAAATCTATCATTAATATTATATAAATATATTTTTGGAGGGAAAAATTGCTAATTATGAAAATTGTTGATTAGCAAGTTTGGTGAAAAATGGAAATGATAATTTTCTTAATTCAAAATAAGGTAGTTGCGAAGGGAATGCGTTGACATAAGTTGAGCCAACAACATAGGCACTATTATCGATAATAATACAGCGGCTGGCAACGATGACTTTTGAGCTTTGATTATTAATGTCGGTCAAGTTCTCTATCATTTACGTTCAACGAAACTACGAGCATATGATTGATATTTTTTTTTTTATAAAATAGTGGCACTGGTCGGATAGCGTTCCACACGCTTCAAATAATTTACCGTTGCCACAATCGTTTTGCTCTCCAATAGCTCAATAACTTTTTTATGAAATAACACTTTACGGTGATAAAATACAACATCTGTGTAAAACATCACCGCTGGCCGTAACAGTACGTTTCCATATACATGATTTGGGCCAAATCATTTAATTTGCTCAAATTAAGTAATTTACATGATTTCCTATTCCTTTTTCTTTTTATGGCCAAGTTATCTGAAATGACTTAATTTGTTTAAAATTAAGTCGAAATTTGCCTTTGTAATACTGTGTGGCTATTGTTCCTACAAATGCAACATTGGGGCATCCATTATTGGTGAATTACAATCCGAAAATTTAATTACGAATCAAAATGGCTGATTTTACACACTTTTTGCCTTTAAAACGTTGTTGTGTATTTATATTTGTCTATTAAACACTTATTCCTGTACAAATAAAAAAAAAAAAAAAATAAAGAAGACGAAACTATTTTATTTGCCTGCAAATTAGATTCTCTAAAGCAGGGGTGTCCAAAAGTTGTATATGGAAAGGAAAACACCAATACATTTAAGGAAAACTACTATTATTTAATATTTTTGTTGTAAAAAGTAAAACATATTTACAAAAACAAAATCTACACTGACAGTCGCTGTCGGGAAAATTTCTTCAGCAAGAAGACTTTACATATTGCCACAATCTTACGAGGGCGGATTGATATTGACGTACAGTGATTGAACACTATTATTTGAAAGAGAAAACGGCGAAAGAGACAAAAGAAAAGCTCGATAAACATTACGGTGAGTCTGCTCCGTCAGATTAGATGGTAAAATATTGGATTGCTGAATATAAAAGCGGCCAAACAAGCACTGCAACAATACCATCAACATGAATGCCAAAAGGAGTGGTTACTGAAGAATACCATCGATATTGTTATGAAGGATCGCCGAGTCTAGTTACGTGAGATTGTTGAAATTGTAAACATATCGTATGAACGTGTATTCAACAGTTTGCATGAGCATTTGCATGTTAAGAAGCGGCACCCGATTCCTCAGTGTCGGACGAAAACAAGTTCGACAGACTACTTCACAGCGGTGTTTGGACATGATAAAACGTAATCCTGTAGATTTTTTAAATCGATTAATAACTGTTGATGAAACGTGGGTCCACCACTACACACCTTAAACCAAAAATCAAGTGCTCCGAAGAATGCAAAGATAGTGAAATCGGCTTGCAAGGTTAAGACCACTATATTTGGGATTTGGATTATCTTTAAAAAGGATCCACAATCACATTATTGGATCAATTGATGGATGCAGTCAGAAAAAAAATGATCACATTTAAAGCAGGGAAAAGTGCTCTTTCTTCAAGACAACGTACCGGTTCACACAGCATTAGACACGATGCTAAAATTACGTGAAATACACTTTGAGTTGGTTGATCATCCACCTTATATTCCAGATTTAGCTACTAGTGACTTTTTCCTGTTTCCAAACTTGAAAAAATGGCTCGCAGAAAAAATATTCATCTCAAACGAAGAAGTTATTACCGAAACTAACCCCTATTTTGAGGGGTTCCCAAAACTGATGGTATAAAAAACTTGGTGTATTGAGCTGAAAGGACACTATGTTGAAAAATGGTTTTTGAAAAAAAAAAATAAATGTTTTTTTTTCATACTTAGATAGCTTCAATATCAATCCGCCCTCGTATGATGTCAGAAGTTGCGATATGTGTGAGCTTCGCAGGTGATACTTCAGCATCATCCGTTAAGGATGTAAAGGCAGCTGTTGTTGTAAATGAATAACTTAAAAGCGCATGGAAGGGTGTTCTCTAAAAATAGTGTTGTGTAAGCATCAAAGTTTTTTTGCTAAAAGCCTGATGTTCTTTGTGCATTTTGAACTTTCCACTTCTGGTGCCTTATATTCCTTCAACTGTTTAGGTTATTCAGCAACGTGTTTGCCAATATGGTTCACTAACATATTAACAATGCGCTGCCACTTATTTGTACCTGGTACACCGTATGTGAAGTAAATGAATTCAATATCCGTTCTTAAAGGCTTAAAAGTAAAAGCAATTTATTAAATCTTTTTCGGCTTATAACGATTTATATATATTTTGCTTATAGCTGATAACAACACAATGACTTGAAAAATAAACTTAAACGCCTAAATGTATACTTTAAAAGTTATAGATTATCCCATTATAATACACGTGTACATATATATGTTTTCCTCACTTTAAGACATACTTTTGTTGTGGCGTATCTATGGAATACGGTCTTATTTCCGGTACAGCAACAACATTAAATCGAGATTTTGATATACTTACTCGTATGTTTGTATTTATGTATGTATACCTTTCTATTATTTCCTATTTTATTTTATTGCTTTATAATCTAATCTGACCTTGATTGTCGGCAAAATAGATTGATAAACAAGTATTAAGTTCTTAAATCTACAGGTAATTGCAAGAAGCAAAAGAAAAAGCTTTTATCTGGGTAAGCATATTCTACGTGCGCGTGTGTGATATAAAAAATTAATAAAATTTTGGGGTAATTGTTTGTTTTTCGCATTTATTTATCCCTATAAGGACTCATAAACATATATCTATAACTAATAAAGGGTGGTCCGACTATAATGCACGATGTTAATTGTGAGACTCACCTTAACGTCAATTTGATAATTCGTTGTATCAGCGTCTAACATGTAAAGGTACATAACTGAGTTGCGTGATAAGATTTTTGAAGTCTTTTACGAAAATGGCCCTTCAAATCAAAATGCATAAACAAGCAAATGTGTCAACAAGAGGGAGAATTGTGCGCAAATTTCAGCAAACCAGGTCCGTCAGAAATGTAAATACAACTGTGCGTGCTTGCCAAGTTCGTCAAACCTCGACTCCGTGAATGCTGTTAGCTATCGCCAGATGGCAACAGACTTCTTGTGGCCAGATATTGAGGATATCGACCTGGACGATATGTGGTTGCAATAGTTCGACTTGCTACTCAGCAAACGGAACAATGGCACGTTATTTAACGTAGTGCCAGTCTTAATTGGCCGCCACAATCATGTGATTTGACACCGTTTGATATCTTTCTTTGGGGATATTTATTCAATTCAAGAGCTAAAGGATACGCCATTGATCTACAACAGCACCTGACTGTGTATCAACTCTGTTGTGTGAATTATTTAGGATTTATCAGCACCCCCGTGTGACTTAAGAGGTTTACGCAGATCGCAGCTTCTGTCATATATTTGTAGCCATATTAACAAACCTGAAGAGCTCGGGCACTCGAACGTTGTTTCCTAGGCACTCAATGGATGACAAGGCCTCACGAGAGGAACATATAATATAGGTCGAAGAACACTAAAAACATCAGCCCTTTACGTACTCACCCGCCTAAGCATCACTCGTGGTTCCTTACATTAGAGGGATCGGATGCAAGACAATAGCAGCTCGTATGTTATTAGCCTCCGAAAACCGGTATGTACCATAGTCAAGGAAGTCTAATTCCCCTCACTGCGATTTTAGGTTTAAACTACAGCCAGAACGTTTCAGCCAAGATGTAGGCATCTCAACCATTATTAGCAGCGAAATGGTCTGCAAGCAGAACCTCCCGGGGACTTTGCCAATCACCGTTCTGTCAATTAACCTTTAAAGAGGCGGGGACTTCGAAACACCAACGGCTTCTTAAGAGTTTTATTTGCTACAACAAATAATGGACTTCTACCCCTCTATCTCCCAGAAAGCAGAGTACTTCAGTGAGGCATACACTAAGGCAAAACTTGCTTCGTGGGGGGAACAGGAGCTAACGGATTATATAATTCAGCATATTAGCGGTGTCTCAGAGACATTGAAAATATGGGCCATCTTATAAAGGCATGCCACCGAATCAGTGGCTGGCATTTGACCGATATTTTGTTTCACACATAATTGTTCTGTCACAATAAAAAACTATTAAGATAAGTCTCCGAAAACTTTTTGTTTCATTTACAATTAACAGCGTGCGTTTGGGTTGGACTACTCTTTATATTCTTTTATCTTTTTTTATTTTTTTGTTTTGATTATCAACATTAAGGGCTATTTAGATGTTCTTTTGAATTGCGTGTTCGAGCGAAGAATTTTGTGATAAAAGATTTTTTGTCGCATGAATGTAATAAAAATGGAAGCCAAAGTATTATTTTGATTTGTTATTTTATACTCTGCGCTGCTGAATAAGGATGAAGTAAAAGAAGAATGAACTAAAGACTTTTCAGAAATTAATTTTCTTAAAAGAGCTTTATGAAATAATTTGATACGCTATAAAAATGCTATAATAAATTAAGACAACTTTTGCTAAAGGTTTCTCTAAGAAAGTCGGAGTTATTTTTTGCAAAACGACCTGTACTGGTGTTTTCACATCTTCTACAGACCTGGTTTGCTCAAAATTTTGCACGATTTTTCCGATTGTACGCACATTTGGGCCATTAAATTGACCGAAAAAATGCCGAAGTGCACGATATGTATTTTGATTTCAACGCCCATTTTCATAATAAGTCTAATAACTTTAACACATTGCTCGATTGTTTATCTTTCGATGGTTCAAATTGAGTTGGTCTGAAATTGAGAAACGTCAAACGAAATGCAGAAAAAAACCTAACGTTTAGGTGTGATTCACATGCAACATCGGTCTTTAAAATTTAACCACCCGATAGTTGCCACAAAAAAATTCTAACAGTTGAGTAGAAGGTAAATTTTACTATCCTACGCTGTCAAAATTAGATTTTTTTTTTTTTTTTTTTTATATTGGACCAGTACTCAGGGGATAACCCCTACATATGCAGTGCATTGTACCAGAACTAGGAAAATAGGTTGTGAGGAAGGGGAGAGAGAGAGTAGTGTTTGTGAACGTTTGACTTGAACCTTCCAACGTTATAACAGACAGGAAACACGTCTGCAGGCAACTTATTCCACAGACGAAGCGTACGGCTGAAAATCGAATTCTCTCTGTAATGCGTAGTGCGATTTCCCGGGCAATCGACCACAAATGGATGAGCTCTAGACGATGAGCGCGTGCTACGTAAAAATGTGCGAGTTTCGGGAACAAGATCCCTAATCTCGTCAGAGCAAAATCCATTGTAGTAACGATAGAACAGAGTAACGCAACCCACACTGCGTCGATGCTCCAGTGAGTCAATAGAGTTGGATACCCTACTGTCACCGATAAGCTTCTTCGCCCTCTCCTGCACACGGTCGAGTAACCCCAAAATAGACTTTGAGGCACCGGCCCAAACATGAGAGTTGTATTCCATTTTCGGTCGGATGTAGGTGGTATAAATAGTAAGGAGGTCGGATGGAGTGAAGTACATCTTACACCGTTTCAAAAAACCGAGGCACTTTAATGCTTCTTTAGAGACATGAAAAATGTGTTCTGTCCAGCGAACGTCACACTGTATCTTCATTCCAAGAACATCAAGAGCATCCGATTCCTCAATATTTATACCATCCATGAGTACAGATGAAGCAGCATTTGCGGTCGTTTGCTTGTGTGTTAATAAGCAACATTGGGTCTTACGAGCGTTGAAGGCGACTCTGTTTTTACGACCCCATTCGGAGATTAATAGAAGGTCACTATTCAGTGAATCATTCATATTTAGCCTTTTAGCAGCGATCTCTGATAGGCTGGGCCTATAGCTAAAAGAGTACGAGTGGCAAATGCTGCTGTCATCTGCGAAAGAGTGGATAGGGTTGGAAGTTTGGTAGAGAAGATCATTTAGAAAAATAAGGAATAGGGTAGGAGAAAGAACGGAGATTTTCCAATTAAAAAGCGTTGACTCCGTTCGTTTTGAGCTGGTCGCATATATTTTTGGTATGTGCATGAGAATTTGTGACAGGTAAATAGCTCTTTATGCGCCAATTTACGTTACGTTGCAAGTGACATAAAAAAAGAGATATGTTGAAAACACGTCGAAGCTGAAATCATATTCACTTTTTTCAGATTTTGAAATTATTTGTGAAAAATTTTAAGATTTAAACCAGATTTTCGAACTCAAAATAATAGTTGATAATGGAGATTTCTAAGCTATATATTGTAGCTTATTTTCAGAATTAGTAGAGGTTTTAGGAATTATAGTTTGAAATAAATACACATATAATAAAAAAATATCGCACATTATTTAATTACTCAAAAAACTATCAGAAATCTTCTAACAAAAAAATATCTATGTCAAGATATTTTAAGCACAGAAGCGAAAAAAAAATATTTATTTATATTTAAGTCCCAGCAATATGTTGAACAAATTGTTTAAAAATTTTAATGAATATGAGTCAGCTACAGTCATATAATTCGGTCAGTATGTATGATCGAAATCAATAACTCATACCTAAATGCTATACATATGTATGTGCACATAATATGTGCATGAGAGTGGGTTGATTTAGCAGTCGATATGACATAAACGTGAATGTACATAACATTAGGGTGAATCGATTTGGAATGACCAAAATTTGTCAATATTGTTGCATAGATTTTTTGATAGCTTTTGGAAAAAAAGAAATCACTTTCGAAGTGCCTACATTTTGTTAATAAATAATTCAGTTTCATCAAAAATTATTCAATAATAAATCAGAATAATAATAATTAAAAAGTTAATTTCATCTTGGAAAAGTAATACTTAAAAAATAATCTAACCTTAAAGGTCTTATATATAAAAAATATGTTATGTCTATTAAGCTCCTATTAGACAAAATTTTGTATAAAAATCTGTGCAATAAAGGCTTAATAAACATTAAAAATTTTTTCATGTTTATTAAGCTGTTATTGTATAAATTTTGTATAGAAATCAGTGCAATAACAGCTTAATAAACTTGAAAAAAAATTTATAAATAAGGCAGTAAATATTTTTTATTAATGAGGCTGTAAAAATAAAAACAAACCTTATAAATAGAAGTTGAGAAAGTAAAAAAAATTGAAATTTGGGTGCCTCGAAAATAATTTTTTTTTAATAAGTCATTGTGGAGCTTTTTGCTCATGCCAAAAGCTATCGAAAAATCGCTAGAAAAATATCTATAAATTTTGGTCCTTCCAAAATCAACCCACCTACCTACTCTAATGTACATACTCACTTTTATATCAATGTATGTATGTAGTATATTTATTGCTCATTAAAAAGAAATAAATTCACTCATCAAATCATTTAGTGCAAAATTTGCAATACTGACGACGTTTCTAATTTTTTATATTTTGGTTATAAATATACAAAATAATTCACAATAAGGGCAGTGTTGTTAATCCATCATGACGTTCATTTTAATTTTAGCTAAAACGTAAAATATTGAAAACGAGTCACAGTTTATTACGCATCATTTAACATCATCCATTCATCCCTCTCCAGTCATCTCATTACATTTTTTTATTTTGGCAGTTTGATGGATGAAATGAACAAAACGGCCAGATGTGGCGAAGTCTTTTTTATAGTATTTAATTTATTAATACAATTGAGCGAGTGCTGTTTTTGAATTGGCAAATTTATCAGTGACTTGGAGGTGTTCAGCATTTATATATATGTGCATGGTATAGAAGACTTTGCGGGATAATTGATAGTGTGCTGTAGTAGTTTTTGGAGTAACATTGAAGGGATGTAGAAAAGAATATTTAATTGAGAAATTTTATGAATTTAGACTAATCTAATAATGTTGTTTTGTTTATATCTGGCGGTTTAATTTTAAGGGCTTAAATGTAATGTTTTTTTTTTTTTGCATTTCATTTGACATCTCCCAATTTCAGACTTACTCAATTTGAACCATGGAAAGATACACAATCGAGCAAGCAACGCGTTGAAGTTATTCAGGCTTATTATGAAAATACCCGTTATTTACAAATTTCATGATTTTATGTTCAATTTTCTGTTATATATGTATGTTGGCAATATTAGTCATTTTGGATTGTCAGTTTGTTTTTGAAGAATAAAAAGGTTAGTCATGTTTTGATTTGATCTTCGATTTTTTACTATTCCAAAAATGGATCGAAAAGCCCGTATTAAGTTTAGTGTAAAAAATGAAAATTAATGCGCAAGGCCATTTGAAATGTTGACTGAGGCATTTGTCGAGTCTAATATGAGTAGAACTCAAGTTATATTGTGGCATAACCGGTTTAAGGATGTCCGAGAAAATGTCAATGACGATGTCCGTCCTGGTCGTCCGAGCACGTTAACAACCGATGAAAACATTGAAGCAGTGAAGGAAATGATTTTGGATAAACGTAGAATCACTATCAGAGAGATTGTTGATGAGTCGGCATATCGCTCGGCTCAAGCAATGCAATTTTTACGGATGTTCTAGGCATAAAGCATGCGGCAGTGAAGATTGTTAAAAAATTGCTAAATTTTGAGCAAAAACAAGGTCGCATGGACATCGCTCATGAGCTGTTGAACATCGTCAATTTTGATCCAGATTTCCTCAAAAAAGTCATAACTGGTAACGAATCATGGGTGTATGGTTATGCAATTGAAACCAAAGTCCAATCATCCCATTGGAAACGTCCAGAGCCAAGACCGAAAAAAAACATCAAGTTCGGTCAAATGTGAAGATTTTGCTCACTGTTTTCGTCGACTGCAATGGCGTGGTGCATCATGAACCCTTGCCACAAGGTTGTACGGTCGATAAGGAATAATACCTTGAAGTTATGCGCGTTTGCGCGAAGCTATTGGTTAGAAACGAACAGAATTGTGGAAAAAATAATCACAAATTTTGCATCATGATAACGTCCCAGCTCATATATCGCCCCTTGTGCGTGAGTTTTTGGCCAGCAACAAAACCGTTACTATGCCCCAACCACCGCATTCTCCAGACTTGGCCCCCGATGACTTTTTCCTCTTCCTAAAACTGAAGATACCGATGAAGAAAAATCGAAACAGGAGCTGTTGGCGATAATAAAAAGCGCGTTTCAGAAGTGTTGAGGATTGGAAAAAACGCTGGCATAAGTGTATTATAACTGAGTGGGATTACTTTGAAGGGGACAAGATAGTTGTTATGGATGAATAAATAAATACTTTTTGAAAAAAATTTAAAATAACGGTTATTTTTTGATCAGACCTCATACATATCTTGCACTTCGTGCATTGAATAATAGTCCAAATGTACAATCCGAGTCTGTAGGAGATGTGGTAACACTAGTGCATGCTCGTATAGCTCGTTCTGCAAAAAATATTGCTGCCGTTCGCGATAGTGTGGTTGAAGAGCCGTCCAACTCAACTGGTTGAAGTTATTCAGGCGTTAACGCTATTCAAGCTTATTATGAAAATGGGCGTTCATATCAAAACGCATATTATGCACTTCGTGATTTTTTCGGTGAATTTAAACGTCCAAATGTAAATACAATCGGAAAAATCATGCAAACATTTGAGCACACCGGGTTACTAGATTCTGCAGAAAATAGCGGGGTTGAAGAGCCGTACACCTCAACTCGCCGTGGTGCCCAACAATTGTACCTCCCACGCTCGTCGTTGTTGAACATTATGCTTACAAACTTGCATTTACACGCTTACAAGATGCAATTGACTCACGAACTAAAGCCTCTTGACCATTCCAAGCGCCGTCAATGGTCAGAATGGCAGCCGGAAATAGCAACAGTGGATGATAAATTTTCAAAGAAAATCATCTTCAGTGATGAGGCAAATTTTCATCTCAGTGGATTCGTCAAAAAGCAGAATTGCCGCATTTGGGCGAATAATAAAAACAAGATTGTCGAAAAACCAATGCACCCACAAGCAGAGCCAGTTTGGTGCGGTTTTTGGGCTGGCGGCATCATCGGGCCGTATTTTTTTCTGTCATGCAGTTATTGTGAATGGTGTTCGCTATTGTGATTTTTTTTTCTTAAGAAAAAAAAAACATAAAAACTGCAAAGTTTTTTGTTTGTCTGCAGTGTCTGAGGAAGGAATCGAACCTGCGACCTCGAGACTGTTGGTCGAGTATTCTACCAAATCAGCCATCAAGGCACCGAGATGATAACAAACATTTTATGTCCAGAATTGGAAGATATTTATGTGGACGATATGTGGTTTTAATAGAATTGTGCCACTTGCCACAGAGCTAACAAAGCAATGGCTCTTTTGCGTCACACATTCAATGGCCGTGTTATCTGACATGGTGGTGATGCCAATTGGCCGCCAAGATCATGTGGTTTGACACCGTTGGACTTCTTTCTTTGGGGTTATTTAAAAAAGGTGTATGTTGATAAGCTAGCAACAATTCAAGAGCTAAAGGATGAGATAATTCGGCACATTAACGGCATAGAACCTCCATTATGCCTCAATGTCATCGAAAATTTAGACCGTCGGATGGCGTTGTGCCGTCAAGTTCGCGGCGGCCATTTGACCGATATTTTGTTCCATACATAATTGAGCCATAAAAATATTATCATAATAAAAAGAAATAACAATAAGTCCCCGTCCATACTATAAAGCATTTGCTGCAAAACTTTTCTAAATTCTCTTTCTGCATTCGTGTCCACACTGAATTTTTTATTTGTAGTTTGTATTGTTTGAAGTCGCACCCTTCATTCTTTTTCTGCATATCCACTTTTTGACAATTTTGGGCAAAAAGAAAATATTTTTTGTCTTAAATGCATTAATTGCATTTTTTCACATTAATATTGTATTATTTGTTTATTTTTTGAGTATTTCATGTCTAACATTAACAAAGTTAGAAAAGCTTTTGTATATGTAATTTGTATATGAAATTATGAAAAAAAAAAATGCCGAATATAGTTGTAGCTAACTTTCTGTCGAAAAGTGTGAATGAGAAACTCATCAAGAACTGCTTGAAACGAAGTATATGTTTCAGTTCCCTTTTCCTGTAACATCCATCAAACTCGAAAGTTTTACTGCAAATATTTCATTGTATGGACGAGGACTAAATAATTTGTGTTTTATTCAAACTCAACATCGGCCCTTAAAATGTATTAAAATGTAACCACTAACATATTTCTATATAAAAAATCTCTGCGTAGAGGCAAGTTGTATACTTGCCGAAATAGACCACTTTGTGAATCTAATAACAAGTTTTCTAAACCCTATTTTCGATTATTATCTACTTCACCCGGTCGGTACGTTTACATGGTAATACAGTGTTTAGATTATGGTAGTAGCAAAATATTACGAAGTTATCGCCATACTTAAAACAAGAGAACAAAAGTGGGTTACTAATATTTTTCATGTTCACACTTAAGAGTGCAGCGCAAATTACTAATTGATCTGTCAAAATTCCTCACCTGCACAGAAAATGTGTGATTCTAACTCAAATAGCGCGGCGTTAACGCTTTCCAATTGGAAAATCCAATTTTGTCTTACTGTAAAGTTCGCTTCAAAACAAATGTCACTAATTTTTTGCCACCATTTGTACTCACACTTTAGGTGCTTTCATTTCTATTTAGTGTTTTTTTTTTTTAAATAAGGTTAGTGATCAATACTGTTCATGGCACAACATTGACGTTTTTATTCACACGAGCCAGGAAAAGTCAATTTGGCAAAGGAAAATATTTAATATTTTTTCTTTAATTTTTAAAAATTTAATAGTTTTTCTTGTCTTTCTATATGATTAATAAAATCATATAAACGCTTTTTTTTTTGTTGTGTAAAAGCGTGGCCTTTTCCATACTCTTGCCCCTCTTTTGACAGCCACATTTTGAATACAAATATTTACACATTAACTTTTCAATTGGTTAATGTTTTATTTCCATTTATTTATATATTTTTATTTGCTTTTTGGTGGTAATCTTTCAACGCCTTATTATTCTGTCTAAAAGTTCAAGAGACGCATTTTTCATATTTGCTTTTATTGAATTCGATTAAAAAAGATTTCAATTTAACTTAAAAGCACAAGAAAAAAATATGAACCAAATGAGTAAATATAATCGAATTATATGTATTTTTTTGCTTATAATCAGATAAATATTTTTATTTGTTTTTTTTTTTCAAATGCAGAAAAGCCTTTTAAAATAAATCATCTTACAAGTTCAATGTCCAATATGAGTTTACCAAATAAAATACAATTTTGAGGGAGTAGTATAAGACTGTTGCTTGGTTGGTGGCCAGCAGTGTCACAATTTTAAGTGGAGGTCAATGATTAACGAGATAATGCACAAGAATGTATTTTAATAATTTTGAGGAAATCTTGCCATAAACAATTTCTGATATCGTTTTCTTAAGGAATGTGAAATTTCTTCGGTGGCAATGAGATGACACTAAAAAGTAAAAAGTTTATATTCATCTTTTGAGTTAAAAAATGGCTTTATTTGTGTAATTTATGATGCCAGTTTAACAACCAAACGATTTGTTGATATCACATATAAACGTTTAATTTATTATTTTAAGTGTGAAAATCCCCACTCGACGACCTTAACAGACGCCAAAACAATGAGGCATTGCCCATTATATAAAGAAACATTTTCTCAAGCGATTTTTGGAATATTTTCAAATGAATGATACAAAAAGTTTGGCTGCACCTTTAAATTAAAGAAAAAAAATGTTTTGTATAAAAATCTTCGACAACGTATATTTACGGCAAATCTATAAAGTTTTACAAATCTTGTAACATTTTGTTAAGAAATTTTTGATTCAATGTAATAAAATTGGTGTTTTATAAGAACTTATGAAAATTACATATTTCAAAAGAAAATTTATCTCCCAAGAGCAGAAATTTTTCTTTTTTAAGGTTATGAAATATACGTGGACAAGCAAATATGGAATACTCTTGACGAGAAATGCACTCTGCAACTTATAATCCATAACAGAATATATCGTTAGTCTCATGTAGAAAGGCCCTAACTCGCATTTTCCCTGAATCGAACTTTTGTTATTAGGGATTCTACTTCGTTTCACATAAATATACAGCGTCACAAGAATTTAATTAAATAATTTCATAAATATCGCTTTTACAAGCAATTGAAATTAATTGAAAAAAATTACTTGTAGATGAACGTAGCTTCTATTATGGTTTTCTCCTTCTCCTGTAAAATTGCGATTACGTTTGTTAGGGCCTTTCTGCATGAGACCAACGATATATAGATTGCTGTCAGTAATACCCGTATGTGGTCACTGGGTGCTAAACTTAAACTACTCTGCAATAAAAATTGTCGTAGGTGCAACAATAGAAACAAATAAGAAACATTCTTCCTCCTGCTCTGTGTATGCCCCGTTTTGTCTATCAAGAAGAACACATGTCTGACCATTCTTAATAAACTAATTTTCACCCTTAGTGACCTATAAGAGTCCAGTCTTTATGAAGTAAAGACTAGACTCTGGATTAGATACATCAAAAACTCTTTATTGTAAACTCGACTTTGATACCAATTTTCTATTCTTTGATAGGCATTTCGCATTTTAAAGACCTGAGCTATAGATAGAGACTATCGACAACATTCAATCGTTATTGGCAGCGAGTAAATGCCAAATTTTTACGTCGCCTTCATGTGACTACAATGATGGCTTTTGTGGTAAGGAGGATTACATCCAACGACTGGTGCGATCTTACGAGTATCAAAACATCTGCAAGTAGTTAAGTACTACGAAAACAAACTAACGAAGAAGGCAACACCGTGAATGGAGAGTCAGCAAATAACTGTCTTTACTACCTTTTATAATCTATTTTTATGTATTGTAATTACATTTTGTTAGTTTAATTAAAATATAACAATATGCCAAAAATTTTAAAGATGTCATATTATTTTTTTATGGGTCCTTAACAGTGCCAATACGAAGTTCTCTTCCTTTGCTACGTTTTTCAAATATTTTTCATTGCAAGGCATATGACTTTTCTTCTATGATATTTCTCCTTTTTATCTTTTTTTCTCACTCTTATAGGTCAGTACAAGAAACCCCTGCGAGTACACCAATGAGCCTCTCGCTGCCATCTGTCTATCTAATTCACTTCAACCTATATAAATAATTATAAATAATACTAATACCTGCGTTTCGTCTTTTTCTTTCATTCACTCCCTTACAGGTAAGCACAAAGGGACCCCTGCGAGTAGACCTATATGAGCTAGACAGCTGTCTGTATCTTTCCCAGTGTCCTGTGTCTACCTAACCTAACATAAACTACATATACAAATTCTAATTCCTTTTTTATGTCCCTCCCTCTTTTTCAAACTTTTTCTCTAGCTCAAAAGCAAGTGCAAGTGCAAAGAGGTCCTTGTGAGTAGATCAATGCGAGCTGATCAAGTGTGTCTTTACCAACGTCTTTTCTTCTTAATGTAACCAAACCTTCATGAAAAATTATATTTCTTACTTTTTTATCGCTCTCTTTCCCTTACTTTTTTTTTTGATTGTAGATTTGTGAAGAACATGGCTAATTGGATCGAAATTGTTTGGGTTTTTGTTATAGTAGTTCCTCCTTTTCGTCTTCTTTTATTTTTTCTGTTACAGGTACGCACAAAAGCGTCCTTGTGAGTAGACCTATATGAAATAGACAGCTGTCCAGTGACCTTTCCACCTAATCTAAACCAAACTATATATACATATTCTAATTTTATCTTTACTCGTATGATTTTTATCTCCCTTTCTCTCGCTCACACCTTTGCAGATAAGTGTAAGAAGGCCTTAGTGAGTAGACTCACGCGAGCTAAACAACTGTCTTTGTCTTTCCCAACCACCTTTCAACTTAATGTAACCAAATCTACATGAAGACTTGTATTTCCTACTTTTTCTCTCTATCGCTCTCCTTCCCATCCTTTTTTTGACTACAGAGTTGGTTGTGGCAATCAAGGATGCCATTTTGAGCTAATTGAACCGAAATTGTTTGGTTTTTTAATACTAATTCCTCCTTTTCATCCCCCTTCACTCCTTCTGATACAGATAAGCACAAAACCGTCCTCGTAAGTAGACCTATATGAAATACACTCCTGTTTGTAACTTTCTCTGTGAGCTGTCTATCTAATCTAACCTAAACTAAATACAAACTCTAGTTCCTAAAAATCCTAAACTAAATACAACCTCTAAGCCTTTCTTTAAGTCTCTATCATCCTTTCGGTCACACTCTTACAAATAAGTAGAAGGAGACCCTTTTGAGTAGAACCATGCGAACTGATCAACAGTGTATCTTTCCCAAGGACTTGTCTCCTTAAATCTAACAAAACCTACATGAAAAATTATATTTTCTACTTTTTCTCTCCATCGCTCTCTTTCCCTTACTTGTCTGCTTGACGATTGATGACAATCGAGGCTGCTATTTTGAGCTAATTGGGTCGAAATTGTTTGGGTTTTTAGGATCTTAAAAATTTGACAGCTTGGGTTAAGAAATACAATTTTTTTACTAGGCTATATTTCAGGCAATGTTTCACTTGAAATCAATGAAATTTTATTAATTTTGAATATTTTTTTCAAGCTTGGTTTTAGTACAGCTGGAAAGAATATTTCATTGTCACCATTATAAATAACCACAAGCAACATATTCTTTGATTGTCAAGCTAGAAAAGCATACTGTTTCCCTTAAACAATAACGACGTGAAACCGGAAATGATTTTCGAATCATTGAAGAATGTAAAATAATTTGTTTCTAAATGCCAATTCTATTTTCAGTTGTCTCAATGCTTTTCTAAAATCGTACTGGTGGCGTCTGCTTATAATGGGTGATTTTATAAGAACTATCGGAAATTAAAAAAAAAAAAAAACACATAAAATTCAGAAAAATGCTTGAAATATTTATTTGGATCGATAGTTGGGTCGATATAATTTAATGATTAAAGATTATTTCATGCAAATGTTGGCCGCGGCTGCGCCTCAAATGGTCCATCCGCTTAGTCCAATTTTGGCATACTCTTTCAAACATTTCGGCCGGTATCTCACGAATAATGTTGGCAATGTTGGCTTCCAGTGCGTCAATCCAAGCGGGCTTGTCGCTATAGACATTAGCCTTAACATAGCCCCACAAAAAATAGTCTAGAGGCGTTAAATCGCACGATCTGGGCGGCCAATTGACTGGTCCCAAGCGTGAAATAAACTGTTCACCGAACTCGCCTCTCAATTGGTCCATTGTTTCGCGTGCTGTGTGGCATGTGGCACCGTCTTGTTGAAACCACATGTCATGCAAGTCAAGCTCTTCCATTTTGGGCAAAAAACAGTTTGTTATCATCGCACGGTAGCGCTCACCATTCACAGTAACGTTGTGATTCGCATCATCTTTGAAGAAATACGGCCCAATGATGCCGCCAGCCCATAATCCGCACCAAACGGTTGTTTTTTGTGGATGCATTGGTAGCTCTTGCAATGCTTCTGGCTGCTTTTCACTCCAAATACGGCAGTTTTGCTTGTTCACGTATCCATTCAACCAGAAATGAGCCTCATCGCTGAACACAATTCTTCGATAAAAAAGTGGATCTTCATCTAACTTTTCAAGAGCCCATTCACCAAAAATTTCGCGTTGTGGTAGGTCGTGTGGCTTCAATTCTTGCACCAGCTGTATCTTATAAGGCTTCACACCCAAATCTGTCCGCAAAATTTTCCACGTAGTGGAGTAACAGAGGCCCAATTGCTGCGAACGGCGCCGAATCGATAATTCACGGTCATCACCAACACTGGCCGATACGGCTGCGATATTTTCTTCAGTTCGCACTCTACGTAAGCGTGTTGGTGGTTTAATGTCCAACAATGTAAATTTGGTGCGAAATTTTTTTACAATAGCCCGAATAGAAGCCTCAGTAGGTCGATTAAACTGACCATAAAATGGAAGAAGCGCGCGATGAACTTTCTTAACAGAGCACGCATTTTGGTAATAAAATTCAATAATTTGCAAGCGTTGTTCGTTTGTAAGACGATTCATGATTAAATTATAGACCAAACTGAAGATGTTTGACAGTGACATAAGATACAAAACGTGCGTGAGCTGTCAAAACTAGTGTTGCCAAAAAGATAATAGCAAAAAAATCACTCGTTACATGAAAATATGAAATTTGTACTAAACACATATGTTAATTTCTGAATTAAAAAAAAAAAAAAAACTCTTAAAAACACTTAAGTGATAACATTCCACCACAACATACCTAAACCACAAAATATTTAATTTACTCGTATCTATATTTTCTTCACTAGATTGTACGGAAAATAAAATAGAAAGTGATAGATACCTTGACACAATTCTGCATATTTTTCTTGTTTTGGCCAAATGAATTTTCGTAATTGAAGGAAAATTTTAAAAATTAATTGAAAGCGCAAAAAATTATCGACAGAAAACTTTTAAATTACAAGTCAATACAAATAAACGAGTTAATGCAAATATTTTCTAGAAGTTTATTTTCTTTTGCTCTTATTTGCAAATTTTTGTAATCAAAATTAATTTTTTTTATGGCTAAATCAATACGATAGATAGAAGCACTTAAGTTTTATTTTGCCATTTCAGTATTGTGTAATTGAGGCAAGGTTCCCACAAGGCAAAATGTTTTGGGCAGAAAATAAAGTATAATATATAATAAAAGTTTTTCTTAAACTAAAGGAGAAATTTTTTCGGTGTTGTGCGCATATAAGCTACCTATTTTTTTGAATTTTTGTTGCAGAAATTGAAATACCTACATACAGTGGCGAGCAGAAGTGAATGCATATTCATGTCATTGACTTGAGCCAACAAATAAAATAATTATTTTATTTATTTTTTATTATTTTTTTTCGAAACAGATAAGAGAAAAAAAAAAAACAATAATAAATGAGATGAATTCAAAGAGTTTAAAAGAAAAAACTAATATAACCCGCATAAAATGACTATTGCACGTTTCAAGATAATTAATAACTAACCCCATTTCAATACTTGGTCCATAGACCCTTATTAGAAATAACTTGATTTACAAGGTTTGACATGCTTTCTTCTAAATTTTCGATAATACCAGTTGGAGTTCGATTCGATTCCACATTTACCCGATCCTAAAGGATTGTTGCGGCGGCTTTGTACTGCGCGAGACATTCTTTCACGATTGATCGAGAAATTTGCAATCGGATTGAGGTCGGGACTTTGTGCTGGCCTTTCTATCTGTTAAAAATTTTGTTTCCCAATCCACTCCATTACAATTTTTGCTGTGTGCTTCGTATCGCCATTCTGTTGGAAAACAAAATCTTTTTCGGGATAAGCACATTTGTCCATGAAATTGGGAAGATTGGTTTGTAGATGATTTTCATTTCGCATAACACCATCTGTTAAACTGTAGAGACCCAACATGCTACCATGTTAAGCAGCCCCAAACCATTATGTTTCCGCCACCATATTTAGCAGTTTGCTTCATGTGATGTCTTTGAACAGGGTTACTTTTTTCCATCTTAAATTTGGACTCATCAGACTAAATAACAGGTTTCCAATCAGCAATGGTCCAATTTCTGCGCTTCCTCGGAAATTTCAAGCGCGCTTTAACATTCTTATCGGACAAAACAAGTTTCCTTTTTTTAACAATAGACGTACAGTGGTGGCCGCATAATTAAAACATTTTTGATAATAAATTAATTTATTGTTTTAATGGTATATCAAAGATTCTAATGTTGGTTAACTAGACGCCATTCATAGCGTTTTCCATCTGGTCCCCATCGAAAAGAGTTGGATTCATCACTTCATAAAATATTTTTCCAAAAACTCATTGGTTTCTTAATGCTTTTTCTGACAAAATCCAATCCGGACTTAAATTTTTTTTGGAGACTAAAGTTTTGTCTGTGCGTTGCATCCACACTTTCATTAAGCCACCGTCGAATAGTTCTAGATGATATATGTAGACCATATGATAACTTTAATTCAACTTTTAGATGTTTAGAGCTTTTAAATCGCTCAACTTTAGATTTTATCGTTTCTGGCTGTGGTTTTACAGGATTTGGGGGCACTGCGTACATTATTTAAGCTCCCAAGGTTATCAAAATTGTTCATTGCATTATAAATTTTTCCTCTACAGTATGTGAGAAAATGCATTCAACGTCTTCTCGGAGCATCTGAGATCAATGATTACCTTCATTTCTTCTTCGGAGTAACTTGGCCTTTTTCCCATACCTAGTGGTTAATATTGGTATACAAATTTACTGATATCATTTAAAACACACCTATCAACAAATTTTCACAACATAACGAAATAAGATATTAAAATAATCTTATTCAAATAGCAGAATTGCAAATGTTTTAATTATGACAAACATCCCTTTTAATAAATAATGGCTTGATTGTTAAGAAAACTTAAAAAAAAATTGATGTAAAGAAAGAACCAAGTGCAAAAGAGATCAAGCTTATCTTCGCAGTGGAAAAGTTCCGTTGATATAACAATAGATCATAAAAAATACTGAGAGAATGAGAGATCACATTTATGGTTTAATTATATGTCCACCACTGTATATCCCATGTCAAGGAGTGCTCTTCTAGCGGTCTGTTTGCTTACATTTTTCTCGATTGCCAGAGAAGCCCCCTTATGTGTTAGCATCATGTTTTTTTCTCATTTCGGCCATCATCAGTCGAGAATCTGAGACCGTTAATAATTTTTTGAGAGCTCTGACTTGCAATTTGAAAATCACATTTCGTCTCTTTTGAGCTGGATTCGCCGCCAATTGACTGATAACAAGTCTTTAGGAATTGGTACGTGAAGAACAGCTCTTCTCGGACAGGAGCACAATACTATTTTAAATTTTTGCGGATATTTTTTTAAGTTTTATACAAAAATCAACTATTTATTTTAAATATGAACTGACAAAATCTGATTTGATTCGCAAGAAACACTTTTTAAACTATTCTACAAAGAATAAAACAAGAAAGAATATATCGGTAAATTTGTACGAATTCTGCTGATAAGAGAAGTGAGAAAGTGTAAATAAGTGTAATGCACAAAACGTGCATAATTGAGTTTAAGCGGGTTATTTTCCTTTTTTCCTTCAAACTCTTTGAAATCATCTCATTAAGTATTATTATTATTTTTTTTCTTTTGTTCCTTCAAACTCTTTGAATTCATCTCATTAATATTTTTTTTTTAATCCTGTTTATTTTGAATAAAGTAATAAATAAAAAATATTATTTAATTAGCTTCCATGGTTTTGTTTTTATGAATGGCGAATGTCAGTGTCATGAACTTGCACTCACTTCTGCTCGCCACTGCATGTATATATATTATCAAGAATAAAATGATACACTGGCAATTGCTGATAATAGGAGAATACTAGCTGCTCCCTTATAAATATCGAATTCTAAGCTAACACTAACGATTTAAATAAATTTTTTTTTCAAATCACATTTTATGTAATGTGTTAAAGTTTTGTAGAAGAACCCATTTATTTTAAGCTATTCTTAATGTTTATATGTTTATACAGCAAAAACACTAAAAACCACAGACATATTTCCTGATATTCATTCTCTTACAAGCGAATATGCCGGATAACATTCCGACTTAATTTATTGAAATTACTGAAGCATACATTAAGGCTTACACATGTCAATAATAGTTGAATATAATTTTAGGAATTAAGCATTTTGTTTTTTCTTCTTTCTTGTTTATTAAATGAACAATTTGGATTACTAATTTGTAAATTTGTTTCAATTTAAACAAATTACTATCATTTGGTCATAAACAAGTATAAGGTATTATAATATTAAGACATTTTGATGACAGTGTTATACGAAAATAAGCAAATAAGAGAAGAAAAAATAAATTGGAACACAAAAATAATATGAAAATAAAATGAATGTTAAGCTGATAATAATAAAAACAAAATTAATTAAATTAATTTAGATATAAGAACGTTGTTTTGTACGCAAATAAGTGAACATCAATATTTATGCCTTTAAGTGCACGTTTAAGTGATAAGGAAATTGTTAATTGTATCTTAATCGAAACCTGGTATTATTTTATAAAAAGTTTGTTATACTCGTACATGCATCTGAGAAATAGTAAGTAAATAAAAATAAGCTTCTCTCCCCAGCCTGCATTAGACAAATACTTAAAATTCTAAAGAAAAGTAGTAGAATGAAAATAAAAACTGATTTGAAAAATTAACTTTTCATTCTTGTTGCTCTACAGAAGCAGTAGTTAGCGCGTTCTATTCCTTCACTCGAAATGAATTTCAAAAGTTAAACTTGGATAAATTTGCAAATAACTAGTACTGACATGAACCACATTTGAAGTTTGTTTTATAAACTAGTACTGAAATGAACCACATTTTTAATTTATGTGCTGTTCATAGAGCACAGACGAGCGAACCACTTGCCAAGAAAATTTGTACGAAAACAACTAAATGTTTTGAGTGCTTTTCATATAAACACAAGTTGCTCGTCTGTATTCTATAAACAGCACATAAATGCCAGTTCACGGATAACGAAGCTGTGCGAACGAACGAACGTTCGCACAAATATATTTAAAACAAAAACAACGTTCGAAATGTTGTTACGACGGCGGACTGTTATTGAATGTACCTAGCGCTAGATGGCAGCATAAATATCGCGATCTGCCAAACGTCAGCTGTTAAAATTTTACCCATATTCATCGAATAGTTAATTTGTTGTAGTCGTTTGAAGTAAGCACCGTTTGTGTTTCTTGAAAAATGAGGAAAAGTGAATTTCGTGCAGTGATTAAACATTATTATTCGAAAGCAAAAACGGTGAAAGACACAAACGTAAAGCTCGATAAACATTACGGTCTGTGTCTGCTCTGTTAGATTACATTGTAAAATATTGGATTACAGAATTTAAACGCGGCTGAACAAACACTGCAACAATATCATCAACAGGAAGGGCAAAAGAGGTGCTTACTGCAGAAAATATCAAGAAAATTTTCGATATCGTTATGAATGATCGCCGCGTCAAGTTGTGTGATATTGCTGAAGTGGTAAACATATGCTAATGTGTGTTCAACATTTTGCATGAACATTTGCGTATGGAAAAGCCATCGGCAAGATGGGTGCCGCGTTTGCTCTGTGTTTGGACATGATAAATATAATTCTTTTGATTTTTGGCGTCGCTTAGTAATCGTTGATGAAACGTTGGTCAATCGAAACAATGGGTGGAAGCTGGTGAAAGAGTTCCGAAGAAGGCGAAGACAGTGAAATTGGCTGGCAAGGTTATGGTCACTGTATTTTGGTATGCACACGGAATACTGCTCATCGATTATCTTGAAAAAGATCCGTAATCACAGGAAAGTATTATCTTGCATTCTTGGATCAATTGATGGATGCAATCAAGAAAAAATGACCACATTTAAACGAGAAAAAAGTGTTTTATCTTCAAGACAGCGTTAGATACGCTGCTATAATTACGTGAAATACACTTCGAATTGCTTGATCATCCACCGTATAGTTCATATTTAGCTCCTAGTGACGTTTTCCTGTTTCCAAACTTGAAAAAATGACTCGCGGAAAGAAGATTCGTCTCAAACGAAGAAGTGATTTCCGAAACTAACGCGTATTTTGAGGGGTTCCTAAAATCGTATTATTCAGATGGTATAAAGAAGTTTGAATATCGTCTTACTAAGCGGGTTGAGCCTACAGGAGGCTACGTTAAGAAGTAAATGGTTTTTGAAAGCAAAAATAGTTTTTTTTCTACTTAGGTAGCTTTAATATCAATCCGCCCTCGTAACAATTTCTTTATTTGTTACAATGACTTGCCAACGTGCTACAGAGTTCACACCAAAGTGGTATTTGCCAGAAGTGATTCTTTATTACCCACAAATAGGGAAAAACGAACAAATTCGGGAGATTGGCGCTCCTTCTAGTTGCCAACGAGATATTCCTGCATATTCCAACATGCCTAAACTGTTAATTGTACACTTAGCCTTCGGTGTTTTTAAGACCTAAGCTATACAGCAAAAGTTCTATATGGAAGAGCAAACACCAATACATTTAAGGGAAAAATAATTTTATTTAATAAGCAAAGCATACGAAATTGTTCTTGCTTAGCACTTGTGTGTGTACACACACGTGTGTGTATTAAAGCGCACAGCCTATAGCTAAGTGCTTTCACTAAAACAAATGGGACTCAACGCATACGGCTTGGGCACTTCTGTTATAGAGTATAGACTGTCGATAATATTCAATTGTTGTTGCTGGCAAGGAGTAAATAAATGTCAAATTTTTTACGTCGATTTCATGTGAAATAAGGGGATTAAATGTGTGGATTAAGGGGGATAAGGAATTTAAAAAGCTTTGGTATTACCACGGAGCGTGAATTAGTTTGACAACTAACAGTTTTGATACCTTCTTAAATAAATACTGCGGAAGCAAGTTAGATTTCCTCACAGTTGATGGTATTTCGAGGCATTAAACAATTTGACGGGAGTATACAAAATTTGGTATTTCCCAATATGAAGGCTGTAGAAATTGTTTGGACGAAGAAGAATGCCAGTGCTCTTCTTCAAATGTCAAAAAGCTTTGAAGTTTCCCAATATAAATACTGCAACAATTTTTCGAACGAAGAACAATGTTTACTATTTTCCTTTGGGAGGAGGTCAGAGCCCTCCGTAGTTGGTATTATCACGAGACACCTGACGATTTCACAAATATCTAAGAGCTTTGATATTTTTTAATATGAATAGTGTAGAAATTGTTTGGATGAAGAAAAATGTCCACCTATTTCACTTAGCGTGCTGCAGAAGTTGTTAAAGCAATGGGTAACTTATACTCTTTTTATTCGTTGAGAGATTAGCACTCCTTCTAGTTGGCATTATCAGGGTACAGTAAATGATTTGACAAAAGTCTAAGAGCTTTGACATTTCCTAATATAAATGCTGCAAAAATTTATTTTTACGAAAACAAATTTTCCTCTTTTCAGTCGGTAGGAGGTCAGTACCCCTCCTAAATGTGACAAAAGTCTAAGAGCTTTGGCACTTCCCAATATGAATCCTGCAGGAGTTGGTTACTCTTTTCATTGGGGAGGAGGTCAATGACCTCTTAGTTGGAATTATCATGCGAAACATGAAAAATTTCATACTCATATGAATGCTTTAGAATTTGTTTTGAGGTAGATAAATGTCAAGTCCTAAAAAAAAACGCGTGGCCTTTCACACATGAAAAATCACTTTCTTAAAGTTCTAGATTCTTTTACGAACTTTTTTTAAGTTCTAGCTGGTTCCATAGAACTACAGACGTGACGATATTTAATTATTTTGGTTGCTACGGTACCACAATGATTTAACCCATACGATGCTTAAAGGCTGACTAACGCTACTAATAAGCAGGCAAAGTAACCACATCTTTTAGTTGCTTACTGTTGCCTCCTTATAAACAATATAAAAAGTACACACACGCACATAATAATAATAAAATTTTGTTAGTATTTTGTCCAGGATAATCTGTTGTGATGAAACAAAAAAAAAAAACTAAAAACATTTTCGTAGACATCATTGTGTCTAAATTCATTCATTCAGATTCATTTTTCCATTTTGCTGTCACCCGTATAAACATAAATAAGAAAAGATTTAACAAGATTTTTGTTTCTTTATTTATGTTACACCCCCAAAATTGAAAAGAAAAGTTGCTGAAGAAGTTATTTAAGGATTATGTATGGTTTTTCTTTAACCACATTGTGGGTCAGGTCAGAAATAAGTGCTGGTGTTTTGTAATTTTTGAGTTACTTTCTTGATTGTATAGAAATTCTTGAGTAGTAGTTAAATTTCTGTTACTTTTTTATGACTGCTTTGTTTACAAACTTTTTTTTTATTGAGGACAGAATATATAAAAGAATTATAATAAAAAATCATGTTAGAATTGTTATACAAATTCCAAAGTTGGAGTATCATTGACCCCAAGCTAAGTTTTTGTGTATGATAAATTGAAAGACGAGGCTCATTATAAAAAAAGTTAATCAAATTTTACATTCTTTCACGCCAAATAAATTTTTTATAGCATTTTAATTACAGGTTTTCCTTTCATTTAGAAAAATACAATTTTAGTAGTATGGCCTACTTTCGGAACGATGAGTGAACCATTATAGTAAAACTCACTGACTCAATCGATTCATAGGTTTGCTATTGAAATTCAGTAAAATTGGTTCACATATAGTTGAGATACATCCAAATTTACAACAAAAAAAAAAATTTTTTTTGAGCAATTTCCAATGAAAAGTTTGGAAAAAATGTTTTTTTTTTTTTTGCTTCAAACTTAATACTTTTATTTGACATGGCGATTATAAGTCAAAAAACATTTTTCTTCGATATCGGTTCATATATATCCGAGATATGGCCTAAACCAATTTGTTAATGCAAATATCGCGTAAGCGAACTAAAACAATTTTTTGCTTAAAAGCAGTTCTGGTAATAAAAGGAGGTTACTAATATACAGAAAAAGAAAATTTCCGATATCGGTCCATATACTCGTATACCCGAGATATAACCTAAGCCCATTTTTTCAAGAAAGATTTCCATGAAAGACTACCTATTGGGCATTACATAAATATTGTATATAAATAGTCATATTCATAAAAAATATTGCATGTTTATTATACTAAAGAATTCGTAAAATAATTTTACATATTGTAACAAAATGTATTCCACCAAGAACAACAATGTTGCTAAGTTTTTCGCCAAGTTACTTCATTCTTTGACAAATAATTTCCAATTTTTTACCTACTACAAGCAAATTATAAAAAAAAACTTGCAGGTTTTGAGCGTGCACTGAAGTTACTATCAAAACTACATATTCTCAAGTACGCAAATCAAGAGTGAGCACTTCAAAATTCATTGTTGCAGAATCAGATCCCTGTGAAAAAGAATGTTGCTGCAGGCATATGCTGTAAATCACTTTTCACTGCAGCGATTACACGGAAATTATTTGACACCACTAAAATGGTGTTTTGCGCACAAAAATTTTTGTAATCTTGCGACTGCTGATTTTAAATTGGTGATATAATTGGTGCAATAATATTTTATCTTTTAGACAAAACAAATTTTATAATTCAAAGAAAAATTTTTTCAAAGAAAAAATACTTCTGTTTGGCAATCCACGTAATTTTAGTATTGCCTTGTAGTAATCAGCTGTTTAGCGAGCTTTTGTGAATCCCTTACAGTCGCAGAGTTCGATTCCGTTCGAAAGCAGAATTATGTTCGTAGGTTTGATGCTTCACAAATCAAAAGAACCAGACAAACGTTGTTTTGCCTTCAAATTTTATTTACATGATATGAATGACTTAAAATTTCCAAATTGCCATTTTCAGTGCAAGCCGTATTGACAACTGCATATGCAGTTAAAATAGGAAGTTATGTCTTTCGCAAACATTAGGATTCATGGTATCAAAGCTATACTTTCCTTTAAGTACTCTTTTTTTAAAACGGTGATTATACAGTTTTTCACCGGAAGCCGAGTGGCATTACAAAGACATGAATGGTTTATACTTCATAATATTATGGTTACCGATCTAACTTTAACTAATTCTACCGAATTGAAAAACTTTGTCCATATTATCTTGGGAAGTAAAGAAAGCCACCAAATCTTTCACATCTTCTATTCGCGAGCAGTTTAACTTTAAATCCGAAAATTCAGATCGACAACATCACGTTCGCTCAACTAAACATGATTTTTGTAAAATGTTTGAGAGTATATTGCCGATGAGCTCAGATTTCGATTCGATAAAATAGCAGAAAGGGACTGGTAATTGAATATTGCCAGCGTATTGGTGGAATACACGGCGATATTTCAAGGTGTGATTGTCCTTATTTTCACAAACTATCAGTCCGATATGAATAATAATAACCTGAACTTACTTTTTTGTTAGCTTCAGCATTAGAACGCTGTGTAAACGAAATGAATGCATAAACATTGTTCGCATTGTGAAAAATTGGTCAGCGTAGAAATAAAATGACGATCGAAACAACGCCTGAAAAGATTCAGCTCAGGAGTCGGATTGTCGTTGTATATATATATATATATATATATATATATATATATATATATATATATATATATATATATATATATATATATATATATATATATATATATATATATATATATATATATATATATATATATATATATATATATATATATATATATATATATATCTATATATATATGTATATATATATATATATATATATATATATATATATATATATATATATATATATCTATATATATATGTATATATATATATATATATATATATATATATATATATATATATATATATATATATATATATATATATATATATATATATATATATATATATATATATATATATATATATATATATATATATATATATATATAATATTATTAATATTCTTAAAAAATGAAAACGAATTATTCGAGAAAATACTAAGGTCCCCTAAAAGTATGCAACTTTTTATCAAATCGATCTGATTTAAAAATGCTAAATTCATTAACTGCCTTATTTATAAATAATATTTCAGGTTTATTAAGCTCTTATTTTTTTTATCTTGGACCAGTACTTAGGTGATAACCCCTATATAGGCAGTGCATTGTACTGCAACTAGGAAAATAGGTTATGAGGAGGGGGAAAGAGGGAGGTGTGTTTGTGAATATTTGACTTGAACTTTCCAACGATATTGCAGACAGGATACACGACTGTAGGCAACATATTCAATTGGCGAAGCGTACGGCTGAAAAACGAATACCCTTTGTAGTGCGTTGTTTGACTCCCCGGGCAAATCACCACAAATGGATGAGCTGTAGACGATGCACGCGTGTTACGTATAAATGTGTGAGGTTTGAGAATTAGACTCCTAATCTCGTCAGAGCAAAATCCATTGTAATAACGATAGAACAGAGTAACGTGCCCTACACTACGTCGATGGTGCAGTGCGTCAACAGAGTTGAATACCCTACTGTCTCCGATAAGCTTCTCCGCCCTCTCCTGCACTTGAGAGTTGAATTCCATTTTCGGTCGGATGTAGGTGGTATAAATAGTAAAGAGATCGAATGGAATGAATTGCAGCTTACACCATTTCAAAGCTCCGAGGCATTTGAATGCTTCTTTAAAAACATGAAAAATGTGTTCACTCCAGCGAAAATCGCACTGTATTTTCATTCCTAAAACATTTCCGAGTCCCTAATATTTATATCATCCATAGGTACAGATTATTGGACAGATTTCTATACAAAATTTGTCTAATAACAGGCGAATAAACTTGAAATATTTTTTATAAATAAGACCGTAAATTATTAATAGCAAAATTGTCCCATCAAATCAACACTTAATTAAAAAACATAACTGTGTAATCTAACAATGAAATGATCACGTAGTGTATACATGTCTTCATCAAAAATAATTTCGCATATTAAAAAAAAAAAACAAATTTTTATGTGTAATTGCACGTCTTATAGGTTTCAGTTGTGAATGTTTTTTTTTGCAAACGCTGCTAACAATGAGGAAATAATTAATGGCTAGAATAGTTTTTTTACTCGAATCATCAATCATTTTACTTTCTACGAAAAAAAACTGATAAATGGTTTTACTTCGTAATCTTATTAGGAGTATTTATGTATATTCCACTTCCACCATAAATCCTGCTGCTTGTATTTCAACGATAAGTCCGAAAATCAGTGTAAATGGTAGTAAAACAAGTTGATAAGCTTCTAAGATTTATTAAATGCTTAAGTGCGTATTTTATCAACATTTACCAGAAAAATTGTGTAATAAAAAAAACAAAAACGTAATAGTACCTAATGCTGTTCGAAAAGCAAATATGACAGGACAAGACAATGCCATAGAGAATAAACAGGGCAATAAAATTCTATAATTGCAAAAAAAAGTCTTGGCTTATCTAATCAAATACAATCTCTTCATTAAATAACATGAAATGGTTAATAATAATAGAAAATGGACAATAAAAGAAAATAAAAATACAATAAAACATTGTCTGCTTTAGGGCTGACACAGAAAAAATATCACAATAAGAAGAGATACACAAAATTATGCAAACGAAATTGAAATGTACATATAAATTGTTGTGGCAATAAAAACGGAAGTCATCAGATATTTTTTTGCAAACATAACAATCCTTAAGGAAAAAGGGGTTATGAAATTTAATCGACTTTAATATCTTAATAAAAGTTTTTATGAACAGAAATTTATCAAAGTCAGCATTCAAATATATTATTTACACGCGTGTATACTGAAAAGAAAATTCAATCCATCCGTACTTAAATCACACAAGCATGGATTTCATTCATAAGCTCTGGGTATTTCCAAAGCGTTTAACAGAGTGTGGCATGGTGCACTACTGGCAAAAGTCACTGCTTTTGGTCTCGATGGTGACTATTTCCGGTTTATATCGAGCTTTCTCAGAGACCGCAATATACGAGTTATTATAGATGGGATCTCATCAAACCAGCTAAAAATTAATTCAGGGGAAACGCAAGGCCCATTCTTGCTCCTACCCTTTTTCTTATTTTTTGCAACGACCTTCTATATCACATTTCCCACCCTATCCACTCTTTCGCGGATGACAGCAGTATTTGTCATTCGTCCTCATTCAGTTATAGGCCCATCCTATATCCGAGATCGTTGGCGAGAGGCAAAATATGAATGATTCACTGAATAGTAGTGACCTTCTATCAATATCCGAATGGGGTATTAAAAACAGGGTTGCTTTTAATGCTTGTAAGACCCAGTGTTGTTTATTAACACACAAACAATCGACCGCGGACGTTGCTTCATATGTACTCATGGATGGTATAAATATTGAGGTATCGGATGCTCTTGATGTTCTTGGAATGAAAATACAATTTGATGTCCACTGGAGCGAATCCATTTTTCATATATTTCAAGAAACATTTAAGTGCCTTGGGGTTTTGAAATGGTGTAAGATGTACTTCACTCCATCCGATCTCCTTACTCTTTATACCACCTATATCCGACCGAAAATGGAATACAACTCTCATGTTTGGGCCGGTACCTCAAAGTCTATTTTGGGATTACTCGGCCGTGTGCTGGAGACAGCGAAGAAACTTATCGGTGACAGTAGGTTTTCCAGCTCTATTGACTCACTGGAGCATCAACGCAGTGTAGGGTGCGTTACTCTGTTCTATTGTTACTACAATGGATTTTGTTCTGACGAGATTAGGGATTTTGTTCCAGAAACTCGCACATTTTTAAGCACGCGTTCTTCGTTGAGAGGTTATCCATTTGTGGTTGATTGCCCGGGAATCATACAACGCATTACAGAGAGAATTCGATTTTCAGCCGCACGCTTCGCATATAGAATATGTTGCCTGCAGACGTGTTTCCTGTCTGTTATAACGTTGGAGAATTCATGTCAAATGTTCACAAACATTACTACCACTTTCATCCTCCTCACAACATATTTTCCTAGTTCTGGTACAGAGCACGTGATTTCTAGGTGTCATCCCTATCTACTGGTCCAAGATAAAAAAAAAAAATGTGAGTTCTCAGAACTCCAAAAGCGATAATTTTTTCATCAAACGTGTGCTTCGTGGTTTAGGCTGATTTTTCTCGAGAAACCTGCATTTATTTGTTGATGTTTTATAATCCATTCAAGAAACGCTCCGTTTTTACTAATCCAAAGTTGTCAGTTGTCAAATTGTTTGTTTTTTCTTTGAGTTGTCAACACTTAGTGACAAATTCGAATTTTATGGTAATTTTCGGACACGCTTTATAAAGAAACAATTTCAGTTTATTAAATTCTTATAATATAGAAATGTGTGTACTTGAAATAAAACAAAATATTTTTTTTAATTAAGTGTTGAATAACATTTCAACAAATTTGTATTAGTTATGTTTTCCTTGGTTATTGGGTTGATATTCGTACTATTATTTGAAAAGTTATTCTATAAATATATAAACATCAATGTAATACGAGTCCACATTCGTACGGAATTCGATCCGTTTTTTGTTCTTCAGAACAAAGAATCCATTTCTTTGTTCTGAATTTTGAATTTTGTAACAGAATATTTTATGGCTCTATCTATAATGGTTTAGAACTCAACTCAGTTGAATTGAAATTCAAGCAAGTTAACTATTTTTGGTATTAAAAGTTGCAACTTAACGCAGTTGTATTTTAAACAGCTACCAGCGATTAGTTGTAATTTTTACACGTTAAGCATACTAAAACATAATTGTAACCAGTAATACCACAAACAAGTTGTTATACATCGTAAAGTCAAGTTTAATATTTTTGATAGGTTACGTTAAAAATGTATAATACCAAACTGAACAAATTTCAACTGAACTACATTTGGTTTGTAAACCGAAATTGAAATTAACTTTTATGTTATCCCGAAAAAATTTTAGTTTTTTGCTTCCTGAAGACCAAAAATGCAAATAGACTAATAATTCTCCTGCACCAGCAGTTTATTTTTATACTGCAATAACAGTTTTCATTTAATTCGTTGGCGTATTCAATGCATACTCTCCTTAAGCTCTTTTTGCACAAAAACATTGCATACTTTTAAGCAGTTCACAGTATTCACATGCAAGTTTATGCGAAAGTTTGCAAAATAACACTTTTATCAGCTTCATTCTTATAAAATTGTTTGTTTAGAAAATTGTTTTAAAATAACATTTGATCTAAAATTCTTTTAACAAAATTAAGTAAAATAAAGAAATTTTGTTATTAAATACTTCACTGTTTAAAAAGGTCACAGTCAAACAATTTTTGTTTACAATTTTTTCATACACAAAAAAAAAATTACAATAATTTTCCTTTTATTTTTTATTGTAAATTAAAGAAAAACATCCTGAACAGGAATTTCATTTAAGTTTTTCTTTACAACCTGTTTGGTTGTATTTTTTATAGTAACATGCTGTACATACAATAGTATGTTGTTGTTTAAGGGGATATACAACGAAAACAAATATCAAACAATAAATGGCGAAAAAAAACATTTGGAATGTTTCATAAAATCACACTTCCGCTTCCGCTACTTCAATTTTTGCAAATGTAGCTGCAATTATTTCAAGCCTGAGAATATACTAAAGATCTAATAAAAAATACCATTTATTTGCCGAATTATAACAGTTTCAAGAGCAGATGCTAACAATGTGGGTGATTTTTAATTAAAAATATTTTTAAATGTTTGAACGCTTAAAAATTTAATGAAGAAGAAAGAAATCTAAAGTTATTACGAGTATTATCAGAGTATTCTTTAGTTTTTCAACATTATTCTTAGGAAGAGATTACTTTTTTAAAATTATAATTAAAGGAATTGAAAAAAGAGTTTCTGCTCATTTTTTAGTTTCCACTACTTTAGCTATGCTTTTTATAGGCTCAATAAGCAATTGAACAAACAAGCCATGGATACAGCTGTCATGAAATGGTAGCTTCGCAATCATATTCTATTCAACATCTGTATGATTTATAGAACTGTTCTAAAATTCACGTCATTTCAAAGCACATGCGGTTTCAAAAACACAAATGTTATTTGTACCTTTAATACAAAACCCACTTATTTTCAATTTGATTGCTACTTTTTTAAACAAACATAAGTCAAATGAAGTTATGCGCCGTTTGCGCGAAGCAATTCGTCAGAAACGCACAGAAAAATTGTGAAAAAAACAATCATGGATTTTGCACCATTATAACGCCCCAGCTCACACATCGATGCTTGTGCATGAGTTTTTGGCCAAAAACAAAACTGTTATCATGTCTCAACCACCGTATTCAGCGGACTTGACAGCCGCAGACTTTTTCCTCCTCCCAAAACTGAAGACACCGACGAAAGGAAAGCGTTTTGCTACGACTGAGGAGATAAAAGAAAACTCGAAAGCGCGTTTCAGAAGTGTTTTGAGGATGGGCAAAAACGCTAGCATAAGTGTATTATATCTGAGGGGTACTGATGAATAAATCAAAACTTTTTGAAAAAATTGAAAATAACGGGTTTTTTTTATCAGACCTCTTATTATATGAGAAACAAAATAAAAAAGTTAATAAACGAAAAAATTATTAATCTTTTAACTTCTGGCCCACCGTGTATTAAGCTGCTTTAGGGACCAAGTTAAACAAAAATTTTTTAAACTCTTTCATTTTTATAAAGTAAAAAGAAAACGCCTGTTAACAAGATTATGCCGTTATTGAAATAAGTTGGTTGCATAATTTTTACTCAGAACTGTCAAAATCAGTTTTTACAAAACTAAAGTAAAAGTTTTATTCACGAAAACAATATTGGAGTTAAGTTAAACTAAAAATTTCTTAAAGCAACATAAAAATAAAGAATAACAGACTTTTTTATGCAAATTCCTCTAAAAATTTTCTTTTTCAAAGGGGGAAAGTATTGCCAGTATTTTCATAATTTACAGCATTCTTTTGAGCATTCAAAATGCTCCAAGATATACAATATATATTTTCAACGAAGGAATATAAATACATAAAACCTTCTAATACAGTTAGTGATTTTATGTTTAAAAGTTTGTTGTTTACGATACTTTACATAAAACTATTTGCAAAACTTAAAAATACTTTCAGTTTGTTTTGCCTTTAAGCTAAAATGTAGAAATCTTAAAGTATCAATTCTTGTTCGAATTGTGTTTGGTTTTCATGTGATGTACTTACTACAGCATGCTGTATGCTTTTAGGGGGTAAATAAAGGTAAACAAACAGGTAGCAAATAAAGAGAAATTATTGACTTTCAAGAAAGCATTTCTAAAATTTTTGACACATCATTAAAAAAAATATAAATATTTTTTGTAATATAAAGCAATTTTTTGCATTTATAAATTATTTGCTTAATACAATTTTTTCAAGCATTTTCTTATAAGTTAAGAAATATATTTAACATTTTGGACAACAAACTATTTAGAGAGATTTCTATGAAAGTGTTTAATTTACTTTAGAAACTTTTAATAAACTTAAATAGTTCGCAATAGAATATAATAAACAGCTTTCAAGTATGCAATATTATTGTTAGAAAAACATAATATGAAAAGTATGCAATAGTTTTTGCTTCAAACTAAAGAAAATGAGAAATGCAGCACAAAACGAAGATAAAAATAATGAAACCAAGATAGACATACTTTTATCTTATAAAAAGATATTTATTTCAGTTTTATTTTTATTTGATTTTAAAGTAAGATACTTAAACTTTATTTATGAGTTTTGTGACCTATTAAAGTACTTAAAAAATTGGAAAACTTTTTAACAGTTCTATAAGAAATCAATGTAAAAAAAGAAAATCTTCTTAAGGATATAAAATTATGTTATGGATGACCTGATAATACATATTTCACAATGCGCTTTTAGTATGTGGGAAGTTTGAGATCTAAATTTACATAAAAAACTATTATATCACATAATATTTTTAATTTGGTTGATAGTCATAGAGGTGCCATTATGTAGGAAGCATAATATCGCGCTATGTCCGCCGTAGTTCTCTTGGCAATTGTACGTGACTATTACTATCATTATATAGAAAAGATTGTATAAAAAACTTATTTATTTAAAATACAGTAAAGAAGTACTTCTTCATAATTTTCAGTTTTCATTTGTTTCAATTAAGGGGTTGTTTTGATTCTGTTTGCAATAAATGGCTCGAAAGCGAGAAATACCTAGGCAGCAAGAATAACAATCTTTTGAATTAAGTATACCAAACATGGGGGACCTTAGCCTTCGCCCTCTCCATCATCATTCTTCAACAGGTTTTAGATGTAACATTTTTAAAATTTTCCTATCAAAAAAGGTGTATAAAATTAAAATTTCTTTGTTTTAAATTATTATTAAAATTATTATATTTAAATGCAACTGTCTGCTATGTCTGAAAACTTTGTAGGTACGAGTAAGAATACGAATTACGTACGAGTTATATAAAAAAAAAAGTATTTTAAAGCCCTTGCATATTTTTGAACTGCATTTTTATGTTGTTTAAATCTACAGCATACTTTTAAGGACATTCAATACTAATGTAATAAAAACTTTACTAAAAGAAATTATATTAACAAACTGAATTTTTTATGTTATTTTAATTGCAAAAAGACATGATTTAACGAGAAAAAATTTATTAGCTCGTTTTCGATCCATTAAAATTAAAAGAAAAAAAAATGTTTTCATGTTCAAAACTACAAATATATAGGATTTTCTAATGATGCTAGCAAAAGCGATGTTCCTCATTAGCAAACACGTTTAGTTAAAAATCATTATGAAATAAAAAACTAACTATCGTCCATGTTCTGAAAATTGAATATTGCTTAAGTTTAGCGTACGCGATTTGAAACTGCCAAATCGCTGTTGTGAAGAGCGAGAGTGCTAAAACTTTAGCGTCTTCAGACCGCTAGCGTATACTGAAATAGTCTGGAGTATTTTATAGAAATTTCGAAAAGAAAATTAAATGATGCACAACTAAAATTTTCATTAAAAAAAAAAAAAAAAAAAAAAATGATACAAATTTTACGGTTTTATGTGCTGTTCATAGAACACAGACGTCGTCAGCTCGTCTAGAAAATTTGTATAAAAGTTACTCAATTTTTCCAGTGATTTCCATACAAATTTTTTAGACAAGTCTGTGCTCTATGCACAGCACATTCATAAAAAATTTTGTTTAAAAAATTATCTTCGAGCTTGTCAATCGTCTAGGTAATTTTGAACAGGCGATTTTGAATTCTATTGGGTGCTAACTAAGTAATTGTGGATTTCATTCACAGATGTTTTCAGTTGAGTTTTTAGGTTTGCAGACGTAGTACAAATGTAATTTTGTTATTTGATAGTTGGCAATTCTGCTGTCAACTAGTAAAAAAATTTTTTTTGTTCGTCTGGGTAGTTTTGGGTTGGCGTTCGTTGAAAAATGGAAAATCAAAAGACACATTTTCGTCACATATGATTTTTTATTTCCGCAAGAGAAAAAACGCATTGCTAGCTTATAAAAAGTTATGTGCTGTTTATGGTGACGACGAACCTTAAAAGAACGGCAGTGTCAAAATTGGTTTGCCAAATTTCGTTCTAGTGATTTTTCACTCAAAGATTAAACAGGCTCTGGTCGTCCAGAGTTTTCGAGATTAAACAGGCTCTTAAAGAAACGCTTTTAACGCAACGCAGTAACAACTACGATTTGCTCAAAATAACGTAATGAAAATGATCCATTTTCGAAACGACTGATGACTGGCGATGAAAAATGGGTTGGTTAGAACAATATTAAGTGGAAAAGATTGTGAAGCAGGCCAGGTGAACCAACTCGAACAACATTAAAAGCTGATATTCCTCAAAAGAAAACAGTTTATTGGGATTACAAAGAAATTGTCTACTTTGAACTCTTACCACCCAACCGAACGATTAATTCTAATGTCTATATTGAACAACTAACGAAGTTAAAAATGCGGATGAAGGAAAACGGTTCAAGTTGACAAATCGAAAAGGCATTGTATTCCATTATGACAATGCCACACATATCTTTGGCCACGCGTCAAAAATTATTCGAGCTTGTTTCGGATGTTTTGCCACATCCATTATACACAAGTATTCTTGATCCTGCATTGCATGATCTTACTGCTTTTTGTTTCGATCTTTACAAAACTCCTTGAATGGTAAAAACTTTAATAATGATGACGTCAAATCGAACCTGACTCAGTTTTTTGTTAATAAAAACCAGAAAGAAGCTTTATGAATGTAGGATTATGATGCTGCCTGAAAAATGGCAAAGTCATTGATCAAAATGGGCAATACATTACGGAATGAAGTTTTTAGTTCCATCAAAAAATTGTTTTTGAATTTCTAAAAAAAAAATCTTCAATTACTAAGTGCCAATCCAATACTTTTATTTGTACGTGGTTTTTGTGACAAAACATATCTTTTTATTTTCCGAACACAACAACAAATAGTTAAAAGCTAGCAGATCGTGGCGATTTTAGAACATGCTGAATGGCGTTTTTCAAATCGTATGTGATTTGCAAATACATATTTCCAAACATGAAAGTATAGCAGTAAAAACATTTTTCATTGAGAAATAAAAGTACACAGAAAAAAATATAGCAAAAATAAAATCAACGAAATTTTTGTCCGAAAAAATAATTTGTATACATATAGATAAATTTCAAAAACTAGCCTTGAATATCGTATTTTGTTGTTGTTTGAAAAATTTTTTGTTTTCGATTAATAATTATTTTTACTAAACTTTTGTTTGAATCCACGAATTCCTTTACGGGTCTGCCTTCAAACAATTTATTAACTGATTCAACGAATTTCGTTATTGAACACGAAAAAATTTTTTTTTCTGTGTAAGAAAAAAGAAAGAATTTTATATTGAAGCACTTTGAAATAAGAAAAAATAATGAGGTGAACGATCGCTACTGAATATCTATACCATTGTCCAAAATTACTATTATATGATCTCTGATGATTCTTATCTCTTATGTTACGGTTGCAAAAAAGTACTTATCTTGTATCTGAAATTTTTTTAGTTACTGACTGACAACCCAACCACGAATAAAGTTGGATAACCTTCAACAACCCGTCCCACATTTTCCTTCGGCTAGGAAGGCAAAATACCGATTTTGAAACCACAAAAGATGAGAAATACTTGCTTTTAATAGCTACTGACGAAAACTCGACGAAGATGTAAGGCTATAGAATGAAAACTAAAAAAGTTCCACATCCAATAATAAAAAATAAAAACTTTTCAAGGAAAGAGAAAAGAGGAAAATTTCCACATTATTAAATAGGAAAATTACTTTTTGCAGGTTTTCCTCATTAGAGTGCATAAGCATGCATTGATATTCTCTCATAACTTGAAGAATAAAACAGAAGCATATCTTTATTCAAACAAATTTTTCATTTTCTTGAACTTTTACCGAGATTTACGACCTTCAATTAAAAATCCTTTATATATCATTTACAGTGTAATATGAAATTTGGCTTTTGCCTCGGCCATCTGCGCGCAGACCAAAAATCAAAAATCAGATTTCACAGATCACCCGCCTGAATATTCTGAAGATTCCCTAAACATTTCACCAAAATTGGCCCAGCCGTTTTGGAGTCCGTACTTTACATACATACACACACCCTGTTTTATATATTTAAAATAGATTTAAGAAAGAAAGGCTTTATAAAAAATCAAATGAAATTAATATTCAAGGAATTCTGACTAATTTTACAGATAAAGCAACAAAATTTAGGGAGCCGACTCCCTCTAGGCTTCATTTTGTGTAGATGCTTAATTGTGCCATAATTAATTATGATTATGTTGATATTTAACAATTTACATACTTTCTCTTTGATTATATTAACTGTCATTTCAACAATAGAATCAAATTAATCTTATTAATAAACACAATAAAGTTTACAAAGTGTACGTGAATTGGGGATAATAGAGCATCAGTTGTCGCTTGGCATTTGAAGTCTATTTCTTGAACATTATTCACTTTGGACATTTTAAAAGCAAATTTAATGAAATTACTTTTAAAGTAAATAAAATTTCGTAAACTTTTTTTACTGATAAAAAAGGAGTATTTTAATTTAACGTCGCTGAAGTCAACTCTTTTTTGTCGGACTCGTTTAACCATGACAAATCACTTCACTGTTTTTAAAATGAAATTAAACCATTAAACAGGCAGGTTGGCAGGCAACTGCAAAGTAAATATTATATATAGCAGCAAATTGTATGAAATTACATTAAAATACTGTTGCATACCTTAGGGGCTTTTATTTAAATATTCAATTAAGCTTGTTATGTACTTGTCGTTGTTTTATAGAGACTCTATTAACGGCATAACGGTTTTTGCAACATTTTTTTTTCTCTCCCTCTCTCACTTCAGGTTTCTAAAAATTATTCGAATTGCGGTGTTGCACACAAACAGTTCACATGTTGTAGATGGATTTTTACAGAGAACATATTTTACATTTTATGCGATTTTATTTAAAACTTTGTTTGGGAGTAAAATGGCAAAAAAAAAAAAAAGAATTCAAAAAGAAGAAACACATTAAAGTCATTGAATGGAAATTTATCATTGTGTATAATAAAACAGAATGTGCACTAAAGAATATTTTATGTACACTGACAGATTAAAGTTATTTTTGTATTCTTTGGAAGATTTCTTAAAAAATATTTCCATTTTTAATATTAGAAAAGCTAACTATTTTACAGTTAAACTTTAACAAAATAGTTTAGTAATGTTCTTTTGAAGGCAAGGGCATTTAGAAGCATTCCAAAATATATAGAGTGATTTTATATTCCATTTCTGAAAGGATTAACAAGAAATGGCTCTGAAATTGCTTTCAGTGTAACAGCAGGCGCTTTTGGGGTACACAAATACTGTTTATACTGTTAACTGTTTATATTTCTCTGACAAAAACAGTGGTTTGATGCTAAATGTAAAGAGTTGTTACCACAGGGTCTTTTAATTGGGTTTGTCAAATTTTGAAGCTGATAGTGCACATGTGGTTTATAAGTTGACTGTTATTTGTTCAGTTTGAATTCTACCGAAAGGATTATTCAAAGTTTAGCAACGAACTTAAAGTCAACAGATTAAGTCGCTATTAAACTAACACATAACCGCACAACGATAAAATGCAAGAGACTGCTAAAAAATCCGAGGTAATCGATTTCACCAGACTTACAACAAGTCTGTAATCATGGATGGTATAAGTATTGAGGAATCGGATGCTCTTGATATTCTTGGAATGAAAATAAAGTGTGATGTTCGCTGGAGTGATCATATTTTTCATGTCTCTAAAGAATTTATGTTTTTTTAATTAAGTGTTGTTTTGATGGGAAAATTTTTCATATATTTTGCTGTTAACGATTTACGGTCTTATTTATAAAAAATATTTCAATTTTATTCAGCTGTTATTAGATAAATTTTGTATAGAAATCTGTGCAATAATCTGTACTCATGGATGCTATAACATTGCGGAAACGGATGCTCTTGATGTTCTAAGAATGAAAATACAGTGCGACATGGAGTGAACACATTTTTCATGTCTCTAAGGAAGCATTCAAGTGCCTCGGGTTTTTGAAACGGTGTAAGATATACTTCACTCCATCCGACCTCCTTACTATTTATACCACCTATATCCGACCGAAAATGGAATACAACTCTCATATTTTTGCCGGTGCCTCAAAGTCTATTTTGGGGTTTCTCGACCGTGTCAAGGAGAGGGCGAAGAAGCTTATCGGTGACCATAGGTTATCCAACTCTATTGACTCACCGGAGCATCGACGCAGTGCGTTACTCTGTTCTATAGTTACTACAATGGATTTTGCTCTGACGAGACTAGGGATCTTCGTCCCGAATCTCGCAGAGCTCATCCATTTGTGGTCGATTGTCCGGGGAGTCGTACAACCCATTACAGAGAGAATTCGTTTTTCAGCCGCACGCTTCGCTTGTGGAACGTTCCTGCAGACGTGTTTCCTGTCTGTTATAACGTTAGAAAGTTTAAGTCTTTCCCCATCCTCACAACCAATTTTCCTAGTTCTGGTACAATGTACTGCGTATGTAGGAGTTATCCCCTAAGTACTGGTCCTAAATAATAAAAAGTCGACCACAGTTGCAGAATTTTTCATCTTAAATTGGACCCGCCCCAGCCATATAACATTTAATTAATTGAAAAGCTGTTAGAAAACGATCCTAGACAAGAGTGTGCTCGCTGATTGGCCACTGCAGCACTCTAAAATTGTCGCTTTATTTCTAGCAAAGCTATGGGGTCCAATTTTGTTTCCAAAATTGTAGAATTTCGAACATCACAAACGTACTCGTACATGAGACTCAAGAGTGTCTAATGCATCTTGAAAATGTAACCGTTTTATGTAAATTTTTTGATCTGCTTCCTTTGGCAGAGAGAACTCTAGAAGGCATTCATGACTGTGGTTGTGCAGGATCTTCCAAAACTTTCATCAAGGCTAACTAACAGAATGGGGAGCACACTACTTCATTCAGGCTTTTCTGTCTGACAAGCCATCCTAGTGCTGATTGTAGTTTAGGTGCTGAAACACTTTGTCTTTGCTATTTCTTGATAATGAAGGTCTTATAGATTGTGTTTTTGATACCTATATGGTGGGGAATATGAATGCGAGACTAGCACAGGCCTCGTATGCCTTATAGATTTGTGTATATCATCCCTGGTGTCTGGATTTCCTCCGCTTATCCACGGAATTACATAAAGGATGGAGAGTCCGATCTCTTCAGTAAGGAGTTTGTCCATATTGCCGACCTACATATTTTGAAGTAACTGCCATTTTATGAACTGGACATTCGAGATGGCGACCCGTTCCGTTAATGGAGCTGGTTCACCGAAAGTTTAGGCCGAATCATGCAAATCTGCTTAATATCAGCGCTAGGTGGAATGATATGTACTCCCACGATATGGGTGTTTTTAAAAGACAAACGCTATCGAGTGATTCATAAGTAGGTGAAATTAAAATGTTCATTATTGGTTAAAAGACCAATTTAAGACATTTATTGCTTGAAAAAGATATCGTATAAGTATTGGCCATTACTATATGACTCTTGATATCACATTATTAAATGATCCCTTGCTCCAGAGTTTTCTCTATATACCATAGGAGCGAATGCAGCGCATTGGCATTTTAAGATGTCATTTAATTACCCATTCCAAAGTTTTAAGCAAGAAGGATGACGAGCTTATAGGCCTAAAATGCTTCGAAGTAGGATCAACCATGGCATTATAAGTTACACATTTTTCTGAAAATCAGCTGGTATAATACCCATTCAGAACGTCAAATTTTGGGAGACTCGTTCGAGAATAGCGTTTAATATCCCGCGAAGAAAACGAGTAAAGTTGGCTTCCACAGTCTCAATCGCTGGCTTGTACCACAGACTTTACATATCCCAGGAGAAATTAGTTAAAAAATGTGATATTACACGATATAGGTGGCGAAATTAAATGCTAGCCAATATAATTTCTCAGCATGTCCATGGGTCATCGAGACCAGGAAGCATACAGTCCGTTAACGTGGTACGATGACGTTTACTATTGACGGTAACATTTTAATTTACCTAATTTTTGAAGAAATATGTACAATGACTCCAACAGCCCATAAAAGCTTTAATAGCTTTTTCGGCTGCTTATTAGCTCAAATATAGCAATATTGTTTATTAACGTATCCATTGAGATAGAAATGTGCTTCATCATTGAATAAAATTTCTCACAGAAGGCTCTTTTTCGTAACACTGCTGAACAATTTGGAAACACTGCTGTGGCGTGAAACTTCCCATGTTGACTTGCCAAAAGAGCACGAAAATAAGAAAGCAGTTTCATATGACCCATATGCGATGTGTCAAAAATTGCCTATTAAAACTCAAACCTCACCATGCATCAACCGATATCTTTTTTTTTTTTTTATCTTGGACCAGTACTCAGGGGATAGCCCCTACATAAGCAGTTCATTGTACTGGAACTAGGAAAATAGATTATGAGAAGGTGGAAAAGGGGAGTAATGTTTGTAAACTTAACACACGGAACGACCAAAACAAACATTATCACAACATTTGAAGTGTTGAAATTAAATTAGTTAAAACTGATCAGTGCCCAGTGTATATACCTTCGACACTGCTCAGACTAACAGCACCGATATATTTGGCATTCGAGCGTCTTAAGAAACTGATGAACTCACGTAGAGGTGACATGAACTGGACGTCGTATTATTTGACGTTTTTAGATATATTCTTGGGATGCACTTACATGCGCACCGAAACGGCTCTAAAAGCTTACATTAACTTACCCATAGCAATGAGTAAATTTATTTGTCACAGCAATAGAAAATAAGATATTTTGTACGGGCTCCAACCCACAAAACTGCGGCCGACATTTGCTCTATGTTACAAGCCATATGTAATGTCATCGATTTTTCTTGCAAATGAATAAAAACATTTCGATGATGCCCCTCTTATAATTTACTTTATTTTAATTAAAAGATAGGAAACGCTTGATGAACTACCCTTTATATTCTTCCTTGAATGGCTGGCTGACTGTATGTTTTTGTGTGTTAAATGACTGTCACTTTTTCCTGTGGCTGAGTTAATAAAGTTCATCATCATTATAGCTTCAGAGAAATAAGAAACAAACAAAAAATACACTGAACGAAAAACCACAAGAAAAAAATGTAAATGATGGTTGTAAATTTTTGTTGCTCATAAATGTTAATGTTACAAAAAGAAAATCACTTTTTTTTGTTGGTAATTTAATTCCCAAGCATGCGCTTCTATAACGTGTCCATTTCAAGAGTTTGTTGGATAAAATTTCACTGTTTTAGTCGTTGTTGTTGCTGTTGTTGTTACTATTCTTCTGCAGAGTGGGGAAAGGTTTAAACCTTTTGGTAATGGTGTTGTTAACAAGATGTTATATTTGTATTCATTTTTTTTCTACATTGACGATGTTGCTGCTCACAAGTGAATAAACAATTTTTTTTTACTTTTTGTTTGAAATCGCATTATTAATTACAGGTATGTAGATTATTTATTTCAAAAGGAATATTGTAACACTGAAGTGGTAAGTGCTTTTTAACCTGCCCATATCATATTGCGTTTCATTTATTTTTATTTTCAAAATGATTTGTTACGCTTGAGCTATTTGAAATTATTTACTTTAGCAAAAACTTAACTTATCAAGTTGTGTGTTTGCTATCTTTCGCTTTTTATTATTTAGATTTTTATAAATATATATAAACATTTGTTTAAGATATTTATGACATATATTGCTTTTTTGAAATTTTAATTTATGAAGAAACCAAGCTGTGCACTTGGACACATTCTACTCGTATTGTCTTTGTGTAGAAAGAAAGGATTTGTTTTGATTATTACTTTCTTCATTTTAGTCGTAATCTGCTTCTACGAGAAAAAATTTCTTTAAAAAAAAGCATAACAAGTCATAAAAAGCAAAATAAGATATATTTTTTTGTGTGCTTAAATTGATATGAAATATAATCTGGACTAAAACGGATTTAACACTTCCTATGACAAAGTTGCCAAAATGAAACTACCATACAAAATTAAAAATAGTATAAAAATCTAAAACTCAATAAAACGAATTTTTTATTGAGTTTTAAATTTTTGTTGAAAGAACTCCTTTTTATACCCTTCACAAAAATTTAAAGGGTATATTAGAGGTCTGACCAAAAAATAACCGTTATTTTCATATTTCGTGAGTTACGTATGTTCGATTTTCGCATGTTTCTCTATTATGTTGGTACACATGTCTGTTATATATGTTGGAAATATTAACCATTTTGGATTGTCAGTTTGGTTTTGACAGATAAAAAGGTTAGCCGTGTTTTGGTGTGCTCTTCGATTTTTAACTATTCGAAAATGTGGATCAAAGAAACTGTATTAAGTTTTGTCTAACTAAATGTGCAAGGACATTTGAAATGTTGACCGTGGCGTTTGCCAAGTCTACTATGAGCAGAACAGTAGTTCAATTATGGTATGAGCGGTTTAAGGAAGGCCGAGAAGATGTCAATGACGATGCTCGTCCTGGTCACCCGACAACGTCAACAACCGATCAAAACATTGAAGCAGTGAAGAAAATGCTTTTGGATAATTGTCGAATCACTATCAGAGACGTTACTGATGATGTTGGCTCATGCCAAGCAATTTTTACGCATGTTTTAAGCATGAAACGTGCAGCAGCGAATTGCTAAATTTTGAGCAAAAACAAAATCGCATAGACATCGCTCATAACCTGTTGAACATCGTCAACGACTGTCCAGATTTCCTCAAAAAGGTCATAACTGGTGACGGATCATAGGTGTATGGGATATGACATTCAAACCAAAGCCCAATCATCCCAATGGAAGCGTCCAGAAGAGCCAAGACCGAAAAAAGCACGTCAAGTTCAATCAAATGTGAAGGTTTTGCTCACTGTTTTCTTCAACTGCATTACCGTGCGTGGTGCGTCATGAAATCTTGCCACAAGATCGTACAGTCAATAAGGAATACTACCTTGAAGTTATGCGAAAAAAATCGAGTTTAATAACGAAATTCGTTGAATTATTTAATAAATTGTTTGAATGCGGACCTGTAAAGGAATTCGTGGATTCAAACAAAAGTTTAGCAAAAATAATTGTTGATCGAAAACAACTATTTTTTTTGAACGTCAACAAAATACGATATCCAAGGTTATTTTTTTATATTTATGTATATGCATACAAATTATTTTTTCAGTCAAAAATTTTGTTGATTTTATTTTAACTATAATTTTTTCTGTGTTAAAAACGCACAGAATTGTGAAAGAAACAATCATGGATTTTTTCCTCTTTCCAAAATTGAAGATACCGACGAAAGGAAAACGTTTTGCTGCGATTGAGGAGACAAAAGAAAAATCAAAACAGGTGCTGTTGACAATACCAAAGAGCGCATTTCAGAAGTGTTTCAAGGATTGGAGAAAACGAAAGTTATTGATGAATAAATAAATACTTTTGAAAATTTAAAAATAACGGTTATTTTTTTATCAGACTTCGTATAAGTTTATGATAAGTTTAGTTTGTAATTTCCACAATTTGCATTTCCGAGCATATGAAGTGTATATATTCTGAATCAGTATTGATAGAAAAGTCTATTAAACGATGTCCGTCTGTCCATTTTCATACACCATTCCATTGATCAATTGATCCATGGGTTTTGCTATTGAAGTTAAGTAAAATTGGTTCACGTATACTTGAGATACATCCAAAATTCCGAAAAAAGCAATTTTGTATGAAAACTTTTGAAAAAAAGTTTCTTTTGATTTAAACTTAATCTAAATATTTGGCATGACGATTACACGGCAAAAAAAAAAAAAAAATATTTTCCCCGATATCGGTCCATATATGTACATCCGAGATATAGCCTAAACCGATTATTCCATGAAACAGTTTTTTTTGTTTTGTTTAAAAGCAGTTTTGATAATAAAAGGAGGAGAAGACATCGGTTCATATATGTATACACGAGATATATCCTAAACCGATTTTTCTGTAAAACATTTCTATGAAAGATTGCCTTTTTGGCATGGCAATTACAAGGCAAAGAAAATGTGCGCCGATATGGGTCCATATATATATATCGGCGATTTAGCCTAAACAGATTTTTTAATGAAAGTAAAACTTTTTTTTTTTGTACTTAAAAGCAGTTCTGGTACGAGTAAAGAGGAGGTTACTAAAATATAGAAAATTTCCGATATTGGTCCATATATACCCGAGATATAGCCGAAGCCGATTTTTTCAAGAAAGATTTCCATGAAAGATTATTTTTTTGGCATGGCGATCACAAGACAAAATAGTTTCTTCCCCGACCAAAAAGCGAGGAAGAAAATAAAAAAAAAATATATAACAAATTTATTGAAAAAATATGTCTGCGAGTTTGTACCAGTAGGAAATATTCTTATTTTCCCCCCCTTATGTTGAGGTTTTCATCGGATCCGGAGGAAGATGAATAGCAAGCTAGCACAGGATCCATTTGATGTCTGTGTATTAAAATGGATTTTTGTGAAAATTTTAATAACATTTCAGAAATCTAATAGTTTGCTAACTTTTTTTAAAAGTTAAGTAATTTGATTACAAATTATTCAGTATTGTAAGGTGAGTTTTATGCGCTGATTTTGAGCACTGAAACAAAATTTCGATACGTTTCATGTCGAACATCATCAGAATATTACTCACTTTTGGAATTAATTTCGATACGAATCTATTTTCGGTCATTAGTCCTTAGGACAGTCTGAGTTCTGAATTTTAGAGGAACAGAAGTCCCTCATTTGTTGTAGCAAATAAAACTCAAGGAAGTTCCAGCACTACTTAAGCCCTTAAAGGTTAATTAACAGAAAGGGGACAAGCAAAGCCCCCAAGTGGTTGTATTTACGGACCGTACTGGCACTGGTCGTGGTTGAGGTGGCTGAAATGTTCTGGCTATGGTTTAGACGTTAAATCACATGACAGGGTATTGGTATTCCCTGTTAATTAATGTGCACGTCGGTTTTTGGAAAGCTAATTATACATCCCGAAGTCCTGTTGTCTTGCAAAAGATACCGGTAATGTAAGTAATAAGAAGTGATGGGTGAGTTGGTTGAGGGCTAATGCTCTTTATGAACTAGGGCCCACCAACTGAAACATATATACATTTCTAAATCGGCCCTCGTTATTAGTCGTTAGCATTTTACTGTTTTTTTCCACAACCAATAAATAAATGGCCATGGGTTTTTGTTTGAGTTTCAGTAAAATGAATAGTTCTGTTCAACAACAAGTTTCCAAACAAAAACATAACTTTATTATGATCGATGTTTATTCAATTATTTGCAGCTGAATAAATTTATGAATATTTTCTTGAAAATTCCTATAAATATGTAACACTTTTTTTTTTGTTCTAAGCTACCAAAGGCAGACAAAATGAGAAGGGAATCAATCCACTTCGAATTATTGAATATTGTCCTTAATTAAATATTTAACGTATTTTTTGTTGCATATTTAAAGGCAATTAAAACAAAATTATTCTCAATGTGATAATAAAAATGAATAGAAAAATAAAATTGGTTTTTGAAGGCATTAATTATAATTCGTTACTTTTTCAAGGTTAAATTTGACGTCATAAAGAATCCAATTTCATGTTAATGCCTTATTTTTTGTGACACGTTGTAAATTTATTGTCCTTTTCTTGAATATTTCTATACATACCTTTCTTTAAATTTTTAAAAGCATCATGAAAAAATATTATTTATAACCGTTATTTACTTTAAATACGAATTTAAAAAGTTTAGTTAGTTAAATAAAAATCAGGTGTAAATAAGAATAAGACAGCTTTTAGGTTGTTTTACAAAATGTAAGAAAAATTACAAAAGTTTTTATTTAGATTATTTAAGTAATAAGACGAGCAGAGCTTTGAATAATAAGTAGTATTTTACAAAAGGTAATATTGCCTAAAGGTATGCAATGAAAATACGATATATATATGAAGTAAATTTGTCTAAGAATCCGAACAGCACCAGTTAATGATTTAAAAACATTTTAGCTAAATTAAATTCGTAATTACAAATTCAACAAAACCCCCGAAAACATTAAGCAAGAGGTTCATAATGTTCTAAATACGTACATACACATATACATACATATATATAAGGTGTTTTTTTTTTCATAGAAGTATAGAACTTTGAAATGGTATATAACAAAGATGATTTTATTAAATTGGCATGAAATTTACTTTATGCGAAAAACAGTCTTCTGAAATTTTTAAATATAGCTTGTGGCATATGAACGTTATGGCTGGTTCAGACGTAGTCTAATCCAATTTTCGATGACTTTTTCCATTAGACCATAAAGTTTCTCTGGATGTAAGCATATATCTGGATCTCAGCATATATCTGAGTATCGGCATGATTCCAAATAGGAATGTTTTGTTTATTAGCACATCAATTCAAAAAAAAAAAAAAAAAATCAAACGTATCGTCAAATGTTGGTCTAGTCGTCAATTTAGCTATCGCAATTCGCCAAAAATCGTTAAGAAGAAAAATTATTCCTTTAATATTTATTATAGTGGAGTAAAACACAGTTAAACAATGCATAAACAGTACACACATTTTTCTATAATATTTGTATGATGTCATTTGAAAAACCTTCTTTACGAGGGCGGATTGTTATTGAAGCTACCTAAGTATGAAAGTAAATATATTTTTTCAAAAACCATTTATTTCTCAACTTGGTGTCCCTTTACCTCAATACATTTAGTAAGACGATATTCCAACTTTTTTATACCATCTGAATAATACAATTTCAGAAACCCCTCAAACACGCGTTAGTTTTGGTAATCACTTTTTCATGTGAGATTAATCTTTTTACTGCGAGCCATTTTTTCAAGTTTGGAAACAGAAAAAACTTACCAGGAGCTAAATCTGGACTATAGGGTAAATGATCAACCAATTCGAAGTGTATTTCACGGAATTTTAGCATCGTTTCTCCTTTAAATGTGATCGTTTTTTCTTGATTGCATCTTTTAATCGAGCTAATAATGTACTTTCCTGTGATAGTGAATCCTTTTTCAAGATATATAGTTTGTTGTGTATCCCAAAATACAGTGGCCATAACCTTGCTGGCCAATTTCACTGTCTTCGCCTTTTTCGGAGTACTTCCACCAGCTTTCGCCCACCCGTTGCTTGCATTGATATTTGGTTTGGTGTAGTAATCCACGTTTCATCAACAGTTATTTATCGACACCAAAAATCAACAAGATTATGTTTTATCATGTCCAAACACCGCTGTGAAGTGGTCTGTCGAACTCGTTTTTGTCTTCGCCTTTTTCGGAGTACTTCCACCAGCTTTCGCCCACCCGTTGCTTGCATTGATATTTAATTTGGTGTAGTAATCCACGTTTCATCAACAGTTATTTATCGACACCAAAAATCAACAAGATTATGTTTTATCATGTCCAAACACCGCTGTGAAGTGGTCTGTCGAACTCGTTTTTGTTCGACACTGAGCAAAAGTGGCATTCATCTTGCCGACAGCTTTTTCATATGCAAAATGTTGACCACACGTTCATATAATATGTTTACCATTTCAACAATTTCACATAACTTGATTCGCCGATCATTCATAACGATATTGATGGTTTTCTTGATATTTGCTTCAGTAATCACTTCTTTTGGCCTGCTTGTTGATGATATTGTTGCTGTGTTTGTTCGGTCGCGTTCAGCAATTCAACATTTTACCATGTAATCTGACGGAGCAGACTCACCGTAAAGTTTATCGAGTCTTTCTTTTGCCTTTTTCACCGTTTTCCTTTTCAAACAATAGTGTTTAATCACTGCACGAAGTGCACTTTTTCCATTTTTCAAGAAACATAAAATTTGCTTTCTTCAAACGACTATAACAAATAAACTAACCGATGAATTTGGATGAAATTTTAGCAGCTGATGTTTCATAGATCACAATTTCAAACAAACATACTGTAATTGTGCCGCCATCTAGCGCTGGACCGCTTCGATATCAATCCGCCCTTTTAACATTTGCTGAAGAATGCAGTAAGACTAATATTTTACTAGGCAAACTAGTGAAAAATTATGTTTGATACTTTAATCTGATTAAATAAGAAAACTCTTTCATTATATCAGAAAAACAAATACTTTCTTCTACTATAATAGTGAAAGAATTTATAAGACTTCATCCAAATATAAATCTCATGTCGAACCAAACATAAATCATTTAACAGCTAACGAAAGGGTCGCCAATTAAAAGTGTTTGCAAACTTAAAGTCATAAACCTCTATAAAAAATACCCAAACTGTGTTTAGATATGTTTAAAATATTATGTTCCCAAAATTAAAGGTCGACATGATAATACATTTAACCATTCAGCAAATGGGCAAGCAGATGAATATGTAGATAAATATATAAAAACATTAATTACATCCTATTAGGAGCGTTAAGAATTATTTGTTTTACGAAACAGTTCATTATGAAGTTAGGCTCCACGCGAATTTCGAAAAACATTGCGGATGAAATTTTTTGTTATGTCATTTCCATATATTTATAAATTTTTCCAGTCTTCTTTATAAACAAATTCCAAAATCCAATCCAAATACCAATCGAAAACAAAATGTGCTGGATAATTCATTAAAAATGAACGCAGTATTGCATTTGTAAATAAATGGTGGGGAAAATAAAAACAATTTGGTAGTTCTACGTATGTAAAGAACTGTCCAACAAAAACGTATAATCGTAATTGAGAGTCAGTGCTTGAAAATCAATGAAGAGGTACATAAGAGCCAATTACGAAAATTATCGCACATATTAAAATGCAGTTCGTGCATTTCGTGAGGCTGTATTCGGGCAAATAGAATCCACGAGTTAATGTTCATCCACAAAGAAGTATTGTGCGGTTTATGGCCCGGCGGCATCATTATGTTGTACTTCTAAGAATATGACTTCGGCTAAGCAGTTACCAAGAATGGTGTTTTCTATTGCGATATGACAATGAACTAGTGGCCAGAAATTGAGGATATGGACCTGGACGATATGTGATTCCAAACAGAATGGTGTCACATAGCCAACGAAGCAATGACCCTTTTACGCAAGATATTTAATTGATGTGTTATCTCACGCTGTGGCGATGTTAATTGCGAATAAGGATTTGGATGATATCTGATTCCAACAGGATGGTGTGACGTGCCACATAGCCAGCAAAATAATGTCACTTTTGCGCGAGAAATTCAATGGTCGTATTATCTCACATTGCGGTGGTATTAATTGACCACCACGATCATATGATTTAACGCCGTTAGCCTTTAGTCGTTAAGGGTTATTTAAAGAAAATGATTAATAAATATAACTGGAACAATTAAAGACCTAAAAGATGAGATAATTTGGCCCATTAAGGGCGTTGAACCTGTATTATGTCTCAGAGTCATTAATCAACGGATAAAGGTATGCTAGCCAAGCCGTGGCGGGCAGATATATTGTTTCACACATAATTGTCGTAGATACTTCTATTATAATAAACAATATTGAGATAATTTTCTGAAAACTTTTTATTCTATTTACAATAAAAATCATCCGCTTTGGTTGGTACCACACCTTATGTGCCAAAAAACGTTGAGAAACCCTAAATAATAAAAAACTTTTAAGTTATTTTGGAAAAAACAGCTACAATATTTTGATTTAACTAAAAGGAAAAGGGATGAAAACAACTTTGAAAATAAGGAAAAAAGAACAATTTAATTTTGCCTAAAGGTATGCTATACAAAATTGCCATATTTATATTCATAGAAGTTGTATGTTTGTTTTAATGTTTATCTGAGAAATTCCAACAGCGCCAGTTGATGCCTGGAAACATTTTAGTTGATTTTAATTCTCAATTATCCAGTTGAACAAAACCCCAAAAAAAGTTAAACAATTTACTGAGTCTTAAAATGTTCTATCAACATCATTACCCGAACTGTTTTACTTCTTTAAGCTTAAAACATTTTTTAAAGCTGACATGACGTTGAAAGCCCATTCTCCAAAAGAAAAAAATCGAGGACTTCTATCCGTCGACTTGTTCAAATGATTTTTTTTTTGTTAATTTGTAAATAACTAACAAAGATAAGAAAAGTATACACAAAATATTAAGAAGTTGAATTTAAAGTTTCTTCACAATAACATATCTCATAAAGAAATGTAATTCGGCCAGTTTAAGTGGTTGTTGTGATAAACAAACTAAATAAAAACATGGGATTTAAAATATTTACAGGAGTGATTGTTAACGAATTTACTTGAAAATATTTTTGAACTTTCCAAAAAAAATTTCATTTTAATTTTAGAGAATACTCAAATCAAATTTAGCTGGGGTTTTTTTTTTTGCCAGTGCATTAAATTTTCTTTTGGCCAGACTGTTAACAGATGATGATGCACTATTATAATATATTAACACATTTTTTTAACACTAAGAACGAAAAAGGAAAAACATTACAATAAACAAGTAAAGGACATTTTTATAGAGGTATAACATTTTAAGCTGAAAAGACTTTTTCTAGCTGGCGGCCACTTTTTCCGCTGGTAAGTGATTTGCCTGTTTTGGTTTGGCATTTCAACATGAATAGACCGACACTTGAACAACACTTCCAAATATTGCAAATTTATATTAAAAATCATAGTACTGTTCGAATCACGAATTGCGTTCTACTTGCATGATGGTTAGGTTAGGTTTAACAGGCTGCCAGCTATTGTAGAGCCAGCCCACTTTGGTCCAGTATGGTCCCGTTGTGTTGCCTGGATGTGATATTTTTCTCAATAGATTTACATATCACTGGTTTAGAACCAACCCGAAGATCAGATAAAGAAGTGCAATCCACGCTGTATTTGTTTCTTACAGCTCGCAAGCAGGATTCCAACGATCCCATCTATATCTCTTTGTTGCAGCTGGACATCGGCCTTTGCCAGTTCATCCCCTACTGCATTTCCGGGCACTTTAGTGTGTCCTCGTACCCAGAAAAGCTCCAGGTTCGAAAGTCACGCTATCTCGTTTGCAGATATCCGGCATTCACGAACCAACTTGGATGTGGTAAGACCCCAGCTAGGGCATACAACGAAGCCTTGCTATCACTACAAATTCGGATATCATCCCTGTATATCCTGTAGTACCTCAACCAGTTAGCTGCCCTCAAAATAGCCGCGATTTTGGCCTGCGCTACGCTACACTCATTTTGCGGCCTGAAATTCATCCTCCTCTCATCCAGGGGGATAAAAACACCCCCACTAACTCCCGAGTCCGACTTGGATCCATCTGTAAAAATTTCAAGTACGTGCTATTGACGGCCTGTGCCTCTCCCATCCGATACCGTGCCTGATAAAATTACATCAAGTCTCCTGTTGGGCAGTAGAACCGGCGAGCAGTAATCAATATTCAATAGTGCATGAAGGTAATAAAACTCACTTTTGTTTGAATGACAATCCTCAAGTATTTGTAAAGACACCGTCACATCCAGAAAAACTGACTGTTTGGTGTGGTTTATGTGCTGGCGTAACCATTGACCTGCCCTGCTTTAAAAACTATGCTGGCCGGAATGTTACATTCAATAGTGACCGCTATAGAGACATGGTTGCTGACTTTTTCGTTCAAAAACTCTGAACAATCATAAAGCGCAAGAGCTGTGCTTTCAACTAGGTAGACGGCACAACATTTCACACCGCTGGCCACAATTGAGTTATTGAAAGAAATATTTAGTATCGCCATGGTTTCGCGTTTTAGACCCATGAACTGTCCCCAAAGATTATGCGATTTAACGCACGTATGCGTTACAGTCAATGGTGACCGCTGTAGAGACATGGTTGGTGACTTTTTCGTTCAACAACTGAACAATCATGATGCGTAAGAGCTGTGTTTTTAACTAGACGGCACTACTTTTCACACAGCTCGTGCCACAATTGAGTTATTGAAAGAAATGTTTGCTAACACCATGGTGCGATTTAACGCCGCAAGACTATTTTGTGAGGGGATATGTTAAGTTCACCACTTGAGGACAACTTTCGCCGCTTTATTGCCGATATACAGACACAAAAGTTGGAAAAAGCAATTGAAAATTGGACCACTAGATTAGAGTATGTCCGAGCCAACCGTGGTGGTATATGCCAGAAGTCATATTTAGATTATAGTGTTAATATATAATTTTTCGAATAAAGTCAATTTCAAAAATTAATATTTGTTTTATTCCATTTCAATGTTATATACCTCTATAAAAACACGCTTTATTTAGGATAACAAACAATTAATTAACAGCCAGCCTAAAAGCACCGTGACATATCGAAATCAGAGAAGCCCAATAAAAATTGAAGAGAAAATTTATGTTCAAAATGGTTTCCATATAATTTTTTTGACATCAAAAATGCAGGCGAACGTTATCGTTCGATGTTGTGGGGTGGAAGAAATATTCAATAAAATAGAGATTGTTGTTGGATATTTTTTGTAGTGTAGTTTGTTTGCCAATGTAGACTTAACTTTCTGCTTCATGCCTAAAAAATATTGTTCACTCCAACGTATCTTTAAATAAACAGCCACATTCGCAAATAGAAAATTTACATATTGCCAAATGAATTTTAGGGGTTTAAAAAGACAGACAATATGTATTTGGTATCCTATCGAAGAGCCTAGCAAAAAATATTAAGTTTTATCAAATTAGACACACGTGTCTGCAAACAATCGGAGCGGTAAACAAATTCTAAGAAATCTTTTTCTATACATACATACATATGTACATACAAGTACGAGTACATACTCGCATACTTATGTAAATAATGTACTTATTTAAATAATCGCTTTATTTTCTTCATTTAAACATTTTATTATTTACCGCTTTTTTATACGCTGATTTTTATATATTTATAGCCTTTTAAGTTAATCAAGTTTTCAAACATGAGATTTTTGTATGAGTTTATTGGAAATAAACATCCACTTTATTGCTTTTTGCAACAAGAACATTTTCTTCGTTAATATATTTGAATAAATATTCCAATGAAAAGGATTTGCTTGTTAATAAAGTTGTCATAAACATATTTATGGAATTGAAAGATGTAAAAATTTAAGGAAATTTCAACAATTTTGTTTGGACTTTTGCATTTTTCATGCAGTATTTAAAATTTGCGTTAATACAATTTTTTCCCAAGATTTTTAGCTTTTATATAGGGTTTTGGCATCAGATCAGATCATTTCACTTTTTTTTTCTTAGTCAATTTAAAAACTCTGGTTCTCAATTTTCTATCTTTCAAAGATTTTGGCAGTTTAAACGTTGTTCCGCAACTTCATTTTTAAATCTATTTCACAAAAAATCCTTTCAACATTTTTCATAAGTTTTGCAGTTTTTTTCAACGATTTTTTCCCCACAATTTTTTCGGTTTCTGTGTTCTGATAGTTTTAAGTTTTTGCGAGCCGTGCTTATCGAATAGTATGTTTGCAATAATTGAAGAAACACGGAATAGTAATTCGAATACCAATTTCAATACGACAAAATGTTTAAACTACTGCTTAACTTTTTCATTATTTATTTATTTATTATCTTATCATTCAAATATACAGGCATGTTCTGAGAAACGACAACCGCTTAAATTTAGCATTTTCGATTTAAAACCACCCAATAGGTGTTCTGACAAACGTATAACGCAAGAAGCATGGTTTTGCGATTTGAAATCGCCAAATAGTTGTTCTGGTAAACGCATATTGCTTAAAATGGGCGACTCGAACTCGCACCTATAAATTGAAGAGATCTGATTGAATTCGCTTAAACTAAACTTGCAAAAATATAATTTAATGTATTTTCTTTCAATTTCAATAAAATTTTGGAAGAATTTCACACATTTTCATTCAAAAATATTAAATTAAAAAATTTCTCCATTTGTTTTCATTTTGTTTGTTTTATATAATTACTACATACATATCGATCCTTTATTGCAACATAGTCATAACTCAAAAAAGCTTGTTTCGAGAAAAACACCTTTCAAATTTTTAGTTCCCATACAAGTCTTAGAAATAATGTTTAGAAAATATCTCTTAAAGAAAACAGTTTAAAAGTAATTGTAATAAACATTTGGCACAGTATAAAAGGCAGTACTGTAAACAATTCTGCATTGTTAACTCGAAAAGCTAATTTTTTGAGATATGACTATGTTGCAATAAAAGAGCGATATGTAAAATACATGTTGTATTTCTTCGTAAACAACTCCGAAACGACAGTAAAACGCGCGTTTCTCAGAACATATCAATTATATAAAATAATCCCAAATTTATTTTAGTACTCAGGGTGTCCCAAAACTCTACGTTAAGCCGAAACGGTGTCACAGGATTGATTGTGACCATCATGGGAAAAATCAGAAAAAACTCTATCCCATGCAGTTTAAAAATTGTGGGCATATAAGAAAAACCTAAAAATTTGGTCAAACTATGAGTATAACCATTTTTTCATCATTGTGGTCAATTTTAAAAATTTTTGTGGTTTTAAACTATGGAATCGTAACCCTAAATAACATTTCTAGAAACTCAGTCAAAAATTAATGATACAATTGCCTCAAGGTATCTAAAATTAAGACAAATTTTTAAATTCGTATCTTGATCTTAGTTTTTCGACATTTTTTAAATATATTTGTTGTTTATTGAGCTTGAGGTCACTTGTTGTAAAAATTCTTAGTTTATTGTCATATTTCGACACCCCCTTGTATGACTTCTTCAGGGAAATTTCTAAATTTTTTGTCTACAATTTTATAAAAATTTGTAAACAAGAAATTTAGAAATTTTCCTTAAGAAGACACACAAGGGGGCGTCGAAACATCACAATAAACCAATAATTTTTACAACATGTGACCTAAAGCTCATTAAACAACAATAACAAATTTTTAAACTAAGAATGTAAAATGTTAAAAATTGGCCGACTTTGATGGCGAGTGCCATTAAAAGTTGTGATTATGGTGGTAAGTCAGTGCGAACTATATGTATAAAAATATACAATGAGCTTTGTTATGTTTCCTGTATGAATCATACAAGGATTACATGGCTGATTGCTCAGACACTTTTCTCTACGATTAGCACAAAGTCTTTTGTTGAGTTGTGGAAGAATCTCATAGAAGAATCAGCTTTTTTTTGTACTCCCGTGCGAAGGATCGTCTATGATTAAAAAATTAACTCGTCGACGATCAAAAACACTCTTCATAAGATTTCCAGTAGAGTCTTCGACGATTGAAAATATTAGCTGGGAATCGTCTAACAAACAACGTATGCTAGCTGGGACATATACACATATTTTGTTTGTTAGTGTTAGTAATAATTTGACAGTCGTATTGCTGCTATGGTGCTGAGCCGAAACAATGGAATTTAAAATTGTAATTATCTATCCAAAAAAAGCTTTTTAATCATATATATCTTTCTGTATCTTTCTATCGATGATGCAGTGCGTCCATAAAATAGATATTAAAAAACGTGTTTGTCTATTAATTATATAGATAATAACTATTTACAGAAATAAATTTAAAAAAATTTATGTATTCAATAAATGGTTGCAAATACTAAATTACTATTCATATGCAGCGATCACACATGTAAGCGATAATATTAATAAGTATCCGAAAAAATTCGAATAAACCGATTTAGTGTTCCAGTCAAAATTTTAACATATATTCAAGCAAGAGCTAGATTCAAAGAAATATCCGATTACTTAAATAATTCCGTTTATATCATTTAAAAAAATAAATAAAATAAATTCGGAATAGAAATAAAAATTATTCGAATTTTTTGAATACTAACACCAATAATTAATTATTAGAATACATCTTCAACTAGGTTCCAGTTTTGTTTTTCAAATATTTCTTATGCATCTCATCTATTTCATGATCATAAATTTCAAAAGGAGTTTCTACCAAATTACGTTCTTACGATAATAACAACTTTTTTGTCAAAAACAAAAAACATTTTCTCTTATTTATGCACTTTTTAACTTGTTATAGTACAGGTAGAATGGTCCAACCATAACGCACCATATTAATTGTGAGTCACACCTTAAGGTCAAAATTTTTGCCCAACTTAACTTAACTTTTCTGTATTTCAGGGCCTGACAAATCAAACGAAGAATAAATACAAAATTGAGCAGCACGTTAAGAGCCGATATTGAAAATAGGCGTTCAAATCAACATCAGTTCGTGCACTTAATCTTCAGCGCCGAGATACACTTTCACCTCAGTGGATTCGTTAATATGCAGAATTGCCGCATTTGGGTAAATGAGTATACACACAGAGAGTCTGTTAGATGTAGTTTATGCGTTGGTGGCCGTACTTTTTTGAAAAATAGTCGCACCAAGCAGTTACCGCGAATGGTCAACAATATCGCGAGATGATAGACGACTATTTGGGGCCAGAAATTGAAGATATCCGCTGGAACGTCATGTGGTTTCAACAAGATGGTGCCATACAACGACCGAAACAATGGCTCTTTTGAGTGATGCTGCGTTATCCCACATCGTGTTGATGTTAATTGACTGCCACGTTCATGTGATCTGGACGTCTTTTTTTGGAGATATTAAAAGAAAAAAGTTAACGTCAATAAGACAAGAACAATTCAATTTGGTGCATAAATGATATTAAAGTGCAATTATATCTGAGTCATAGAAAATATGGACCAGCGAATAGAGGTTTGCCATCGAAGTGGTGGCGGGCAGATATGTTGTTGAACATATATGTAATTGTAACAGATCCTTCTATTATACTAAAAAACATATTGAGACCATTCTCTAAAATCTTTTTGTTTTATTTATTTTATTTATTAGTTTTTTTCTTTTACTTACAATTATCATCGTGCTTGTTGGTTGGACATTCCTTTACACATGCACTATATTACTTTCATAAAAAAATTTTGAAACAAGTGTTTGGAATGAAGAAAATTTTTATGTTTTTACTTTAAAAAGATGTGTTTTTATTCAACACATTTTTGTAGTTCAAGCCCAATAAAGGGATTACCATTCAAATTTTTATTTCATGTTCTTTAAAAGTTATATCTAAATTTAAAACAAGGTAAAATTCTGCAAGTACATTTAAATTATAACATCATTTAACATGACACTTAATTTAAGTTACACACTTGTTTATAAATCATTTTTTATAGAGCCCTAAAGATTATCAAATTTCAGCATGAAAGAACATGTAAAGAATAGTGGAATGGAGAGGAAAATAATAATAAAATAAAAGCAACAAAATTAAACTAAATGTAAGAAAATATATCCGCCTTATGTAGACATAAATACAGCTCAGTTCTTCCAGGAGAACAACTTCACACAATAAAGGATTTAATGAAAAATGTATAACTACTGCAAAAAATTAAATAATATTTATAATAATCGAATGATGGTGATAAAAAAGCGTAAAAAAAACTTTATTTGGTTTCTCTATTAAGCCACCACATACTGCAAAATGATATACTGCAGGTAATTTTGTTGTGACTTAGTAAAATAATTAATTTTAATTTCATAAAACTTTTCTATGAGAAAACCATATTACTTTAAATGGAAAGTTTCTGACTTTTAAACAAGTTTAAAGTGTACGATCATCCTAAAAGTATGCAACATTTCTCTACACAAAGCCAAGCCATAAAATATGCTTTGTATTTCATAGTTTATTTTCTTGTCGTTTGCGTGTATGATTAATGTCGCTACTATTTATTTCAAGCAAACAAATTTGCAAACTACTTTTTTTTTCAACAGCACAATACAGGCTGGCTCGTTTGCAACAAAATAAATAATTTATTAACAGACATAAAACAGCAAAAGAAAAAAAAAAAAGAAAACAATTGCAAAAAGATTGATGCAAACAATATGTAAAAATATTGTATGCAAAAATATGTTGCGGTTTCATTTACATTTATTTTCCATTTTACGAGCAGAAACACTGTTGCATTGTTGCGGGGCGAGTATGTTTACAGGAGACACTATGAAACACTTTTAAAACTTCACTTTAAGTTCATGCCACAATTCATAGAAGCTGCCAGTTGTTAGCAGACAATGGCATAAAAATTATAATGGAACAAAACAACACCAACTACAACAAAACGAAATTCAATATACACACACATATAAAAGATACTCTCATTAGAGTATCTTCACTTGTTTTACGGCATTCCTTTGTACTCGTAAAGATGTTTGTATATTTGCATGTCGCTTCAGTTGTTGGAGGCTGTTGAAAGCGAAGTACTCAATGCCGTGATTTTGTTCTGGATTTCCATATAATTTGCCTTTTTCGCAGCCGCCATAAAATAGAAGAGAATAGCAAAAGTACTCTACTTAGTGCTCCATTTAATGTTAACAATATGTGACAAATTCCAAAGCCAACTTTACAAAACAAATATATGAATCAATGTTTTCTTTCTTTTTTTTTTGTTTTTTTTTTTTTATTAAAAGAAAAAAGATTCAGCTGAAGTACAAAAATTTACAATATAATATGTATCTTTTGTGCCAGTCACTTTGAATTGAAGAAAGTTCACGGCTGCCTGTAGTGCAAAAGAAAGAACGTCTTCATACGAAGGCAAGACGCAAAATGTCAATAAACGTCTGAGTTGTTTTACGCATATTTTTTTATTCTTCAACATTTTATTCTAACTAGTTCTTTATTTCTGAATTTTGGGTGTCAATTTTAAAATAGCCTATTAGAAATTCGATTTTGAAAAATCAAATAAATGAAGCATATATTAGGGGTTGTCTTAGCAATTTATTCCAGGAGTTGTCATCGTGGTGTAAAATAACGGACATGAAGAAATTGATGCGTAAATTCTCGCTTTTAACAAGAATTTACTTTATTGTAATAGATAATTGACATATATATTTAATACTTAGAAGAATAGTCAGGTCAGATCATTAAAAAACACCACATTGTTATCTAAACGGTCCAGACAGGCGGAAATTGTTTGATGTGGAGCTGATGTGACTACGATGACAACTATTGGAATAAATAGATTCATTAAATTCACACTTTAAGAAACATTATAGCAATAGTTGTTTTTGTAACTATTTATGTTTTGTAACTATTTTGTAACTATTTATATAGATTTTAAAAAATGTTAACATTTTAATTTTCCTGATGATGATAACAAATTGTTATCGAAATATTGAAAATAAAATACCGTTAAACCTTTTTTATAAAAACAAAAATCAATCAAAATCTTAAGCTGGAAAATTTAGAAGAAATCAATATAAACAAAATCAAATAATACGAATATTATATTTATGTAGATTTGAGTGGGATTTTTGTTTTATTGTATTTTTCAAAACAAATTAAAAAAATATTGGTATTGTATGAGGATGGATTGCTATTGAAAAACAATTTTTTTTTTTTTCAAAAACCATTTATATCAGAACACGCAAAGAAAAGGCAGTTTTATATATGATTACAGCAACGCTAGTATATACACCACAATATTGAGTATTGTTATTAAACACAGCTTATTATCGATTTGATTATTGTTTATTTTCCAAATAAAAATGTATTCGTTTGCATTTCAATTTATTAATTTAAGAATATGGTTGCATGTAATGTTAGTATTGTGCGTAATCTTTTAAAAATGGCAATAGCTTTTATGACACCCAACAATAAAATATATATATTTTTATCAGATGTATCATACGCTTACTCACATGTAGCAAATATAAGTTCAGGGAATAAACTTACTATTGTCGACATTAGATAACGATTTGGTTATATTAGTCGTTCATATATATTATTCTTTTAGTTTTGTTATTTTATCGTAAAAATAATGTGTTTCAGTTTCTAATTAAAAAAACAACTACGAAGAAGTCAACCATATTTTCGGCCAACCATATTATGGTTCTGCCCAATAATACTATTGACACAACTAAAGGAATTTTAATAAACCATACTATTGTTGATAACAACCATACTATGTTATATCCAACCATATTAATATAGTAATGTATGCAATTTTTAATATGCAATTGGTAACAAAATACTTTAAAAAAATATGTTTATTTCAGCTAGTAGTTGTACTAGTTGTAGTAGAAATCGGAATCATTTGGAATTGTGAAAACCGATTATTTTTTGTGAATTGTTTTTAATTGTATAATATAATCATTTATAAATTTTGTTTTAAATTATTATACGTATGTATGTATATTATGCGACATAGTTAGCTGTAAATAAATAAAATAGTATCGTTTATCCAGGAAGTAGTTTATTTAATTTATATAGTGAAAGATGACCAAAATATGATTTTATGACAATAAAGCTATATATGACATTGGTATGGTTGTTTAATGAAATTAATATGGGTATATGATATAACGGTTGCCATTATACCATGGTTTCGTAGGACACTAATATCGTAACCTTTACTAGGACTGTGCTTGTTCACAATTATATCAATGTTGAACCAGAATATATTGTGGTTATTTATAACACTTTTTTATAACTATAGTGAAGCATATCAATAGCGTTTCAAATATAACAATATCAGCACCAACCATTTAATTCGACAATAGTATGTTGCTCTTAGAATATTGTCAGGTCAACCATATATCTTTTTCTACGTGAACATAGTCTCCTTTTAGCTCAATACACTTAGTAAGACAATATTCCAACTTTTTTGTACCAACCGAATAATACGATTTTGGGAACCTCTCAAAATACGCGTTAGTTTTGGTAATCAGATCTTCGCTTGATATGAATAATTTTTCTGCGAGCCATCTTGTCAAGTTTGGGAACAGGAAAAAGTCACTAGGAGCTAAATCTGGACTATAAGATGGATGATCAAAAAATTTTAAGTGTACTTCACGTTATTTTAGCATTGTATTTAATGCTACGTGAACCAGGGCGTAGTCTTAATGAAAGAGCACATTTTTCTTCTTTAAATTGATTGCCTCAATCAATAAATCTAATAATGAACCATAATACTTTTCTGTGATTTTGAATCCTTTTTCAAGATAATTTATGAGCAGTATTCCGTGGGCATCCCAAAATACAGTGGTCATAACGTTGCCGGCCGATTTCACTGTCTTTGCCTTCTTCGGGACACTTCCACCAGCTTTCACTTATTGTTTCGACTGATTTTTGGTTTCAGGTGTGTAACGGTGGACCCACGTTTCATCTACAGTTATTAATCGACGTTAAAAATCAAGAGGATTACGCTTTATTATGTCGAAACACTATTATGAAGTTGTCTGTCGAACAGACAAAAAAAATATTTCTTTAATGTTATGCTGCCATCTAGCGCTAGGTAGCTTCAATATTAATTCGCTCTCGTAAAAGTGACGAGCATGTTTTCCAAAAACAAGCAAACTGTCACAGAATTTATTCGAAATGATTTTCGATTGATTTCCATTTCTGTGATAGGTCTAAAGATGAGAATTTTTCGTTTTTAATAATTTTTCTTTGTCAAGGCGAAAAATGAAAATCCAATTTTCTCGTTCTGGTCACCTTTTTTTCTAAGTGTTACATTTAACACTGTTATCACCATCCTTGAAATATGCTACACTTTTTTATTTTAAAAAATAAACAAAATTGCTCATAATTCTTGATTACACATAACACACGAAATCATTTTAAAATTCACGGCGGGAAAACAGAGTATGACTATTAAATAAAAACAAGTACAAAAACAAGTTCTATAATGAATTTCAGTCGCAAAAGACATGTAAAACAACAGGAAGTAATTTTTATTATATTTTAGTTCATTACTTTTCTGTGAGTGCACAGTTTACAAATTTCTTTTTTGCCTTAAGGTTTATTTACTTATATTCAAATGTAGCATAATTTAAGGACGTTTTGAGAGCATAAAATTTCATAGATTTTTAGACATATGCGTAAAAAATATAAAGAAGAGGAAAAGAGATAATAAAATACTTTCCGATACCGATCAAAATTACAAATTGTTTTCTAGCGGTCGTCATTTCATGGGAGCTACTCTAATCGTCGTGGACAAGTAAGTTGGTCTAAGGGCTGATGCTCTTAGTGGCCTTCGGCCTACCAACTCATTACGCCTTGTTTTCCAATGCTGGGAAATTGCATACAAAATGGATTAGAAGGCCCGAGTTCCTGAACAAGGACTTGCATATATGGCTACAAACATATAACAAAAATTGCTACCTGTGTCTACTTGATAGGGCACATGGAGGCTCTGGGGATTCGTGAATAATTCACTCCGTGGAATTGGTTTGATAAGGCCGTAGAGGCAGGTGCTAATTCTTTTTCACTCACTGTGCAAATTTGGGCCAAAAACAAGTTTGCCGTTGATCCCGATATTGTTAAGCGAATCATATTTATCTTACTTTTGTTTGAATGGATATGTCAAAAAGCAAAACTGCCATAGTGTAATAATCCTCTAGTATATGCTACATCAGTTACATTCAGAAAAACTGGATGTATGGTGTTTTTTATGCGCCCATGGTCTGCACTTTTTTAACATAGTAATGAGTAGAACGTTACAGTCAATGTTGACCGCGATAGAGCCACAATTACTGACTTTCATTCATAAATTGAACAACCTTGATTTGCAGTAGGTGTGGTTTCAACAAGACCGCGCAACATTCCACGCAGCTCGTGCACCAATTGATTTATTTAAGGAAACGTTTGGCTACCGCATAGTTTCAAGTTTCACAGTGTGAATTCGCCTCCACAATCGTAAAATTTACGGCAACTAGACTATTTTCTATGAGGATATGTGAAATTGCTGGTCTACGTCAACAAGCCCGAAACGATTGGCCCCCTAATTGACAATATAATCGCCAAATTACGGCCACAAATGTGGGAAAAAGTCATCGTCCTTGGCGGTCATATGTCAAAAGTTATATTTAACTTATAATTCCAGCAGATCTTTTTTCAAGTCAATTAAAAAAATTAATGTTTATTTTATTTCAAAGCACTGTACCTCTATAGAAAACACCCAAAATGCCAAGTTCTAACTTATTAAACGGAGGTTGTGATTAGATGACAGTTTTAACCGTGAGATCTTGTTATTGAACTCTGGCCTAAATTTATTACCAAATATAATTTCAGCGTTTAAGTGATTTTATGGAATTTAGTTTTTCCAAAAAGAAAAGGTTACATGTTATTAGGCAAAATGTTTAAAGGCTAGCCTCATTTTCAGGAAGTGTTATGTATTTTATAATTAAAAATTACATAATTATAGTTTAAAATATAAAAACACGCTTCGATATCAAATTTAAAAATTTTCGGTCACTATTGTTTAAAGTTCTTCTTTTAATCCATATAACCAGATAATTAACCCTATAACACGTTCCGAGTTATTTTTTCGAATTCAAAAAACTTCAGTCCCCCACTTTTTTGGAAACAATAAACTTCAATTTTCGCATTAAATCAAATGAATGTTAATAGTTCAGGTACATGTTCCATGGACCATAGATACACCGAATATGAAAAAACGGTTCCGATTCGGTTAGCGGAGCGGTTCTGAGATTTTTTTTTGGAATTTGCAAAGTCGACTTCAGAAAACGTCAAAATACTTCCACTTCTGCAGAAGCAATATGGCAACTTCAATTTTCGCACTTAAGTTAATGACCGTTTATAGTTCAGATGCATGTTCCAGGGCAAAACGCGGATCGAATATTAAAAGCCGGCTGTGAGGCCGTTAGCGATGTGGTTCCGAATATTTTTGGGAATTCCCAAAAAGGGCTTCATGAATCCCTAAAATCCCCTACTTCTCCAGAAGCAATACGGCAACTTCAACTTTCGCACTGAAGCGGCAACACTATATATACAGTTTTATATATCTACATGTGTAATAATCACTCATATGGCATTGGATTCGAGTGCTTCAAACAAAGAAACAAGCACACAAGTAAAACTAATGTAAGCTTCAGAATATGAATAATGCGCAAACTAGTTTTTTATATTTCAAAGAATTATTCTTTTCTTTTTTCGTTCGCGAACTTTATTCAAAAAATTCATAAGCGAACTTAAAAAGGCAAGTAGAATTAAATTCTGCTCGCGAATTTAAAAATAAAGTTCGTGAGAGAATTAATTTAAATCGTGAGAGAATTACAACGCGAGTTACTCTCGAACAAATAATGAAAATTATTAAATCACAATTTGTATCATAAATCATTAAAAATATGTTAAAATTATTATTCTGGCAATGTGGCACGTTAATGATTAAAATAATTTTTCTTTCTTTGTTCTCTGCTCACGAATTTTATTTTGTAATTCGAACTTGATTTTAAAACTCGCGTGCAGAATTTTATTTCAAATTCGGGAATTTTTTCTTTCTACTCGCAAACGAATTAAATCAGTTTTTTTTACTTTTTTCGTTCGAAAAAAGAATGTAAAAACCCAAGAACGCAAAATAAAATTCTGTTCGTGAATTTTATTTTTAAGTGCGGAAATACAAATTTAAAAACGAGAGAACTAAACAGAATTTAATTCGCGAGCAGAATTTTTCCTTAGCTGGATAATCGTGTTAACAAAATATTGTATAAAACAATAAAGTACAACCAGCGGTTTGAAGTACTTTTATAAAAAAAAAACTTGATGTCTAGAGAAAAACCATTCGCAACCTTTTTTACTTTTATTATTGTTTTTGAAATAATTATCAATGAATTATGAAAACTAGAATGAAAATATCACATATGACATAGGTCAGTATAAATCAGCATACAGAATAGTAAGGGCAACATTTCATTCTATTGAGGTTAAAATATGCTTCATATATTGCCCTTTTTATGCAACATATTTGCAAAGGCACATGTTTTTTTTTATATTGTTCTCCACTTTTTAGAATAGAACATAAACGCGAGTAAAAGGTAGAATAATTGTAATATTTTTGTTAGAAAAGAAAACGACACTAAATACATAAAAGCAAAACCAAGATACAATCTGTCTTTGTTTAAACCTGAAATTGCTGAGAACATTGCAATCCAAAGTGATGTCGAAAGGTATTATAAGCAATGTGACACAAACCCATTAACAATACATAATTTTCTATATATCCCAAAATCGTGCAATATTTGTTTTCAATTGCAACGAATTGTTTCAGCCGTTCAACACAAAAGAAGATAAGAAATAAAAAAAAATCTAACTTGGATTTTGTTTGTAGAACAAACAAATAACCCGGTGATTTTAAAACTATTTGTATGCGATTTTGAAACCACTTGTGATGCAAAAAGTAAATACAAAACGATTTAAGGAATAGAAAAAAATCACAAATTTCACAACAAATAGCAAGAATGTAAATTTGTATTGTTGTAAAGAGATACAAATAACATAAATTCATAACATGGAGATGTTCATTGCATACAAGTTCATTATTATCACTAGCTTCTTATTTCTTCTTTCTTTTAAAAATTGAATATTTCAATTGATTTTTAAAAATTTTAAGCCAGACTTTATATGACTCAGCCAGCTGATTTTACTGTGACCCTTTATCATACATATTAAATATAAAATAATCTGAGTAATACTTTAAAAAATTCCCAGTTTACTTTTGAAACAAGCCATTGATAAATACTCTGTTTGATGATATTATCTTTCTAATTGAAGAGATTTTATTTTTGATTTTTATTAAAAAAAATTTTTAAAACAAGTAAGTATTATTTAGAAAATATATAACATTGTTTATATTTCAATAAAATATAGTTTCAATAACAGTTTAATTAAAAACTTCCACATTTGTGAAATTATTCAGCAGTTTAAATAAATTGTTTTCAAATCAAAATTAGACACGCACTTTTTTTATGCAAACATAATTTTTAAATCAAAAATTTCCATATTTGTTACTTGTTTTATATTTTATCAAGTTTAACAGCCATTTAATGACAGTTTTATAATTTTTTTCTTTTTACCAAAAAAGGTTATTATTTAATAAGGAAAAGTAAGAACATTTAATTATAATTTTTTTTTTTAACCTAAGTGCGCGCGTAAATCTATTTTGTTTAAGTTAAAAACATTCTGACACACACGCGACGGTTTTAAAGCATGTTTTTGTTTTACGAAATTATTCTTGACAAGCAGAATAAAAGCTGATAAAAACGAAAATCAAGCGTCAAGTGAGTGTTTTAAGCTCCAAGTCAATTTGTGTACTGACTACAATTTGTTGCAAACTTTAACAGCAGCAGCAGTTGCCGTGCATTTGACAAATATTCCAACGAACACGTATAAATACGCATACACACACACACAGCCATACACTCTCAAATATGAAGAGTTCAGCGGTTGTAAACGAATCTTATGAATGTTACAGGTTCTCTTTTATTGCTGTTGTTGCCGTTTTAACTCGTTTTTATACGGCAGCCATACAGGCAACACCAGACACCAACAACTAATACAAAGAGAAGGCAAAACAAAAGAGACACAAACAACTCAAACGTAAATAAGATTTCAATATCAAAGTCAGGATATGGCTGTGGTTCTCTTAAAAAGAAAAAAAAAAACAAGACAAAGTAAAACTGAGAGAAATAAAAATCAACAAATAAAATATAAAAAAATTCAATCCAACAAAAATTGCCTGTCGCCTTTGATTGTGTTCAAAGGGGAAAAATATTAAGTTTTTTAACAATTTTTTTAATTTTTTATGGCTTTCCTCTTTAATTGCAAAAAAGCGAAAAAAACACATATAACCAAAAATTATTTTCTTTTTTAAATACCCTAAAATTTGCTTATTTGTATTTTTTTTCGACGCCTCCGTTTGTGTCTCTGTTTAAATAAGCGGAAATATTAAATAAGATTGTGTTATTTTAAGATTTTTTTTTTTTTTGCAAATTTCTCAAATGAGCCTGATTTTTTGTATTGCAGATGAATTAAATTTTTATTTGTCTTAGAGAATAAACATTATAAAAACATTAATTACCCTTTTAAATTGAGGTTTGTTGATAAAAAAAATGTTGACTTTTTAAACGGGGGTTTTCATTTTGTGAACAGACTTAAAACTAAAGAAATTAACTCTTTTATGCATTCATAACGGTAATCAAGATAGAAAATACTTAAGAAAAATATGCATGTATGGTATTAACGTCGGGCGTATGAGTGATATATATGACTAAACCCAATTAAGCATACGAGCTAGTGTATATCTTACTTTTGGGGAAATAGTGTCACCCATTTATTTTCTTAAAACAGCAGATGGAAATAGAAGCTTTTTGACATTTGACTTGTTCCACCTTATCAGTAAAACTAAGTTTTTCAAAGTATTGTAATGAATATAGATTAAAAAAAAAATATTATCCAAAATATGGTTTAAATGTACAAGTTTATACAACCAACATAATAATCCTTCTGAAGGAGCGAGCAGCAATCAAAATTGGTAAATTTATGTTGGTTTGAAACATAAACAAATATACGATTAGGTACTTGAATTAAAAAAAAAAAACTTTTAAACAACTGGATTTCTAACAACCACAATATATTTTTAGTATCTTCTAAAAGTTCACTATAATAAAATTCATTAAAATATTTTCGTTTTCAATGAGAAGTTTGAAATTGACATACCCGTAGGAATATAACTTTGCATCCGCTATTCTTTTTTTTTCCAAAATGCGTGGCTTTTTTGCAAAAATCTGGCAATATTTGCAATAAATTAAGTAAGAAGTCAAAGCAACTAGAATCAAGATTAAAACTGGTTATACATTTATGAAGTATAGTCCATCGCTGGTCACAACTTCCTCCCATCTTTCGGACAGCATATGCGTTACGTGTTGAAAAAACTTGTCATATTTCGAAGGGATCCACCAATCGATCCAATTTTGTACTTCCTCATAAGAAAAAGTTGATTTTAAGAAGAAAAAAAAAAACACACTTTTTGGCCTAGCGTAATAAATTAGTATCAAATAATAGGTGTACAACTTTGCTTCCACTGTTTTGCAATAGGTGGCTGTAGCGGTAAGTTATAGTCGAAATTAATAGATCGTTGATGTCATAGAATAAGCTTAGCACATTATTAGTCGATTTGTATCTGCATCATAAAGTTATTCTCGATTAAACATGTCAGCTTACAAGGCAAAATCTCGTTATTTGCGAGACGATATTATTTTCTACTTTAACATGTGGAAATCTACGGCTCATTGAATGCACATAAATAATTAATAAGTATGGCGGTGGAAAAGCGATGGTTTCGACCATGGAGAATTGCAGGCATTAATTGATCAAGACTCGTGTCAAATGCAAGAAGAACTCGCAGGATCATTGGGAGTGATTCAACAAGCTATTTCAAAAACCAGAAAAAGCTATTTCAAAAACCGGAATGATTAAGAAACAAGGAAATTGGATGTCGTATGAAATGAAGCCGCTATATGTTGAACAGCGTTTGTTTGCTTGCAAGGCAAAGACGAAAAGGATTTCTGTGGAATGTCTGAGCCTTGCTTCCACGTCGATGACCAAATCGAATATTCACCGTTCCAAGGTCATGCCTCAGTATTTGATGGGACCAGCTCGGCGGAATATCTTATGAGCTGTTAAAACCGATTGAAATACTGACAATCATTATTGAACGCAATTAATGAGTTTGAGCCGAGCATTGATAGACAAACGGCAGCAATAAAACGAAAGACATGCTAAAGAGATTTAACAGCATGATAGTGCTCGACCCCATACTGCAAAAATGGTCAAGACATAATTAGATACATTGAAATGGGAAGTCTTACTCCACCCACTGTATTCTCCAGACGCTGCTCCCTCGGTCTAGCACTTGTTTCAATCCATTTGATATGAAAACACTAACTTCAACGATAACTTCAATGTGGACCCTGCATATTGTAGTTTGGTTAAAGTAAGTTGTGAAAACATTTCATTTGGAAACTCTGTTGTAACTTAAATTGGCAGTAACGTGCCCGCCATTTTTATTTTTTTACTAAGAGAAGTTATAACTCTAAACAACGTGTATGTCGCCTTTAACAGACAGAATTAAAGTAGCAAGTTTTAACTTAATTTTTTAACTGCGTTTCAAGTTGGGTGCAGACTGCATGTAGGCAGCCGAAAGATGGAAGAAAGTAGAAGCCAGCGAAGGACAATATTTTTTGTCATAAATATATAACAGGTTTTTTTTACAATAAGGCTTTTTATTTCGGAAAGTTGTACACCTATGTAATATGAGTATATTTTACTTTTGTTTCAACAGAAAGTTAAAATAATTTTATACAATATTTGCAAATAATTTCTCTAGCTCAAGGTCCATTTTTTTTTTTTTATTTTTTTTTATTTTGCGATACGAGTATTTCGTCTTCCTTCGGAAAATTTTCTTTGAAATTTTCTTGAAGAAGTCTTTCGAATTAGAGAAATTTATTGCAAATATTAGATAAAATAAAGCTCAAAGCAACTATGGTCAATATTATAATTTTATACATTTTCAATGAAAAATATCAAATAAAAAATTTTTCTATTTATTTGCAACTTGTGTTTGTTGTAAATACGAGTAGTTGCCACATAGGTGATAATTCGCGTGTTTCAGATCATGCATTTGTCAGAACATGGCTAACGGTTGATAATTCTAAAATAATTTTAGTTTTGATTACTTCATTTTTTATAATTAAAACTTATGAAAAATTTTGAAAGTTTTCACTTATGAGATTATTATTGTAACTAAAATGTGGCCAACAGTTTCAACTGAGTATTATTATTTCTTAGAAAAAAAAAGACAAATTTAAAATTTATACAATTAGAATATGTAGCCAGTTTTGCAATAAGCATCTGATATTTATTTGGCTATGTTCCCTAAGCCACATATTTCCAACGTAGATGGTTTCAAATCACATACCTTAAAGCCACATGATTCCAAATTACATGATTTTAAGTCAAAAGATTTTTTCAAATGATATGATTTTAAAGCACATAATTTAAATTCATTTACATACACGTGATTTCAAAGCACATAGCATTTCAAAACCTAAAACGTGATGTATTCTGGTCCGTAAAATCACACGTGCAGTTCAAAGTATACAGACGAGCATTTCTGCTAGAAAACTTGAATGAAATTTCCTTTATTTTTTGAGTGATTGCCATAAAAAAGTTTTATTTTCTCGTTTATGTTCTGTGAACAGCATAATAATCTTTTTTTCGATCTCATTCACAGTTTTTAAAACAACAAAAACAAGTTTTTAAAAGGGCAAAATAATAATAATAATTTCTAAAATACACAAATGTGGAAATACGTGGTCTTTTAAGATGAAAAGAAACTCAATTCAGATGGACCCGATGGGTACAATTTTTACTTCAATGATATACGTAAAGAGGAACACCACTTGGATCGTTAGCATAGCCGACAGGGAGGTGTGATAGTGTGGGGAGCTCTATCCTACTATGGCACCTGCGAGTTGCAGTTTTTAACGTCTCGCATGAATGCGAAAAACTATAGAAACGTTTTAGAAATGGCTTTTTTCTAAATTCCAAAACTTGTTCGGGAGTCTATAGTGGCATTTCCAACAGGACAATGTTCAAATTCAAACAGCCAGATCTGTAAAAACTTGGATTCAAAGCCAAAAGGTTGATGACCTAAATATAATCGAAAACGTATGGGACTGATTGGCTAGGAAAGTATACAAGTCCGGAAAGCAGTACAGCACAAAACCAGAAGCCATCAAATACGCTTTTTGAAAGTCTGTACAATTCCATCCCCAATCGAATTTTCGAGGTGATTTCATATAAAGGCGGAACAATACACTACTAATTTTAATTAAAAATTTTCAAAATATCACAAACTAGCAATAAAATACAATATATTTCGTCAAAACACTAAATATATCGAAATTATTGCAAATAGCGCTATCCTGATGACCAGTTTTTGATTAAATTTTTTAATATACTTTTTCCAAAAATTAAATATTATACTAGCCATTATTGTTTTATTTTATAGAAGTCAAATAGATAAGAAATTGTAAGGCCATAACACAAATAGATTAGGTACCATTTAACACGAAAAGAAAGTGTAAAGAGGGGTGCTAACCTGATGACTCGCAGAGTATATGCCATAAGCATAAATAAGCAAAATAAATAAATATAAAATAATGTTTATTTCAAATCACAATATTAAAGAAACTAAATGACACAAAAATTGTTTTTTTTTTCAAGTTTTGCTTTAAGTGATAAATTTACTTCAGGGTCTCATCTAATAGAAAAAAAACAACATTATAATCATCGTCATTATTACCAACAACATTTATAGCATGATAATTTTTATTGCATTCAACATCTTTACAAAAATCATATTTATAATCTTCACCATTATTATTTCATTATCGTTAAAACATTTGAAACACTTGAATGAACCGCATAGACGAGAAAAAATATAACAACGTAAATATTACTAAGTTAAATACTTTTCTATAAAACTGTTACTACCTTTCTCCTCCTTTTGGGTTTGGTTTTAATCTTTCACAAAAAGATACTTTTTAAAGCCGCAATAAGGTGGTGGAAAAATATTCAACATTATGTGAAGGTTGAAACGACACAGAAACAGGAAGAGAAGAATATTCATTCGTTGTTAAGTCTTTAGAAATTGCTTTTAAATTTCAACGATTTTGAAGGACAACGCTTTCGTTTTTTCTACAGATTTAAAACACAGATAAGGTTCGAAGTTAATATTATGGTAGCTGATTAATTATTCAAACTATAAACTGAAAATATGTTTTTTTTTAATTCTCTTGGTTTATTTACGGTTAACGTCGTACAAAATTCAACTGAGAACTGGACTAGTTGACAATTTACCTTAAAAATATTTAATGATGCAGATGAATTATTGCCACATGTAATTAGTCTTGCTATGTCTTTAAGACTTAGTTTTCACAGATAAGCTCTTAGTATTGATAAACTTACTAACAAAATGTTTCTGTAGTTACCTCGAATAGTTTGAAGAAACATTGTCAATACTAGTTTACGTCTTGGGTATTATTTTGCAGATTGACATACGTTTGTGATTTCTATGATATCTAACCCAGGGAAAGACCTACAAAAGTCAAGGCAAGTAGACCAATAAGTTTATTAACATCAATTTGAAAAATGTTCGAGAAATTGCCAACGTCGAAGTTGACTCCAATACATGATCAATTCGTCTTTAGAGGTAAACAAAGTTGCAACATACGTATTATCGTTATAAAAAAGGCTTTTAGAGATAAAAAGTAGTGCTCAGCTCTTTTCATTGACTTTTCTGCTATTCATAAAATAAAGTTAAATTTGCTAGTAAACACTTACAAGCGTTTGAAAACCGCAAATTCGTCATCAGAGAAGATGATATATACCTACGATATTCCAGCGGGCTGCAAAATTCAGACTTTAATTTTTACAAATGACACATCATTTCTTAGTGTTCATGAAAACTATAAATGGTCTGATAAAAAATAACCGTTATTTCCAAATTTTGTGATTAGAAATTCAACTAACACAGCTGCAGAATTAAATATTGAAAAAATTCGAAGGTGTCAAAACAAAATTCTCCGTACATTTATGTATTATTTTCCAAAAGTCACGTTTAATTGTTGACTTTTAAAATAATTTTCTATTCGGTTTGTGGTTTTTTTTATTTGACAATATTAATTTAATTTTAACAATAAAAATAAAAACAAAGCGATAAACATAGGGTTTTAAATTACATAAAAAAGATATGTAAATTCATTGGAGAAATTGACATGGCGTATGAGTGTTAAAATTTATATACAAAAAAAATTCAAACACAATAATCATACGTTCAAACAAACCGCAAACTTGATGAGGAAATTATTTTTTAATTGTTAGAAAATCGCGTTTTGATTGTCATTCATTTTATTTTATCAAGTCAGCAATATTCAGACACAAATTATGATAGTTCAGCGATATATTTGATCGGCAATATTGTAAAAGTAAATGTTTGTAACAGCGGCTAGTTTTTCAAATATGTTATAGTTAAATTAATATTTTCGCTGTTTACAAAATACATGTTTTGAAACTGCTACTGCTGATGGCATTAGTTGTACTCGCGGATGCGGTTCCCAGCACGTATTCAACAAAAAACTTAATTGAATCTACAAAAATAAGGCATATTTGCTTCTGTGAGTTTTTCACAAATGATAATAAATATGTATATCCAAATGAGAAATAAGTTTGCCGCTTGATTATAGGCTTTGGCGTAAATGTCAATTTCGTTCTAGGACAATGACATTTTATGCAGATGGAATGGTCTAATATGCACCAGATAATAAGCAACACTTATTTTATAAGTGTTGCTTATTATCTGGTGCATATTAGACCATTCCATCTGCATGAACTTCGTTTCAATGGGTAACAGAGCTGCTGAAGAAAAACATATTTGCTGACACTTGGAATTTTATAAGAAAATTTCAAATCAGTCAATGAAATGGTCATAATACAAGCATATTTTTGAATCATATACTTCTGGAACTGATACGAATTTCGGTTAACGTCATAGCACTGTGGCCTTACAGTTTAACTTTATTGAAGGCGAAAAAAATTAATGAAAAACCTGCACGCAAAGAAAATGCAATTTGGAATATTGTTATGACAACATTAGTATATACTCTGTCACAATTTGTATTGTTTCCGCCAGTATCGTATTATAGATTTTAATATAGTTTAATCCATTATATTAATATGAATGTTGAAATACTCATATTTCTATTAATGTATTTCTATCATTTTAAAATATGGTTGTATGCAATAATATCGTTTAAAAAAAAGTTTGGATACAACCAAATCTTTTGTAATGTGTAATAATAAATTATTTAATAGATCATTTCAAACATACGTATGGTTAATACATTTATTTCAAACACATGTTTGTTTACAGAATAAACTAAATATTGTTGGTTTTATACACGTTGACGTTTGCTTATAAACATAAATAATATTCTTTTATTGAATTTTTGATGAACTTTTTATAATTTTTTAAATTAAATTTTTGATTTGTATAGGGTGTTTTTTTAAGCTAGATAGAACTTTAAATTGTAAAAAGTAACACAAAAAATTAAATTTTGATGAAACATTTTTTTTATTTGTTTCAGTATACTCTGACAAATCATAATGAATAGACTCACGCTTGAACAACGCTACGAAATTATCCAAATTTACTTTGAAAATCAGTCGTCGATTCGCGCAACTTATAGACGAAAAATTGTGTTCAGCGATGAGGCGCATTTTTGGCTTAACGGGTTTGTTAATAAGCAAAATTGCCGCATATGGAGTGAGACCAATCCACAAGAGACCCTACAGACTCCATTACATCCAGAAAAATGCACTGTTTGGTGCGGTTTTCATGCTGGTGGCATCATCGGACCTTATTTCTTCAAAAATGAGGCCGGAGCTCGCGTTACGGTCAATGGAGATCGTTACCGCACCATGATCAATGATTTTTTGTTTGAAAATATGGATGACATTGATCCGGAGGAGATGTGGTTTCAACAGGATGGCGCTACGTGCCATACGGCGAACGCAACCATCGACTTACTGAAATCAAAATTTTGCGATAAGTTGATTTCGAGAAATGGACCTGTCAATTGGCCTCCAAGGTCGTGCGATTTGACACCTCTCGATTATTTCCTGTGGGGCTACGTGAAGTCACTGGTTTATGCTGATAAACCAGCAACAATTGACGCCTTGGAGGCCAGCATTGTTCGTGTTGTTCGTGACATACGGCCAGCAGTGCTCGAAAAAGTGGCTCAAAATTGGACGTCCAGAATGTGCTTCGTCAAGAACAGCCGCGGTGCCCATATGCCCGAAATCATTTTCAAATGTTAATGTCACGTATTGATCTTTCGAATAAAAAAAAATTTTGATTACAATTTAATTTTTTGTGTTATTTTTTACAATTTCAAGTTCTATCGGGCTTAAAAAAACACCCTATACATTTGTACAACGGGTTACAGTTCAGGTTTTTTCTTTCTTAATAAATAATATTCGTTTAATTTGTTGGTGTGTTTGTGTTTTTCACTTTCACTAATATTATTAGTATAAAAATAGCATTTAATACAAAAAAAAATTATTAAAATTTATATGAAAATTTTATAAAATTTATTAAAAAAAATTTGTTTTAATGTATTTTAATTATGTGCTTCGTTTTACGGGCCAGATTAAAGATGTATCAGTATTTCTAAAGCAATAAGTTTTGTAAAATTCTATTAATACCCTATCTTGTATCAAAATATTAATTGAAAAATATATTTGTATTAAAAGAATTAAAAAATTTGGTTTTAATTTATGGAAGTGTGTATGTATATGCGTTTATTATGTAATCATATAATATTGTCACCTTCAACAATAGTATGGTTGATAGTGACAATAGATGTAAAAAATTTTCAATATAGGTACAAGACACAATAATATGTGGTTGGAGATAATAGTTAAATTTCAATTTTTACAGTAACAGTGTTAGTCATGACACAATTTTTATCATATGTATTGGTATTTGGTATGCTTTTGGTTCTTGGCTGTTGAGTTGTGTAAATTAATTTCAGATGGAAACCATATTATATCGTTGTGTTCAAATATATACATATTTCAACAATAGTATTTTGCCCTTAAAAAGTCGTTATCTCGAGATCAAACGGATTTTAGAATGTTGGCATCAATGCCTCAAAGTTTAACTGCTGGAATTATCATTATCAGTTGTTGGCATGCGCTACAGAATCAAGATTACAAAATGTAGCTGAAATGCAATTTGAATTTTGAACAGGTTACTGCTCATCAAACAAACGATACAATATGCATAGTACGAGTATGCAGCAGTTATGCTATCATTATCAAGATTGCAGATTATAGACTGAAATGCAACATGATTTTTGAACACAGTATTCAGCAGTTATGCTACCATTCTTTTTAAGAATGTGCATTGACAGCCTTAGATTTGGATTTACCCCTCTTTCTGAATTTGCATCATTAATGGCCTTCAGTCAAGGAAGAGAACTGGAAACCGCTAATAGTCTTGGAAAATTGATATTAATATCATCGGCCAGTAGTGTTCTAAAATTTCAGCAGAACAAAGCTAATAGCAGATGTGTAGATGTGTTTCAACCACTCAGCCTTTTGTTTTGGCAAGAGTGAAAAACTTCCGTCCAAAATACTGAACAGGAGTAGAGAGTTTCTTAAATTAAAAATTTAACTTAAACAAAGAAAGAATTCTACAAAAGAAATAAATCACTCTATACTACTCTTCATTAAATCGTCTTTAGTTCCAAGAAATAAAAATCAAAATAAAATATGTAATTATTGTATTCTGTAGTCTTGAAATTGAAAGAAAGAATAGAAAATCGTTTCCTGTTTGTAGCCAGCCATTTGCATTTAATATGCCTGCCTCATGTTGCCTTTTATATTAAACACACCACCTTGCAACTCCTACCATTCAAGTCAGCATGTTTTTAATACCATCCTACTTGCTACCTGGCTGCTTGCTAGCTGCTAATTGGAATTGTCTTTAAGTATCAAAATATTTTTCTAATATCAGAGTGTATAATTTAAAATAATAATTATGATTTGTTGTACGAGTAAACCAGCAGAGTGGAAAACAAAAGAATAGAAAAATATTCTTTTGAATTTAACGCCAACACAAATAAACCATAAAAAAATAAATAAAGAAAAAATATACATATATATAATTTGAATAATAATATTAAATAGAGATAATAAAACATTCATTAATGAGCATTAGCTTTCGGTGGGCAAATTATTCGGTAGTATTCAAATTTTAAATTAAAAAAATAAATAATATAAAAAATGTTTCTGTTTGAGTCTGTTTTTCATCTCAAGAACAAACAACTTATTTGTCTTTAAAATCAATGAAGAGCAAGAAACGTTTGTTGTGGTTTTTGTGCGCTCTTAAATTTAGACTCTTTCAATTATCCAACAATAAAAATAAAGCGCAGAAAAACAAACTAGTTTTACTTCCGCCAGCACAATTATTTCCGTTAAACATCCTAAGATGTTGTTGTTGTTGTTGTTGTACGAGTATGGGTGTGATTTGTTGATTTGTCGCCAAAACGGTTGAGAGCTATTCAAATCCGTTAAATTAGATAAAAAAAAGAGCGCAAGCAATTATGCTGGCATTAAATTATTTATTATTATTTTTTTCTTTTTAATAGTTAATTGTATTTTCTAAATGAATTAATAAAAAGTATACGAGTTTTAATAACAACAATTTCACTAGTTTGTTTCACTTAGGTACAGCTAATGCTGATATAGATAAAAAGTGATTTTTTTCGAGTACTGTACTGGTGAAATTTCCTTTCTAATATTCTGATAGATGCCTCCTTCTCAGTCCATTATGTCCAGCAATATTAAGTATGTAATGAGGGACAGAATTTGGATAAAACTCAAAACCATTCACATATGTAACTGGTTCATTTGAATACTTACATTTTTTACTAAAGGCTCACACCTTTGCCTGAAATTTTTATAAATCCTTATCAGTTTTAAAAGGATGAGGAAAAAGGATACATTACTGCAGGTTTAGTGTTACACTGAGTTGAAACACTGAGGCAAAATAATGACAAATCATTACTCTGGACTTGAATAAATCATTTCATTCGCTAGTTCGTGAACTGCAATATCATACGAGTAAGCCTTGCAACCAATTCAAATTTAGCCAAAGTGCTTGTTCGTAGTTACCTTCTTTTTTAAGGAAAAGAATGGAGTAAGTATGTTGAAGTAAAATTGCTACCTACATTCACCCTTATTAGAAATCAATAGAGGAGTGCCTCAGGGTTCTGTTTCTATATTATTATTTATGATGTACATAAATGATTTTTATAGATGATTAAATTTCTGCAAATGTTATACAGACGTTGCTCAAATACTTGCTTGCAACAAAGCATTGGAGTTAAATTATTTAGAGAGTAATATAAATGCTGAATTAAGCAGGATAATTGACCGGGCTGGAACAATTATTTTGTGTCTGAACTCTTCTATAGTAGGTATATAAAACTGCATATTGCTGCTTTAATGCACAAATTGGAGCAACCTTGTTGCTTTCGGACAAGAGGGAGAATTTTGGGAGTTCATGAAGCCTATTTTGGGAACTCCCAAAAAAAATCGGACCTACTACGCTTACCTGCTTGGAGCCGGTTTTTCATATACGGTGCGCGTTTTCGTCATGGAACATGCAACTGAACTACACTCCGGTTCACTTATTTAAAGGCACTACAAATTACATATTCAGAAGCCTGTTCTTTTGCAATTTTTAACCGATTGCAAAAGATTAAGATCTTTGAATAGGTGAACCGAAGTATATAAACAGTCATTACTTCTAAAGAAGTGAGGGCATTTGAATGTTTCCTGAAGCCAACTTTGAGAATTCCCAAAAAATTCTGAACCGCTTCGCTAACTAAGTGAGGGCCGGTTTTTCATATTCGGTGCGCATTTTGGCCGTGATTTCATAAGCCCCGCCCAGCCAATTGAAGCTGGAGTTCCCCAAGGCAGCATATTAGGGCCTATATTATATTTGATCTACGCATCTGACATGCCGGCAAGCACCAACATTCACACTTCAACATTTGCAGATAATACAGCATTCCTTAGCATACATAGTAACCACCAGCAAGCATCAATAAATTTACAGGAACATATCGACAAACTAGAGAAATGGCTCAAGCTTTGGAAAATCAAGGTTAATGAACAAAAGTGTGCCCATGTTACATTCGCACTGCGTCTAGGAACATGCTCACCCATTACTATTAACAATAAAGTAATTCCTCAACACAGTGAAGTTAAATACGTCGGTATTCATCTTGACCGTAGACTAACATGGAAGACACACATCGAGGCAAAATCAACGCAAATGAAATTGAAAGCAGTGCAAATTAACTGGCTAATAGACAGAAATTCGACCTTGAAGATTGATTGTAAACTTTTGCTTTACAACTCGATTCTAAAGCCAATATGGTGCTATGGGATTTAATTATGGGGCACAGCCTCGGCATCCAACATTGAAAAAATTCAAAGAAGTCAAAATAGAATTCTCCGTAGAATCACAGATGATCCATGGTACGTTAAAAACTCACAAATCCACGCAGATCTGAACGTACCTTTTGTGAAATCTGAATTTGTGAAGTACGCGACAAGATATATTAACAAACTTGAATTCCATCCAAATCCTCTTGCAGTTAATATTCTTAACTGAATTCTGAAATAATATTCGCATAAAAATAAATTTTTGTCCAGCACTGGCAGGACTTTAATCACAATTTTTCTTTTTTAGTATTAAGAATTGAATACTTATTGTCATTACATTTCTTATGTAGATTCAATAAATAAAATAATAAAGTTAAAAAAAAAATTTTTTTTGGCCTAGGAACTTGGATGGTATCTGAACTGTTAACGGTCATTCGATTTAATGCGAAGTTTGTTTCCAGGGACGTCGGGGATTTTCGTCATGGTTTTTAGTTGAGGTGCCTATCTTGGCTAAAACGTTCTGGCCGTGCTTTAAACTTAAAATCGCAGGAAAGGGAATTACTTTTCCTGGTAACTTTGATGGCTGCCGGTTTTCGGGGGCTATCAACCACCTGAGGTGCAGTTGTCTTGCAACAGATACCTGTAATGTAAGGAACTAGGAGTGATGATGGTTGGAATGGTGAGTTGGTTAACGGCTGAAGCTCTTAATGGGCTTCGACCTACCAACTTATTAAGCCTTGTCTTCCATTGATTGAGAAATTAGAAGGCCCGAACTCTTAAGCAAATATTTTGTCTAAAGAACTACAAACTTACAGCGAAAAGTTGCGACCTGTGTAAGCCACAGGGGGGGGGGGGGGGGGGGGGGGGCGCTGGTGAACCGTGCATAATTCATCCCGTGGAGATTACACCGTCATGGCAGTTGCTGATATAAAACAATTTCACAACTGTATGGAAAGTGAACCATTCTACTACACATTCCCTGTCCGTTCCCTCTGCATTCCGATAACTAAACCGTGCTGTAACCGTCCGCTCATACGCAGCGCTCTCATAGAACAAAGAGCCAGACCGGGATAGGGGAAGTGCTCAACACTTTCAGCAATAATCATCACATCGAATTGCTTTTCTCAAAGAACTATACAAGTTCATTTATGTGTTGGTGGTTTAAACAAACCAATCATTTAAAATAGCAGCCAAAATAGTAGATGCCATTTCCAACCATTCTAGTACACATTCCCTGACCGTTCACTCTATATTTCGATATATCTGCTAACCCGTGCGGCAACCGTCCAGCCAGACACAGAACAAAGAGTCAGACATCGATAGAGGAAGTGCTCAACACTCTCAGCAATTTGCTTTTCCCAAAGAAGTACTCTAGTCGATTTTTGTGTTGGTGTTTTAAACAAACCATTAATATAAAATTGCATCCAAAATAGTAGATGTCATTTTTAGCATTTCTTGCTTCTCTATGGTGGCCATAGAGATTATAAAAGTATTTACGGATTGAACTAGAGTCTGCGATGTTGCCTCAAGATTGCTAAAATATGGAACAGGAATCTTGAGATTAGGACTCTTGATTCAAGTTTACTCTATTGGATTTATTTGATATACGAGTATAAGAATTATTTTATTTAATACTAATTATCTAGAAAACTGATTCTAACTGAATTTGGTTTTTAATGCAATAATTAATTTTGCAAAATAAATTCAAACAATTTATTTTCAATTTAAATCTGCTGTAGACTATTTCATGTTCATGATTAGAACAGTAAGCAAAATTTAGTTTGAAAAGTTTTTTGTTACTCAATTAAATACTTCAGGAATAAATTAAATGAAATATAAAAATACTAGAGAAAATGTAATGTAAAAATATTGAAATGAAAACATATTCTAATACCCAAAAGAAGACGGTGTTCTGTGCAGATGTACTTAATTTACGTTACAAATTTATGCATGCAAACTTTTGGTAAGAGAAAAGTTTTCGACAAACAAAATGTTGAAATAATACAAAAAATTCAAATTATAAGTACAGGGTTATCCATTTTTGTGGTATTAAAATCGCCTATATTGCAAGACTGCCAGCTGTTAAATGACTGTTATCTGAAATTGATGTATATGGTAAAATATTTGGCATTTACGAGTATAAATACCTCAACAACAAAAAATTTTTTAACCTTATTACAAACAAATGGGAAGGATCAATCTTGTCCAACTATCGAGCATTATGGGGTGTTTGTGATCACCATAACCTTGCTACTGTGCAAGAAATTGGGACTGTTGAAAAGAAAATTAAAAAGTCTGGAAGAGCACGGGTGAAAATATAGCTTCTGTTAGTAAGTTCAGCGTATTATTCGAATTTGTCGATTTGACAACGTTCTAAGCAGCTGGACCTATCTTATGGTTTATTATGGCTTATTTTGCATGTGGATTTGCTTCTTATTCAATATAGAGTTCGTCTAATGCAACAACTAAAGCCGACTAACCATTCACGATGCTGATTGAGTTTTAGAGCTATAGAAAGGGTTTCAATGAAGCAAGTTTGCTTTAGCTATAAACAGGGCTGGGCAGTTTTTGAAATACTTGTATTTGAAATACGTATTTTGTATCTGTATTTCAAATACATGACCTGAAAGTATTTAGTATTTTGTATTTCAAATACATGTGGCTCAAAAATAAATTTTTACAAAATACATTTATTTATTATAGTAAATTCAAAATAAGCTATTTCATACAAAAGCTAAAATTGCTAGAAACTACGACCATTAAAATGTTTATCATTTTGCAAAACTGCAATTCAGCTTTCAATTGTTTTGTCCAGAGCAAATAGATTTTACACTAATCAGGTGATATCAATAAGATTATTCGTCCCCTGCTTTTTCCCAACACTTTGGATTATATACAGGGAAATAATTGCTATTACGAAAAACTTTTGTCTACCTTACTGTCTGTGAGAACCAGATTAGATCGACTGCAAAGATAATAATTTGAGGCATTTCAGTTGTATTTTAACAAAATTAATGGAAAATTTTGAACAGAGATTTCTTATGCTCACACGTGAAGCAAATAGAAAATGCTCTAGTTACCAGAAAGCATCTGAAGGAATTGAAAACCTTGCAACAGATACCTTGGAGAAAAATTACAAAAAACATAAAACCAAACGTGAGTGCAGCAGAATAAGTAGTAGTTGCAGTGAAGATTATGAGGACTTTATTATAGCTTATGTTTTTAAGGACATGTTGGTTTTATTCACTCCTCAAAAAGAGGTTGTTTGTCGGATGAGTCATTAAAATATCTTGTTTTTATTAAAGGAAATACTTGTTTTACTCAAAATTTTAATAGACTTTCAATATTTTGACAGTTACGTTCTTTTAAGTTTTAGGTGAATATACACAAGGCAGCTTTATACAGGTAGTGGCAGAATTACAATAAATACAACACCAACAAACATCAACATGTATTTTGTTGGTAGAATTTACGAATATTTGTCAAAATGTTGACAACTATTCGTAAATTCTACCAACAAAATACATGTTGATGTTTGTTGGTGTTGTATTTATCGTAATTCTGCCACTATCTGTATAAAGCTGCCTTGAATATACACAACTTAGTTTACGTTCATATGTAAAATAAAATATGTATCTAAAACCAGAGAGGTATATTCTTATGAGATCGAAATACAAAATGTATTTGTATCTTTTAGTTTTATTTTGTATTTAAAATACGTAGCTTGAAAGTATTTTGTATCTTGTATTTGAAATACGCAGCTGGGAAGTGTTTAGTATCTTGTATTTGAAATACATTAGGTGAGTATTTTGCCCAGCCCTGGCTATAAAGCTCTTTTTCCCTTTGTGGTTACATGAATTTGTATGCAAAACTGTCATACATTGGAATTGGTAGAGTCCAGAAGTAATAGTGGAAAAGTCATTGCATTGGGAAAAAAGCACTGTTTGGTAAACATTATGGTTTGGAGGTGACGCCAGAAAACTGTTACTTTCAATTTAGAACACTACGGCCGCATGCTAATTGACCTTTGGCCTTCAATTGAATATTATAAAATGAACGTTAAGATATTTCAACAAGACCACGCCCACATAACACGGTCGATTTTAGATTTGTTGCACGAAAAGCTTCTTCAAAAAGATCGACTGCGGTGATCAATCGAGAGGCAGTTATTTAAACAACATGGTAAAGGTTGGTCCAACCACAGTGCACGATGTTAATTGTGAGTCCCACCTTATCGTTAAGTTTTTGCCCAACTTAATTTGACATTTCTTTTCTTCAGTGTTTGAAAAATTCAAAGCTACACAATAACAATTTTAACTGCATTTGGTGCACTTTGTGATTTCTTTTCGATCAAATATGTTCCCAAGCGGCAGAATTGTGGGCAAAAATTTTGCAAACCGTGTGTATAGGAAATGTGAAAACACCAGTGCATGCTCGCAAGTGAGAATACACGAGTGATTGTTCAAAAGCCCATGCATCTATGAAAATTGACTATATTGTGCGGTTTATGGGTTGGTCATAGAGCCGTATTTCTTCGAAAATTGTGTCCGTCAAACAGTTAAAGTGTTCGTTATCGCGAATGACAACAGACTTATTGTGGCTTGAGGATATGGATCCGAACGATATGGTGTTCCAACAGAATGGTGCCACTTGCTATAAAGTCAATGATACAACGGCCCTTTTGCGCGCTAAGTTAAATGGCCGGGCTGTCTCACACCGTGACGAAGTTAATTGGATGCCAAAATCATATGATGGGACACCGTTTGAATTCTTTCTTTAGAGATATTTAAAAATAAAGAGTGTTCGTCAATAAACTAGGCACAATTCATGAGCTAAAAAACGACATCGAAAATAAGAACCACCGGATAGAAGTTTGCCACAGACGCTACGGTGAGCTACTTGGCGGATATTTTATTTCATACATAGTTGTCACAGATCCTTCGATCGTAATAAAAAATGTTAACATAATTTTCCGAAAGGTTTTTATTTTACCTACAATTAACAACGTGCCTTTTAATTGGGCCACCCTTTATTTGATACTAGTGAAAATGTCTAAGAATTATAATGAAATAAAAATTTCTTTTCAAAAACCGAAAATTTCATAACCCGTTATTTGCCGTCATTTAAAGGCAAATTTAATCAGATTAGAGATTTGAGCTTAATGTTTTAATTAAAAAGTTTATAATTTAAAATCAGTTACTTCGAAAATGTTGCAGACCTTTAACATTTTCAAATTTAAGAGCCTGTCTCAAGCAATCGAATATTAAAGTCTGCAGGTATTTGAAAAACCAAATAAAACAGGCTGAAAGAAAGCCAGCATGCAGACATATTCAGCCGCATAAAGTTTAAACTCACACTTCGCACAAAAACAAAAGTAGAGCAATGTTTCCGATTAGAAATGAAAATCGCACGCACAAAAAATGTTGCTATTTCAAATCGCAAAGAATGAGTGAAGTGACTTCTAAGTGAACTTTCATACGCAGAGGAGTCATTAGAACGAAAATTTTAATAGCACGTAGCAAGCTGTGGGTCCCTTGAAACCCTGAAGCTAAAACGCAATAATTCCATATGTTTCGATCATCTCGTTAATTCGCATATTTTATAATGCTTTGCTTTTTTAACTATGTAGCCAGCAACAGTAGTATAACTGGACGTAAAAATAGTAGATTAGACTTCCACAATAATATAGATGAGATGATAGTCTAATATTATTAAAACTTTTACCAAACATATGGTTATATGATATAATATGGTTCTTGGATCTACTTAGTTTAGCAAATAACATTTCAGACTGAAACCATTTTATTTGGTTGACTTCAAACATATAAATCAACAATAGTATGTTGCCTTTAGAATATTTTTATCTCAACCATATAATTTCTCTACGTGTATCACGTCTGGTTCCTTACATTACAAGACAACAACACCTCGGGGGGAAACAGGGTAACTAATTCCCTAACCTTCCTGCTATTTTAGGTTTAAACCACAGTTAGAACATTTCAGCCAAGGTTGGCACCACAATCATAAGGTGTGTTTCTTTACTCTACTTTGGGATCCCAATTTGCACGAAAAGCGTTCCCGTACTTTAAAATTGGGCAAATGTGAGCACTTTTGAGAGAATAGTATGCGTCTTCTTCTTGCGTGAAACAGCCTGTACTTTTTCTACGGGTTAGTTTGGGGACGTAGTTAAGCAATCAGCTGTTCGAAAAATAAACAAAAAAACAAAGTTCATTTGAACCAACTCGTATATAAATCATTTCAGATATTAAAAGAAAGAAATATGCCAGAGACTTTAAAAGCCCAAAAGTATAAAATATCACAGTATTTTTTCATAAAACTAAATGCCACATCAAAACACAGCGTATTATGTTTCTTTTTGGGCTAGAAATTTGGCTTTTTGCGTTTCTGTACTTTAGGTAAATTTTATCTGAGAGAAATTTATGCATTCTCTCTTTTACCCGAAACTTGGGCGGAAAGTAAAGAAACACACCTATAATCAGGGTCGAGATGATCTGCAAGCAGAACTTCCCTCGGGTTTTGCTGAACCCCGTTCTGCCAATTAAACCTAGGTGAGGTTTTTTGAAGTACAACACAACATAAGTCACGCGACTTCTTAGATTTTAACTTGCTGCAACTAACGAGGTACTCTATCTCTTCTCTCCCCCAGAAAGCAGTGTGCGCTGGTTTGGTATACGCCAAGGAAACCCTTGCTCCCCTGGGGGTAAATTTGGTGACAGATTGTGAAATGAAATTACGTCCCCACCTGCCTTGACAGCCTTGTCTAATGATGGACCAACTCCATGGGGTGAACAGCGCCTCCGTGTGGCTTGTAAGTCCCACAAAGTTCATAACTTTTGGCCATAAGGTTATACCACAATAGACAAACTCCTTGCTGAAGAGTTCGGGCCTTTTAATCCCTCCAGTATGCAGAAGCCTATTGAAAGCATCAGCCCATAACCAACTCACCCGTCTAACCAGCACCCCTGGTTCATTACGTTACAGGCATCTGGGTCAGGACAGCACGCTCTCGGGAGTTTGTTAGCCCCCGAAAACCGATGTGCACCATAGTTATCTGGGAAACTAATTCCCTTTCCTGCGGTTTTAGGTTTAAACCATAGCCAGAACGTTTCAGTCAAAATAGGCGCCTCAACCATTATCAGCAACGGGAGATCTGCGAGGTACAATCTCCCAGGAGCTTTGCTCCGTTCTAACAATTTTAAACCTTGGTAAAGGTTTGGCACTCCAACACAACATAAGTCATGCGGCTTCAGAGATTTATTTGCTACAAAAATCGAGGGACTCCTTTTCCTCTATGTCCCAGAAAGCCGAGTGCGTATACCCACACAAAAACTGCTCCCCAGGGAGTTGTAATATTGATAATTAAAACATAATATACACATAATTATCTATACGGAAGAAGAGCATTTTATGTGAATTATTGTATATATTTTTATTCTACTCGTATTGGTGGCCAGCTTTCCAATAAAAATAATAAACTATTTTTATTTGGCCGCTGTGCTTCACTTCTATAAATGTATACTTTAACTGTTACCAGACTTTACACATATTTGTGGTTAAGGAAAACTCGTGATAGATTTTCATCACATGCAAATATTTTGTATGGGATTTTGAACTCACGAGCGATTTAATTTAAAATTATCGATAAACCGGCAAGAATAGAACTAAAAATTTGTAAAATTGAGATCTAAAATCGTTTTAGCACAATAATAATTGTGCGAAGTAATTAAAACACAAATATAATATAGAATCATAAAATGTTTTAAGGAAAATATAAAAACGGTAAACAAAGCTGGAAGTTACAAAACCGCAAATGCATAACCAGCCAATTATAAAACTGAATTCATAAAGACAATTGACGAGTAAAAGATATCGTCAAATTGAGTTCATTAATACAATTGACGAGTAAAGGAAATTGTAATTAAATTAATAAGATTTGGTTTGTTTTGAGTATCACATTTCTTTAAAGTGATTATAAAACTAGAGAGTTTTTTGCGCGTCTAGTTCAGCACAAATCATGTTATTTTAAATCGTCAAACGTTTTCTCTACTGATATATAATGTTGCAAATATATTTTAGGCTCTGATAATCTTTATGTTTTTCTCCAAATATATTCACCCAAATGGTGAATATAAAACCCCGGTGTCTAATCACCGCATACGATATCGAAACTATAGTATCGAAAAACATTACGATAGGTGTAGATTATGTCAAACGATGCGTATCGAGTCACAGTTTTAACAAAATATAATAGATTTAAGACCATATGTTTTCTAAAAGTACGAATACAAAAAAAAAAAGAAAAAAAAGTACTTAACGATTTTATATTATTACGATACATTCACTGGATAACGTGTGCCATCATACCAAAATGAAAAATTTCGAGTAATCTTGCTCGAAATCGTATGCGGTGATTTGGGCACTGCCTTTTTATTTAAAAACTGTTTTTCATTGGAATTTTCGAAGTTACAGGACTGTTTGCCAGTGTAATAACGTGTTTGCAGTTACGTAAAATATTTCCAAAATTTTCAAATTTACTTTCCCTTTCATAAAAACTTTTTATTACTTGCGTAATTATACTAAACTGAATCATTAATTGATAACGATAAATTAAAATTAAACCAAAATGTAACGTTTTTGAATCAGCATTATGATAAATTAAAAATGTGTGATTTTAAAAACATGGACGATTTGAAATCACGTGATTTCCATCAAAAATCTTTTATAGCTGCATTTTAAACGTGTCTTTGTGACCAACAAATAATCATTGAAATTTTAGTTGTTTTCTTTTATTTTTACTTATACTTACGAGTATTTACAGAATCTATTCTTATGGCATTTTTGAGAAAATCCTATTTAATTGCCAAATTAAATTTTAATATACAACAACATTTTCTTTCAACATTTCTTTAAGCATTTCCTATAACATTTCGTTAAGAATTCAATAGATTTTATTCGATACATTGTTACATAAATGTGAAAATTTAACAAAAATATAATTTTAATTGGGCACGTTCACATTGATTGTTTATTATTTAAAAACAAATGTTTTCAATACGTGACACATAATCACTTCGTATACTCACTCATACATACTCGTAATATGAAAAGGGAAAACAACAACCAGGTAGGAATTTTGGCCAAAAGTTACCAATAACATAGAGTGTGTAATTACTTAATTAGTACATATGTATTTAAGAAACTCGTAAACTTAAACTTAAAAGAAAGCTAAAACGTGTTTTATTGTTTTCCTGCAGAACATTGAGCGTTAAGGAAAATAGTATCATAATTTTGAATTGACGTTAAGAACAAAATGGATAAAATTGCAAAAAATTACAAATGACAAACTTCAGTTACGATGCCAGGTACAGAAAATGATAATGCAGTCATATATAATGATAACACAGGTATAATGATAATGCCGAAGTAGCTGTAGTTGTTTCTTTAGTGCCATCAAACATCTTCGATTGCCATCCGCAATAGAGCTTTTAAAGTTAACTTTGAAAATCTTCAAATGAGAACTTTAATACGAGAAAATTGAGAACTTTAATACAACACTAAGAAGGTTCCAGAAAGGCAAAACGATATTGAAGATACCTAGCGCACAAACACAAAATTTAGCTTTTTTTTGAAATTGCGATCTGCCAAACGTCAGCGTCCATTAGTTTATTTGTTGTAGTAGTTTGGAGTAAGAAACCTTTGTGTTTATTGAAGAATGGCAAAAAGAGAATTTCATGAAGTGATTAAAAACTATTATTTAAAAGGGAAAACGGCGAAAGAGACACATAAAAAGGTCGATAAACATTACGGTGAGTCTGCTCCGTCAGATTACACAGTAAAATACTGGATTGCTAAAATTAAACGCGTTCGAACAAGCATTGCAAGAGGAAAGCCCAAAGAGGTGATTACTGAAGAAAATCCTCCATATCGTTATGCATAATCGCCGAGTCAAGTTATGTTAGATTGTTTTCAAATGGTAAATATATCATATGAACGTGTGTTCAACATTTTGCATGAACATTTGCATATGAAGAAGCTATTGGCAAGATGGGTGCCGCTTTTGCTCAGAGTCGAACAAAAACGAGTTTAACAGACCCCTTCACAGCATTGTTTGGACATAATAAAGCATAACCCTATTGATGTTTGGCCTCGATTAATAACTGTTGATGAAACTTGGGTCCACCACTACACTAAAAATCAATCGAAACAATGGGTGGAAACTGGTGAAAGTTTATTCCCATTGTATTTTGGGGTGCACAAGGAATATTGCTCATCGATTGCCTTGAAAAAGGGTCTACAATCTCAGGAAAGTATTATCGTGCATTATTGGATCAATTAATTGAATCAATAAGGATGGATAAAACGATCACATTTAAAAAAGAAAAAAGTGCTGTTTCTTTAAGGTAACGCACCGCTTCACACAGCATTAGATACGATGCTAAAATTCTTCGAATTGGTTGATCATCCACCTTGTAAACCTGTTTCCAAATTTGAAAAATTGGCTCGTAGTGAAAAGATTAATCTCAAACGAAAAAGTGATTACCGAAACTAACGCGAATTTTGAGGGGTTCCCAAAATCGTGTTGTTCACATGGTATAAAAAAAGTTGGACTATCGTTTTACTAAATGTATTGAGCTAAAAGAAGACTATGTTGATAAATTAATGGTTTTTTAAAAACTTAGGTAGCTTCAATATCAATTCGCCCTCGTATATATAATAGTAGAAAAATTCTAAATGTAAAAGTTCTAGCAATAATAACAAATATTTATTTTTGGAGGCTTAACATCTTTCATTATAATTCAGTATTAGTTAGACGCCAAAAGGTAAAATCACTATAATAATATAGAATTTTGTGCCTAAAAAAATGTGTTATGCAGAACTTTTTTGTACAATTCAAAAGTGTTGATTACGATACAGAAGACGAAAAATTCTGAAGAAGCGGGATTGGAAGTATTACTCAACAAATATTGTTGTCAAACGCAGAAAGATCTTGCGTTATCTTTGGGAGTTACACAACAAGCCATTCTTCTCTCAAACGCATTGAAATACTTTCAAAAGCAAGGAATTTGGATCCCATATCAATTGAAGCCGAGGGTCTTGGAGAGGCGATTTTTCATGTCGGAAATGATGCTTGCATGATACAAAAAGAAGTATTTTTAGCATCGTATTGCTACTGGTGATGAAATATGCCCCCATATTCCAAGAGGCGTCAACGTCGTCACATCAAAAAACACTCGTTATACACATTCGCCTTCGACAGCAATTATATAGTATTTGATAGGCCTTCGGTATTTCCTAGACCTAAGCGATAGATAGAAGCTGTCGACAATATTCAATTGTTTTTGGCAACGAGTAAATAAATGAAAAAATGTTTGTGACGACGATGACGCCTTATGGGATATGAGGGATGGATACATTATAATAATCTCAAGTGCAAAAAGTTAGATGTAAAATCTATCCAACCAGCCAAAACAATGCCGAAGACGAATATCCATGATGCAAGGTAATTCTCTGTAGTTGGTGGAATCAGAAATGCGGGGACGATAATAGCGGCCAATTGATTTGTTTGAAGAGATGACAAGACACATTTTGATTTAAATGGCAATGTTAACAAACAAAATTGTCAAATATGGAGTAATTCTAGCCCACAGGTAATACATCAGATGCAATTCCATCCACTTAGCATCACAGTGTGATGTGTAGTTTCTTCGGGCCTTACTTTTGGGAAGAAAATGGTCTTACAGTTACGATCAATGGAGACCGTTGAAAGAGTGTTTCTTTCTTTAAATAAAAACCACATCTTCTTTGATTTTCTATGTTTAGTATTAAGATTTAAATACTTATTGTTAGTTCATTTTAAAGATTCAATAAATAATTAAGTACTTAAAAAAAATTTTTTTTTGGCACACCCAACCTATATAATACGAGTAGTATCGGCAGGCCGGCCTTTCAAACTACACAAAAATTTTCATGATAATTTACTCAAATTTAATTACTGAATTTTTATTTCAAGTTTATTTCCATTATTTATAATACCCAAATAATAGCAAATAGGCTTTTTTGCAAAATTTTGAAATTTCCTACAGGTTTGTTATTTTCTCGTTCATTCATAAACTAATTTTTTGTTATAAAATATAATCGATAAGCACCATTTTATTTTATTTTGCACAATTACGTTTATTATACAATGCTGCATTTCCTATTTATCAAATAAAGATTTTATTATTTCGTAACAACTTACATACTATTACAACTTACACAACTTACATACAACAACAACTTACATTATTACACACATAATTTGTAAACAATTTTCAGTAGAATAAAAATATTGTAGAAACACAAAGCAACAACTAAACCAGTTTAACTTTTTTAAGTTAATTGCTAAAAAAAAAAAAAAAATACTTTATTACAAGCTGTCACATGGGTCTGTCTGTTTGATGTAAAAAGGTTGACAATTTTCAAATTCATTGTCAAGTGTAACAGCAGCAGACAAACTAATCATCTATTTCGATTTTTTCTTTAAATTATTTTGTTTTTTTTTTTTTTAACAAAATTTCTTTTCCTGCTTTTACAAATTAACGCGTAGAGCATAAAACAGTGGGGAGCAAAATAGTTTGTAGCGGTGAAAATAATTTATGAATGCCAAGCGAACTGCGTTGAGAGGCATCATGGTTGGGCCTGAAATCTGGTGGCGTTTAATGGGATCAATGCCAGGGATGTATAATTTAAGGTATTGTTTTTTAAGAAAGAAAATACCGAATACAAAATTTACGAATTTAGGTGATTTCTTAGCCGGTTTTAACAAAAGTATGGAGGAAGGAAGGAGGTTTTGTGTTCGTAGTGAATGTATTTTTTAGTAGTGTAAAATATTATATGTTTATGTTATTAAATTATTGGAAATTCATTGGATATTTGTAAAAATTTTACAAATACTCGTACTTTAGAATCCTGTTCCAAATTCTTAATTTTGAGCAAAATATCTTTAAATCTCATTTTGTGTGAAAATTTTTCAATATTAAGGTAAAATCTCCGTTCTGGCAACGCTGTGTGATCGTTGCACGCTAAAGGGAGACGCTGGTGATTTCACACCGTGGAGATGGTCCATCATCACGTATGCTGATGTAAATCCATTTTTACAATCTACAGATGCAGCTTTTGCTCCGGCGGAGACGGCTATACCCGTCAACGGGGATCACTATAGAATTGAGGGATATGCCCAAATCGAGCCTGCCGGATGTTGTGTAGCGTACACAACGATCCTCATTCTGCATGCACTATGTGCGGGTGCGATTATATCTCGCGTATTGACAACCAGAATCGTGCAATTTGACAGTCGGATCTGTGCAGAAGACCCTTGAAAATTGGACCACTCGGATTTGTGCTGCCGTAACAAGACACGGAAATTTAAGCAATAAAATTATTCCGTAAATACTATAGCGAATTTTTCTAGTCAAGCGGCTCATCCTGATAATTGATTGTAGATTTACTCCTATAGAGATTTACTCCTCGTTTGTTGTGGCAAATAAAATACTAGGAAGCCGCATGACCTATGCTGTCTGTGTTGGCTTCCGTAACCCTTATCACGAGTATAAATGCTGCTTGCAATTCAATCCAGGTTGATCATGGTTGAGGTGCCTACCTTGGCTGGAAAATTCTGGCTGTGGTTTAAACCCAAAGACACAGGAAGGAGGAGTTAGTATCCAAGATAATTGTGTGGTACATAACTTTTTTCGGAGTCTAACAACCCCCCAAAGTGCTGTTGCCTTGCAAATTATACCTATACTGTAATGAACCAGTGATGATGATAAGACGGGTGAGCTGGTCTAAGGGCTGATTCTCTTAGTGGGCTTCGGCCTACCAATACTGATGAATCGTAAATTAGTTAAGGCCATCAAGGCAGGTGCTGATGTAAATCTTTTCACAGTTGTTATCGCTATTACATCTTAAAAATCCTACTAGTTTTTCAAGAACGTATTCTAGTTTGTTTCGATATTTTTGGAACAAACATTAAACCGCTTTTTAACCGCTGATTAATATTAGTTTTTACAAATTTTGCTCTGAACTGTGCTCCCTTGCTAATGTGCAACGTATCGTCAACATTGTGTTGCAAAACATTATTATTAAAAGAAACAAAAGAAAGAAAAAGAAAATATTTTAAACATTGAACAAAACACAACGCATATATTTCACAAATTTTTTAAATAAATACAAATAAATATTTAATAAATGTACATATTTTAGCATTGAACTTTGAAAGTGTCATTTTCAAGGCACATAAAAATTGCCGGAGAAAATTTTTTTTCGGATTTTATTTAAAAGGGGAGTTGTTTTCTGTGATTTTGGAAAAAGATTAATGTTGTTCTCAAAATATGACGACTTTGTTCACAATAAAAATTATGAACAATTTAAATCAGATATTGTCAAAGAGATCATTTTTTATAACAAAAAATGACTTTAAAATTGACAAAGATAATTGAAATGTTTTTTTTCGGTTTTCTATTGACAACAATTTTAAGTAATAGATAAAAGCCATACATGTGTATATATTTGCTATTGAACACCATAAAGAAATTTTAAACGCACATATTCATATGTACGTATATATATATTATGTATGTATATATTTAGATATTGTTGACAGTAAACATTTTAAGTAATTATGTGTTTACATAACAGAACAGAAAATCAGATTTGATCAAAGCGATTCAAATCGACGAAAATATTTTCTATGCACATAATTTTTTAAAGTCTAGTGATTTTAAACCAGCCATGCAGTTCAATATCTTTTTCAAACCACTTATGTATAACAAAAATTTAATCCGAAACTTAAAAAGAATAGGTATTATCTTATTTTTACTGATTTTTGTCGTATAACTACTTAGTTTATTTTAGTTTAATTTAGAGATTTAGGGCAATATCCAGAAAAAAAAATCTTACTTGAGTATTAACGCATCCGTTAGTTACCAAACACATTAACACTACCATACATTTGTTAAAAATTTTTATGCAAAAACAGTACGTTAAGTTTTAAATGTAGTCAGGAATTTAATTGTTTTGTTGTGGCAACGCCGTTATGTTCAGTTGTAATTTTTTGAATAGTGATGAATAAAAACTAATATTCGAAAACCGAAAAACAAATTTAAAAAATAAAATATTATTATTATTACTTAAAATAACATATTTTTGGCAAACCTTGGATTTACCTTTTTAATAAATAATTAATATATAATATCTAGCATATTAATTAAATTGAGAAAAAGTAATAGGGGTGCTTACACTAGAAACATTTTTATTATTCGAATAACGATTTTCATTGTATTCGTTTGATGGAAATTGTTTCAATAAATTTATGTAATAATAATAATATCTTTTGTTTTTACATTTTCGGAATATTGTGTTTTTCAAGAAAAATAACAAACGGCAAGTCAAATGTCATTTTAACGTACAGTTAAAGTGTATTCAGTTCCAGTTTAAACGAATGGTAAGCTAATGATTGTTTTTGCATATAACGTTCAGAAATTTTTCTTAACAAATGCTGACCAAGCTTTGTTAAGTTTTTTTTGCATATGGCCGTTACTCTTCTGCTTTTTCCAGCTTCATATTTTTCTTCTAATTACAAAAGCATCAAAAACAAAAAAAATACTTTTGGTTTCATGTACATATTTGTTACTAAATGAGTAAAGCTTAAGAAACTTTTATTAAAAATTTGTAATCAGAAAACACATAATTAGCTGATATATGATTTAAGCAATTTTGAAATTTTGAACTGGTAGCAGTATGCACAAAATTGCCTCTTAAGCTACACAAATTTATGATGATTTATGATGTTATAATGATGCAAAAAATATATATTGTATTTATCGGCAACCGAATTTTCGAATTTAGTTGTAAAATAATAAAAAAAAACATTTGCGTACAATAAACATTTCTTTGCTTTTCTGTTTTAGTGAAAAATGTTAATGAATAAAGTTAAAAAATGTATTAATAAAACCGAATTGAGCATATTTTCGAAGGCGAATGGATGTTTTTTTTTTCATTACGAATAAAAGGAACTCGAATAACCGTATCATTACTTTTTTGTACAGTGCTTTTGTGTGTATGTGTGTGTGTGTGTGTTTTTTTTATCATTAAAAAATAAAAATTTACTAAAATTGAAATATGAATGGAAGAAGTAGATACTTACAAATATCCATTCATATATCAGTAGCGTTTTATCATAAAAGCTTAAGTCAATTTTTAAAAATTGTTAAAAGTTTGACTAATGTGCTGTTCATAGAACACAGACAAGCGATTTGTCTGTAAAAAACTTGTATGAAAATCACTTAAAAAATTGAGCGACATTCATACAAATTTTCTAGACGAGTTGCTCGTCTGTGTTCTATGAACAGCACATAAGTTGATTATTTGAACAAATATGAAATTCATGTTCGGCAAATTAGTTTTTCATATTATTCATGAAATTTAGTTGTAATTATGGTTTATTTTCCTTTCTTTCTGAATTTAGTTCTTCATTTAAATTTCTCTTCAAAACTTTTTTTTGTCTTATCTCGACTTAATCTGTTGTAGTAAAATAACACAGATATATTTCGACAGATTTTTTTCAATTTCAAATACGTTTTTTTTTTGTTTTTTTCCATTTTTATGTACATATATACATCTGAACATTTTTGTCCTGAAAACTGAGGGCAAAAACCAATAAGAGGAATTATGACAAAAAGCATAGAAAAGCAGTAAAAAAGTTAAAGGTTAGTTTTACCGTAGATTTAAAGAAGGTTTATTGAAATTTCAGCATATCAGTATATTAAACAAATATTGGTTTTGAATAATACTTTAGGGAAATTTGCTTAATAACGATAAGTAAACGTTTAGTAAGTTTTTTTTTTTTTTTTTTTTTTGAATAAGGCTTTGAAATCACAATCAGTGCAAACATTTTGTGATTTACAGTGCCATGGGAAAGCATATGTAAATTTAAAACCATGTGATTTGAAATATTGTAACTTAAAATTATGTGATTGAAATCACGATATAATACAGGGCTGTTATGCAAATCACTTAATGTGTTTACTATTGATTATTTAAGTGAAATTATTTATTTTATACGAAATAATTCACTAAATTAAGAAAACACTAGATACGCTGCATTTGCTGCAAGATTTGTTGCATTATATTGTGATTTGGATTATTGGTTCATTTTACTTTACTTTTTATGTTTATAAGAAGAAATGAACCTTATTTTGCAAATAATACCACGAATAAAAAAATTTAACCTGAAAATAAAAATATTAATAAACTGAAACAAAAAACAGTTCTTTTTTTTGGCTTCAGAAGAATATAAATCACATCGAAAACTAAAAAAAATTGTGGTTTGCATAAGAGGCACAAATCAAATTTGTGCTTTTGAAACGGCATGTGCTTTGAAATCACGTGAATTTTAGAACAGGCCTGTGTAATTTAATTTCATTTACATCCACGTGATTTCAAAACACATGACATTTCAAAAGCTTGTATGTAATTTGTACCTGAAACGGCATGTGCTTTGATATCACGTGAGTTTTAGAACAGGCCTGTATAATTTATTTCATTTACATCTACGTGATTTCAAAACATATGACATTTCAAAAGCTTGTATGTAATTTGTAATCATAATTTATTTATGATTTTCGATGGCATTCATACCATACTTCTCGCGTTACACGTCTATCAGAGTTTGTGCTTCCAAATCGAAAACTCTAATTCTGCCTGTTTAAAAACGAAATACTCTAGTTTTAATTTCAAGAAAAAAATAGCTATTTTTTGCTAATAATGATTCTGTTCTGAAACTATTTTTAGGTTTTCATTTTGTAAAGAACCAAACCACAGATTGAATACCGCTTCCCAATGGAATTGCATGCTGTAACGTGTTATAGGCAGATGCTTCTAATGAATCTTTCGCGTTTAACAAACACAATAATGATATGCTGACATTAAAGCAATTTGTAATTAAATTTTGAATGTTCCTGTTTACTTTTGTATTTAAATATATCAATCCCAGCTATGTTTTCTATTCCTTTTATGGAATACATTCAAATATATAAACAAATACTAAAAAAACATTATTTACAAAAACAACTATTCTATTGAAAAATTATCGGTTGTTTTTGACCATCCTCCTCATAAAATCATCATACATGTGTTTTGCCATTCTCTTCTTTCGAGTCTTCTGGCCGATACACAAAGCAAAATCACTGGCGAAAAGAACAGCAACTCACATATTCGAATGGCCAATTAATAAATTAACAAGTTATTAAATGTGGCATAATTAACACAAGAAAAAAGTAACAATAATTTTCAATATGTTTTAAAACGAATTACAAATATGCATCGAAAATAAAGAAAAACGAATTTAAATACTGTCAGCCATTGTGTACAAAGCAGATTGAATGAAAAGTTCCGCATTTTTTCTTTTTGGAGAAAATATATTGTATTCGAATGAGTACAAAACAAGACAAGTGAAATGAAGTATGAACATGTTTAAAGACTACATGAATGTGTGTTATTAAAATATTGATATATTAACTTGTTAATTAAGAATCTATGACATTGCTTGAAATTTATTTTGAAAATAAAATTCAAGTGGGCGTTTAACATCATATTTTATAAATAAAATGTTCTTTTAAACATTTTTGGTGATTTGTGATCAAATTTGCTACAAATAAAATGCTACAATTCTGCATTAGCCTGATTGTGATTTTTGATAAATTCCCTTCTCTTCTGTAAGCCGAGTTCGAATTTTTCGTTTTCAAGCTAATCATCAATTTACAAGCTCGTACTAATAAATTTGTATACTAAACAATCGATATTATGCCATCGCTTTTACGAGGGCTTTTGGCATGAGGAAACACAGGTTCCACTACGACATGTAAAAAATCATTTTCCAGGCGCTCAAATTTCTATGAAACACTTTTTCTTAACTTTTATTTAAAAAAATTTTTTTTAGTAGATAATAAAAAAAAAATTGGCTGATTTATCCTATTTTTTTAATACTACCTTTTGAAGGTGAAATTTATTTTTGAATTATTACGGAATTATTTTTAATAAAATTGACTTATTTATTAACGAAAATTGGGAGCCTCGAAAAGGGTTTTTGGTATGCTGTAGTGGAACTTTTTTCCTCATGCCAAAACTATCGAAAAATCGATAGTACAATATGGTCCTTCTAAATCGTCAGTGCAGTATTGTATTTTTTTTTCGTCACATGAAACGCTAAAGGCTGTGTCATATATAAAACTTTTACTTCGCTTTCACATATACTTAAATGAAACATGTCACAACGCAACGTGAAGCGAAAATTTCGGCAACTCTCATATTTTTACGCGTTGAGGTTATTTCTAATAGCTCCAAAGCTTTATGCACTAAGAAAACAATTAGAAAAAATTTCAGTAGTTCATCTAATAATATTTCTAACTTTTATTATCATAATAACTTATCATAATAACTTTTTCAATTCAATTATCATTGAAATAAATAAATATAAAAATTAACAACCTTTTTCTTAGATAAATAAACAAATCGTGAGCGTTGCCAAAGCTTTCATTGTGACATACACCTTTTGCTTCGCATTTTTCTGTTAAAGTTTTAAACGTCACGCAAAGCGAGAAAGTGTTATCTGACATGGCCTTAAATCGCCAGTATCATATAGTCTTTTTTCTGGGATAATTTTTATATAAAACAGTACCTGATTAAATTTCATGTTTTTAAAAATGTAGCATATACTCGTATACCAGTATATCGATTCTTTAAGAAATTAATAATAATAAATAAGAAATATCTTACTAGACTCGTTCCCAAACATTGTCGTTATGTGGGTGCCAAGCCACTGCTGCATACCAGAAAATGAAATGGCTGATCGGACCGCTAAACTTTCCCTCAAATCCCCCGTATATGTACAACAAAACCTTAACGTAGCCAACTTATGTCGGCTACAAATTAGTGTCGGAACGGAACGAAATATGGGCAGCAACATCGCGTTGGTACAAAGAAATTAATGAAAACAAAATTAACGTCCAAAACTATCTTTACCGGAAAGGCTTATCACCACTATCTATGGTAGATTATAGACAGATAAAAAGTTAGTCGTGTTTTGGTCTGCTCTTCGATTTTTTACTTTTCGAAAAAAACGGATCAAAGAAACTGTATTAAGTTTTATGTAAAAAAATAAATGCGTAAGACCATTTGAAATATTAACTGTCGCGTTTGGCGAGTCTACTATGAGCAGAATACTAGTTCAATTGTGGTATAGCCGGTTTAAGGAAGGCCTAGAAGATGTCAATGACGATACTCGTCCTGGTCGCCTGAAAACATTGAAGCAGTGAAGAAAATGATTTTGGATAATCCTTGAATCACTATCAGAGATGTTGCTGATATCGTTCGGCTAATATCAAGTCATTTTTACGGATGTTTTAGGCATGAAACGTGCGGCTGCGAAGATTGTTCCAAAATTGATAATTTTGAGCAAAAACAAAAAGGGGAAAGCGTTTTGCTACGGTTGAGGCGATAGAAGAAAAATCGAAACGAGCTGTTGGCGATACCAAAAAGCGGAAATAACGGTGGCATAAGTGTATTATATCTGAGAGGGATTACTTTGAAGCGGACAAGATAGTTATTGATGAATTAAAAAAAAATTGAAATAGCGGGTTTTTTTTTATTTGGTTTAATTTCCATTTTTGACGTTTTGATATATGATAAAAATGTATCTGTTTGAAAAAACAAATGAGCTAAAAATCATCTGTTAATTCATAAGCCATGCGATTTAGCTTCCGAGTTGAAGATATAACTAATTATACGTTTTCATGACGTTACCCATTTTTAAAAGCGTGAAAAGTAGATGTGGTCGTAAGGGTATCGCGTGGCATTGTTTGTTTTGTTATAATTAAAATATTTAGAAAAAAAAAGATTTTCTGTTAACTATTTTAGGTTACTTGGTTTAATTTTAAATCATATATATTGATTTGTGGACAAATTTCTCGAAGAGCGGCATTCATATCCGCTATTGTACATGTTTGTTCTTTTAAGCTTATATGTTTTATTTTTAGAAGTAATGGTCCTTATTGTGGCTAGCGAATTTCAGTTTTGTAATAGATTAAATAGAACAATTTTACGATCAATCTACAACAAAATTGTGCAGGCGTTCTTTAAATTCGCCAAGCACGATAAGTTTTATTTTACCTAGTGTTTAGATATAAAAATAAATTCCTTAAAGTCGCTATACACTCACACCCTTTGTTTTTAACTAAAGACAATCTCTATATTTGGTAGCGGTACGCGAAAAATGCATACGACAATTCTGTAATAGATTGATAAAGAAATACACTTTTGCTCTTTAGTTTATAAAAAAAAAACTGTCATAGGCGTGTTATAAACTTACAAAAAAATGGTTTGGATCAATATTCACATTTTTCCAACCCAAAAGTATATGTTTTTTATTCCAGCAACCGAAAGAGAGAGTTTTTTTTTTATCATAATATACAATATATATTTAAATTAAAAATGATATGGAATAAAATCGACTTACGTTTTGCATTCTGAACTACTTGGTGCTCGCAATTCCAACATTTGTGACGTTTTTGTTTTGATTAAGAAAAATGAATTCTTATCGGCGGCTTCTTGACGCACCAAAGTTTCCGAATCGATGCTCATAATGGGACTGACCGGCTTGTTATTAACTTCCGTATTACGTGCGGCATGTAAATATTTCAAGGAATATTTATCGTCCTTAAACAACAAGTCAAAAATAAATTAGAAAAATATAACTGTTAAAATGTTAACTGACAAAAGGAGAAATTACCTGTTTTGTCAGTAAAACAATCATTGTTTCAAATAATAAACCGTGCAATTGAATACTTGGATTTTTCTTCATTGTCAAACTGCCATCATGTATCAAACGATATTGTGTTAAATCCAAATTCTAAAAAACAAGATAATTTATAATTATTTTAATATTTGATTATATTGCAGAAATATTTGACTTAATGAATCTTATTATAAAAATTATATGTACATTATAAACTATATACAAATTATATGAATTATAAACTTGTTTTCTATAATTATCATCAAACACGAGATAGTTAGAATTTCAATAAATTCAATGCTTCGTTTTTCTCCAGAAAATTTTCAAAACGTTAATAAATTGGAAAAAAGAAATCAAACAACAATAAAAAATAATTAATGAAGACAATTATAAACAGCTGGTTTGAAAATATTTAACAAACACAAAAATTGGCTTTCATTCTCATTTTAATTAAAATGTCTGCTATTGACTTTTATCAGTCTTTTATTTTCTGAAAAAATAAACGTTTTTTCCACTGAACACCCTTTTTTGCAAATCATTGAACATTCAAGTGTGTTGTTGTTGCCATTTTATTTAAAATATTAAAAGATTAAAGTTACGGTATTATACCAGCTAATTTGCAGAAAAATGCGGAACTTAGAGTGCCATGGTTGATAAGGATCTTCTCGGCCTGCCTTAGATAGTCCTACATTCCGCAATCATGGCGAAGGTGTGTTGTAGTCTTTATTCCGAAAGGGGGAATGCTTCACACACCACTCCGAAGGATTTCAGGCCTATAAACTTGTCATCCTTCTTGCTTAAAACCCTGGAACGGATAATTGAACTACATCTTAGAATGTCAATTATTCCAAGCCATTTATCAGCATCTCAACATGCCTATACCAAGGGCAAATCTGTTGAGACTGCATTGCATTCGCTCGTGGGGTATGTAGAGAGAGCTCTGGAGCAGGGGGAGTATGCATTGGTTGCCTTCCTTGATATAGAGGGAGCATTTAATAATGTGTTACCAAGGGCCATAATAATGGCTCTGGAAAGGCTGAACGTTCATCAGTCAATTGTTAGCTTCATAAAGAATTTACTGACCAATAGGGTCATTACTTGGGCGAGCCACAAATTTCCAGAGTGGCTAGAAGGGGCACTGCACAGGGAGGGGTTCTGCCCCCTCTTCTATGGAATTTAGCTCTGAATTCGTTATTGATGGAATTAGATTCCATGCTGTTTAGGACAGTGGCATATGCCGATGATATTGCGGTTGCTGTGTCGGGTAAGTACCCGGATATAATATCACAGAAACTAGGCTCTGCACTAAGCCTTATATACGGATGGTGTACAAATAGCGGTGAATCCGCAAAAAACGGAGCTTGTGCTCTTCACTCGAAGATACAAGACTCCATCGTTTACTTTACCAACCGTAAGGGGGGTTGAACTACCTGGATTCCAAACTATCCTGGCAGCAGAATGTCCAGTCAAGAGCAGAAAAAGCGGCTAACGCCTTATTCTTGTGCAAAAGGGCCATTGAGAAGACCTGGGGAATAAATCCTAGGAACTCCTGCTGGCTTTTCAGCACGGTTGTTAAGCCCATTCTAACGTATGGGGCGCTTGTGTGGTGGAAGTCGTTGGAGAAAACCACCTACTGCAAAATCGCAGAAAAGATAATGCGTACTGCTGCTTTGATGGTGATTGGTGCTTCCGGCACTACGCCATCGGAAGCACTTTTCACTATGCTGAACTGGCTGCCGGCTGATCTCATGGTGAAGGAAATAGCCATGAATTCGGCTATCAGGCTGTGGTCAAGCGGGACGTGGAAGGAGGCGACATATGGTCATGCCTCAATAATAGGAAGAATAGTGAACCTTCCGGAGAATATTAATTACTGCTCGCCGGCCCCACTGCCCGACAAGAAATTTGATGTAATCTTATCAGGCTCGTTCTCCGAGACGACTAGCACAGATCGTCAAGAGGACGTGCTTGAAATTTTTACAGATGGATCCAAGTCGGACTCGGGAGTCGGTGGGGGTATCTTTATCCCCTTGTATGAGAGGAGGATGAGTTTCAGGCTGCAAAATGAGTGTAGCGTAGCGCAGGCCGAAATTGCGGCCATTACGAGGGCAGCTAACTGGTTAAGGTACAGAATATACGGTAATGACATCCGAATTTGTACTAATAGCAAGGCTGCGTTGTATGCACTAGCTGGAGTTTATATGACATCCAGGTTGGTTCGTGAATGCCGGATGTCTCTAAACGAGATAGCGAGACATTCGAACCTGGAGCTTATCTGGGTACGAGGGCACAGTGAAGTGTCCGGAAATCTAGTAGCGGATGAACTGGCAAAGGACGGTGTCCAGTTACAACAAAGAGATATTAATGGGATCGTTGGAATCCGGCTTGCGAGCTGTAAGAAACAAGTACAGCGTCAACTTTTTCAGACCAAGACAGATGGTCTTAATACCTGTCGAATATCAAGGGTAACATGGCCCAGATATGATAACAGGAGGACTATTATCCTTAGGGGCTTGCCCCGACGGAGGTTGCGTTCTGCTGTGGCGGTCCTGACGGGACACTGCCACATAGGGACGCAGGCGAGGAGGTTAAATCTTCCATTTAATGACTTCTGTAGAAGTTGCAGAGACGAGGAGAAAGAAGAGAGCGTTGAGCACTTCCTCTGTCAATGTCCAGCTCTTTCTTATATAAGGGCATTGTACCTAGGCAGACCGATGCTGCATGATTTGACGGAGGTATCGGAATGCGATGTATGTGAATTGGACTCCTTTATCCGATCCTTGGGTTGGTTCTAAACCAGTGATATATATATTTACTGAGATACATATCATATCCAGGCAACACAACGGGACCTGACTTGACCCAAGTGGGCTGGCTTTACAATAGCTGGCAGCCTGTCAAACCTAACCTAACCTACGCAAATTCCAAAAATCTTTATCATACAGCTAGTTCACTGATGTCGAAAGGATAAGTTCGTAAGCATATTAGGCGAAAGAAAATTGATTTGAGTTTTTTCTAACTTTATTCTATGCGAACGATGTGTTAAAATTCTATTAAAATACATAAGTGTATGCGAACGAATAATAGTGACATAGACAAACCCAAATTGATTCGAATTGAGTGACTAGATTTCTATCACATACATTGTCAATCGATATCGCCGAACAGGCTGATAGAAAAAAAAAACGGAAGCAGTGAAAAACACTTACGATCTGACAACACTGGTTCTGAACAAAATTTTTCGTACCATTCTTAAAATTAATTTTATTCTGTATTGACATAATTATTATATAGCGTTTCAAGCATTTAACATTTTTATAGTTATTTTCTGTATTTAAAATGCCATGTCGGTGAGTTCTCATTTTTTTTAAAGGTTTTTATGCTCCCGCAGATACAACTGGAAAGACCACTGTATTATTTTAAAAAAACTCACTACTAGCCAGAACCAACATAATCCGCAATTTGGCTTTCAAGTGCTCAGTCCACATCAACACCCTTATTTACTTAACAAAAACTCTAATTCTGAGCAAAATGGACTATGCTCCAAAGCCCCAAAACTACCGTGAACATTATAAAATCGGCATATCACTAAGCTGCACGAGCTTCTGTTTTCGCATACAGAACAAAACCTATTAACAACATTTTTAACGAAGCAGACCTCCCATCCATAGAAAATAGATTACTGGTTCTCAAAGGAAGACTTTTACCAAAATCCTTATCAAGCACAAACTCTGTAATAGATAATGACATCTCATCCGCCATTTCTGCTACAATACCAAAACGCATAAAATCTGCAATCGCCCTACTGCTAAAACTCGCAGCTAGAACTCGCAGCTGAAATCTATCACTATTCAAACTTAAAAAACCTGAAACCTCTAAGGAGCAATTTTTAGCAAAATGGACCGAGAAAAAAACGGAACTGCAAAACAACGGTTTGAGTTTCCTATAGATGGACGGCTCAAAATCCAACACCACACTTCCCGCCTATGCTGTAGTTGATGAGGAGGGAAATAATGTAGCAATCAACATGCTCCAACAATTTTCCAATTTTCAGAGAGTTACTGCGTATGTGAAACGTTAATGCGCGAGTCATCCCTTAACTGATTTAAGATTTTTAATAACAGAAATTATAACCCACATTTTCTTGCTGCAGATGCAGCAGGAGTTTTATTTTTACTCCTAGCAAGTAATCTTCGTGCAATCTCACAAAATTCACAGATAGTTTTTCTGTGCTTAAGACAGTTAGTAACCCATTTAACACTAAATGGAACTAAATAAACAACATTAGAGACGCCCTAAGAAATAATAAAGGCATGATAAGAATTCACTGGATCCTCAGCCACATAGGTATCAAAGGCAATGAACTGGCCAACACTACAGCTCGATACGTGAAAGAATGGATAGGTTTATCCACTCTTTCGCGGATGACAGCAATATTTGCCATTCATACTCATTCTCAGATAGCCCCAGCCTAAAGCAGAATATGAATGATACGCATGAGCAAAATTTTTTTTTATCTCTGAATGCGGTCGTACAAACAGGTTTGACTTTGAAGCTTGTAACACCCAGAGTTGTTTACTAACACACAAAAACACGACTGAGAATGCTGCTTCATCTGTACTTGTAGACGGTATACGAGTAGATATTGAGGAATCGTGTGCTCTTAATATTCTTGGAATGAAAATTCAGTGTGATGTTTGCTGGACTGAATATATTTTTCATGTCTCTACAGAAACATTCAAGTCCCTCGGGTTTATGAAACGGTGTAAAATATACTTCACTTCATTCCATCTCCTTACTATTTATACCACCTATGTATATCTAACAGAACATGGAATACAACTCTCATATTTCGGCCGGTACATCGAAGTCAGTTTGGTTCACTAAGTGTACAGAGAAGTTTCAGATCCACTAAGTAAGTAGGTTGCTTCTACATAAGCTCAGAGAGTTACTACGTATGTGAAACGTTAATGCGCGAGTCATCCCTTGACTGATTTAAGATTTTTAATAACAGAAATTATAACCCACATTTTCTTGCTGCAGATGTAGCAGGAGTTTTATTTTTACTCCTAGCTTCGTGTTAATGATAAAGTTTTCAGCTTGTTTTTTTTCACTATGGCTTTTTTGTAGATTCAACCAAAGTTGATCTATCTTGATACATACAACTCGACAACAATCCAAAAACAACAAGCATTGAACTGGAATGTAAACTTTTGTTATACAACGCAATTCTAAAGCCTACATGGTGCCACGGAATTCAATTATGCGGCACTGTCTCAGCATCAAACATTGAAAAAAATTCAAATCTGTCAAAACAAAATTTTTCGAACGATTACTGCGACTCCATGGTGCGTAAAATGGTCATGAATTTACAAAGATTTGTGTATTGAGAAGAAGGGATATCCTCGTGACCATCAGAGCGTTAAATATGATATAAACTCAAGTAAAAGCACGTGTTTTTTTTATTAAGGTTTTAGTACTTACTGTTACTTAAAAAAAAAAAAAAAAAAAAAGCTTGTATCGAGAAACACATTTTAAATTTTTAGCTTCACTACAAGTCTTAGAAAATATCTCCTAAAGGAAAAGTTTAAAAGTAATTTGAAATTTTTGGCACAATATAAAAGGTGGTACTGTTAACAATTCTGCATTTTTAACTGCAAATTTCACTTTTTTATATATGACTATGTTGGAATAAAGGAGCGATATATTGAAGATTCAACAAATAAACAAGTAAGAGTGTAGTATATTCGGCTGGGCCGAATCTAAAATACCCTTCACGATAGTCACGAATATGTATAGTATATTAAAAATGTGACCTAAATATGCTCGGTTATATATGAACCGATATCGGAATTTTCTATTTTCTGTATTTTAGTAACCTTCTTTTATAACGAGAATTGCTTTTCAGCAAAAAAAAAAAAAAAAAAAATTTAAATGGAAAAATCGGTTCAGGCTATATCTCTGCTATATATGGACCGATATCGAAAATTTTAATTTTCCATATTTATATAACCTTATATCATAACCAGAACTGCTTTTGAGCACAACAAATTGTTTTAGTTCGCTTACGCGATATTTTCATGAAAAACCCGATTTAGGCTATATCTCGGGTATATATGGACCGATATCAGAAATTTTAATTTTCTCTATTTTCGTAACCTTCTTTCATAACAAGAACTGCTTTTCAGCAAAAAAAAAAATGTTATTGGAAAAATCGGTTCAGGCTATATCTCGGGTATATATGGACCGATATCGGATATTTTCTTTTTCCATATTTATATGACCCTATTTCATTACCAGAACTGTTTTTAAGCAAAAAAAAGATGCTTAAGTTCACTTACGCGACATTTTCATTAAAACCGCAGTTTAGGCTATATCTCGGGTATATATGGACAGATATCGGAAATTTTTATTTTCCATACCTATATAACCTTATTTTGATATTAGAACTGCTTTTAAGCAAAAAAAGTTGTTTTAGTTCGCTTACGCCGCGTATTCATGAAAAACCCGGTTTAGGCTATATCTCGGGTATATATGGACCGATATCGAAAACTTTCATTTTCCATATTTATATCACCTTATTTTATTACCAGAACTGCTTTGAGGCCAAAAAATTGTTTAAGTTCGCTTACACGGCATTTTCATGAAAAACACGGTTTGGGCTATATCTCGGGTATATATGGACCGATATCGGAAATTTTCATTTTTCATATTTATGTAACCTAATTTCATTACCAGAACTGCTTTTGAGCAAAGAAAAGTTGTTTAAGTTCGCTTACGCGACATATTCATGAAAAACCCGATTTGGGCTATATCTCGGGTATATATGGACCGATATCGGAAATTTTCATTTTCCATATTTATGTAATCTTATTTCATTACCAGAACTGCTTTTGAGCAAAAAAAAAAAGTTGTTTAAGATCGCTTACGCGACATTTTCATGAAAAACCCGATTTAGGCTATATCTCGGGTATATATGGACCGATATCAGAAATTTTAATTTTCTCTATTTTCATAACAAGAACTGCTTTTCAGCAAAAAAAAAAAATGTTATTGGAAAAATCGGTTCAGGCTATATCTCGAGTATATATGGACCGATATCGGATATTTTCTTTTTCCATATTTATATGACCCTATTTCATTACCAGAACTGTTTTTAAGCAAAAAAAGATGTTTAAGTTCACTTACGCCGCGTATTCATGAAAAACCCGGTTTAGGCTATATCTCGGGTATATACGGACCGATATCGGAAATTTTCATTTTCCATATTTATGTAACCTAATTTCATTACCAGAACTGCTTTTGAGCACAAAAAAGCTGTTAAGTTCGCTTACGCGGCATTTTTATGAAAACCCTGGTCTAGGCTATATCTCGGGTATATATGGACCGATATCGGAAATTTCCATTTTCCATATTTATGTAACCTAATTTCATTACCAGAACTGCTTTTGAGCACAAAAAAGTTGTTTAAGTTCGCTTACGCGACATTTTCATGAAAAACCCGATTTGGGCTATATCTCGGGTATATATGGACCGACATCGAAAATTTTCATTTTTCATATTTATGTAACCTAATTTCATTACCAGAACTGCTTTTGAGCACAAAAAAGTTGTTTAAGTTCGCTTACGCGGCATTTTCATGAAAACCCCGGTATAGGCTAGATCTCGGGTATATATGGACCGATATCGGAAATTTTCATTTTCCATATTTACATGACCTTATTCCATTACCAGAACTACTTTTGAGCACAAAAAAGTTGTTTAAGTTCGCTTACGCGACATTTTCATGAAAAACCCGATTTGGGCTATATCTCGGGTATATATGGACCGACATCGAAAATTTTCATTTTTCATATTTATATAACCCTATTTCATTACCAGAACTGCTTTTGAGCACAAAAAAGTTGTTTAAGTTCGCTTACGCGACATTTTCATGGAAACCCCGGTTTGAGCTATATCTCGGGTATATATGGACCGATATCGAAAATTTTCATTTTCCATATTTATGTAACCTAATTTTATTACCAGAACTGCTTTTGAGCAAAAAAAAGTTATTTAGCTTCGCCTATGCGACATTTTCATTAAAATCCGATTTGGGCTATATCTCGGGTATATATGGACCGATATTTTTGTCTTTTAGTCACCATGCTTAATAAGTGTGTGAAGTTTGAAGCAAAACGAACAACTCTTGTTTTCAAAAATTTTCATACAAAACTGCAAAAAAAAAATGGCTTTTTTCGGAATTTTGAATACATCTCAGCTATACGTGGACCGATATTACTGAATTTCAATAGCAAACCCATGAATCGATGGGGTAAAAGAATGGTGAAAGAAAAAAGTTTCTAAGTCTAATGGTTTTCTCAGAAACGGTATTTCAACAGCGGACAGACGGACAGACGGACATCGCTTAATCGACTTTTCGATTAATTCTGATTCAGAATATATATACTTTATAGGGTCGCAAAAAAAAACTGTAGAAATTACAAACGGAATCACAAACTTATATATACCCTTTACATTTTTGTGAAGGGTATAAAAAAATGCTTTAAAATGTGAACTCAAACATTTCATAGATAACCCACTTTAATATATTTAATACAACACTCATTCGTATTCGCTACACTACTCATCAGCACCCAGGATGCCCAAGCTTCAATTCCATTTCGCTAATAAATAATTCAATTTCATTTTTTGTTTATCTTGGACCAGTACTCAGGGGATGACAGCTACATATGCAGTGCATTGTACCAGAACTAGGAAAATATGCTTTGAGGAGGGGGAAAAAGGGAGTTTGGATTGAACTTTCCAACGTTATAACAAACAGGAAACATGTCTGCAGGCAACTTATTCTACAGGCGAAGCGTACGGTTAAAAATTGAATTCTCTCTGTAAATTTCTCTCTGAAAATTGGAATTCTCTCTCTAATTTGTGGTTGATTGCACACAATCGAGTAACCCCAAAATAGACTTTGGGGCACCGGCCTAAACATGAAAGTTGTATTCCATTTTCGGTCGGATATAGGTGGTATAAATAGTAAAAACCCGAGGCACTTGAATGCTTCTTTAGAGACATAAAAAATTTATTCACTCCAACGAACATTCCAAGATGCTCTTGATTTCCATTCCAAGAAAATCAAGAGCATCCGATTCCTCAATATTTTTACCATACATGAGAAGCAGCATTTGCGGTCGTTTGTTTGTGTGTTAATAAACAGTTACGAGCGTTGAAGTCGACCCTGTGTTTACGATCCCATTTGGAGATTAATAGAATTCAGTGAATCGTTCATATATAACCTCTTGGCAGCGATCTCTAATAGGCTGGGTACGAGTAAAAGAGTACGGCAAGAGTGGCAACTGCTGTTGTCATCCATGAAACAGTGGATAGGGTTGGAAGTTTGAAAGAAGGAGAAAGAACAGAGCTTTTCATTAAAAGTAATTCAGCAATATTTGCAATAAATTTCTTCAGTTCAAGGTCCTTTTTTTTTTTGCAATATTTCGTCTTTGGAAGACTTCTTCAGGAAAATTTGTTTGTTTCATAAACTCAATAAAATATTTGAATTGAATTCAGTTCAGACCTTGAACTGAAGAAATTTATTGCAAATATTGAATTAAGTAAAGGTCAAAGCAAATAGGATCAAGTAATTCAGTAATATTTCAAAATAATAACTGTGCTTTTCAGAATGTAACTTTGGCATGATAAATTAGTCTGCACCAATTCACACGTCTGATTTTCTGATTGGATACAAAATGGAGAAAGATGGAGAGCTTCGAAGTAAGTCATTGTATACAAAAAACATTATTCTGTAGTGACATCTTCCGAACCCGACAATTTGTTCAATCCAGTCAAGTATCACGCATCAAGTTCTTGCCCTTTGAAAGCAGAAATCAAGGTAAGAGCCCTTATCACTCATTTTCAATTCTGAGACTCAATTTCAATTCTGAAAATTTGGCGCATTTTCTATGCTTTGAAATTATAGAACTTTACACGAATATATATGAAATAAGGAAGATATGTAAAAGCATTTTAAAGCAAAAATAACCTCAAATCAACTACAAAGTTTTAGAAAACTGTTCACCCGTTATGCGACTTCGAACATAAAATAAATATTCGTTCGCATGCATCGCATTAAAAGTATTAAGAGTTTTTTCTGATCTGTCAATATTTACGTTAGTGATGATGAATGTGATGAAGCTAAAGTTCGCTATCAGGTTTTATACATATATAAATTGTCGTCGTTCACAAAATTAAAAACCCAATTCAAAACTTTGTCGTACGCTGCGAGAAAACTCACCTTGAATTCGTCCTTATCAAATGTTGATTTGTCTAATTTACGCTGAATATTTTGCAACCTGAAATGATAAGCAGATTTTGAATCAGAAACTTTTTTTGTATTCATATTTCTAGAGCTTCATACTTATGCGCATCTTCAGCTGTCTTAACCGCCTGATTGACATCGACCAGTATATTTTTCGATGACTCTAAGGCTTTTTGTATAGCATCCGCTTCGGCTGTATCTTCGGGCACTACACGCACCGTTACCTTGTAAAGATTTTCAAACAGCAAAGGATACTTGGTAAGACGTTGTAGTACAGTGGGTAATAAATCTTTCAACTGTAAACGACGACAGGCCTTATGTGATTCAGCTTTTGATAGCAGCTTTTGCAATTGTTCATCTTTGCGACGTTTTTCTTTGAGAGCTTCCAAAGCGATCTGTTGCCGAGCGCAAAACTGAGCAGCAAACTCACGCAACTCTTCACCTGATTTCCCATCAAACATGCCCGCCAGTAAATCGCCTACACTATTGACAATATAATTGTGGTCTAGACGGCGCTGTTTGAGTTTTTGCTCGAAAGCACCATGTAAATCGCACAATGAAGATAACGAGGGCGGAAAGAGTAGTATTAAGTGATCTGTGGTAAGTAGGCCACTTTCTTGGAGGGGAAATAAGAATAAATGTTTTAAAAGTTTCAAAGTGCGGACATGACTACGTTCGGTTTGATAAATTTCTGAAAAGAGATGCATAAAAATAAGGATTTAGTAGTGAGCTACCGTGTTGAGGCGAATGGTCATAATTAGTACCATTTATAATCTCTTGACGTTTCTTTTCGGCATCTGTTAAGGCGGCCAAAATTTCACCAGCAACATTTGAACTCCAATCGACTTCATTGAGATCATCTTCTTCGTCACTTTCAAAATTCCAATGACGTGCCATTTGACCGCCACCAACACCAGCCACAGAACCAACCATAAAACTTGCATTCGATGAGCCACCAATACTGCCATGAAACGAATCCTGATGACTGTGTTGATGCTGATGATGATGGTGGTGGTGATGCATTGATGATGTTGCGGTTGTTGGTGTTGCAACTCCTGCTCCACCCATTTGTTCCATCGAAGTAGAGGGGCTCTCGGACCCGCCACCCGATGAGAGACTAGAATTTGAACTCGCTGTGAAGTTGGAATTTGACAGGCCCAAATCACCTTGATCATCGCTGGAAGACGATAAAAATTAGGAGATTAGATAACCAACAAGAATTTTTTATGTTGTCTAGAGAAAAAAGAAGGCAATTTTCGCATTAAATAATATTTGTTTAAGCCCCCTAAAATATGCTTTACTCGTATAGTTTACATACTTACTTATCATGATTGTAGCCTAAAATCTCCTTAAAGCTTTTACTGCGTGTGTAGCGTATTTTACTCTTCATTTTTATTTTCTGCTGTTATTATATTTATCTCTTAAAATTTTGTATTTATTTTTATAAATATTTCTTTAGTTTTAAGTTTTTTGCGTAAATCTTTGTGGCAACATCATTAAAATCAAAACTGTTTAAGACTTAAAAAGGAAAAATCATTAAAAATGTATTTTACGAGCAATAAATTCGTAAAGTTTGCATATTTTTTTATTTTCTTATTCTGATGTAGTCTTGCACCTGTTGCTTTTAAAACTGGGGCAAGACACAGGAGACTGAGAAATACTCGATAGCAAAAATTCTTTCTCCAACCGTGTGACTGAATGTGTAAGACACTTTTTGTGTAGTCTTTTCTAGTACCGCCAACACATGAAGGATGTGATGTAAAAAGTTTATGAGTTTTGCAAAAAAAACTTTTGAAATAATTTGAGCAATCCATTGTTAGAAAACTTTAAATGTCATATAAGTAAACGCATAAACAAACCATTTGATCAAGAATGCTAAGCCAAAGTTCAGAAATCTACAATTAAATTTGCCTAGACGTTTTTACACGCACCACTTACTGAAAACACCTTCGGCAGGATTTTCTACTGGGCTATTCCTGTGTGTGAAAGTTGGCATACATACTACATATGTACTCATAAGTGTGTGGGCAACTGATAGCAAAATTAAAAGTGATGACATTGAAATATTGACTACATATCATTCATTTGTTCCGAATGAAAATGAATGCAAAAAGAAAAAAATTCAAATTGATAAAATGATATTATTTAAGGATGAAATATGACAAAAATAAAACACAACATGTTAACGTAATTAAGTCATGACGGCGTACATGTTTATGAGAAAGAACCAATTGTATGAAAGCGAATGAATAACGATGTAATAATTAAGTCAGCAGTTAATGCTGTTAGAAATGTCATATGTCATGAGTGTTGCAACGGATAATACATTTTGGCCGACTAGATCACAATCTCTACAAGAAGAAACTATTACAACTGAGAAAGGGAACTTGTCTTTGTTCAAGTTTGGACAGTGATTTCCCATTGCTGGGTTACAGTTACTGACTGATCTAAGGGTCGATGTGATGATGTAATACCATTTTTGAGGCACAAACAAGGTGAACATCGCTAAAAAGTTACGAGTGTTATTTGTGGAAAAAGATTAATGGTCTTATCTTTAAGAGCTTCTCAAATCTTATACCATATACTGTTTTGGCATATAACGAAACATGGTCGCGCCTCTTGAGATCATAAATGTATTGTTACGAATATTTATCACATCTAACCCAGTCTGCAGTCGTTGAAACTAAAAACATAATACATAAACAAACAAACATAATAAGTTAAAGTATGCAAAATTGCAAGTAAATCAACTACAAATAATGTTGATGTTGTTCTTGCATTCTTGGTATTTCGTTTCTTATTGTTTGTGTGCAAGCATGTGTGTGAGTGTGTATAGGCGTAAGAATTATAATTGTACATTTGATTCTGGAATTAACAATCTTTAGATAGACCATGATGATTGTAGATGATAAAAAGGTATAAATAGCAAGCGGATTTGTGGCATTGAGTCAGTTTATTTTTAAACGTTGTGCGAAACAGTCATAACTCAAAATAGTAAGCAAATCTAGTGTGTAAATACACAAAGATGCTCTAGTTATCCTGATGAACTCATTTGCAAGTTAATAAGACAATACAACGTAAGGGGAAAATCTGATGATATTGTTTCTGAATCAACTAACAAAGCAAACTCCCATTTAGATATTGTTCTTTTTATTTTTAATTATCAAAGTTTTTCAATTCTCTTATTAAATATTTAAATATTTGAGAGAGGTTCTCAGTGTCTGTTTTATAATTGATCCTCTTTTTAATTGGAAGTTTTATTATTTGTAACATCTCCAACATCTAACGGCGTTTATAATTGTAATTTATAAACAAAAATCAAAAAAACATTTTCTGAAGAAGCCTTCCGAAGGAAGACGAAATATTGAATGTAATAAACAATTTTTTAAACAATTTTTATAAAAAAGACCTCAAGCTTGGAGATTATTCTATCTTAATTATAATTAATGTTTAAAATTTTGGTTTGGTCAAAGTCTGGTGTGTGATGTAAATTCGCACAATGGGATGAAAGTGCAGTTTTTTGTGATGTCGAATTGTACCCACATTTTTGATCAGATTTCTGGCCAACAATTCTTTCTCTGAATTTGTTCTTAGTCGTGCCTACATACTATTTTTAAAACTTTTCCACCAAGCAAACACTCGGCGAAGGAATTTAAAGATCCTAACATCACCAAAAATATATTTACTACACTGGTGCGGCCCATTCTGGAATACTGCTCAGTAATTTGGGATCCGCAGTATAGCTTTTATATAAAAAAGGTGGAGTCAGCCCAAAAGCAATTCCTGCTGTTCTGTCTTAGCCATCTGCATTGCAACCCAGCAGTAAATTTACCATCATACCGCAGCCAACTAGCTCTTATTAACCTCCCTACATTGAAAAGCCGAAGAATTACATCAAACATATTATTCTTTTTAAAGTTGTTACAAGGGGATATTGGTTCAATTCATCTTTGCGATAAAATAAACATTAAATTACCTAACAGACAGCTAAGATCATACGTTCTACTGTATCTTCAATTTCATCGATCAAACTTCTTAAATTTTGATCCTTTCTGTAGAGTTTGTGGCGAAGTAAACAGATTTTATGATCTCATCGACTTATCTGACAACATTTATGTTACTAAGAGAGCACTTCTTTTGTATTTAAACTCTAGTGATTATTTATATAACTGTTTGCAGCATTCTAATAAAAATTTTGTTATATTAATGCTATCTATTGTTATACTGATTTCCAAGCTCTTATTATACATTTAGCTGAAATAACAAAATAAATAATTAAATAAAAAAGGGTATTTTGTAGACTACATCTGCTATGTCGAGTTTATTCATTTTGGTTTTACTAAATAATTTATTTAAATTATTGCTAGATCTGTGTGCTATTTTATAGTGAGTGTGGTCTAGAATTTTTGAGTTGCCCAATCTTTTTGAAACTTCAGGTACACATGTGATAAATTTGTTACATCTGGATCAGTTGTTTTCTATTTTCTCGGCTTATTAGGGTTTTCAGTTCAGTCAAATGAGATTATCTATTATATGTGCTGGAAAAATGTTACTATGGGGAATTTCGTTGATTCTTATTTTATTCTTCCTATGGAAATCTTTGTCACTAATTTTTAAACTCTTCCTATGAAATTTTTGGCGGTATTAAATATAGCTCTTTTTAGATGTTTGTACAAGAAATTTATTATCCTCCCAGGGGCTGTGGGCTTTTGCCACCAATACATTTTTAAATTATTGTTCCTTATTATTATAGTGTCGAAATATGGAAGTCTCGAATCCTTCTCCTTTTCTATTGTGAACTTAATACTAGAGTAAATGATGAAACAGAATACGTCCGCAACTTCAAGCAAAATCGACTCTCAGAGAAAACAGGCACATAATTGAAACGACGGCTGTAACTTCACAAACTGTCATTTAATCTTCTTTTTTGTTAGGTAAAAAAAGCTTTTTCTTTTATTTTAATTTTTCCTCACAGTAAAGCTTTTGAAGCTTTGGTTTTGTTTACAAAATGTATGAAATTTACTAAAAGTGTGGTAATATTGTTGAAAGCTTTTCTGCTTCAAAGTGAGAGCATAAGAAAAATCGCTGCCAAAATAAAATAGATTCTATTTTACGACCGCATTCTCTGGCGTTATTTTATGCCATATTGTATGGAGAAAAACGTCATGCTCTAGTTCTGTTTCATCATTAAAAGCCATTTAGTGCTGTCAAGGTATTGTTTATGGCACTTTTCGCAATAATACAAAACAAGTCAACAATATATTTCGTCAAAATCTTGGGCTTTGTAGTGAAAATCTAAGTACAGGTGTCAAGTAGTTGTTCCATAACAATTCTATAGTTTTATATAGTTTCTTAAATTTAACAAAATTAACAATTTGATTTTTCTACATATTTGTTTTCTTGTAAATAAAAAGTATATCATGTCTCTGTATGAATTTCTATACAAAATTTGTATAACGGCATCTCAATATATATAATAAGTTAATATTATTATAATGTTATTTTATTTTTGTAATAAGACCGTTAATATTATGGAATTACATACTCAGGTAACACTACGTTTACACATACAAGTAACTTCAGTAAGTTCAGTATACATATTCGAAAATGTTCGAAAAATTCTCGAATGTCTCGCAACTTACTTTTATGTTTACACAGCCAAGTGCAAGTTCATTTTCAAAAATTCTTCACAGCGTAAAAATATATTAAAAATGGTTGTAGTTAAAAATGTTAAATATACAAAAATTAAAGCGATATTTATTTATAAATTTCTTGTTCAGATAATTTTTTTGTAATTGATGAAAAATATTAGATTTAAACTAATATTTAATGGAACAAAATATGGGTAAAGTATTGCCGTTTTGTCATTATTGAAAATGTTGAGAAAAACATATTTGGATATGATTTTTTTTCCAAAAAAAAAAATATGTTAATTATGTTTAGTACTACCATTGAAATATGTTGCTATACAGCTGTGTTCTTTTTTTATTTTTCTTTTCATATAAATAGGCTAAAAATCAGCTCAGGCTAAAAATCAATTTCATTTAAAACTCATTTTCGGCAACACTGTTTTATTATTTGCAATTTTACTTACAGTATGTATTCAAAACTCGCTCACAACTGAATTTGATTGTACAACTCAACGTAAGTAAGAAAAATTTGTGTGTATTGGTAAAAAAAAGTTTGAATGTATTTATTGACTTTTTCGAATTTGCATTTGCATGTGTAAATGCCGGGTAAAGCTGCCAAGTAAGTCTTAAACAAGCCTTAGTGGCGATGCGACAAATTTTAAATCCTTGTTCTATGAATATACATTTTTATACCCTTCACAAAAATGTAAATTTGTGATGCCGCTTGTAATGTCTACAATTTTCAATTGCGACCCTGTAAAGTACATATATATACAGAACCAGAATTAATAGAAAAGTCGATTAAGCAATCTCTGTCTGTCCGTCTGTAGGTCTCGTTGAAATACCGTTTCTGAGAAAACCATTAGACTTAGAAACTTTTTAAATCATTCTATTACTGCATCGATTCCTGAGTTTGCTATTGAGAAGAAGAGATACTGTTACCACCATCAGAGCGTTAAATAGGTGATTTACGGATATAATTGACGTCAAATAAAACTTTTTGTTAGTATTGGCTGGACTTAGTTAATTTTTTGCCACCAACATGAGTTATGTTTTAAGTTTACCAAATATCTTCTAAAAGTATAGGCATAATTTTTTGCAAATTTAAAAAAAGGTCTAAAAAAACAAAATATTTAGAGCCTACTTTTAGCGACCAAAAACACAATTTTTACAATCATTCCAAGCATAGGATAAAATATTTATAGCCTACTTTAAGGTACCAGAAACTTTAAGTTACAATCATTCGAAGCATAGGTGTTATAAAAGAATTTGCATGATATCATTTCATAATTTTTATATGAAAATGGCAATGAAAACTTCCTGCGTAGTAACATTTTTTCAAATGTCCTTTTAATTGTTGAACTTTTCCATTTCCAAGTCGCACCAACACACACAGCCAACGTGTGCATATTAAAGTGTTTATTCGTCCATCCGTCTGTCTGGCTGGGCTGCTTGCTTCTTCGTCTCATTTTTTATTTGCAACAACAATCATAACATCCGTTAAAATTTTTCCAATACCATTAAATGCTGCACCCTGAAAATATGCCTCTAAACTTTTCCATCAATATTTTTGCTTTGTTATGACTGGTAAGGGGTTTGCTGCTTTTTTTCTTGTCTTATATTTATTATCATTGTTGCCGCTTAGTAATTTGTTGACTCTTGTTGTAAAAAACATGATAAAAAAAAGAGTTCAATAATAATCATGCAAGTTTTCCCTTTCAGCTTAGCACTTTTCCATTTTGTACGTTATATTCCATTCTCTACTCGTATTTCTATTTTAAAATTAATTGCTGTAAATTGTTGATGGTAATATATTTAATTGAAAAACACACTTATTCTTATGAGCGTGAATTTTATTTTTCACCCATTTTCTTTGCTTCTTGTCGCAAAGAAATAAAGAAAAGTTTATTATCCTTGCAACTTCCGTTCGTGACAGGGATGGTCTTTGTTATAATATTCTAAGCTTTTAATTTCTTCTAATTTTCTATGGATTTATTATTTGTTTGTTTTTTCGTTTTGGTCTGTTAACTTTCTAATTTTCCATTGACCGCATTTACACAATTGTGACAATTACCACAATTGCTTTTATTATCCTTGATATACTTTGGAATATTTTTAGCGGGGATTCTCTTTCTTTTCAATGATATTTAAATTTCGTTTTTTTTTTTAAAGATACAAAATTAAAAATGACAGTAGATTTAAAACTTTGTACAAACAACTTGAGAAAGTTACGTTTTAACAAATAAATATTTTTTGATTTAAAAAGAGTGCCACTTTTAGTTAAAATCGTTGTTACAATAAATTCTAAATAGTCACTTGTGATTTAGTTGTGAGCACTCGCAAATTCCTTCTGACAGCTGTTTCCTGTTTTTTAAACATTTAAGACAGGCGAATACCTCACCTATCAGCGTTTAGAAAACAGGTAATGGAAACAAAGTTTCAAGGTCAAACGGATATAGAGAAATATGGAGGGTAGAATAAGGATAAGGTGTTTGTTTAAAATTTTATTGTTTCTGAAATATACATTTAGAATATCCTATAAAAAATTTTCCAATAGAGACTCTTAAGATAAAGGGAATGAAAGCGGTTGTATGCTTAAATATGTGCAGAAATTGCTGACATCTATCATCAAAATGAGTTCGTCCTCTGCACCTTTATCGCGCACTGAGATCGTCTCACCACGAAGACATAAGTCTAGAAATCAATGAATGTGTATGTTGAGTCTCAAAGGCCTAGACCATAGGAAGATGAAGACTGTAGCCTATGCCGATGACTGGAACCCATTTAGATACCATAATTGGGCTCTGAAGATGGTAAGTCAATGGAATGTAATGGGTGATTTTATAAGAATTATCAGAAATTAAAAAAAAAAAAACACATAAAATTCAGAAAAATGCTTGAAATATTTATTTGGATCGATAGTTGGGTCGATATAATTTAATGTTTGAAGATTATTTCATGCAAATGTTGGCCGCGGCTGCGCCTCAAATGGTCCATCCGCTTAGTCCAATTTTGGCATACTCTTTCCAACATTTCGGCCGGTATCTCACGAATAATGTTGGCAATGTTGGCTTCCAGTGGGTCAATCGAAACGAGCTTGTCGCTATAGACATTAGCCTTACATTAGCCTTACAAAAAATAGTCTAGAGGCGTTAAATCGCACGATCTGGGCGGCCAATTGACTGGTCCCAAGCGTGAAATAAACTGTTCACCGAACTCGCCTCTCAATTGGTCCATTGTTTCTCGTGCTGTGTGGCATGTGGCACCGTCTTGTTGAAACCACATGTCATGCAAGTCAAGCTCTTCCATTTTGGGCAAAAAAAAGTTTGTTATCATCGCACGGTAGCGCTCACCATTCACAGTAACGTTGTGATTCGCATCATCTTTGAAGAAATACGGCCCAATGATGCCGCCAGCCCATAATCCGCACCAAACGGTTGTTTTTTGTGGATGCATTGGTAGCTCTTGCAATGCTTCTGGCTGCTCTTCACTCCAAATACGGCAGTTTTGCTTGTTCACGTATCCATTCAACCAGAAATGAGCCTTGTCGCTGAACACAATTCTTCGATAAAAAAGTGGATCTTCATCTAACTTTTCAAGAGCCCATTCACCAAAAATTTGGCTTTGTGGTAGGTCGTTTGGCTTCAATTCTTGCACCAGCTGTATCTTATAAGGCTTCACACCCAAATCCTTCCGGAAAATTTTCCACGTAGTGGAGTAATAGAGGGCCAATTGCTGCGAACGGCGCCGAATCGATAATTCACGGTCATCACCAACACTGGCCGATACGGCTGCGATATTTTCTTCAGTTCGCACTCTACGTAAGCGTGTTGGTGGTTTAATGTCCAACAATGTAAATTTGGTGCGAAATTTTTTTACAATAGCCCGAATAGAAGCCTCAGTAGGTCGATTAAACTGACCATAAAATGGAAGAAGCGCGCGATTTTGGTAATAAAATTCAATAATTTGCAAGCGTTGTTCGTTTATAAGACGATTCATAATTAAATTATAGACCAAACTGAAGATGTTTGACAGTGACACAAAAACAAAACGTGCGTGAGCTGTCAAAACTAGTGTTGCCAAATAGATAATAGCAAAATCACTCGTTACAATGCGGACAAAGAACTAATCCAGCGAAAACGGAAATCGTAATTTTTAGTAAAAAGTATAAAATTCCACATTTCGCACCTCCAAAAATGTATAGCATCACATTTTATGTATGGTGAATAAAATACGAACAAGTGCAACACTGTTGATAAAAAAGACACATGACATTAACAAAAAAAAAAAAATTTGTAGCGTTATCTCTACTTATATATATATATATATATATATATATATACAAAAAAAAACTTATTTTATTTCGGTTGGGTTATAATTAGTCTTCAAAATGTCACTAAACGAGCTAAGCCGTCGCAAATTAATTTTTAAATTTTGTGAAGAAAACACAAACAAAAAGAAGAATGCAATCTTTAATCATTTTAAAGAGATGAGTTTCAAAAAAACTTTTATTTACAAAAAAAAAAAAAAAAAATAAACTTGTCTAAGAATAATATGGCGATTGAAAGAAAGCGTGGATCAGGTCGCAAATGTAGTTTACAGGACTCTAAAGTTAGGTCTAAATTAAAGGCTGAAACAATAGGCTTCAGTGCAAAATCATATCGCCAAGTGGATAAGAAATATAATTGTGACAAAAATACAGTTAAAAAATATTTAGAATCGATGGGAGTCTAGAAAAAGAAAAGAAAAATAACACCATTTACCACTGAAAATCAACAGAAGGTGATTAAATGCAGGTTACGTCAGCTTTCCACAATTTACTTTTCTTGCTCATCAGAGTACAAATGCGTGATGGATGACGAGTTATATTTCACCGTCGAAGGAAACGAATGGCAGCCAAAATATTATTTTGAAACTTTTAATCACAAAGCAACGGAAAAAGCTAAATTTATTCAAAAGAACAAGTTTCCGGGAGAAGTTGTGTTGTGGTTAGCCATAAGTGAAAGTGGTGTTAGCGAACCAGTTTATTTCAAAGGTGGTTTAGCTATGAGTGCGCAAGTATAAATTGAAAAATGTTTGCCAGCGCTTAGCAAATTCATCGAAAAATATCATCGAGGAGAAAAAATTATTTTTTGGCCTGACCTAGCATCCTCACACTATGCGAAGCACTCAATCGAAAATTTGAAAAATAATAATATAGAGTTTGTGCCAAAGCAAATGAACCCTCCAAATGTCCCACAACTGCGGCCTATTGAAACTTTTTGGACAATTTTGAAGAGAAAGGTTTACGAAAATGGATACAGAGCAAAAAATTTTGATTTCCTTATTTTAAAAATAAACAATGTGCTTAAAACCATAGATACGGAAGGAACTCAGAGGTCCATGCTTGAACTGTCAAAAAAAAATTTGGAAAGCAAATTGCAACGGAGCTAATTTTATTTTTTTGTAAATTTTCTTTAAAATTTAGTTCTCAAAGATATATAAAAACTATCTTAAAAAACTTTTTCTTTTCGCTTTGTTTTCTAATTTTATAATTGTTCGTATTTTATTCACCCTACGTTATCCTATCGGATAATACAAAATACTTAGGCATGATTCTAGAAAGCAAACTATCATGGAAGAAGAATATACAGGCAAGAGTAACCAAGGCTACAGTAGCCAGCTATCTATGAAAAAAAGCAATAGGCTCACCATGGGCCATACAACGAAAAGGATTGATGTGGTTTTATGAAATGCTTCTAATATTATATGATGATGGGTTGGTATCATTCGTCTAGCTCGAGTTCAATCCTGGCTAAAGCCAAGAAATATTTTTATTTATAATTATAACATAATTGCCGCGATCAACTATTTAACATTAATACATACGTTTTATGAAATGTTTATAAAACCGATAATTTTCTATGGAGTATCAGTATGGTGGAAACCACCAACCAACAGACTGCAAATTGAACAAGTCAGTCGAACCATGGCAATACCGATCACAGGGGCTATGAAGACAACACCCAAACAAACCAAAGCACTTTTTACACTTATGAGCTGGATGCTATGCGACTTAGAAGCCAGACAGATAGTACTAAAAGCCGGGATCAGGTTGAACACAACAGAATCATGGACTCACAGACCGTGGGGACATGCTAATATACTAGAGATTGGAGGGGTCCTAGTCCCCGATCTAACTACTGCATCTCAAAACCACTCCTCGCAAGGAGCTTCGGCTACCAAATTGAGTAATCTCCCCTAAAATCTGGATACTTCTATGTTTACACGGATGGGTCCAGAACGGGAGAAACGGTTGGGGGTAGCGTTTACATAGAAGAATTGAACACTAAAATATTCTTCAGACTATCAGACGGATGCAGTGTGAAATATCATATCATGATAGTGACTGTGTGCGTCTCTCGTCGGCGGAGTTGGTTGCAGTTGTGGTTGAAGTCTTAGTGTAGGCAACCACGAGGAGCATAGAGCACAGTTCCTGTGCCCTGTGCTGTTCCTGGTGTCATGTACTTTGCTGTGTGTTGTTTGCTGATTGTTGTTTGCTGTGTTGCTGGTTGCTGTCTGCTGTTTTGTTTTGGTGTCGCAGGGTTGCTGGCAACGTTGTTTTTGTTTGTAAGGCCCTTCGTGAGGGGGGTCATGTCTTATTGTTGTTTTTGTTTTTGTTTGTTTTGTCAAGGGCTGGGCCACAAGGGGGTGGCCAACTGACTCACCCGTGAGGGTGAATGTTGAATGTTTGTGTTGATTATTGTTTATTGTGCTATGTGCCCGTGTGTGTTTTATGTTACGGGTGATGCAGTTTTGTTCGTTGTGTGGCTGCTGATTTGCTGTTGTCGCTGACGTTCCTGTTGTTCCTGTTTTTATGTTGCTGTTTGCTGTTATTGCTGTGTTCCTGTTGTGTTGTATGCTGTGTAAGTAGGGTGTGCTTGCAGGGGGTTACCAGTCCCCGAGCCGTTTGGGGCTCTACTGGTAGTAGTCCTTGGGCTACGAAGTCTGACCGGAGACTTAAATCTGGTACCACGAGAACCGGGAGCCCCAGGAACTTGTTCCTGCCCGGTTATGGTGCGGCCCTTCGGGGAGTATCGTGGTGGTTGTGGTTTAAACCCAAATCGCGGGGAGAGTTCATTTGAGCTCGATGTGGAGTTGCATTGCGACCGGGTGCCGTGACCCAAAGATCGGAAGGAGTTTTAGAAAGGCTCCGCTCCTAACCAAGGGGGAGATCATATCCAAACAACATGAGATCGAATTGGTACTCATGCATGGCAGTTTGTCATGTATGGGGGCGCTGGTAGACGCATTGTATTCACCCGGTGTTAAGATCACCGTGGGGTAAGGCCACAATGGCAGGTACCCACGTAAATCGTTTTCACAACTACTTTTTCAGGCAATCACAAAGGGAACGATCTTCAGGACCCAAGTGAGCTGGAGTATTCAGGTACTTTTTGGCGGCCTACCTAACCTAACCTGCATGTTGACCTCTGATTTGTTCACTTGACCTAGGAGCTGAAATCAAAGAAGTACACACGACATCTCTTGCACGCGGAGGGATTGGCTTCATTGTGAGCGGAATAGGTGAGTTGTTAATTTGGATAAACGAACATGTTTGCTTACGCAGTGTGAATGTAACATGAGTACATTTTTGTTCATTAACTTTGATTTTCCAAAGTTTTTGCCATTTTTTAAATATTAATATATAATCCTGCAAATTTCGTGAAGTTAATTGATGGTTTTCATGAACACTGTAGAATGCTTAAATGCGTAAATCAAATATAAAGTAGGTCTCAAGCTGAGCTGGGCTTATAAAATCGCCTTCTCTAATAACAAATTTCCGACCACGTAAGTAGCTTTCCAGAAGCTTGTGAGTGTTTGCAAGCAAGTTTAACTCTATTTTGTGCATCTAACGGGCGTGCCACACTTTACCCCAAGCTTGGAAAACATCAATGCATAGATCAGAACAATACGTTTTATCCTCAAAAGTCTTTCTTATGGCATTTATTGATGATTAGGGATACATCCTGCATCATTTAATATTGGAGTCAACTTCGCCATTGAAATTGTAGCCAGTAGACTTATTGGCCTATACGACTCTACTTTAGTCGGTATCATGGTAATCATAGACAATTTTCATTCTGCAGGATAATACTCGAGACGTAAAATAGCGTTAAAAATAAGAAGAAGAAATGTTATAGCCACACGAGGTAACTGTACAAGCATTTTACCAGTAAGTTTTTATTTAATTTTACCAGCAATTTCCTGGAGTTTGTGTTACTAATTACTTTTTCGACATCTTGGTAATTAAGTCTCAAAGACACAGGCGGCCTAACAGCTGCATCATCATTTGTAATAAAAACGTTTTTTTAATGATTAACATACAAAATCTCTTTTGCAAAATCGCTTCTTGCCCAGTCGCCAGTTGAAGTACGCAAAGGTGGCTTGCCTCTTACGGGTCTTTTCAAACCTTTTGTCGCTTTTCATAGCGAATAATTGGATTGAGGAGTACTATCAACACCTTCCATAATGGCTTCCTTCAAGGGAAGCCATTCTTTGGATTTCAAGCAAAGTTCTTAATTGAGTTACACATTCCCGTAGCCTGCATTTAAGCTGGGGACACCTGCGAAATTGCCATTCTCTTCTAATTCTATTTTTTCTGTCAGAAGTTGCTGAGTTTCAAACGAATAAGTTCTATTGTTCTCATTTCTGGATTTTATATGGCTAGTGGTAGCATGTTGTATGGCTAGTTTAAGATCTTAAAAAAAATGGTTAATTGACATATCAATGTCATCAGGGGTTCTCAATGTATTATTTTTCAAACAATGAGAACTCAAATATTGTATATTAGCCAATTAACGCAAATGACGGTCAACGCCATGCCACCAAACGGTGAGAGATTATAGTGGGTGAGTGATCCGATGACAAATCAATGGAGCCTTCATCTGACATCCATTCTAAGGGAAAATTTTTGCAGCTGCAAAATCTATAACCCATGATCCGCAAAAAGTGTGCTTAGCGTTTTAGTCGCCAGCCGCTAAAAACGAGGCCCAAGTGATTTGAAGATGAGAATATTGATTTTCTGTTACTGAAAATCGAGGAAATAATAATTTGTTCAAGAAAATGTTCAATACATATATATTTGTTGCTTGGATATACTCCTCACGTGTCTCGTTTAACATATAGTGATTATTTCTGGTTTTGATTTGCCGATCCTCCACAAGACTTGCCACGGGGATCTTTAGAGTCATATATAAAGCAGCCATTAATTTTTAGATAGCTTGTGAGCCTCAAGTGAGGTTCAGCAATTATCATTATGTCGATTTGCTTTTCCATAAGGAAGAGCTCATAATTTTAAAATTGCCTGCAAAATACTGGATTGAATTTTCAGTATTTCCTGCATCAATGTTGTCATAGACACCGTAAATGTGTTTATGCATTGAACAAGAGTCTGCAGAGCATAAAGATTGCTAAAATTTTGATGCGATTTTGAGCTCCTGAATTAAGTTTTGTATATCGGATTTAACCACATTAACATAAGAAACTTGTTTGGAACTTAGTACGAGTATATTTATGTGTCTGGCAAAGTTGTTTGCAGAAATGATATTTGACTGGTGGGGTTGCTTAACAGAGCTTGAAGACTTATTTGTCAATGACCGCTCCCCCTGGGGAATAGATGTTATCTTGGCGTATTCCTAACCAGGGCATTGTTTTTCGGGTAAAGAGGGGAAGGAGTCCCTCGTAGCAAATACAACTCGTGGAAGCCGCATGACTTATATTGTGTTGGCTTCCGAAACTCTTACCAAGGATATAAATTTGTAAGAGATCATCACCGTAAACCCAGGTGCTGACGTAAATGTTTTTCACTACTGTCATTGACCTCTTAAAGTGAGTGTAGGCAGGGCAACCCTCGCAATTTGCAGTTTGGTTACCTCCACAGTCAGTCTCTGACTCCTTACATTGTGATGTACCGTGAAGAACTTTGCTACATTGCGGGCAATTTTCAATACGACTTAGTGTGGCCAAATTCTTGGCAGTTTAGGCATTGAACGATTCCTAAACGCTTATGTGGCTCCTTTACGGTGCAAGAGAAATTTGAGGGTATAAATTGGATGCGCTTCATTCCGTTTTAGGACAATATCTCTTGGTACCAGTTCAACCCTAAACATGGGTTGAGGGATCTTTTCAGGGCCTATGATATTCACTGCGATTTTAATTTTAAATCCTTTGTCTTTCAATCCAGTATTAACATTATCAGAGTCTACACAAGAGTCAATACCTTTCATAACGACCTGAAGACCTTTAGCACCTGATAAGTATAAAAAGATCTTTTCTCTTTTTCCAAAACGTCAGACAGTTTCGGTGCATTACTCTGTTCTATCGTTACTACAATGGATTTTGCTCTGACGAGATTAGGGATCTTATCTCATCCAGAGCTCATCTATTTGTGGTCGATTGCCCGGGGAATCGCACTACGCATTGCAGAGAGAATTCGTATTTCAGCCGTACGCTTCGTCTGTGGAATAAGTTGCCTGCAGACGTGTTTCATGTCTGTTATAAAGTTGGAAAGTTCAAGTCAAATGTTCACAAACACTACTCCCTCTTTCCCCCTCCTCATAACCTATTTTCCTATTTTATGGTACAATGCACTGCATGTGTAGGGGCCATCCCCTGAGTACTGGTCCAAGCTAAAAAAAAAATAATAATAATTTTCACTGCAGCGTCAGTGAAATAAAAATCCTTGACCTGCTGCGTGACAAGCTGCCGTGCTTAACTGATCTTACGTTGAAAGTACATTTACCGATTGCCGTATTAGGTTCTTTTACCTGTTCACTAGTAGGTTCTTTCAAGTATATTGGTGGCTGTTTAAATGTTTTTTTTTTTTTTTTGATGTAGTGTGCTCGTCAATCTTAAGGATAGCAAATCTATTGCTTTCCGTTGCCGTAGTGGTATTAACATGTTTAGACATTTTGGATTGTGATGAGATTTGGGCAGATTTGTGGCTTCACTGGCGTTTACTTATGTTTTTGGCGAAATTAAACTATATGTGGCGAACTCGAACGCGGGCGGTTGCTATCTCTTAGAAATACAAGATTGCCCAATGATTTTTTCAAAGATTCCTCTTCAGAAATCCAGAGGTTTTTACCAGTTCAGAATTGCTTCTGCTAGGTATACTCATGAAGGGGTTTCCCTTTTTTTTACAATTTAAAAAGATTTTAAAAAATGCCACAAAGTTTTTCTTTTCTTCCAGTATTCTCCTTATTCCGGTTTTATTACTTTCCGAAAACAAACACATCAGTTCACTATCGTAGTTAGACTTCGAATCGAAAGAAAATGTTGGAAAGCGTTTTATCAAATCAATATATTTTCGATACACAATATTTCAGCTCAGCTGAATTAGATTCGAGAGAAAAAAACTTGTTGGTTCAAATCAAAAATCAGAATATTTAATTTGCTGAATTATAAAATCTTGTATATTTTTTATAATTAATCCTTATGAATATTTTCTATTAGACCATCTAAAAACAACGCGGTAAGGTGTTTAGTTATCGCTAAAGTCTTAAGTTGATAGTTTTTATTAGCTTTGCTAAATCATAATTTAAAGGTTAAAAGGGTTTCTTTGTATGCTTTTAATTTTCGAACTAGAAACTTCGTCAAGTTATTAAATCTACAATTTATTTTAATAAAAGTTTATAAATTGCAGATGAAAGGACGAAAACAAATTGAATTAAACTTAAAATTCCATTTCAAAAGAGTATTATTTCTGCTTCAATGATTTATAAATAGATTTTAAGGCAATAAATAAACAAGTGTTCAAGTTTTGCTTTAAATTTTATTTTAGTCATTTTAAGTCTAAGAAGAATCGTTATCGACATGAAAACACATTTGCAATTTCCGTTCCAGACTTGAAATAAAAAAACACAAAATGAAACCTTTTTTTTTTTGGTTTAAAAAAGTAAAACATTTTTGTGACAATTAATTGTCTAGGATTAGCCGAGGAAAAGGCGTTTCATAAATTAAGTAACTTTTTCCAAATACAGACTTGTTCAATTTATGGCAAATAATTAAAATAAAATTAACTTTGACAACTTGTTTGCTCAAAGATTTGATTAATAATTTGAAATCTTTTATATCAGAAAGAATTTATTAAATACTGACAACAGATCAATAAGTTTTTCCTTCTTAAAAAGTTGATTGATTTCAATGAAAGAAGGAAATTTTAGTCGTTTTCGAATCAAATATTAAGAAAACAACCCTTGTTAAAATATTTCAATACTTTTCTTGACCTTGTCTGTTGTACAATCAAGACGTAAATTAAAGAGAAAAATCCTAAAAAAATAATGCAAAAAATTAATCTAATATCTGATGTACTTTTAAACAAATAATATGAGTTTTCTTTTCTGTTAACTTAAAACATTTATTTGAAACAATATTTATTTTCCTTGTAATGAAAATTTCAGAGTCTCTTTTCAGCACTTAAATTGAGTAGTAAACATTTTTTTATTATTTATTTGTTTTTTCTAATATTTTTATTTATTTTAAAGCGTTATCTTCTGCATCTGCTTTCAACAGGAACTTGTAGAATTGTTTAGAGAAGAATAACAATGAAAATAGTCTGCTTTAGTACAAAAGTTTTTAAATCATAAAGCTAAGGAAAGAACGAGGGACGTTATAAAATTTTGTTGTCTAAAATACATTGGATTACTGTCTTGGTTCAGGTCTCTTTGGTTCTTACGCTAAAACCAAAATGAAAAATTTTTGGTTTGTACATTTGTACAAGCTTTTTCCTTTCTTAAGTTTTTTTTAGGAAGGATTTTTTACAATACAAATTTGCTGTAATCAATAATTTTTGATTGAAGAAGACAAGAAAAATAATAATCAAATCTTTAGCTGGGGAACAACTAGCTGTTTCGTAGTCGCTACACTGCTCATCAGCACCCATTGGGATTTGAACTCGGGTCATGACGTATCATGATCTGCTGCTTTAACCACTCAGCCACCGAGCATTTAGTTATTTTCACATTGTTTGTACAGCGTTTGCTGTCTCAGAACTAGTGGTATTTCTTTTTAGTTATTAAAAATGAAAAATATTCTTGAAGAACTTTTCCAATAGAAAACTATCGGAGTGCATCTTTATGAAAAATGAAAAAAGCACAAACTCTCAAGCTTGTAAATTTATTGGAAATTCAGATAAGCTGGAAAAAACTTGGACGGAAATTTGTTTTGCTGAATTGTAAAATACGCTATATTACATAGCATAAAATTATGAAAGAGAAAATCTTCAGTATAGTACAATTCAGCTAGGCTGAATTTGATTCAAGAGAAAACGCTGGCAAGAAATTTTATTCTTTAAAATGTTTACCGTGGGTATAACACAATTCAGCTAAGCTGAATTTAATTTCAGACAGAATGTTTCAAAGAAACTTTTTCTTTCAAATCAAATATCAGACAATTTGTTTTGCTGAATTTCAAAATGCTTAACTGAAGATTCATAAGATTTCAAATATTTTAACTAAATTTTAAATAAGGGTCTTCCCCTGAGTACTGGTCTAAAATAAAAAAAATAAAAAAAAAAAACTGTCGCAATTATAGAACCGGCAATGTCAATAACCGGACCGTCGAGATAATGGCTAGTAGCGAATGCCTATCGTGTATTCCTGTATTCTTTGAATAAAAATTTATTGGGCTGTTTTCATAACACAAGCGAATAATTCGTTCAAGTCAGTCATAAATCACCACTGGACTGATAATCTGCTGTTGTATTTAAAACTGCATATACAACACACAAACAAGTCTTAACACAGCCTTTAAAGCAGAGGTACCCAAGCGCTATGCGCTTGGTGCTCATTTGTTTTTGTAAAAGCACTTAGCTATAGGCTGTGCGCTTTAATATACACATGTGTGAGTACACACACAAGTGCAAAGCAACAACATGCTTTGCTTAGATATTAAATAAAATTAGTTTTTCCTTAAATGTATTAGTGTTTGCTCTTCCACATAGAACTTTTGGGCACCCCTGCTTTAAAGTGTTGGAACTCTTATAATAAGGATAAATTTTCACGACTTTGAAAACTTTTTTTTTAATTTCAATAGAAATATCTTCTCTTATAAAATAAATATTTGTAATACTTAAATTAACATACAGAAAAAAAGGAATCCTCAGTTCACTTCAATATATGTATGTACACACGCGAGTTGACATCGCAATTTTAAGCGATATCCGTTTACCAGAACACATATTTGGCGATTTCAAATCACAAAAATAAACGTCTTGCGTTATACGTTTGTCAGAACACCTATTTTAAGCGGTTTTCGTTTGCCAGAACATGCCCACTGTAGATTGATTAACACATAATTTAAAACGCCCTAATTGTCAATTGTTTAAAACAGGAAAGAAATTCATTGAATTTGGAATATGAATCAACATTTTATTAACGTTACTAGCAATACTAAAAACCTGCAACAAACTTTTATTAGTTCTGAACCGAACGACCTTTAAAATGACAAAGAGTACAAAAATAAAAGATTCGGCATACAGACGTTAGAAAAGATTTAGGTGTACTGAATTACATGAGATTTATCGTACAGCGAAAAGAAGAGTAAATAAATTGATAAAAAGCGCAAATCGGAATTTTACGCATATAGATTTTCATCTGTGATTTGTACAAAAAAAAAAAAAAAAACGTGGCAGATCATTCGTGAAATTGGTAAATAATCTACACATGAGCAATGCTTGCAAGATGCTGATTCTTTGAACTGTAAGTTTCTAAACTTTCCCATGGTGGATGCAAATCAGAACTACTATGCAAGTAGAAATTCTTTACTAAATTATTTTTTAACTGATGCAGTTTCTTTTTCTTTTGAAACGATTACCCAATGTAAATTATTATCCAGCATCTTATCAATCAAGTCGAACTCAGTAGGTTCTGATGACATTTGTCCTAAATTCTTAGAAATTCTCTCACCTGCTCTACTTCCATTCATTACTTTCATTTTTAATAAAATAATAACATCTAGTCAGTATCCTTCTATTTGGAAAATAGCGAAAATAGTACCTATACCGAAAAATAATAGTGAATACAGACCCATAGCAATTTTACCATTCTTGTCCAAGGCTTTTGAGAAAATTACACATTGCCAAATAAGTCTATTCCTTGAAAGAAATAAAGCTCTTACAAACCGGCAATCCGGGTTCAGAAAAAATAATAGTTGTTTAACTGCCTTAATTGACGTTGCTGAGGACATATGCACGAGGGTTGATTGTGGTAAAACTGCGTTCTTTATTTTGCTCGATCATTCTAAGGCTTTTGACACTGTAGACCATAATATCCTGTGTCACAAATTACGCAACTTTTTCAATTTTTCTTCAACCGCCATACGATTGATGTCATCATATCTTCTTAGCAGATACCAATATGTTGAGACTGATCTAGGACTATCAAGTGTACTTCCAGCAATAAGAGGTGTTCCACAGGGTTCAGTAATTGGCCCCCTATTATTTTCTATATGTTATTATGATCTGCCTAGCATAATTACAGACTGCAAGATAAGAATGTGTGCTGATGATGTACAACTTTATTCATGTTGTAACAATTATGCTATAAACCAGCATATTTTTTCATTAAATCAGCAACTTTCTAAAATTCATGAATGGGCCTCGGCAAACGGTTTAGAGATAAACCCGAAAAAATTAAAATGTGTTGTAATCCAAAAGCGACTCTCAAAATCGCTTTTATCTATAAATAATCAACCAATAGAGGTAGTTAAATCGGCAAAAAGACCTGGGAGTGAGTTTTAACAAGACATTAATATGGTCTAATCATGTTAATTATGCCTGTGGGCGAGCATTCTCTATGCTGAGAACAATTTGGCAGATCCAATATTATACTCCGTTAATGATTATAATGCTCTTGGCTAAAATTTTTCTAATGCCTATTTTGTTGTATGGCTGTGAACTTTTTGCTTCTTGTGATTAAGTAAAAGAAAATTATTAGTTACATATAACAACATCATTAGATATGTATGTGGTTTGAATAAACGCTTAAGGATTTCAAATTTCTCCTCAATGTTATATGGTATATCTTTTGAAAGTCTACTCAATTTAAAATGTTTGGTTCTGATGCATAGAATAAAACACACACAAAAGCCAGAACACCTATTTAATAGACTAGTATTAGCGGAGAATTGTAGAGGCAAGCGACTTAGGACATATAGGTGTAAAAGTCTCATGTCACAGTAGTTAAGTAGCGCACGAAAATTTAAAGAATGCTTAATTAAGATATTTTCTGAATAGTTTATTACACCCCTTTTTTCATTATTTGTAATTTTAATTTTTGAGTTGTATCGTTTTTTTTTTTTAGGATTTTTGGTGCTACCTTAAGTTCTAGCATTATAGTTATATGCATATCATGAAACTTGTTTTTAGACATGTTACGCTTGATTAGTTCTTTAACTTCATATTTTCCTTTAAATTGTTTAAAATAATTTTGTAACATTAACCTTTTTTGTATTGTTATATTATTAATTCAACACAACGGGACCAAAAGGACCCAAGTGGGCTGGATTCATGAAACTGGCGGCCTGTACAACCTAACCTAATCTATATTATTAATTTTAATGTGCTCATGTATGAATCTCGTCTTAAACTCAGTTCCACATTGCAATATACGATATTAAGTCATGTGTGTAGAATAATACTAATAAATAAATAAAGAGCACACAGAAAACAATTAATTGACTGCTTCGTTCATCATCTGGCTTTGCCGTTACAAACGTATCACTGGGTACAAAACCAAAAACAAATGTATTATGGTGAGCGAATGATTTAGCTTTGCAAAACAGTATTCTGCATTTGACCTTATAGTTAAAATAAGCTTAAACAAATAAAAAACATTGCGACCTATCAAAATTGTAACCAGTATTTGGGAAGTGATATTCAATTAGTTTTCGAGTGCCACTGAGTTATTGGACATGGCTGAATTAATTTTTAGCCGTCTAAATTTAACACTATTCCGTATATTTTTTTATTAGACTTGTGAGTTCTATGAATTTTTAACACTTGTCAGTCTAAAATGTTCATTAAGTACCTCTAAGATGCTTCTGGAATTTATTACGCCGAATTTTTTTTTCAAGAGATTTTTCGTGAAATAACCATAAAATATGTTTTTTAATGTAAACAATACATTTGATTCATTACAAATCCATTTATTCATGAATTTGTTTTCAATTGTATGTCTGTCCGTCAGCCCAACTCTTTGCATGTTCCCACAGTGATTTATATTTTTCCCCTCTTAGCTTTCCTGCCTCGTGTAACGCTCGTTTACCTGTGATCGCTATATTCGCTTATCAATCAAAAGCTTGTTAAGTATTGAACACAGAAAAACAGAAAAAAAAATTAATAACAAAAACAACAATATTAAAATAAATTAAACAGATATGGAAAAATAAATACGTATGTATCAGTGGAAAAACAATTATTGTTTATTTTCAGTAAAAGAATATACGAGTTTATTTTTTGTTCTCTTTAAAAGCTTTGCGGCACCAGATTATAAACATATGTTCCGAAAACTCAAAGGAAACCCAAAATATACTTTATTAGACTGTAATTATAATTTAGTGTCTTGTATGGGGTTTGTTAATTGTGGTTTAATTTTTTTTTTTTTGCTTTTGTTTTTTTAATGGAAATCTTTAAAACCAAAAATTTAAATTAAAAAAAAAAAAAACAACAAACCCGAAATGATGTTTAAAAAGTTCTTAAATAGAATTTGAAAATAAGCAATTTGTTTCCGGTTTCCGCTGTACGATGATGGTCAAGTTCGATATAAAAAAATATTTTACGAATTTTCTTAATTTCATTGTGAGCATACGAGTGAGTACAAAGTGTTAATTGATAAGCTGTCGAGCTGAGGAGGCATCGACAGATACGTAATAAGTCTTAAGGGCTCGTTACGCGAACGTTGATGTTAGAAAAATTTAGCGTACCTTAACGTACGGCCGTGTGTATAGTTATAGAACTTTAAAAACGTACATGTCAACAAAAAATAAACAAAACATTGCACAGCATATTTGTTTGTGTTCGTGTTGAGCTTTTCAACATAGTGATGGTCATTTTTAAGTTAGTTTTCGTACTTGCAACAGTCAAATATGTACCAATTGGCCTTAAGAAATATAAAGCTTGTGTTTAAAGAAATAGTTGTACACATATATTTACATTTCTATTGTCATTATTCAAAAATCTATTTTATTAAATACTATTTTTATAATTATTATGATAAAATTGGCAAAAACTGAAAATTATAGCATTATTTTTGCATCACTAGAAAAGTTCCAAAAAGGGGTAAATGTGCCAGAATACTATCTCTCATATAAGAGTTCCAGCACTGGTCTACGAATGTCATGTAGCAACGACGTCAAATTCTATTTTAAACAGGTTGAGACGTTCCGGCAACGTGACAGTTGATTTCAGTAAGCACTTAAATTGTTAATGTATACTTAAATACCAATGACCGTTCCATAAACGAACGTGGACGTTCGCATAATTGTATCTCTAAGCATTTAAAATTTTTGTTTTACACTAAGAGGACACGCAAAGAAAAATCATTCTTTAGGTGTATAGGGAAAATTTTACAGGAAAAGAAAAGTAAGAAAATGAATAACTAAAAACAAATTTCTTTATAAAATCGTTTTCGATACGAAGGTTTTTGATCAGATCGTTACTTTTAAAAAGTAAAACTTTTGCAGGAATACACGAGGTTTGATAAAAAAAATAACCGTTATTATAATTTTTTTCAAAAAGTATTTGTTTAATCATCAATAACTATCTTGTCCCCTTCAAAGTAATCCCTTTCAGATATAATGCACTTATGTCAGCGGTTTTTCCACTCCTCAAAACACTTCTGAAACGCGCTTTTTGGTGTCGCCTCTTTCGATTTTTCTTTTATCTCCTCAATCGTAGCAAAACGCTTTTTATTCATCGGTGTCTTCAGTTTTGGGAAAAGGAAAAGTTAGCGGGGACCAAGTCCGTTCGTTCAATACAGTGGTTGAGCCTTGATAACGGTTTTGTTTTTGACCAAAAAGCACAAGAGTCGATGTGTGAGCTGGTGCGTTATCATGGTGCAAAATCCATGATTGTTTCTTCTTCCATAATTTCTGACGAATTGCTTCGCGTAAAAGTCGCATAACTTCAAGGTAGTATTCCTTATTGACCATACGACCTTGTAGACGAAGAAAACAGTGATCAAATCATTCACATTTGACCGGACTTGGCGTGCTTTTTTTGGTCTTGGCTCTTCTGGACGCTTCCATTGGGATGATTGAGCTTTGGTTTCAATTCATATCCCATACACCCATGTTATGACCTTTTTGAGGAAATCGGGATTATCGTTGACGATGTTCAACAGCTCCTGAACGATGGCATGAGCCGAACGATATGCCAACATCAACTCGACGATTATCCAAAATCATTTTCTTCACTGTTTCAATGTTTTCATGGGTTGTTGACGTGCTCGGGCGACCAGGACGAGCATCGTCATAGACATCTTCTCGGCCTTCTTTAAACTTGTGTTCTTGTGTTGACGCCACAATCAAAATTTCAAATGTCGTTGCGCATATAATTTTATTTTTTACACAAAACTTTTCTTTGATCCATTTCTTCTAATAGTAAAAAATATACGAGCCCACCAAGCAAACTGACAATACAAAATATACCAACATAATAGAAAAAAATGCGAACATCTAACGTACGTAACTCACGAAATTTCAAAACAACGGTCATTTTTTATCATACCTCGTTAATGTTCAGTGGCTCACAGCTTATTTTGTGAAGCTTTGAAAACCAACTTTCAAGGCTTATAGCAAACAAACTGAAGATGATAATTAAACTATCCCCAAACTAGTTCATCCCGTGGTAATGGTCCATCGGCAGATTAGGCCGTAGTGGCAGGTGCCACATATTACACACATATGCATATATCACAGGTCAATCGATCAGTTCAAGAAACAAAAAATTTTTTAGCACCGACCTTGACCGGGACCAAAATCAATGTCCTTTTATATGTTGGAAATATAAAAAATAAAAAAACATATTAATAAACATAATATTTAAAGTGTTACTGAAAAAGTTTAATACTCGTGTGTTTTCATATCGATTTGTTTATTTTGATTTGCGCAACTTTTTACTCAAGGCATTTAAGGAAAATAATTTTTTACATTTTTTAGTGCAAAAACTTTTACGAATTCATCTACTTTTGTTTATTTTTTTTATTGCACAAACACAAATTTTTGTTTAAATAGGAAACTCATTCATTTAAACGTTTTCATTCATTTCCAATTACGATTTTAAATAAATACAAATTACCTACATATATTTTATAATGTTTATCTTTGACTCGTTATTCTTTCATTGTTTTTCGATTAAAATTTATGAAAACACAACAGGTCATAAGTTTGCGAGCGGTAGCAATTGCACAAAATGCTTTCATATGGTGTGTCAAGTTTGCGTTTAACAGCTGTAGCGTTTCGATTAATAAATGTTTGAGGGTTAAAAACGTCAAATTGAAAAACGTAAAAAAATAAATGACAGCAGAAAAGAAAGAAACATTATTTGTATATTTCAGCCAATAAATAATTTATATTGAAAACGCAAAATTATTATTTTTTTATTTTCATGTATTTCGGATGAAATCAAATGAGAATTGAAAAAAAATAATTATAAAAATATATTAGAGCCAAAACAAAATGTGCTGGTTTAAATTGTTTGACTGCTCAATAAATGAGGACCAGTCCCGCGATGGCGAACTTTAGCGCTCGCTAACACTTTGGACTGAAAGTAAAACTGACTAAAAGCAAACTTACTGATTTCATCGTGATAGATCGGAGTGCGAACGACAGATGAACTTGTCAACAGAGTGATCATAAGTAATGTTTTCTGATCCACAAAAATAGGTGAACGTCAACGTTCGATACGACGGTTAAAGTGAATTTCTATCGATCCTGTTCAGTTAGGATCCCCATTCAATTAGATTAGGATTAATTAAAAGACGATGTGACCATGAGGGTTGAGATGGTACTCGATTTTAAAACTCTTTATTATGTTTGGCGAAAAAAATGTACAAAAAAAAAAGAGATGGGGATGCAAAAAGGAGGCTTTGATATAAAACTAATGCTTTATAAATTTTTGTCACCTAACCCCAAATTAATCCTAGGGCGATTAAATGTAACACCAATTTCAGTAATATTTTATTTGCACCTACCATACTTCTATATTAAAATGATAATGGGTACAAAAACTACATATATATTTTGATATTCTACCGCACAGTCACTGGGTGCTCATAAACAAAACACTTAAATGTAAGACCAACCTCGTTTGATACTTTTTTCTACCGTCTCTACGTTAACTTCTTTAAAGTTGATTTCAGAGTTTATGCTAGAAGATATAATAAATATAAAATGGCCTGACATGGCACTAAAACTCATTATTTGTTGCTTAAAAAACCTCGGAGTACAAACGAAACCTAATACGATTTTGCGCCGGTTTTGTAATGGTTTGTAGCACGATGTAATTTTTTCTTTTTTATTTTTTTTTTTTTTTTATTATAGATTTTCATTCTGATATCTGTCTAAGAGAGCTCGCATACAAAATAGTTTTTGAAAATTTCGCCTTGCACCTTCAATGCTTTCCGGGTACCACAGTTCGTTTTTCGGAAAAAAATTTGTTTCTTTGAAAAAATTTTATTCAGATTTGAAAAATAATCGTTTATTATAAATATTTTCTTTCGTGAAGCGCTTACTAAACTTTTTGGTTAATGATACCAACGAAATTTGGTTCAGGGTACGGGCTGTCAGCAACATACTGTTATAACATCTGCACTTAAACAGGACATTCTGCTTTCTGGGACACACGAGGGGTAGAAGTTCCTCGTTTGTAGAAAGCCGTATAACTTATGCTGTTGTTGATGCTGATATAAATCAGTTTAAGATTCTGCGTTGTACCCTACATACTTCAACAATAGTATGTTGCCCTTAAAACGTTATCACTTGCAACACTTAAAATTTTTTTCTAAGTGTTTATGGTGAGGATTTTCAGGTGGCTGTCTCCTCGTCGATCCATATTACTTTCAGAGAGCGACAATTTCCAACTTCTTTTAAGACTAAATCAGATGACAACAACCAATGACAATTTGTCTCTCCAAGACACTGATACGTGACACACAGTTCTTGCTACACTAGACATTCTTAAGGTCAGTTCTATCTTGCTTGCAGATCATATGCACTGTTCATTGAGATTAGCCGATTTAAATTCATTAAGACGTTTTCTTGTGGGGTTTTCATAACTCGCAATCCTTTGTGAATAACCCACATACGACTGCGATCCGCAAAGTCGATATATTCTAAACAATCGGAAAAATGCATCTTGAAGTTTGCTATTCTAATGATTGCGCGAACTATTTGAGAGGTCGGATTGTAACATCACGAGGAAATCTGGAAGAACTGGTCAATAAGATCGTGGGATCATATGATTTCACCCTCTTTCTTTTGCGGGTTTCAAATGCCACACGTCTATTTGCAAAAATCATAAACTAAAGCGGTCTTCAATGTCTACCTAACCGATTTAAATTTAGCCTGATTTGTGCCCCAGAGCTATGCAAATATTGGACAGTTGGGAGGGATGACTGCAAAGTATCGGCTGTTGCCAGGGCTGGGCAGTATTTGAAATACATGTATTTGAAATACGTATTTTGTATCTGTATTTCAAATACCCAACCTGAAAGTATTTAGTATTTTGTATTTCAAATACATAACTTAAAAGTATTTTGTATCTTGTATTTCAAATACATATGGCTTAAAAATACATTTTTACAAAATACATTTATTTATTATAAGTTCAAAATAAGCTTTTGTGTTGTTTATTATTTTTCAATACGAATTTTCACATATTCGCCACGAAATAATTTTTATTATGAAAACTTTTGCGGTATTTCAGTTGTATTTTAACAAAACTAATGGAGAGCTTAGAAAGGACATATGTATAACGACACCTGAAGCAAATAGAGCCATATTGGCGTCCACCCTAGTTTCAAAATACACTGGTCACCAGAAATCATCTCATTAAAAGAGAGGCAACGAATTCAAAAAATTCCAATAGATACCTTAGAGAAAGTTTACAAAAAACGTTAAACCGAACATGAATGCAATAGAAGAAGTAGTAGTTGCAGTAAAGAGGTTGAGAATTTTATTGTTTTTTTGCATTTATAGAATTTGGCAGCAGGTTCCGCAGAACCTGTAGAAATATGTTTTTCCTCGGCAGATTTTATTCACTCCCCAACAAGAGGTTGTTTGTCGGATGACTGATTAAATTACCTTGTTTTATTAAAGGAAATACTTGTTTTGCCGAATGAATCTTTTATTTGCTATCTATTAAATCCTAAATATTATTAATTTCCCAGTTGGCGAGTTTAGAACAATCATATGAATATACACACGTGTATATATGTAAAATGCATAGAATGTTAGATATATATAATAAAAAAATATAACACATTTTATATAATATTACACAGCTTTATAAGTATAATGCAGTTGTAAGTATGAACATGTATATTGTCGCCTAAAAAGAAAAAGAGCATAACTGACAAAAAAAATTCTAGTCTAGACTAGTTATTATCAATAATACAACTATCCACAATTTTTAATAGGCTTTCAATACTTTGCCAGTTACGCCCCTTTAAGTTGTATGTAACAATATACAACTTAGTTTATATTGTTACATACAAATATTTATCTAAAACCAGAGTGGTATATTCTTATGAGATCGAAAGACAAAAAAGTATTTGTAGTTTTTAGTTGTATTTTGTATTTAAAATACACAGCTGGAAAGTATTTTGTATTTAAAATACACAACTAGAAAGTATTTTGTATCTTGTATTTGAAATACACAACTGGGAAGTATTTTGTATCTTGTATTTGAAATACTTAAAGTGAGTATTTTGCCCAGCCCTGGCTGTTGCATACGATGGTATTGATAGATCTCTACATGAAAAACAGATAAGCACTTCGATATTTTCGACATAGGTTTAAACTTAAAGATAAAACATACATACATACATACGTACATACATACATACATACATACATACATACATACATACATACATACATACATACATACATACATACATACATACATACATACATACATACATACATACATACATACATACATACATACATACATACATACATACATACATACATACATACATGAAAAAATGAATAAAAGTAATAATAATAATAATGAGAGTATAAATGAGTTGAGCATGGGTGAAATTGTAAACCCTTTTGCTAAGAAATCGGTGATAACCAGATCACCTCCTACAGCGGTGAGTAGGACCGTTCCGGTGCCAGGCACCGTTGAAAATAGTGAAAATGGACAAAATAACGTCCAGAGGCTAGGAGAGAAGATCTCAAAGCTCGTAGCTTTCCTAAAGGCACGTTCAAACGTGCATAAGGAAATAGTGACAATGTCACGTGAGATACAGGCATTGTACATGCAGGTCTCAGATGAATTGAGTAGTGGAAGTGCTAGTAGTACAAAGAAAGCACATACTAGTACGCATACTCAAACAGACGAACCACCAAGGCTCAATCCTGTGATGGGCGGAACTCCAAAGCGTAGAAGGGAGGACTTAAGCCCAAAAGGTAACAGAGCTAAAAAGAATAGGGGAACAACCCCTAATAAAGTAGTCAGGGTAGGTGGACACACTATACCCAAGGCTATTAACTCAGACTTGGCTGGCAAACCGGATCTAAGTGCTAAAGATCCTGGCTGGGTTAAGGTTGGCCCAAGGGCTAAAACAAAGAAAGCGTCCGTTAAACCAGATGCTATAGTGATTAAAACCTGTGGAGATACTTCCTATGCGGATATTCTCAGACAGGTGAAGAGGGACCCTAAGCTAAACAACCTGGGTCAAAATGTGAAGAGCATTAGGAAGACAGGGAAGGGTGAACTGTTGTTTGAGCTGAATAGACCCGCGCACCAGAATACGGGCGAATTTAGGTCGGCTATAGAAGAGGTGCTAGGTGATGCTGCTAAGGTTAGATCACTTTCTCATGAGGCCAGGCTTGAGATTAGGGATATAGACGAAGTAACCTCTAAGGAGGATATTTATGAAGCTCTCGTCAAAATATCTGACGAATTTAAAGCTTTGCACCCTACGGCAGTTAAGTCGCCAAGGAGAGCATACGGTGGGACACAGACCGCCACAATTGGCGTGAGTGCACTGATAGCTCGCCGCCTTATAGAGATGGCAAAGATACGTATTGGCTGGGTGGTTTGCCGAATACGCGAAAAGGTAGCACCGAAAAGATGCTTTAAATGTCTGGATTATGGACACGTAGCAGGGAACTGTAAGGGGCAAGACCTTTCAGGGAATTGCCTACGGTGTGGCAAAACGGGCCACAAAATTGGAACCTGTTCCAATAAACCATCCTGCTTGCTCTGCAAGAAGGGAGCAGACACCGTTAGTGACCATGTCACCGGAGGTGCAGTTTGCCCGTTTTATAAAAGAGCTCTACAAAAACTTAGGGAGTAGAGTAGAACCTAAGTCACCAAAATGCGTATATTACAGTTAAATCTCAACCATTGCCAGGCAGCCCAGGAGCTTCTTAAGCAAAGCGTTCGAGATATAAGTGTAGATGTCGCTATTCTAAGTGAGCCATATCGGACCATGGCATCTGTAAACTGGGTTTCCGATAACACGGGTACATCGGCAATATGGAACACCAGCACGCTAACCATACGCGATAGAATAACAACGCAATGTGGATATGCTCGAGCGGTTATATCTGGCATCACTATTTACAGCTGTTATATACCCCCTAGGTATTCTATAGAAGACTTTCGGGTAATAGTTGACAGTATTGTAACGGATGCAGTTGGAAGAACCCCCGTAATAATAGCAGGTGATTTCAATGCGTGGGCTGTTGAATGGGGCTGTCCCTCAGCAAACGCAAGAGGAAGAATACTCTTGGAAGCCTTTTCTGTACTGGGTGTTGTACTCATCAATAATGGAGTTGAACACACCTTCAGTTCTCTTGTGACTCTCCAACCAATCGGTCGTAAAAAGTGAACAAAAAAATAAAATAAAATCATTGCTTAAACGCCTTTAAAATTAAATTGTAAAAACAATAACAAATTATTTAAAAAAAACAACGGGAAAATAAATTCCTTACATTTCAATAACTAAACAATAAAATCAATTTCAATAAAACAAGTGCGGTGGCAGTGCATTGTTATTGTTGTTATTGTGCGTGAAGATTAACTACCCAGTGGGAAAAAAACTATACATTAAAATTTTTTGTTTTCTTACAAAACCGCAATAAAAGGAAGAGCGAATTTATACAACAGAAAAACTTTATGACAATTATTTTTATATACTTTTAAATTAAAAAAAATATAAATAAAAAAAAAAAAAAAAAATTGCATGAGTGCACCTAGTAGATGCAATTCTGAGAGGGAGCTTAGCTCCACTAGAAAAAACCTCTGGATTTCTGAAGAGGAATCATTGAAAAAATCATTGGACAATCTTCTGTCTCTAAGAGACAAAAAACGCACGCGTTCGTGCTCGCCAAATATTGTTGTCGCAACAGACGACAAACCATCTGCAAGTGTAGCTATTGTTGATAAACCGAAAACTCAAGTGGGTATGGATAGGTATATAACCGTGGTTAAACGTCAGCGAAGCCCTAAATCCGCGCAAATATCATCGCAACCAAAAATGTCTAAGGGCGATATTACCTCTGCGACAACGGATAGTAATAGGTTTGCTATCCTTCAGACTGACGAGCCAACTACATCAAAAAAAACATTTAAACCGCCACCAATATACTTGAGGGAACCTACATCAAATGAGCTGGTAAAAGCACTTATTACGGCAATTGGTAAAGACACCTTCAACGTAACATCAGTGAAGCACGGACAAATAAGTGAAACAAAAATCCAAGTCTACTGCGAAAATAATTACCGAAAACTTTCTGCCGCTCTGGAAAAAGAGAAAAAATCTTTTTATACTTATCAACTTAAAAGTGCTAAAGGCCTTCAGGTTGTTATAAAAGGTATTGACCCTTATGTAGACACGGATGAGGTTAAAACTGCACTGCTAGATAAAGGCTTTAAAATAAAAAATGTGGTTAATATTAGAAACCGTGAAAAAATTCCTCAACCCATGTTTAGGGTTGAACTGGTACCGGGGGATGTTATTCTCAAAAAGAATGAAACTCACCCAATTTATAACCTTAAATTTCTTCTTCATCGCAGAGTTACCGTTGAGTAGCCGCACAAGCGTTTAGGGCCCGTTCAATGCCTAAACTGCCAGGAATTTGGCCATACTAAGGCCTATTGTAAACTGCCCACAGTTTGTGTGGTGTGTGGAGAACTGCACGGCACATCACAGTGCCAAAAGTCAAAAACTGACTCAAGTGTTAAAAAATGCAGTAACTGTGGAGGCAACCACACTGCAAATTACAGGGGCTGCCCTGTCTATACCCACTTTAAGCAGTCAATGACAAATAAGTCATCAATCACCTATAAACAACCCCAGCAGCCAAACATAATTCATACAAACAATTTTCCGCAGATAGGCCAGTCAACCAGCCAAATAATTATGCAAAACCCCAAACAAGTTTCATATGCTAGTGTGGTCAAAACCGATACACAAAACTTGAATCAGGAGCCCAAGCCCCAAAATTCCGATCAAAATTTTACCAATCTTGAGGCAACTCTTCAGACTCTTGTTCAGTCCATAAACACATTTACGGTTTCTATGACGAACATGATGCAGGAAATGCTGAAAATGCAATCCACTATTTTGCAGGCAATTTTAACAAAATGAATTGGTTTAAAATATGTTTCTGGAACGCAAACGGCATCCGCCAACACAAAAATGAACTTGAGCACTTCCTTATGGAAAAACAAATTGACATAATGCTTATTGCTGAAACCCACTTGACAAGCAACAGTTATTTCAAAATTAATGGCTACATACTGTACGACACAAAAGATCCCCGTGGAAGATCTTGCGGAGGATCGGCAATTCTAATAAAATCCAGAATTAAACACTTTTTAATGAACGAGACATGTGAGGAGTATCTCCAAGCAACTAATATATGCATTGAATATTTGCATGAAAAAATCGTTATTTCCTCAATCTACTCACCGCCACGCTTTTCAATAACAGAAAGCCAATACTCAAATTTTTTCAAATCACTTGGTCCTAGATTTTTAGCGGCTGGCGACTATAACGCAAAACACACTTTTTGGGGATCACGTTTAATTACCTCGAAAGGCCGTGTGCTTTTTGACACCGTTTCCAAAATGGGTTTAGATGTGGTTTCAAGCGGACATCCCACTTATTGGCCGTCAGACCGACGAAAGATCCCAGATGTTATAGATTTTGGAGTTGCGAAAAATTTTCCCTTAGAGTGGATGCAAGTGGAGCCTTCATTAGATTTGTCATCAGATCACTCTCCCACTATAATCTCTGTTTCGTTCCCCCACGAGATTGACTCACCGTTAACTGTCAATAGAGTTAATTGGTTAAAATACAAAAAATTTTTGAGTACACATTGTACTGAAAATATCGCCTTGAGAACGCCTGAGGATATTGATGTGTCAATTAACGATTTTTCTGAAAACCTCAAACTGGCCGTACAGCATGCTACCACTAGTCATATAAGATCCAGAAATGAAACCAATAGAACTTATTCGTCTGAAATTGAGCAACTTCTGTCAGAAAAAAGAAGAGTTAGAAGAGAATGGCAACTTCGCAGATCTCCCCAGCTTAAAACTAGGCTACGGGAATGCATAACTCAGTTAAGAAATCTGCTTGAAGTCCATAGAATTGCTTCCCTTAAAACATATTTGGAAAGCCTTGATGGTACTCCTCAATCTGATTATTCCTTGTGGAAAGCGACAAAAGGTTTAAAAAGACCCGTAATAGGTAAGCCACCTTTGCGAACTTCAACTGGCGACTGGGCAAAAAGCGACTCTGAAAAGGGGATGTTGTATGTCGATCATTTGAGAAACGTTTTTATTACAAATGATTCAGCGAATATTACAGCGGAATTACCACCATATGTTGTTAGACCCCCTGTGTCTTTGAGACTTAATTTTCAAGATGTCGAAAACGTTATCGCAAATACAAACCCAAGAAAAGCTCCAGGCATTGATCAAATTACTGGTAAAATGCTTGAACAGTTACCTCGTGTAGCTAGAAGGGTTCTACTTTTTATTTTTAACGCCATTTTACGCCTTGAGTATTATCCTGCAGAGTGGAAGGTCTCAATGATTACTATGATACCCAAGCCAGGGAAGGATCTGACAAAGGTAGAATCATATAGACCAATAAGTCTACTACCAACAATTTCAAAACTGTTCGAAAAATTGTTAATGGCGAAGTTGAGTCCAATATTGAACAATGTGGGGTGTATCCCTGATCATCAATTTGGTTTTCGGGCTAAACATAGCACCATAGAACAAACGCACAGACTAGTCAATGTCATAAGACAGACCTTTGAGGAGAAGAAGTATTGCTCAGCTCTATTCATCGACATATCTCAAGCTTTCGATAAAGTGTGGCACGACGGGTTGATGCACAAAATAAAGTTAAACTTGCCTGTAAATACTCACAAGCTTCTGGAAAGCTACTTATATGGGCGGAAGTTTATTATCAGAGAAGGCGATTTTATAAGCCCAACTCAGCCAATCGAAGCAGGTGTTCCCCAAGGCAGCATACTGGGGCCTACTTTATATTTGATTTACGCCTCTGACATGCCAACGACATCCGGAATCCATACTTCAACCTTTGCAGATGACACAGCGTTTTTGAGTGTTCATGAAAACCACCAATTAGCTTCACGAAATTTACAGGAATACATTTCAATATTAGAGAAATGGCTAAAACTTTGGAAAATCAAAGTTAATGAACAGAAATGTACTCATGTCACATTCACTCTGTGTAAGCAAACATGTGCGCCTATCCAAATAAACAACTCACCTATTCCGCAACACAGTGAAGTCAAGTACCTTGGTATACACCTCGACCGTAGGCTAACGTGGAAGTCTCACATTGAAGCAAAAGTCACTCAGATGAAACTAAAAGCAGCGCAACTAAATTGGCTTATGGGCAGAAACTCGACATTGAAGTTGGATTGCAAACTTCTGTTATACAATGCAATTCTAAAACCTATATGGTGCTACGGAATTCAATTATGGGGCACCGCCTCAGCGTCAAATATTGAAAAAATTCAAAGGCGACAAAACCAAATTCTTCGAACGATTACTGCAGCTCCATGGTACGTAAAAAATTCACGAATTCATAACGATCTGAGTGTTCCGCTGGTAAAAGAGGAATTTTCCAAGTACGCGACAAGGTATGTCAGTAAACTGGAACTTCATCCAAACCCTCTTGCGCGCAATATACTTAATTTTGGCGGCCACATTCGGCTTAAAAGAAGGGATACCGCTGCCACCATCAGATTGCTCAATAGGTGATTTTACCGAAATAGCTCCCGCATAATAAAACTTTATGTCTAGCATTGGCCGGACTTAAGAATCCCATTTTTTAAATTTAGTGTTAAGATTTGAATACTTATTGTTAGTTCATTTGGAAGATTCAATAAATAAAAAATGCTACAAAAAAAAAAAAAAAAAAAAAAAAAACCTTCAGAAGGGGTGATGCTGGCTCAGTAATTGACATTACATTCGTCAGTGCCAGTATCGCAACCCAAGTGAACTGGAGAATATCTGACATCTATACACATAGCGATCATAGCGCTATAATAATAGATGTGCAAGACGCACAGCCCCGTGCTATTGTACAAGCACGTGTCTTGACAGGATGGAAGGTAAATACCTTTGATAAGGATAGCTTCGCAGCCTGCATGGAGAACATGGAAATGGCTGGTTCAGCAGAAGACATGGCAGTGCAATTAGTGCGCAATATCACTAGTGCCTGCAATGTAGCTATGATAAGGCGAAAAAGATCGCCAAATAAGCCTCCAGTGTATTGGTGGAATGATGAAATTGCTAGCTTGCGTTCAGAGTGTATTAGCGCCCGAAGGCGGTATACACGAACGAGGGGTCGGTTAGAGAATAACGTGCAGCACCAGTTGTATAGGGATAAAAGAAAGGCATTGAAGATTGCAATTCGTAGGAGCAAGCGTAGGTGTTTCCTGGATGCTTGTGATGAAATAGATAGTAATCCTTGGGGCTTAGCATATAAGCTAGTAACCAGGAAACTTAAATGTCTTGGCCCATCACCGCCAAGAGAAGAGAATATCCTCAACGGAATTGTAGACCATCTTTTTCCTCAACAGGAAGCTCCGACATGGCAACACAGCTATCCAGCTGAATTATTCGACATTCCTCCGGTTACGGTCGTCGAGATAGAAGGTGCTGTCTCAAAATTCAAAGACAAGAAGGCACCAGGCTTAGATTGCATCCCAAATATGGTACTGAAGGAGGCCGTTAAGCTCCATCCTGATTATTTCCTGAAAGTAATAAGCGCATGCTTGATTCAGGGAACTTTCCCAACAATCTGGAAGAGGCAGAAATTGGTGTTGTTACCTAAGGATAACAAGCCGCTAGACGACCCTTCCTCCTATCGTCCGCTCTGTATGATAGATACAAGTGGAAAACTTCTGGAGAGTATAATCTGCAGAAGATTGGAAGATTGCGTACAAGCTAACCTAGGTTTATCAGATAACCAATTTGGCTTCAGGAAAGCAAAGTCAGCGGTGGACGCTATCAAAGTTGTAGTAGAAACCGCTGCTCAAGCTATCCAAGGGAAGAGGTGGAGGAATGGAACAAAAGGGTATTGTGTGGTTATAACCCTAGATGTAAAAAACGCCTTCAATACGGCAAACTGGGAGCATATAGTTAATGCTTTGGTCCGTATAGACATCCCAGGGTATCTACTAGCAATTGTACGGGACTATTTCCGGGATAGAGAGCTAGTTTATGATACCGATAAAGGTACTAAGAGGCGCAAGATCATTGGTGGGGTGCCTCAAGGTTCAGTTCTTGGCCCACTATTGTGGAACGTCATGTACGACGGAGTATTAAGATTGGATCTACCGGAAAAGGTGAAGATAGTTGGATTCGCAGACGACATAGCGTTAGTGTGTGAAGGGAAAGAGTTACTAGAGGTGGAAACCATTGCAAACGCCAGTATTCAGATCGTAAGATCTTGGCTAAGATCAATGGGCCTAACTCTAGCTGACCATAAAACGGAAGCGGTTCTGATTAGTAGTAGGAAAACTAGGGAAACTGTCAGGCTAAATATTGGCACGTGTAGCATAGAATCTAAGGAATGTTTAAAATACCTTGGGGTCATGATTGACACTCGTCTGTCTTTTCAAGAGCACTTGAAGTACATAGGCAGTAAAGCATCAAAAACATGCACAGCGCTATGCCGGATCATGCCGAATACAAGAGGTCCAAAATATCTGCAGAGGAGATTACTCTCTAGTGTAGTAAGAAGCATTATCTTATATGCATCGCCTATATGGTCAGGCTCACTTAGATATCCTACTTATGTGAACCTGATATCTCCTGTGTATAGGCTGATCGCCTTGCGTGTATGTAGCGCATTCCGAACTGTATCGGACCTGGCCGCTTTTGTCATTGCCGGCATGATACCGATCGAGCTAGAGGCCGCTTCGGACATCACGGTTGGGTTGAGAGAATCGTGTCTGCGAAAATGGCAAGAAAGATGGGCGACAGCTGACAAGGGAAGATGGACCTACTTACTGATACCAGACATCAGAGCATGGCTATCAAGAAAGCATGGCGATTTGAACTACTATATTACACAGTTTCTAACTGGGCATGGTTGTTTTAGGTCGTACTTGTACCGTTTTGGACATGACAGTACTCCGTTCTGTCCGAGTTGTGATGGTAATGTCTTGGAAGATGCTGAGCATGTGTTCTTCATCTGTCCACGGTTTAATAGTGATAGGGAATATTTAGAAACAGTCCTAGGACGTAGCATCAGTCCGAGCAGTATCGTTCCAATCATGTTGGAATCTTTGTGCAACTGGACGTACGTCTGTAGTTTTGTAAAATTGGTTCTGTTGGAACTTCGTAGGTTAGAACAGATTCGCAGCAGAATCAATGTAGTTTAGTTTAGATGTAGGGTGTATCACCTTTCCCACCCCGAGACGTAAAGCCTTGCGGCAGTCCCTCGGGGAGCATCTGGGTCAGGGCGAAGGGGTATTTTTTAGCGAGTTAAAGTCTCGCACTACTGGCAACCACCATCACTGCCAGTGCCTTTCGATGGTTTTTACCCCGCGAATAAAAAAAAAAAAATAAAAAAAAAAAAAAAAAAAAAAACATACGTGCATACAAACACGAGTAACTACTGTTCTGCCTAAAAATTGTAATTCTTTCTTTTTTAATATTCAAAAAATTTGTTTGTAATCTTGAATTTTTTTAAGACAAAAAGAAAATCTGAAATCCACTTACATATGTAGTGAAAACAAACACACTTGCATATTTTGTAAAACAAAAATCTTTCAAATGCAAATCTTTTACTCAATTATGTTTGTATGTTCATGTCATTGGAATCTTTTAATATACAAACACACATACATTAAGTTTAGGAAAAATATATATAGGCATTTCCATGTCATCGCACATAACATTTGTACGCCTACAAACAGCTTTAATTTGTGATAAAAACAGCAGCAACTGTAAAAAATTTATGGTTATGTTCCATTCACCGGGTACTACATATACGACATTTCTCAACAAGACAGCTGCAGAATGTAAACAAGTATACAATGTAGCCCTATATTCCGGAAGACCGTGGAATAATTGTCAACACAAAATTGAATTTGTACACTTTCTTATCAAAAAGCAAATCAATATATTGCGGCAACTCACTTGACGTTCATAAGTTGTTTCAAAAAAAATTAATGGCTGCATTCTATATGACTGTGAAGGTCCCCGTGGAAGATATTGTGGGGGATCGGCAATTCAAATAAAAACCAGAATTATGCACTATTTACTACACGAGAGACTATCTCCAAACAACAAATATATATTTCGACCACTTTCATGAGAATATTGTTATTTTTTCGATTTATTTCCCGCGCCGAATTTCAGTAACGAAAAACCAATATTCACATTTTTGCAAATAATTTGGTCCTCGATTTTTAGCTGTTGGCTTAGTTATCTTCTATTAATCTCCGAATGGGGCCGGAAAACAGGGTCGACTTCAACGCTCGTAAGACCCAGTGCTGTTTATTAACGCACAAACAAACGACCGCTAATGCTGCTTTATCTGTACTCATGGATGGTATAAATATTGAGGAATCGGATGCTCTTGGTGTTCTTGGAATGAAGATACAGTGTGACGTTCGCTGGACTGAACACATTTTTCATATCTTTATTCGTCAGCAATTGAACAACTTCTGCCAGAAAAATAGAAGAGTTAGAAGAGAGTGGCAATTCTGCAGGTCTCCCTAGCTTAAAATTAGACTACGGGAATGCATAATTCAGTTAAGAAATCTGCTTGAAATCCAGAGAGTTGCTTCTCTTAAAGCATACTTGGAAAATCTTAATGGTATTCATCAATTTGACTATTCCTTGTAGAAGCGGCAAAAGGTCTGAAAACCCCCGTCAGAGGTAAGCCACATCGAATTTCAACTGGGGACTGGGCAATAACTGATTCTGAAAAAGGAATGCTTTATGCTAATCATTTGAGGAATGTTTTTATTACAAATGATGCAGCTGAATTATCGCCATATTCTGTTAGACTACCTGTGTATAAGACTTAATTATAATAATAAAGACGTCGAAAACATAATCAGTAATTTAAACGCCAGAAAAGCTCCAGGTATTGATCAAATTACTGGTAAAATGCTTGCTGGGGTAACATGTAATCAGAAGAATTCTCCTTTATATTTTTAACACGTCTTATACGTCTTGAGTACTATCCTGCAGAGTGGAAAGTGTCTATGATTACTGTGATACCCAAGCCTGGGAAGAATCCCACCAAAGTAGAATCATACAGACCAATAAGTTTATTACCAAATATTTCAAAACTGTTCGAAAAATTATTAATGGCGAATTAAGTCGCAATGCATATTGTGAAAGAAGCATTTCCAGGTCATCTAATCTCTTGTTTTGGCAATCATTGCCAGCAAGATCAGCCGATTTAACCATTTCAAACTTCCCTTTTTAATGCTACCTGAAACCGCAGATCTATCCGTGACAATCGTAGACCTTAAAAAACATATCCAACACAAATGCGAAGTTATCACCAGATATTGCGAAAAGTTATGGAAGATGGGATAAAACGGGCACAAATGTATATCAGCGTTGGCGGCAACCACTCAGCTGGTATATTTAACAATTAGCAGAAATAATGCACAGTTGTGAAAAAAATTTACATCAGCACCTGCCTTTAGGGCCTTATCTGATGATGGACCAGCTCCACGGAGTGAACCAGCGCCCCGTGTGGGGGCCATGCTGACCCCCGTTCTGCCAATTTAAACCCTTGGTAAGGGTTTCGGAGGCCAACACAACATAGTTCATGCAGCTTCCTAGAGTTTTATTTGCTGCAACAAACGAGGGACGCCTTCCCCTTTTTCTCGCAAAAAAAAAAGTGCCCTGCTTAGGAATACACCAAGGCATAACCTGTTCCCCGGGGGAAAATAATTGTACAAGTGCCAATAATGATTACCAATACTTAAGACAACTTTTTATTCGGTAAAAGTTATTATGAATTTGGATGATTAATTTAGCGCCATGTTCGACATAACAAAATTTTAATACTTTTTTAATCATTGCCGTGTTCGTAAAAGAGTTTCAAGAGTTTTTATTTTTCTCTGTCGTGATTGACAGTTTTCATGGAAATGCCCACATGCACAAGCAAAATGCTAAAATCTTCTACTCGTACACATATACACACCCCCTTATTGTTTTATTAGAATATTTTCTATCTCCGAAAACAGAAAACTAAATCAAAATCTGTCAAATATTTTTCTACGAGTACAATGTTTGAAATTTTCTTTAAATCCACCATCCCCTCTCTCCCCACAGCACACCCCCATCAACCACTTGATTTAAATTTAGTTCAGTAGGAGAAGAAAATGAATGCGTGGTTGACTTAAAATATTTGTATTGACTTTGTTCTTTTTTCTTCTTAAGAAATTTTTACAAAATTATTTGGTTTTCATTCGTGCAACATATTTCTAATACATACTAAGAACATATTTTACGAATAATTAACATTGTAATAGATGCTGAACGAAAGTATGTTTGGGAGTGTTAGGATGTTCTAATCTTTTGTATCTAATTAAAACATAAACTATTATTAGTATAAATCAACAGTAATGTGGGGCAAAAGATCTACTAGAAATACATGCATACGAGTACATACATAAATGCAAAATCTATAAAAAGTACACTGTACGCAAATATCGAAAAGTTTAAAACGAGAGCATTTGTACTCGTACATATGCTAAAAATATTTCAATATTGTGGCGCCTGATATCTTGATTCTAAATTTTTTAGGTCATGAATATAATTTTGTGTAACTAATAGCTTTTTTTGAAGCAAGCAAACGTTATGTTCTTCACGGCTTTTCTTGCTCTGATATTCCCTATAAGATGTTTGTGTGTGTGATTTAGTTCAAATTAAAGTTTATTTGTAAAGCAAGTGCTAATATTGAACAAAATTATTAAATTTATTGAAATGAGAAATCTAATTCAAATTAGTCAAATGTAATTCAGCAGAGATATGAGAATAACATATCGCTCCTTTATTGCAACATAGTCATAACGCACAAAAGCTTGTTTCGAGAAAAACACATTTCAAATTTTTCGTTTCCATACAAGTCTTAGAAAAAGTTTTTGGAAAATATCTCGTAAAGGAAACAGTTTAAAAGAATTTTAATAAATTTTTGCCACAACATAAAAGGTAGTACTGTTAACAATTCCGCATTGTTAACTCGAAAAGCTCATTTCTGAGATATGACTATGTTGCAATAAAGGAGCGATATAATGATAAACTTTATAAAAATTTATTATACGAGTACAAACTAAACCTCTGTATAAATGGATTTGTTTTCAAGTGGTACTCCGCAAGTTCACAGTATGTACTCGAAAAAAATATGTTCATATTTTTGAAAACAACTAAATTATCGAATATGTATTTGTTGTTGCTTGGCTTTGTTTCTACTAGTTAAGTAGAGGGGCCAAATTCCGCAACGATGATTTCTGAAATGTTCACCAATTTCAGTGTTCACTTTTGACTTTTGTATCCGCAATAGTGAGAATGAATAATTTTGACACAGTAATAATTTTTCGCTCAAAAATCATCGGTGAAATTTGGGTTTTTTGTAAAATAAATAGTTATAGAAAATATCCTCCCATCAGTCTTAATACGATATTAATAACTTTGGCATAATTGGGAAATACTTAATAATAAGCCAGGTTTGAGCTTGAGCCAGACAAATACTATCACATAATATTACACAAATTTAACACAAGCACATTCTCCAGATTTAGCCACTTGCGACTATTTTCTATTTGTTTTAAACCTGAAAAATTTACAGGGTGCTAAGATCTTTGAGGCAAATGAAGAGACCTGTATGGGAACTTGGAAAAAATCTGTTACATGAAAAGAATGAAGATATTGGAACGAAGAGAATGAAAGTTTTGAAAACATTCTTTTCATGTTGAATATTGAAAATAAAATGCTGATTTGCAGGCAAAAATTCAAATAGTCAGGGAGTTAGCAAATAGACCTCGTAATTCCAAAATAATTAATAAACACTAAAAATTATAAATCAGCAGCAAAAAATTTGGCAGCAAAAATGGAAATACATACATATGTTTATTTTCTACTGTTAAGCAGATTAATTAATCACCAAATCACTCAGAATTGAACAAGATTTATCCAATTAAGTTCAATGTAATACTGCTCGGAAATACGAAAATTTATCAACACATACACAAATTAAAAATAAATAAATTTGGTCAAAGGATTTAATGACGTTTAAATAATTTGTAAACAAATAGTTCTTAAATAATTAATAAATACTAAAAACAATAATTCAAGTTTTTTGTATAGAAGAGAAATCTAACAGAAAATTCATGAATAAATTAACTTTGGTCAAGCATATTCATGCTTAAATAACTAAGAGCAAAGACACATTCTTATTTCCTAAGTTTGTAGATGAATATTTGTACAAAATAAAGTTGATTTCAGTAAAACAATCAGGTTTTATGAAAGGTAGAAGCTGTATAACAGCACTCATTGATGTCGTTGAGAACATAAGATCTAAAATTGATGATAATATGATGTCTTTTATGGTCCTTCTAGGTCACAGTAAGGCATTCAATACGATGACCTACAAGGTAGACTAATAGTGACGTATCTTTCTAACCGTTCGTTAGTAGTTAAGCTTAATGACAAAATCTCCGAACGACTTAATGTTAAATGAGGTATTCCACAGGGCTCGATATTAGGTCCCCTCATTTTTGTATGCATATACGACGGCGGATTGATAGTGAAGCTACCTAGCGCTAGATGGCAGCACAAACAACAAATATTTTTTTGAAATTGCAATCTGTCAAACATCAGCTGGTAAAATTTCACCCAAATTCAACGATTAGTTTATTGGTTGTAGTCGTTTGAAGTAAGTCCGCTTTTAGAGTTTGGAAATTGAAAGACAGACATTTTTCTCATTCTGCTTTGAACTTGCCGAAACCTTTTAGAGTTGCGAAATTAATAGAAATTTTTCGTTCCCCTTTTCTTTCTTTTTTGTTGTTGTTTTTTAAGCACAGCTAGTGTGTTTATATGATGTTGATGTTGATATGAGAATAATAATATGCAGCAACAACATGAAAAAATGCGAAGAGACGCAACTTCAAACGAAAAATGTCTTAAAATGTCCAGTACAGTAGAGGTTTACCGCACACTCTTCCTCTTAAATACATCGCCTACAAACTTCGTCTGTCTGCCCATCAATTTCTGAACTGTAAAAGGGGACTAAGCAACTTTTGTGTTTCTTGAAAAATACAAAAAAGTGAATTTCGTGTAGTGATCAAACATTATTATAAAAACGGTCAAAAAAAGACAAATGACAAACTCGATAACTATAACGGCGAGTCTGCTCCGTTAGATTACATGGTAAAATATTGGATTGCTGGATTTAAATGCGGCCGAAGAAGCACTACGAGTACAACAATAGCATCAATAGGAAGGCCAAGCGATGTAATTACTGAAGAAATTTTCAAGAAAATCCTCGATATCGTTAGGAATGATCCCTGAGTCAAGTTACTCGTGCGTGAGATTGTTGAAATGGTAAACATATAATATGAACGTGCACTGAACATTTTGCATGAACATTTACATACGAAAACGCTATCGACAAAATAGGTGCCGCGTTTGCTCAGTGTCGAACAAAAACGAGTTCGACAGACCACTTCCCAGCGATGTTTGGACATGATAAAGCGTAATTCTGTTCATTTTTAGTGTCGATTAATAACTATTGATGAAACGTGGTTCCACAGCTACACACCCGACACCAAAAATCAACGGAAACTGATGGATGATCGGCTAGCAAGGTTATGGCCACTGTAATTTGAGGTGCACACGGTATATTGTTCAACGATTATCTGGAAAAAGGATCCACGGTCACTGGAAAGTATTATCTTGCATTATTGCATCAATTGATTGATGCAATCAATAATAACGATCACATTTAAACAACAAAAAAGAGCTCTTTCTTGAAGATAACGCATCGGTTCACACAGCATTAGATACGATGCTAAAATTACGTGAAATACACTTCAAATTGGCTGATCATCCTTATAGTCCAGATTTAGCTCGTAGTGACTTTTTCCTGTTTCGAAACTTGAAAAAATGGCTTGCAGAAAAAAGATGATTTTTGAAAAAAAAAATGTTTTTCTTAGGTAGCTTTAGTATCAATCCGACCTCGCAAGAACTGCTAGCAAGAATTTCAGCCAGCAAGTCAGCCTTGTCAACCAGTTCCGTGAATGCTTGAACATTCTTGAAAAAATGTAGAATTGTTGGACTAGCCTTTTTCCTACTTAAGTAGCTTCAATCAATCAATCTACCCTCGTATATTTGTTAGCAAATATGAGTATGTTTTACAAGCTTTTTTTACAACTCAAGCAAATGCATTTATTTGATTCACTTTTATTATATTTCCAAAAATACTGACATTTCAGAACTACGAACATAAAAACGTTTAAAGTGAAATGGTTTTAATTTTTTTTTTTCTAAAGAACTTGAGGTCACTTTGACGTGAGAAATGAATATATTTTGAGTTAAAACTCGACCCAAATACGTTTACACGCCTTTGTTTATATTGATTATGAATAGAAAGAAAATTTGTTTTAATTGAAATCATATAATAAAACCTCACAAATTTTTTCGCCATAAATTAGAAATTTGTGAATGAATTTAATTCTAAACAAAAATATAATTTCTACGATATTTTATTGATTTCTTAGAAAATTGTATGTGCCGCTAAATAAGATGGACAAATAAACAAATTAAGGAAAGCAATTACAAAATCAGTTGGGTATTTATCGAAGAAAAAATATAAAGAATATAGTTCAGCAAAACCTATAATAGAGATGCGGCGTGAGCTCCTACGCCAAAAAAAAAATTTTTTTTTTTTTGATAGACATATAGATTGTAGATGCTACTATTGTGTTTGCTACTAATGTGTTGCCTAAGAACGATATGACTGTGAGAATCTACACATACTCCGACGGTTCATATCCAAATAAGCCTGAAAACCGGATAAAGTAATCCAGTCCGCTCATCCCGCATTCTGACTCGCGCAGCATCGACCTGCAGAGATACAACGCTTTTATAAACGTAGAAGAGAAAAATAGACAGCTGAGGCGTTCTACATCCCCTTCCTCCTCCTCATCACTACAATTTCTAAAGAAATCATTAAATGGAGGATTTAATCTCTTCTCATGCTCCCTTAGGTGACAATGTTCTGTAAAAACCACCACTAATATAAGCAATCTTCGCCGGGGAAGACCCCTCAAGATCTAATATATTGCACATGCCATGTTAATCTCGCTATCCAACAGGTAATCTTATCAGAACATTTGTCGTGCCCCTACAAGTTGATACTGTACTTGGGTCTTAACTGCTTGGTGGAGATATTTTTGACCAGCGTTTCACACTATTTTTGGTGTGAAACTAAAGAATTTTTTTGCGAAAAATTCTTTAGTTGATGAGCGACACGCTTTTTTTTAAATCTTCAATTTGCTTTTCAAACATCGGTGGGTGGCACCGAATTATATTCAACAAAAGGCAAGAAAAAAGTTTTTGCATAGTGGTTTGAATACCATTTTAATCAAGTTAGAAAATTTTTATATTTCCTTTTGCAAAGCACAATACGAGCACGGAGTAATAATGTAGAAAACGCAGAATAAGGCGATCATGCTATTGCATATTATACGAGTACATATTCTCTAAAGAGAAAAATAAAGTAAAATTATGATATTTTCTGTTTTAGAGAATGTTTCGTTATTAAACGATCAGACCAAGTTTGACAAATATCGCAATAAAAGCAAGCATTGAATAGTAAATTTCGTATTTATTATGCCGCATGAATTAGCTACTGATTTGGTAATTAAATAAATTAACAAATTATTATTTAATTTTTCCTTACGTTTTAATTATGGCAACCTTTTCCATTTATTTCTCGTACTTCTAACAAATTTATATTTGAATAAATTCAGCTCTCCTAGCCAATATATTTTCATTGTTCGAAATTGAAATTTGCACTGTTTGATAGACTTGTTCTTAAACGAGTTTGACGGCTTGTCCGATTCTGTAACTTTTAACGATCTATAATCGAAACTTTTTTTCTACAAACATATCGCTCCTTTATTAATACTTGCATTTACACGCTTACAAGGTGCAAAGATATCGAGAACTAAAGCCTCTTGACCATTCCAATAATCGTCAATGGTCAGAATGATGGCAAGAAATGGGAACAAGTGAATAATCAATTTGCGAAATCATTTTCAGTGATCGGGCACATTTTCAATTCAGTGGATTCGTCAATAAGCAGAATTGCTGCATTTGGGCAAATGATAATCTAAGAGTGATTGTCGGAAATCCAATACACTCACAAAGTTTGGTGCGGTTTATGGGCTGGCGGCATCATCGACCCGCATTTTTTTTTTCAAAATTTGACCGGTCAGGCAGTTACTGTTAATGGTGTTCGCTATCGTAAGATGATAACGATTTTTTTATGGCCCGAATTGGAAGATAAGGATGTGGACGATATGTGGTATCAACAAGACGGTGCTACTTGTCACACAGCTAATGAAACAATAGCTCTTTTGCGCGATAAACTCAATGAACGTTTTATCTCACGTGGTGACGATGTGATGTGATTTGACACCGTCAGACTTTTTTCTGTGGGTTTTTTTATTTTTATCTTAGACCCCTACATATGCAGCGCATTGTACTGGAACTAGGAAAAAGAGTACACCGATAAGCCAGCAACAATTGAAAAGCTAAAGAATGAGATAATTCGGCACATTAAATTCATAGAACCTAAATTATGATTCAGTGTCATCGAAAATTTGTACCATCGGATGGAGGTGTACCGCCGAGGTTGCAGCAGCTATTTGGCCGATAATTTGTTCCATACATAGTTGAACCACACCAATATTATCATAATAAAAAGAAATGGCAATAATTTTTAAATAATTTGTGTTTTATTCAGTTTTTTTTACAATAAAGCCTTGAACTTCGGAAAAAACGATGGAAGCAACGTTGGGCACCTATGTAATGTTATTAAGCTGACTAGAAAATAATCCAATTTAATTAGTTTAAGGTTGTCAATAACTTAACGAAGACAACTTAAACCGATTGCGAATCATAAAAAAAACAAATATTTGGGTTGAGTTGAGACAATTCAGATTAGTTGAATTGTAAATTATAATTGGGGTATACAATTTTTTTTGTTTATAAAAAACCGATTCAATTCCATTTCCGAACGGAAGTGAATTCTGTGACATGGCCGAATAATAGATTTTTCTACCTTCAGCCGGGCTTCGTGATTATCTCCTTTTTGCTAGAGCAAACTTCAACTTCGCTTAGGGATAATGTTGTTTAATTGTAAAGTCTTCGGCCGACCTTTAGCCACTAGTGTTGTAAAAAGCAGTTACTTTTGACTACTCAACACTACTCGATACTTTTCAAACCGAGTATTTAATACTATTCAATACATTTAAGGGATTTATTTACTTAAAGCACATCTATTTACAACCGTATACAATAAAATTTATTTTTTATCTTGGATTAGCACTCAGGAATGTATGTATTTTTCGGGAACAGGGTGGCGATGAGTCAGTAGCTTATTTGGCCCTGTATACATCACTACTCCGTGTTCTTATTGTGCTCTAAAAAAGGATAGGTTACATGTATGGGTTGCGGGAAACGGATCCCTAATCTCGCTAGAACAAAATCCATTGTAGTAACGATAGAACAAAGTTGGATACCTTACTGTCAGCTTCTTCGCACTCTACTGCACACGGTCGAGTAACCTTAAAATAGACTTTGAGGCACCGGCACCAACATGAGAGTTGTAATCCATTTTCGATTGCATATATGTGGTATAAAGAGTAAGGAGATCAGATGGAGTCAAGCATTTCTTACACCGTTTCGAAGAATCGAGATACTTGAGTGCTTCTTTAGAGACATGAAAAATGTGTTCAGTCCAGCGAACACCGAACTGAATTTTTATTCCCAGAACATCAAGAACACTCGATTCCTCAATCCATGCATACAGATGAAGTAGAATTGACGGTAATTAGTGTGTAAATAAACAACAGTCTACCCTGTTCTTACGACTCCATTAGGAAACTAAAATAAAATCATTATTTAGTTAGTCATTCATATTTTGCCTCATAGCACCGGTTTTAAATAGACTGGGTCAATTAGAATGAGTACAGATGGCAAATGCTGCTGTTATCTTCAAAAAAGTAGATAGGGTTAGAAGTTTTACATAAAGGATCATTAAGAAAAATAAGAAATAGAGTAGGAGAAAGAATCGACCCTGAAGTAAACTTGAACTCGTTTGATGAGACCCCATCTATAAGCTCGATATAAACCGAGAAAACTCATCATCGACACCAAAAGTAGTAAGTATTCAACTAATGAAACTTTTTCAATTATTAAAATTCAAAAAAATTAATAAATGAATTCGTAAACAAAGCGAACAATTTTATACTATAAAATTTACTTTTAAGTTATGTTTATTTTAAAATATTTTTAACTTTTTTCACAGTTGCGCTCATTAGTGAAATTGTTTTAGATTTTAATAAAAGATTTTAAAATTTTATGCAAAGAGTTCTACATATCTGAAGTATTTTAAAGAAAATATCTGCATAAATACACATAACATACTGGAAAAAGCAACTCTGAAAGTATTGAATACCTACTTTTGCGTATTGAGTAGCTGAAAATAGGCGGTATTGAGTAACCAGGATTCCAATACTCAATACTTTCACAACACTATTAGCCAAGCAAAGTTTTTCTGGTCTATGATATTATGACTCATTAATTAATGTACGCATATAAAAAATTCTACTTTCTGCTCTCATCTCTTCTTCTCTCACAAGCTAAGCCTTATGAGCATAGCTGCCAGATTTGACGATAAATCGTCATTTTGCCAATTTTCATACCCAAATTTAGCAAAATGACGATTAGACGACTTTTGTCTTAAAAATTAGGATTTTTGCTGTATGAAATTTTTCACAGGAAAATGTCTGGTTGACCTAAACAATATCGCTTTAAAATGGAGTTGTAGTGCAACACTTTTATACAAGAATGATTGTAATAATTTATATAGATATTAAAATAATTAAAAACTATTATTACAACAATAATTTTATATTCACCCTTATTGTGTTTGGCGTTTTTATGGCGAAAGACGGGCGTTTTTGAAAAATGGTACCGCGATTTGCGAAAAACGCCAGTGGATACGACAAAATTTCAAATCTATTACAAAAACGCCATTAAAATGCTAGGTATGAAATCTACTTTCTCTATTTTTTTACATATGATCGCTGTTATTTTTACTCATTTTAAATGAGTATTTACTTATTTATGTAAGTATATTTAAAAAAATAAATAGTAAATGGGCGAGACACACCGTTTGCGGTGTGTTTTATAGTTTTATAAGTCCGATTTCTTTTTACGATATTTCAAAACTAAAATTATGATATTTTTAAAAATTATCGGGATATTTACGATTTCTTCCATATTTTTTCTGGCAGCCCTGCTTATGGGTGGACCAACTTGAGCTGGATAATCTAACTTACATAAAAATTAGAACATTAAGCTTGTTTAAGATATTTGATCTTCGGTTGTTTTCATAAGTGTCTTAATGATATCGATAGATTGAAACAGGGGCCAAATCACGGCATACGATATCTAGCAAACTTGGTCGAAATTTTTCATTTTGGTATCATGGCATTCGAATGTATTTCGAAATACAAAAGATCGTAATTTTGTACAGATATGAATATATAAAAATATGAATTTTTCTCAGCCTAGAAAAGTTTAGATTTCCGAGAATATTCATACTAAATAATTTCTTTTATAGAATTTAATAATTCCTCTCCATAAACAAAATTTACTGTCTGAAAATAAAAAAAATATATATATATTTTTGATAGTTTTTTGTACCACTTTAACTGAAATAACATGCTTTTATTATCCGTTTTATTTAATTTAATTTTTTTTTTTTTAATAAGAATATTTGATATTACTTTTGCTTGCTTGCACACAGATATTTAATACAAATATGTATTTTTAATATATTCTTGAAAAATTTCAATTAAAGCACTTAGAAAAAATGTGTTTTCAGTTTCTATATGAAATCGAAATTTTCAAAATTCACTTTTTCTCATTAATTTTTTGTTATTTTCAGTAAAAAAAAAACACAAATTCAAATTTTAGCAAAACTTTCACGCAAAATAACAACAATAAATGCAAATGACTGCGAAATGATTTTGAAATTGTATTTCAAAAGCAGAAAAAACCAAATTAACCGAAAATATGGTTGTGAAAGCCACACGTAGAGCGGGCATACTGACTGCAAATATTTGTGGTTAATAAAATGGCTAAAACGAAGAACAAGAACCGCAATTCAAAGCACATTCAAAACAAACACAATTAATAATAAAAAACAGATGTTCCATAGAATGAAAAAGAAAAACCAGATGAAAACAGCAGAACAGGACAATCGAAGCAAAACAAAACCAGCAATAAACTTGCACGAAGCAAAACAGTCTAACTAAAATAACCATGAAAAAAAGCTTTTCGACTTTTTTATTAAAAGTCTATAAAAGAAAGGTGAAAGTTTCAAGGGAAGAAAAGCTTCGAGGTGTAAATTTCTTTTCTCATTAATCGCTTTTACCGTTACTGTGTAACTTAAAGCTTTTCAAAATTGAGAAAAAGTTCCTATATTTATCGAGGTAAGCTTTCATTTAATAGTGCATATTTAATAAATAAAAACTTAATTCTAACAAGAAAATTGTTTCATAAAAATAAAAATACTATAAGATTTTATTTGATTTACACATTTTCAATTAAAAATTTCAAAATACGTAGAAGATAAATGCGTTCAAGCGGGCACATGCCTTTAACTGCACATGTTTCCTTTAAGAGCAAAACAACAAAAAGTTGCTTTAAACAAAAGAATATTGACATTCAAAAATATTTTAATGGTAATTTTTACAGCTCGTAAATATTAAAAGCAATTTTTCGCATTTAAGTAAAACGAAAATAGTGAAAATTTTTCATTACTCACTGACTGTGGTGGGGATGAAAGAAAAATATTGCAAAAAAGAAAATATATAATTGTTTTTATTTTTATTGCAAATTAAAGATGAAAATTTTATGGCAAAAATTGTTCATAAATAAAAATTTCCCATAATCCAGCTAAAAGTTCATAAAATGGACAGCCAAAAGCGCATATATGCATATATATTTGGCGAGAATCGATGTGGAAAAAATACGTACGAGGGATGTTTGCGAGAATTTGCACTACAATACGTAAATAAAAAAATAAATAAATAAATGAATAATTTCAACTTGTTGCCAGCCGTCATTTTCATGGTTACTTTAACACATTCCATGAAGGAAGTATGGAGTTAAGTGTATCCAAGTGTCAAGTGACATTTATGGTGTCTTTTTGATGACACTGTCAATCATTTTTTTTTTCTTCTCTTTTGTTTTTGATAGAGAGAGAACATTTAATTTGTTTTTGAAATTTATCTGTGACAGCAATATAAATAGCTGATTCTAATAAAAAGTGATATAAAAAGGTAAGTAAAATGTGCAAAACTAGTCAAATATTTTATAATTATAGGCAATCACTAAAGTTTTATTATTGACATTTTCTGCAGGTAGTTACATCGTCTTTAGGGAATCAATACAGTTTTACTATGGACATTTCCCACAGTGCGATGATGTCGTCAATAGCAAGTCAGTACAATCTTACTATTGACATTTTCTCTCCAGGGTCCCACAAGAACTACCTAGCCAGTATTGACGCAGTCTACTGGTAGATTTCGTAGGTCAAGCCTGCGTTAAATGTCAGTAGTATTTAGCATTAGTAAGGGCACAATATATAAGTAGTATTGGTGACATCGTCAATAGGTAATCACTGTAGTTTTACTATTGACATTTCCTGCAGGTTTATTACTTATTTTTTTGCTAGCAATATGTAATACCAATTGAACAATAAAAAAATTTAGGTTTTAAGGTTTCCGTATAAATGCATATATTCCCACATACAGTTGTGAAATCGATTCACATCAGCAGCTGCCTTTACGTCATAATCTGATGATGGACCAAATCCTCGGAGTGAATTATTCACGATTCACTAGCGCCTTTGTGGCTTACCGGACTCAGACTTTCCGTCACAAGTTTGTAGACGAACCGCTTGCTTAAGAGTTTGGGCTTTCTATTCCCTCCTGTATGCAATTCCCCATCAGTCAACGGAAGACAAGTCTCAATGAGTTGGTAGGTCGAAACCCATTAAGAGCATCAGCCCTTAACCAACTCAGCCGTCTAACCATCACCCCTGGTTCCTTACATTACAGGTATCTGTTGCAAGACAAAATCAGTTGTTAGCCCCCGAAAACTGGCATGCACCCTAGTTATCAGGGAAACTAATTCCCGTTCCTGCAATTTTCAGTTAAACCACAGCCAGAATCTTTCAGCTAAGGCAGGCACCTGAACCATGATCAGCACCGAGAGATCTGCAAAGCAGAATCTCCCGGGGGCGTTGCTGCACTGAAAGAAATATGCTTCATATATTTAATGATACTGTTTCATTAAATTTTTTTCATTAATTTAATGCAAACTTTTCACAATATGCATGAAATTTCTTATGAAACAGTTCCGTTAGAATTATGTCATTAAGTTTCATAGTTTCATAAAAAAAATCATTGAATTTATGACTATAATAAAATTTAATTTTTTTGAAAACTCTTTTAATTTTAAGCTACAGTTTTGGAAAATGTCAAGTTTTTTATCAAAAAGTTAGTTTTATGTGTTTCATTCATATTTAATGTAAATTTTATGATTTATTGTAAATTTTTCAGGTACTCAATGAATAATAAAATTAGATAAATGAAATAACTTCATTGACCTTTTGAAGAAGTTTCATATTTTTAATGAAGTTATTCCATACATCTATGATTATATTACATTAGTACAAAGAAGCTATTTCATTAAATCAATGTTACTTTTTCATTAATTTAATGTACAGTTTTCATGTGCTTTATGAAATTGATTATTTGATCTAGAGAAATTATTTCACTAGTCATATGATTTCTCTTGCATACTTTTAATGCAAATAAGTCATGTTTTTTACTAAAATGTTTCATTACTTTTATGAAGGTTTTCATTAAAATAATCTAATGAAATTTGTTTCATTATTTCTATGAAAAGTTACAATGGTTGAAAAATAATGAAACAATTCATAAAAGTAATGTCAAAATTCAGAGAATTTCTGAACAAAATTTTTTCAGTGTGAGATCCCCGTTCTGCCAATTTTAGCCCTTGGTGCGGGTTCCGGAAAGCCAACACAACTTAAGTCCTACGGCTTCGCGGCTTCATAAAGGTTTTTGTTTGCTTCAACCAACGAGAGACTGCTTCCCCTGGTGCAGAGTGCCCTGGTTTGATCTACGGCAAGGCAAACCTGTTCCCTGGGGGAGATATACATACATACAGTAATACACGGATAATTACCTCGCTGAAAAGTCTAAAAGTAAATAAACGAATTCGCATAATTACCTTGGTGAAAAGAGATAGTTAGGCGACCGAATACTTTTAATTGTATGAAGGAAAAAATAGCACGAATATATGTATTTAAAAATAATTTTACACATAGATGTACAACTTTGCTCCCGCCAATGTTTTCTCCGAAATACGAGATTTTATTATAAAAATCTCGTAATAAATTTGTGATTAAAAAGTATTTTCCATCACTGGCCAACACTCTATTACATGTGCATTGAAAAAATTTATCATCTTTTGAAGCGATGCACTAGTCGACCCAATTTTTTACTTCTTCATAAGACCGGAAGTGCTGGTCAGCCAGGCTGTGTGCCATTGATCGAAACAAGTAATAAATCTGAGGGAGCATCGTCTGGAGTATACAGCGGATAGGGTAGGATATCCATTTTCCTGACGGAGCAAACTTACCGTAATGTTTATCGGCCTTTTCTTTCGCCGTTTTCTCCTTTAAATAATAGTGTTTCATCACTGTACGAAATTAATTTTTTTCCATTTTTCAAGAAACACAAAAGTTGCTTACTTCATGAGACTATAACAAATAAACTAATCGACAAATTTGTGTGAAACTTTAACGGCTGACGTTTGACAGATCGCAATTGTTTGTGCTGCCGTCTAGCGCTTGGTAGCTTCAATATGAATCCGCCTTGTTAGTGGCCAACGATGTACAATTCTTTGAATTATAAATGTACTCGTATAACCGGTTGTTTTGTTTGTCAATAAAGCCTCAAACTTCGGAAAAAAACTGCGAAAGCAAAGTTGTACACCTCTGTAATTCTAGAAAAAATTGCTCGTTATTACTTTTATTCTGAGATGTGATGGAAAGCTTTTTAGCGTTAGTTGATATTGAAAGCATTACTCCTTACATTTAATAACAGCATTAATACTAAAAATCAAGAGGCGACGGGAGGAGGATCAAACCAAATCAAATTATTATCAGTTATGAGCTAAATTTTTATTTATTTTTTTTTTTTACCAGTACTCAGGGTATGTCTCCTACATATGCAGCGCATTGTACTGGAACTAGGAAAATAGGTTATAATACGCTGAAAGAGGGAGTGTGTCTGAAAGTTTAACTTGACCTTGACCTACTGCAACACATAAATGTTGGAATTATATTAGTTAAAACTGATCAGTGCCCGGTGTATATAACTTCGACACTGCTCAGACTAACAAAATTTAGTCCAACACCTTCCACACTGCAAAGAATGAAGTACATTCAAAAGAAGTTCATAATGCACATATCATGCATGGAGGAGTTGGTCGAGAGCGTTTCCAGAGCGTTCTGATAGCAATAAAGATGTTAACGAAAAACAGACAATACCCTGTTATCATGGTAAAGCAGTGCTTGTTGGTACTGAGACAATTGTCCGAAACAACCAACACCACCACCACAAGATTATTAATAAAGGGTACTTTTTCTCATTACAATTGATTTATTAAAAGCAACAGGTCTTAATTTAGTTCAAATTTTTTTGTAATGGATTTTGACAACATTATGGAGTTTGAAACTACAAAAGTTATAAATTGACTTCTGGTTTTAGTTGTCTTACAAAATCCTTGCGGAGTTACATTTATCATGGCAAGCTAAAACTTTTCTAGCTTTTTCTAATTTCTCAAAATCGTTTGCCGATAAAATTCGAGGATAGAATAATTTTTGTTTTTTCCCTTAAAAGCGTTTGTGGTTTCCATCAACAGCATCAAAATGAAATAAGTTTGTATTTTTAGTACCCATCAAACGTGAACTAAGTTTATTTATTTTGGCGTGGTAATGCACAGCGGGTACGAGCTAGTTGTTTATAAAATAAACGTTATTTACTAAAATTTTGTTTACCTTTATCACAAGGTATATCAGCAAATTGGAACTCCACCCAAACCCTCTTGCACGAAACATACTTAATTTTAGTGGTCACACTCGGTTGAGAAGAAGGGATACCGTTGCCACCATCAGAGCGTTAAGTAAGTGATTTTACCGATATAATATGCGCATAATAAAACTTTTTGTCTAGCATTGGCTGGACTTAGTTAATTTATTGTATTTAGTATTAAGATTTGAATACTTATTATTAGTTCACATTGTGAAGATTCAATAAATAAATAAAAGCTAAAAACAAACCTTTATCGTGATTTTGATTTACGAGGTTATTGTTTTCATCTCCTAACAGTGACAAAAAATCAGTAACAAAGTGTCAACAATCACTCATGAGTGTCAGCATATGTACGGCCGATTTCTGTAAGTTGTTAGTATAGTGATCTATTACTTGACTTTTTCTACAATCGGTTTTCGAATAACTGGAAAAGTGCCAATTTAAAGAAACGCGGTTTCCGGTCAATGGTTAAAGACACCGGGATTTTTACAAAACAATGATTCAAATCAAATTGTCAGTAAACTATTATCATACTTGACAAAACTGTAATTCGCAACAATAACAAAATTACAATTAATCTTTTTTTTTTTAATTTACGCGTTTGTCACTCGCCTTTTTCTTCATGCTTTCAATAAATGCTTACGAACACAAAGAAATTTGTCACATTTTTGTGACATGAGTTTTGTGAAGATGATTCCCTAAATGGTTTAATTTCTAAAAACAGAAATTTCAAACATTTTATTACTTATAAATCCCTTTGTTGAAATGCTTACATCAGGCAAATTACCAGCAGTAGACACCCCAGATCGTACTTCATGAGGTGATTTTTTGTTTTTTCAGGGGAAATACCCTTAAAAAACGGAATTTCCGCCGAACCGCAGTACTCACATGTATCTGCCAACTTATCACACACAAAAACATTATATTTATGCATTTTAATAATTATGCGATAAATAGAAATACGAGGTCTGAAAAAATAATCGTTATCTTCGAATTTCGTGAGTTACGTATGTTTTCGCACGTTTCTCTGTTATGCTGGCAATACCAGCGATTCTGGATTGTTAGTTGGTTTTTGACACATAAAAAGGTTAGTCGTGTTTTGGTGTACACTTCGATTTTTTACTATTCGAAAAATTGGATCAAAGAAAATGTATTAAGTTTTGTGTAAAAAATGAAATTTAATGCGCGAGGACATTTGAAATGTTTAGTGTGGCGTTTGACGAGTCTACTACGAGCAGAACACAAATTCAATTGTGGTATAACCAGTTTATGGAAGGCCGAGAAAATATCAATGAGGATGCTCGTCCTGGTCGCCCGAGCATGTTAACAACCGATGAAAACATTTTTTTTAGAAACTTTTTTGCTTGTCTGCAGTAACACCCAGGGTCTAAGGCAGGAGTCGAACCAGCGACCTCGAGACTGTTGGTCGAGTACTCTACCAAATCAGCCATCGAAGCACCCCAAAAATTTAAAATTGTTAAATTTTGAGCAACAACAACGTCGCATGGACATCGCTCAGGAGCTGTTGAACGTCGTCAACGACGATTTAGATTTCCTCTAAAAGGGCTTAACTAGTGACGAATCAAGGGTGTATGGCTATAACATTGAAACCAAAGCACAATCATCCCAATGGAAGCGTCGAAAAGATGCAAGACCGAAAAAATCACGTCAAGTTTTGTCTTCAACTGTAATAGCGTGATGCATTATGAATTCTTGCCACAAGGTCGTACCTTGAAGACGCCAAAAATCAGCAGGATTACGCTGTATGAAGCCCTATTAAGTGGTCTCTCGGACTAATTTTTATTCGACACTGCGCAAGTGCGGCACTCATCTTGCCGATAGCTTTATCATATGCAAAAGTTCATGCAAAAAGTTGAACACATGTTCATATGATATATTTACCATTTGAACAATCACGTAACTTGACCCGGCGATTACTCATAACGATATTAAGGATTTTCTTGATAATTTTTTCAGTAACCACCTCTATTGGCCTTCTTGTTCTTGCCGTATTGTTGCAGTGCTTGTTCGTCGCATTTAAATTCAGCAATCCAATATTTTACCATGTAATCTGACGGAGCAGACTCAGACCGTAATGTTTATCGAGCTTTTCTTTGTTTCTTTCGCCGTTTTTCCTTTGAAATTATAGTGTTTAATCACTGCACGAAATTCGCCTTTTTCCATTTTTCAAGAAACACAAAAGTTGCTACTTCAAACGACTACAACAAATAAACTAATCCACGAATTTGGGTGAAATTTTAACACCATTTTTATTGACAGATCGCAATAAAAAAATTGTGTTTGTACTGCTGTCTAGCACTAAGTAAGTTTAATATCAATCCTAGCTCGTAAATTTTTCACATTATTTTAACTTAACGCAATAGCTGAACACTCATCGCAGTGCAAGTGTCCAATGAAGACCACAATCCATTCAATAATAATAACTCAACTTAGAATATTTTAAGTCAAATTGCTTAAAATTAACTTTGAAAATTACTATGAGGATAAACACGCTTTTATCAGTAAGTTTTGGTTTAATATTAAATTGTAATAAACAAGAAACAAAAATTTATCTGTAAGATAAAATCCTAAATTTCATTTTTTGTCAGTTGTAATGATGGCTCTAAAAGTTTTGCATTTAACTATTTAAAATCCGATTGATTTGAAACCCCTTTTTATCGCAAAAATGGAAATTTTAAAACCGACTTCGGTATAAGCAAAAAATCTGATAAAACCCTGTTGTTGACCATAGTCTCACCTTAAACCCTAGTTAAGTTCTTTGCAGAAAAAAATTTATTCTACTTGATTGCTTAGTTTGCCTTCTTTCTATAAAAAAATAAGAGATTAAAACAAAAACTGTTACTTACTTTGGTCTGGATGTCAAGTTTGGATCGGATGTTTTACGTTGGCTACGATTACGTTTGTGCGATAAACGTTCTTTATACGATTCCGAACGATTAACTGAAACGGGCGCACTTTTATTTTGTTGATGTTGTTGATGCAGGCTAGTAGCAATTAGAATAACACATTAATAATTAGTCATTTGAACCCTGACGAATGCACTCATAACTTACCGTTCTCTACGTAAATTGCCCTCAACTGCGTCCTGCGCATTTATGTCACTAAGGGCACCCAAGGCACCTGCTCCACCGGGTGATACGGCACTAACATTTTGTTGGGCCCCAGCCGACAAGGCGCCAATGATTGTACCGCCACTATCACTACAGGAAGCTGTTACTGCACTGTTAGCGCCAGTTGGCCCAATGCCCAAGGCACCCATGCCCATGCCGGTGTCGGCGCCATGAAATGAACTTTGTAAGTCGCTGGTATTTAAATGCGCCGATGTATTGCCATTGGAGCGTATTGATAAATTAGCTGAATCCGTCCTGCGGTCCGAAGGATGCCGTTGTATTGAAGTGGAATTTAAACGTTCTACGGAAAATCAAAATAAAACGACAAATTAAGAGATTATTAAATACAGTACACATATAAAAATAAAATAACTATCTGCATATGAGGTATAAAATTCGTGTAGAAAATTTTTACATGGCTTAAGAACAGCATAATCCAGTGGCTTATAACGAGTGATTTTTTTGCTATTATCTTTTTGGCAACACTAGTTTTGACAGCTCACGCACGTTTTGTATCTTGTGTCACTGTCAAACATCTTCAGTTTGGTCTATAATTTAATCATGAATCGTCTTACAAACGAACAACGCTTGCAAATTATTGAATTTTATTACCAAAATGCGTGCTCTGTTAAGAAAGTTCATCGCGCGCTTCTTCCATTTTATGGTCAGTTTAATCGACCTACTGAGGCTTCTATTCGGGCTATTGTAAAAAAAATTTCGCACCAGATTTACATTGTTGGACATTAAACCACCAACACGCTTACTTAGTATGCGAACTGAAGAAAATATCGCAGTCGTATCGGCCAGTGTTGGTGATGACCGTGAATTATCGATTCGGCGCCGTTCACAGCAATTGGGCCTCTGTTACTCCACTACGTGGAAAATTTTGCGGAAGGATTTGGGTGTGAAGCCTTATAAGATATAGCTGGTGCAAGAATTGAAGCCAAACGACTGAATGGGCCCTTGAAAAGTTAGATGAAGATCCACTTTTTTATCGAAGAATTGTGTTCAGCGACGAGGCTCATTTCTGGTTGAATGGATACGTGAACAAGCAAAACTGCCGTATTTGGAGTGAAGAGCAGCCAGAAGCATTGCAAGAGCTACCAATGCATCCACAAAAAACAACCGTTTGGTGCGGATTATGGGCTGGCGGCATCATTGGGCCGTATTTCTTCAAAGATGATGCGAATCACAACGTTACTGCGAATGGTGAGCGCTACCGTGCGATGATAACAAACTTTTTTTTGCCCAAAATGGAAGAGCTTGACTTGCATGACATGTGGTTTCAACAAGACGGTGCCACATGCCACACAGCACGCGAAACAATGGACCAATTGAGAGGCGAGTTCGGTGAACAGTTTATTTCACGCTTGGGACCAGTCAATTGGCCGCCCAGATCGTGCGATTTAACGCCTCTAGACTATTTTTTGTGGGGCTATGTTAAGGCTAATGTCTATAGCGACAAGCCCGCTTCGATTGACGCACTGGAAGCCAACATTGCCAACATTATTCGTGAGATACCGGCCGAAATGTTGGAAAGAGTATGCCAAAAATGGACTTAGCGGATGGACCATTTGAGGCGCAGCCGCGGCCAACATTTGCATGAAATAATCTACAAACCATTAAATTATATCGACCCAACTCTCGATCCAAATAAATATTTCATGCATTTTTCTGAATTTTATGTGTTTTTTTTTTTTTTTTTTTTTAATTTCCGATAGTTCTTATAAAATCACCCATTATATTGAACTGAAATGAGATGTTGAATATCAAATTTCCAAAAAAATAAAAATGCCTGTAATTAAAATTCTCACTGAGAAAATAAAGATCATGATCAAGCGTTTAAATTGAAAGAAAGGGAATCAGCATTGCCGCCGGGTGGTTCTGCTTGTAGTTCTACCCGGACTGATCATGGTTGAGATGCCTACCTTGGCTGGAACGTTTTGGCTGTGGTTGAAACTTAAAACGTAGGAAGGGGGAGTTAGAATCCCTGATAATTGTTTGCTGTGTGTTTTTTTCCGCGGAGTAACAATCTTCCGAGGGTCTGTTACCTTTACAACAGATACCTGTACTGTAAGAGACCAGTGGTGATGGTTGACGGCTGAGTTGGTTTATGGGCTGATGCTGCTGGAGGGCTTCGGCCTACCAACTCATTAAGCCTTGTCTTCCATATATTGCATACAAGAGAGATTAGAAGGCCCGAACTCCTCAACAAGAAGTTGCTCATATAGCTACAAACATGTGGCAAAAATTGCTACCTGTGTGAGCCACACGGGGGGCGTTGGTGAATCACATCAAAGCGACATGAAAAAAGTCTTGATTGTACAATCGTCTTCGATAGCAATTATCTATGCTTGGATAGGTATTCGATATTTCGCAGAACTAAGCTATTGATAGAGATTACCGCAACGCGTAAATAAATTCCAAATCTTTTACGTTGCCTTCATGTGACTACGATGACGTCTCTTGTAATAAGACCATCAAGTGCATGACATCAAGTGCAAAACGTTTCAGTAAGAGAAATAGACGAGTATATGTCATGAATAAATTTTCAGAATATCAAAAGAAATTCATACATTTTTGGAGCTTAATTTTGATTAATTATCTTTTCCTGATTGTAATTTATATACAGGCATGTTCTGAGAAACACATATTGCTTAAATTTAGTGTTTTCGATTTGAAATTGCCAAAAAGGTGTTCTGCCAAACATATAACGCAAGAAGTATGGTTCTGCGATTTGAAATCGCCAAATAGGTGTTGGCGATGTCAAATCGCAGCTGTATATCGTAGTGAACTGATTGAATTTGCTTAAACTATACTTGAAAAAGGAAATAAAATTATTCACAGCTAAAATTTAATATGTTTTCTTTCAGAAGAATTTCACACATTTTCATTCAAAACTATTATATAAAAAAAAATTTCTCTATTTGTTGTCAATTTATTTTCGTTTTATGCAACTACCACATACACATGTACACATGTGAAATACATGTTGTATTTTTTCGTAAGCAATTCTGAAACGCCAGTAAAACGCGGCTTTCTTAGAACACCTAAAAGTGAATTAAGCGTTTTTTAGAACGATTTGCGGTTTCAGATTGTGCGTTTCTAAGAACATGGCTGATAGTAAAAATTCACAAAATATCACACACAGAATATTTTCAAAGCCTATAGTTTTCCATTACACCTACTGTAAATAATAAATAATATTATTCAAATTTTTCGTTTTCAAAATCTATGCTTTTCCATCAAACTGTTTGAAAACGACATTTTTCAATACTTTCGTTTTCCTATCAAATACCTGCAAAAGCCTTATAAAATGTCTTCCTATTTTCAAGAGCCATTCCTCATATGTGGAAACTTCTGCTTGAAGATTTATTCGTGCTTTTAAAAATGATTAGCTTACCAACATTTAACTGTTTATAGAACTCGGGACCCTCATTACTGTCTACTCCTGCCACGGTAGAAGCCGCAAAAGTTTTACGTTTCTTGGCATTTTTACTGGCCGCTTTTCGATTTTTGTAGTTATTTGTGGTTTCATTAATCTTGGCCGCTACTCTTGATGTAAGAGAAGGGGAAGATGACTTACGCTTGGATTCAACAATGACGATCGTTTGTTTTGGACACGCCGGCAAACAATCAACTTCATCTTCATCACGTTCATCGCAAGAATAAAAAGCCTCATCTTCAAAGTTACCACTGCTTTTGCTGCTATTTGAGCTATTGCGCTTAACTTTAGCCGTGGAAGAGTTAGAAATTAGGGGAAAGTTTTGAGTTTTAGGAAAGCGTTTACGCTCTTTAACCGGTGGCTTAAGAGAGTCTACATTAGTAGTGTTATTATTATTATTTAAAAGACGATCACAGAAAGAGTTATTTAAAGTTTGTTTCTTAACCAGCACCACATTGCGCTCAGCTTTGGCATCGTTGTCTTTGGGAGTAGCAGCCACTGGGCTGTCTTGTGTGTATTTTAGAGCTATAGGCATGGGTTTACAGCTGCCAGCTACTTGCATCACAGCCGAAGCAGCTTCCGAGATCGATTTACGTCTTATTAAGTTGAAGTCATCAGTGTTTAAAAACTTTTTGTTATTCATTACAAACTTAACCAAAGCCTGTAAATTGAGATTCGAGTGAACTCGGTTTTGCTTTTTAGTTTCTTTAGTGTCGACTTTTGTTTTCTTTTGCTGCTGCTGCTGCTGTTGTTTGTTTTTCTCTTCGGCTGCTGCCATGAGAGCAGTGACTGTGGGTATTTTACGACTGCTGCGAGAACGTTTAATACTTTCACGTTTCTCCATATCACTGTTTGCCGTCACCTTGGTCTTGGAAGAACTCTTCTCTATGCGATTGTTACGAAATTTGCGATCGGTTAAGAAAATTTTCTCTTTACCCGAACGAGGTAAATTGTCAATTGCGTTATAATTTTCTCTTTGCCGCTGCTGGCCACAGCTAACAGAGTCTTCACTATCATCTTCACAATTTTCTTCGTCGGTTTCAACATCGTCATCATCATCATCGTCATCATCACTGTCGTCATCTTCCGCTAAGGCGGATACTTCTATATTACAATTATTAACCGGAAATATTATTGGTAGCGCGGTTTTGTCAGCTACTTCTGCACTAGTCATTGGGGGAGACTTTTTGCGGCATTTCTTTTTCAGTTGGTCAGCATTCTTTAGCGATTTCATAGAAGTTTTCTTATTATTACATTTGGTCAGGGAATCACTATGAGGTATAACATTAAAACTCTCTACTTGCTCTCTTTTACTGGTTTCTTTTAAACCCTTTTGTAGTTTTTCTTTATCTTTATGTTTTTGCTTTGATTTCTCTTTCTTTTTTTCTTGAGTTTTGTCTTTGGCGGCTGTTTGTGATTTTTGGGCAACATACGGCGGTTGATCTGCTGGTTTTAAAATGGATTTCTCTTCCATTTCATCTGCTTCTTCCAGCGAAGTAGAGGGTTTATAATGTTTCAAGGTAGGTAAAGGTGATTTAGGAGTGGAGTGGTTGGGTTGACTAATGGTGGCGGACTTTTTGCGAAAACTGCCCCTACGAAACTTTTCAAATTTTGAGCAGTTCTCGCTGTTTCCACTAGAATTGTTTTCCGGACTAGATTTTGAATTTGTTGAAGTGATAACTGGACTTTGATTGGGTGAATCCTCTCCCTCCTCGGTGGTAGTGGAACTACCGCTGCCTCTTAAGCGGAACCACATTCTGGATAAATCACTCATTTTAATATATAATTTATTTTACACAATTTTTACAGCATATCAGTTTATTTCAGTGTATTTATTTAAGAGAGAGCTCACAGCTCTCTTAAATTTTTTGTTCTCTTTTATTTATTTATTTTTTTTTTTTTCGTTTTATGGAAGAAAAATTTTGCTATAACTTGAAATTTTGCAAGTTCGTATTACTTTTTCGTGCATTTCGTTTTAAAATCTTTAATCTGTTTTACATTCGTTAAAATTCATTAACATTTTTTCTTCATTTTGCTTTAAAATTTTTAAATTATTTTTTTGTACATTTTCTAGTATCGAAGAAAAATGTGTCTGGTTCAAGAAAATGTGTCGGTGTTTTCTGTTTGAATTTTTAAATAACACTAATTTAAATTAAGCTTTTTTGTTGTTTTTCTTTTTTATAAATTTTGTTTTTATAAGAAATTTTAAAAACATTTATTATATTTTTCAGTCTACAATTTTGCTTTTCTTTTATTTTTTGTTGTCGTAAATATTTAAAAAGAAATATTTTTTATGGCCTTTAAGAGCAGAAAACACGACCAAAATATAATTTCATTAAACAAATGACACATTTTTTATATTAAATTATAAATTTTTACTTTTTAAAGGTCAAGTTTAGTAAAAAATGTTGAATTAAACAAAAAATTTACATTTTATTCCAAAAATATTAAAAGAATTCTCAATTACTAACAAAATTTCTTTAATTGCATGTTGCTCAGTTGTTTTCCCTTCTTTCCTTCAACTCATTTTGTTAGACACTAAACAGTGGGTTCGTTTATCCGTTAAACCATTTACAAATAGACATCAAATATTGCATTAACTACAATCATTCGAAACGCTGCTTAGAAAACTATATCAACAATATGAGCGTTAGAGTATTTTAATCTAAATTCATTCAAATGGTCCAAAAAAGTGGGTTTAAATCTTCCAGCTTTTTGCTTTTTATCGTGGATACTTCCGAGTTTTACAAATTGCCAAAAAAAAAAGTTTACATATAACAATATTGGATCATATTAGAAGACAATTGTTGAATCAGTCTGGTTATCTAACCCTTCAAACCAAACCAATTACCTAGAAAGCTCAGAAAATAGGGATTTCTTGATTCTCAATCCGGATGCATCTTATGATAGCCCCAGTTATCCTATGAGCCGCTTCGGACATATTTTGAGTGTGCGCTAATCATAAGTGACTATAAAACTGGTCACAAATGACCAAGTGTTTTCATTGTTAATTTGCAAGCCCTGAACATAAAATGACAGCGTATTATTAATCACATGTGCTTAGTTTATTAGTCAAATTTGATCTGTAGATCTCGAAGCAGCAATACGATTTTTCACAATTAAAAAAGAATACCAACGTATCTGGTAGGATTTGCCTTGATTATGTGCTGATCACACGTGATTAGTATACTAGTCACATATGACTAGTATAATCTTGTTTACATTCAACCTAAAGAATGGAAGCTACCACGATATGTTAATAAAAAACAAAATTCAAAATGGAAACAGTGTTTCATTTAGATAGGAAAAATGTGTATTTCAACACACTGTTTTTGAATAAAGTACTTTTTATTTTTTTTTACCTTATATAATTGATTTTTCTGTATCAATATACATACATGAGTATGCTTGTGTGATTTTTTTTTTAATTTTTGCAATAACAATGAACAATGTATTTTTTTTTTAACACAAAACTCTTTCCTGAATGACTTCACAGGAAAAAATAAATAAAAAAAAAAGCATTTTATCATAAAAGCAGCATAAATCAAAAACGTAAATACTATTTTCGTTCCAAACGCACAAAAAGAACTTATTTAAAACTTTTGTTTACATAAATCATAAAATATTAAACAGCTTTTTTTAGTTTAAGTGAACCCTTTTGGTTTTGAAACAAAATCAATAAAAAAAAAAAATCTCCCACTATGACTACACAAGTTTGTGCTGAAAACTTAATTACAAAGAAATGACCTAAAGTGTTTCCAGAAAATAACTATTTTGTTGGATTTGCGTCTTAATATTTTCCATTTATGACAGTCTTGCTGCCACTGAAAGTTCCACACGTAACTAATTGTTACCAACAACACTTAACGATTATTAATCAGGTAAAACTTAAAAAAACATTAAAGCTACAACAAATTTTGGCCGGCAGTTTGAAGTACCTTTTAACGATAAATTTGTTTGTTTTTGCCACATGATGTCATCGTAGTATTTGGCTTTTAATTTACAAGTGCTCGTACTCACAAATATTCTAACGCAAATAAATATTAACAAAAAAGCATATATGTACAAAATCAAGCTCATTAAAACCTATTTATATACACAGTCAACTAAAAAAAGAATATTTAACATAAATACTTAAAGTTATAAATGACACTCGAGTTAAAAGCAAAGTAGAAAAAGAATATTATTTCTTATAGACAAGACGCTATTAAAAATTGATACCAAGTGTTAATTTTCTACAACACAGTTTTTGTTTCTGTACTAAAAGGCCTCTTTGGTAAACATTTTCTACGCTATCCCATACCATTTTATAGCAAAGTTTTTGGTAACAGTTATCGGTTTTCTACAGAAGAGCTATCGATAAGCGTATATTATAATAGAAAAGTTTTCTATAGCTTTCTTTTAGTATTTTATTTTGTACAGAACAGCTATGGACAACTTTCTTTTCTTATAAAATAATGTAAACTGTAAGGAACTTTGCTGTTACAAAAATGTTATCGATAAGTTCCTTTGCTACAGGAAAGTTATCGTGCCTTTCCTGACGTTATTGATAGAAAAGTAATAATATATTTGTCACTCAATATATAAGAAATTTATTGAAAACTTTTCTTTGTTATAGACTAATTATCGATAATTTTTTTCTACTATTGAAATGACGTCGATAATATTATTACTATCGGAAAATTTATCCGTGTATGTAATTTTCTATGGAAAATCAGATAAAGTTTATACATACATCAAAGTTGTCGATCGTTTCATTTTCTTACAAAAAATTATGGATAATCTCATTCATATTTCATAAATTCTGTGGAAAATTTATCAACAACTTTATATTTACTTGCAAAAGTTGTCTACCATTTCATTTTTTATAGAAAAGTTATCGAAGTCTATACTTTCTTACAGAAAGGTGATCAACAACTTTACCTTTATATACAAAACTTATCAATAACTTTTCCGAAAAAAACAAAAAAGTTATATTAACTTTAGTCTTCTGTAGAACGATAGCTTAAATTCATTTCTTAAGTTTTCTTTCGATAGAAATTTTATGAAATATATTTCGACAGCTTTGCTTATTAGTTGAAAAGTTATCGGTAATAAAATGTTTCTTTTTAATTCCTTTAAGATTCCCGTACGACAGATATCGATAACTCCAACTTCTTAAACCAAAAATTTATCAACAACTTTGTATTTCAGTGCAAAGGTTTTCTCTAATTTCATTACTTTATAGAAAAGTTACCGAGGAGAGGTGATCAACAACTTTACCTTTCTGTACAAAACTTATCAACAACTTTTCTGAAAAAACAGGAAAGTTATATTAACTTTTGTCTCCTAAAATTCATTTAAGTTTTTTTTTTTACAAATGTTATCGATAACTCCACTTTTCCTTAAAAAAAAAAACTGTATATAACCTACTCGTAGTATGGAAAATTTATAAAAAAAAATATTTCGATAACTTTGCTTATTAGTTGAAAAGTTATCGATAACTAAATCATTCTATTTTTATTTTTTCATTCCTTCATATTTTCCGTAGAACAGTTATCGATAGCTCCAACTTCTTAAACCAAATTATCGAAAAAAAATATTGTATAGAATATTTACCGATATTTCATAATTTCAGTGGAAATTTTATCAACAATTTTGTATTTCCATGCAAAAATTTTCTCCAATTTAATTTTTTTATAAAAAAGTTATCGAGAGCTATTCGTTCTTACGGAAAAGTTATCAACAACTTTACCTTTCTATCTTTTCTTTTTTTCGATATGAAATATCGATAAAATATGTATGTAACTAACCTTGTATGGAAAATTTATAAAACAAATATTTCGATAACTTTGCCTTAATTGAACAGTTATCGATAGCTAAATTTTTCTATTTTTACTTTTTGATTCCTTTAAATTTTTGTTCCAAAAGTTAACATACAATATATTTAAGGTATTGGAACTATGCAAGCAGAATCAAAAAATTTTCCCTATACTACTACTACATTATTTTTCCAAATGTTTATAGGTCAGTTGTGAAGAGACACATACATACATACGTATATGGTTGGACTAAAGGCAGCAAGAAACGAAAGTGCATTTTTGGAATATAACACAGTGGGACCTTACTTCCGCAAAATCTAAAAGATTATCTTCCATATTCCAAGTGGCATCATCGTCGTCACATCAAGACGACATTAAAAAACACTCGGTTACACATTCGCCTTCGACAGCAATTATGTATTCTTTGAAAGTCCTTCGGTATTTCCTGGACCCAAGCGATAGATAGAAACTGCCGACAACATTAAATTGTTTTTGGCAACGAGTAAATAAATGAAAAAATGTTTGTGTCGACTTCATGTGATGACGATGACGCCTTATGGAATATGGGGGAATATAATGATCCTTGTTGAAATGTAAACAAAGCATTGATCGAATGTATGCTTTAGTGGTCATCACCATCAAGATTTTTATAGTGTATATTACAGCACGTCGTAGCATCTGAACTTTGTGTCCTGTACTCGTCTACTATAGGGAATTGATATTTTTGCCATTGCTGTTATAAGGGATAAACTTTATTTTTATTTTTTTTTTTGTTTTTTTTTTTTTTGTTTTTTTTTTTTTTGTTTTAATTTTTGTTTGTATAAAGGATGGACCAACCATCAACCACGCTAAGCAGTTACCGTGAATGGTGTTCGCTAGAGATGATAGTGGACTTCTTGTGACCGAAAATTGAGGATTTAGGGCTGGATCAACCACGCTAAGCAGTTACCGTGAATGGTGTTCGCTAGAGATGATAGTGGACTTCTTGTGACCGAAAATTGAGGATTTAGGGCTGGATGCTATGTGGTTCCTACAGGAGGATGGTTAGTGTTTTAACAATAAGATTTGATTCTAATTTGTTTAGTATTATGATCATTTAGTGTACATACAACTCTGTTAGTGAGAGTAAAAGCCAGGAGAAAACTTTGCTTTTAGTAACACTAATTAATTAGCAACACTATTAATTATTTTTCCATAAATCTGATAAGCAAGATGCACATTCTCATTCTTAATTAGTGCAAATAAAGTAGCAACATTAATTAATAGGCAAGCAAGAAGCGCCTTCTCAAAAAAAAATTTTTTTTTGTATGATTTGTGCTTTATAGTTTGAAGTATTCCAAAAATTATGTAGAAATTTCTTAGTAATATGAAAAATTACTATGTCTCAATAAAGCTAACAAACCTTATTATTTTGAGTAGAGTATAGATACGAGGGCGGATTGATATTGAAGCTATCATTTATTTCTCAACAAAATCTCCTTTTAGCTCAATACACGATATTCCAACTTTTTTATACCATTTGAATAACACGATTTTGGGAACACCTCAAAATATACGTTAGTTTCGGTAACCACTTCTTCGTTTGAGATGAATATTTTTCCTGCGAACTATTTTTTCAAGTTTGGAAATAGGAAAAAGTCACTAGGAGCTAAACTTGCGCTATAAGGTGGATGATCAAACAATTTGAAGTGTATTTCACGTAATTTTAGCATCGTATTTGATGCTGTGTGCACCGGTGCGTTATCTTGAAGAAAGAGCACTTTGTTCTTCTTTAAATGTGGTCGTTTATTCTTGATTACAACAATCAATTGATACAATAATGCACGATAACACTTTCCTGTGATTGTGGATCCTTTGTAAAGATAATCGATGAGCAATCTCCGTGTGCATCGCAAGTAAAGTGGCCATAACCTTGCCAGTCGATTTCACTGTATCTTCTTCGGAGCACTTCCACTAGTTTCCACCCATTGTGTCGATTGATTTTTGATTTCAGGTATGTAGTGGAGGTTCCACGTTTCATCGACAGTGAAGTGGTCTGTCAAACTCGTTTATGTTCGATATTGAGCAAACGCGGCACCTATCTTGCCGATAACGTTTTCATACGCAAATGTTCATGCAAAATGTTGAAGACATGTTCATATAATATGTTTACCATTTCAACAATCTCACGTAACTTGACTCGGCGATCATTCATAACTATATCGAGAATTTTCTTGATATTTTCTCCAGTAACCACCTCTTTTGGCTTTCCTGTTGATGGTGTTCGGCCGTGTTTAAATTCAGTAATCCAATATTTTACCAGTCAATCTCACGAATCAAACTCACTGTAATGTTTATCGAGTATGAGTATGACGGAGCAGGCTCGCCGTAATGTTTGTCGAGCTTTTGTCCCTTTCGCCGTTTTCCTTTTCAAATAATAGACTTAAATCACTGCACGGAATTATTATTATTATTTTTTCATTTTTCATAAAACACAAAAGTTGCTTACTTCAAACGACTACAACAAATATTAATTTGGGTGAAACTTTAACAGCTGACGTTTGAAAGATCGCAATTTACAAAAAAAAATTGTTTGTGCTGCCCTATGTAGCTTTAGTATCAGTCCGCCCTCGTAGATATCTAACGGTATATCAGCTAATATACGAAATTATTTATAAAAATGTTGCCTGGTTTTAGGGGCACAAGGAAAATGACGTTTGGTTCAAATTGGTTAAATTATATAGAAAACAAATCGATTACTGATTAGTTCTTTTTATTCCAAAGTACAAATCTTTCTTACTGCCCTGTCTTTTTAAATAAACAGCGTCAACATGCGGTAATTTCCTAGTTCCAGTACAATGCGCTGCATATGTAGGTTCTATCCCCTGAGTACTGGTCCAAGATAAAAAAAAAAAAATATATATATAAATTAAATTTACATGCATGACATTAATTGAATAAAGAAAATGTATAATTTTATTATTAAAAATGATCAAATTAAAAAGAAATCGAAAAAACTGTTTACAATTAAGCCAAAAACACAGCATCAATCGGAATATGTATTATTGATGATTCAAATTTGAAATATTTTTTCGAAATAAGAACAGCACAACTAGAAAGAGATTCATTCTAATGCTCTAATAGAATTTGAAGCAAGGTTGTAAAATGAAGCAAAAAAATAATGGTATGAAAATTTTGTTTCTAAAAATTAATAATGACATTTTTCACGTTTTTTTTTATTTCTCTTTTTTTTTTTTACTTTAAACATGAAAATTTTGTTGAAAAACGTAATTAATTTAACACGTATGACACATTTAATCAATTATGCATTGAAAAATGCAAATTATATACAAGATTATTTTTATTCAGTTGAAGGCCTAAAGCATAAAAATATAATAGTTTTTATAAATATTGCGAAATTTTAAAAGTGAAAAATTAAAAGATGTAGAACAAAGTAAAATGAATGGAAAGGCAATTGTCTAAAGCAGTGTGCCCAAAAGTTCTATATGGAAGAGTAAACACCAATACATTTAAGGAAAAACTACTTTTATTTAATATTTTTTATTGTAAAAAGCATAACAATTTACAAAAACAAATTTTACACTGATAATCGCTGTCGTCAATGTTTACTAGCAAAGCATGCGAAAGTGTTGCTACTATGCTCTCTTGTGTTTGCAGTGAAGAACGACAAAAAATATATAAGATAAAGTTGTTTGTGTATATTTTATTGCTAGTGCTGAGCGCAGTATGTGTGTATTAAAGAGCACAGCCCTATAGCTAAGCGCATTTACAAAAACAAGCGCATAGGCTTGGGCACATCTGGTCTAAAGCCCAATTTTTTCTTTTTATCTTGGACTAGTACTCAGGGTATGACCGCTAGATATGCAGTGCATTATACTGGAACTAGAAGAAATGATTTTGAGACAAGAAATAAGATAATATACAGAAAGAAGCCTAAGCTCCAGGAAGGAAGTTGTTGCGAACAACATAAATTTATAGCCGGCTAGCATTTTTAATGGCATAAAGAACATGACATTAATTTATTATATTTTTAAATTTATTTATTTATTTCAGCAAAATGTTTAATTCAGTATAACAAAGAAATAGAATTAATATAACAAAATTTACATTAGAAAACTACAAACAGTTATAATTATAAATATAAAATGAATGTTGTCAGTAAAGTCGAGGTGATCATAAAATCTGTTTACTTCGCCACAAACTCTACGGACAGGGTCAAAATTTAAAAGTTTGATTGATGATATTGATGATACAGTGGAACGTATGATCTTAGCTGTATGTTAGGTAGATATATTAGTGTTTATTCTATCGCGAAGATGAATTGAACTAATATCCCCTTGTAATAACTTTAAAAATAATAATATGTTTGACATAATTAGTACTCAGGGGACGACCTGTACATATGCAGCGCATTATACCGGAACTAGGTAAATAGATAATGGATTGAAAGAAAGAGGGACTAGTATTTGTCAATGTTTAATTTGAATTTTGTAAGCGGAAAGAAATAAAGGCTATTTAAGGTATAAAACCTTAAGCTGGCAACACTTTTTAACTTACGGTAACTTTGTTAGTTGTTAAATGATGTATATTCAGTTTGGTTTGGTATTTCAACAAGTGATGTCATACGATCGCCTAGCAGGACTCAAAACAAAATTACCGTTCAACTCGATTTAAATGAGCGAAAATTGTTTAGCGAGGAAGTTCTCTTTTGTTTGAATGGATACGTCAATAAACAAAGCTGCCATATTTGGACTGATGATAATCCTGTAGGTTATGCTGAGATACCATTGCATCCAAAAAAGCTGACGGTTGGTGAGGTCTATATAAATAAAGATGCTGGTCAGAACGTTGCAGTCAATGGTGATCCCTATAAAGCTACGATTACTGATTTTTTGTTCATCAACGTAAAGAAACTAACCTTATTTTGCAAATAATACAGCGACTAAAAAAATTCCACCTGAAAATAAAAATATCAGTAAATTGAAGCAAAAACAGCTGTTTTTGTGATTCAGAAGAGTATAAATCACATCGGAAATCAGAAAAGATTGTGATTTGTAGAACAGGTACAAATCACATCTATGCTTTTGAAACGGCATGTGCTTTGAAATCACATGAGTTTTAGCACAGGCCTGTACTCGCACATCTCTCGTTGTTTGTGATTTCCCAGCATGAAAACGCTCTATCCCATGTTGCGAAAGTGGTCAAGACATACTTGAAAACATTGAAATGGAAAGTCCTACCCCACCCACCATATTCGCCAGACGTTGCTCTCTCAGACTATTATTGGTTTGATCAATGGCACACAGCCTGGCTGAGCAGCACTCCCCGTCTTATGAAGAAGTAAAAAATTGGATCGATTCGTGCATCGTTTCAAAAGATGACGCTTTTTCAAAGCGGAATTCGTAGGCTGCCCGAAAATGGGAGAAAGTAGTGGACAGCGACGGACAATACATTCATTTATAAATGTGTGACCAGTTTTTTACAATACAGCCTCGAATTTCGGAAAAAAATGGCGATTTCTTTGGAAGCTGCTTCATTACCTTGTGGTGTGGAAGGTGTTGGAGAAGCAAAATTTACACCTATTATTAAAAATATTTCTCTAATTTTACATTATCCACAGGTGTGCTTTTGATACTTTTTATTTGAGACATTATTAATTATTATAATTAACACATATACGAGTATGCCAATATTAATAACTACTATTTGAACACATTTAATTTAATCATTATATTTATTTTTCAATGCCTGCGATAAATATATCAATGCTCTTCAGCACAACCACAAAGACACAAAAAAAGAGAGATAGAAAGTTTCCATATGATTGCTCCTCTTCATTATGGTGTTTATTAATTTTGCCTTCATAAAATTATTTATACTGCAAGTGCACCTCAATTACTATGTGATGTATTTTCCAGGTGGTGTTAGCTCTTTTTTATTTGTATCAAAAGTACTTTTGTGCGTGTGTGTGTGTGTGTGGGTAAGTGGGTGCAAGGTGTGAAAGAGCATGACAGCACGAATTGCTCTACTTGACTTAAATGCAAGCAGACAAAGTAAATTGTTAAATAAATATCAAATGTCAGGTTCCTGGAACTGCTATTAATAAAGAAACTACTGCAAGGAAAGCCTGACGAACATTTTAGGAAAAGGATAAATTTAATAGTAGAAATTGGTCTTGACGCAGCAAACTTAACAAAGAAAAAGTGATGGTTATATTTCAAAAACTTACTCTTTAGAAAGGCTTTTTCTTTTTTCAAAAACTACTTTCAAAAAAACAATTTTTGGAACTACGAGTATCTTTAGTAAAATTTTTTAAATTCTTTTCGTTCTGTAGGGCAGTTGATATTGCCTAGCAAAGGAGAAGAAAGAAAGGAAAAAAAAAACAAACAAAAACTTTCAATAACGATTAAGAACTCTATACAAGTGAAACTAAGGAAAACAGTAATTTACAGAATATTAAGACTCATGTAATTGAAGGTTTTTCAACTTGTAAGCAATAGCTCGTAAAGTAAATGCAATTAATTTTAAAATGCTGCAGAGAAAAATAATGCCTTCAAATAAATAAAACGTGTTAAAATACAAAAAGAATAATTTTTAAAATTATATAATGAAAAAAAAGTTTCATTACGAAATGAAATATAATTAAAAGAAATCGAAATTTTATTTCGATTTATTATTTATATATAGACTTTGGTGAAAAGAGAATCCTCGTAGGATTTTGAGTAAAGTTCTCCTCCGGATATTCTCAGCACTTCGCTCAATCAACTTCGCGTAGTAATTCGAGCGCCATTAACCCACTGAGGGTTTGGAGTTGACCTCCCCTCACAGTATTTTTGAAGCAAACCGGTTTTGTTAAAAGAGAACCTTCGGAGGATTTTGAGTAAAGCTCTCCTCCGGATATTCTCGAATCTACGCTCAACCAACCTCGTGTCGTGTATATGATTCGGGATTCGTCTAATGCCAAGAGGGTTTGAGTTAATCTCCCCTCACCGTGTTTTAGCGCGAACCCCACGTACTTTTACATACACAGTCGGCCAAAGCCAATGTATTGGTTGGTGGCACTGCGATCCGTCGTATAACGCAGAATCAACTTTTAAGCAATAAAACACATTGTATACAGAAAAATGAACGTGAGGTGTTTTCTTTCATGTTCTCTGGTCACAAAAATGAATTTCTGTAATGAATCCTGGCAGTCCTGAGCTATCTCAGCCTAAAGGGGGAAAACCTGTCGTTACAATGGCAATTATTTATTATAAAGAAAATATAGCATACTTTTAGGCAACGTAGCTTAAGACAGTGGACAATTCTCATGGGGAAGGAATCTCAAAACTGTCAGAAAAGCTTTACATAAAATAATCGTAGTTACTTTAAGTAGAGACTTGTGACAGTGTTTTCAAAGTCACACTAGTTGCTAGAGATTCATTTGGTTGGATACTCCATTTTATTACTTAAATGATAGACATTAAACCGAATCAGGGGCATTTAACTAAGTAAAAAAATTATCTGATAAGAAAGTTAGAAATCACATATGCGATTTCAAAGCACGTGATTTTCAGCGCAGAGCTAATGCAGCAATTTTTAAATAGAGATAAGTAAACAAAAAATTTTAAAAAGTTTATTTTTATAATATTTATAAATATAACTTAGACTTAAATTAAAAGAGTGAGAATTCACATATGCGATTTTTAGCGCAGAGCTAATGCAGCAATTTTTAAATAGAGCTAAGAAAACGAAAAATTTTTTAAAACTTATTTTTATAATATTTATAAATATATCTTATGACTTAAATTAGAAGAGTGAGAAATCACATATGCGATTTCAAATCACGTGCTAATGCAGCAATTTTTAAATCGAGATGAGTAAACAAAAAATTTTATAAATTTATTTTTATAATATTTATAAATATAACTAAAAGGCTTAAATAACAAAATTAACCTGCAATTATTAATTTTAAAACTAAATATTGACTCATTAGACAAAATTGTTTAATTTGTTATACTTGAAATATCAACAAATAAAAAAAGAATGCGTGTCTAGAAGCCCCAGTAAAAAGCAAAAGATCATCAAACGCAGAAAAAAAAAACAACTGAGAAAAACGATTAGTCAGAACAAACGCATTTGGCAAAGCTTTTTTATACTACACATATATACATATGTATTATAAGTATGTATTTGTATTTATTTTCGTACAATGACTTTTTATTTATAAAATTTTCTAAATAATAACAAAAAATAAATAATAAAGTTCCTACGTAGTGGTTTAAGGAAAAAAAAAAAACACAACAGAGAGGTACTCACAACACCGATGAAAATGTATTGGCCAGAGATCGGCAACAGGTATCAAACACGTACTCGATTAAACCGTTATATTCAAAAACAATATAGGCTTTTTGTGCACTTGCTATGAGTTTAAATGTTCATAAACGTGCTTTTGACCTGAACAAATCGAATCACAAATTATGTTCATATCATAGTTGTTGTGGTGAACGAGCTGCCTGCATCAATACTAAGCGGCACATGTGTGTATGTGTATTTACGTCAGCAACTTAATTCAATTTCCCAAAAAAATCAAACAACAAAAAAAAAACAGAAATTAACGAGTGAATGCTCGTTAATATTTTGTTTCGAGTACAACCAAAACATGCAATAATCAGTTGTAGTGCTTGCGGATAAGGCGGTACGATCATACCCGTTGTATTTCTCAGGTGTTGACATTTGTTTTAACAGACCACAAAAACATTTGTTCTCTTTCACATCGCGTGTAAAAACACTTGTTTTCTCTCACATTGAATGTTTAAGATGCAAATAAAGGGTATTTCTTTATGAGCCAGAAAATTTTTAAATAGAAGTAAAACGAAATATATGTGCGAGTTAACGTAAAAGCTTTTTAGTAGTTTAGAAGACCTAACGATGCCATTATCAATGGAATATAATAACGAGTAAATGTCCGCCGCTGGTTTGCTGGATCTCGGTTAACCAAAGCTTTAAGTAAAGGGCGTTCCAACCAAAACGCACGATGTTAATTGTAAGTAAAACAAAAAGTTTTCGAAGAAATATCTTATTATTTTTCATTATTATAGAAGGATCTATGAATATTATGTGTGAAACAAAATATCAGCCAAATACTCGCCACGGTTTCGGTGACATACCTACGAGGGCTGATCAAAAAAGAACTGTTATTTACAGTTTTTTTAAAAGTAACCCCTTCAGATACAATTCACATATGCCAGCGTTTTTTCCAATCCTCGAAACACTTTTGAAACGCGCTTTTTGGTATCGCCAACAGCTACTGTTTCGATTTTTCTTCTATCTCTTCAAACGTAGCCCAAAATCCTTTCCTTTCATCGGTGTCTTCAGTTTCGGGAGAAGGAAAAATTCAGCGGAGGCCAAGTCTGGCGAATACGGTGGTTGAGGCATGAAAACAGTTTTGTTTTTGGTCAAAAACTCACGCGCAAACATCGATGTGTGATCTGGTGCGTTATCATGGTGCAAAATCCATGATTGTTTTTTCCACAATTCTGTGCGTTTCTGACGAATTGCTTGGCGCAAACGGCACATAACTTTAAGGTAGTACTTTTTATTGACCGTATGACCTTGTGGCAAGAATTCATGCTGCACTACGCCAATACAGTCGAAGAAACAGGTTCACATTTCACCGAGCTTGACGTGCTTTTTTCGATATTTTTTCTCTTCTGGGCGCTTCCATTGGAATGATTGGGCTTTGGTTTCAATATCATAGCTATACACACGTGATTCGTCACCAGTTATGACTTTTTTGAGGAAATCTGGATTGTCGTTGACGATGTTCAACAGCGATGTTCTTGCGACGTTGTTTTGCTACAACTTTAGCAATTTTTGAATAATCTCTGCTGGCGCACATTTCATGTCTAAAACATCTGCTTGGCATGAGCCAAACGATATGTCAACATCATCAGCAACTTCTCTGATGCCGATTCGACGATTATCCAAAAGCATTTTCTTCACTGCTTCAATGTTTTCATCGGTTGTTGAGGTGCTCGGTCGACCAGGATGAGCATCGTCGTCGAGATCTTCCTAAACCGGTTATACCACAATTGAACTTTTATTTTGCTCATAGTAGACTCGCCAAGCGTCACAGTCTATATTTCAAATATTCTTGCGCATTTAATTTGATTTTTTACACAAAAACGAGCATCGTCATAGGCATCTTCTCGGCCGTCTTTAAACCGGTAATGCCATAAATGAACTTTTGTTCTGCTCATAGTAGACTCCCCAAACGTCACACTCAACATTTCAAATCTCCTTGCGCATATAAATTAATTTTTTACACAAAACCTAATACAGTTTCATTTGTTAAATTTTTGTTGAACTTTTATAATTTTTTAAATTAAAAATTGTTTGGTTTGTACATATGTACAACAGGTTTTTAGTTCAAGTTTTTCCTTTCTTAATTTTTTCTTAAGAAGGATTTTTTACAATACAAATTTGCTGTGATCAATAATTATTGATTGAAGAAGACAAGAAAAATAATAATCAAATCTTTAGCTGGGGGACAACTAGCTGTTTCGTAGTCGCTACACTACTCATCAGCACCCACTGGGATTCGAACTCGGGACATGACGTATCATGATCTACTGCTTTAACTACTAAGCCACCGAGCATTTAATTATTTTCTATCTATATTCATCTCATATTGAATCACATATGCATTTTGTTAATTGCCCACATTGTTTGTACAGCTAGTTGTCCCCCAGCTAAAGATTTGATTATTATTTTTCTTGTCTTCTTCAATCAATAATTATTGATCACAGCAAATTTGTATTGTAAAAAATCCTTCTTAAGAAAAAATTAAGAAAGGAAAAACTTGAACTAAAAACCTGTTGTACATATGTACAAACCAAACAATTTTTAATTTAAAAAATTATAAAAGTTCAACAAAAATTTAACAAATTAATATTTACATCTCTGGGTCCGGAGAATATTAAATACAAAAATATGTATGTTAATAAATAAAAATAAATACCGCTAGTTTAGAGACAGCAAACGCTGTACAAACAATGTGGGCAATTAACAAAATGCATATGTGATTCAATATGAGATGAATATAGATAGAAAATAATTAAATGCTCGGTGGCTTAGTAGTTAAAGCAGTAGATCATGATACGTCATGTCCCGAGTTCGAATCCCAGTGGGTGCTGATGAGTAGTGTAGCGACTACGAAACAGCTAGTTGTCCCCCAGCTAAAGATTTGATTATTATTTTTCTTGTCTTCTTCAATCAATAATTATTGATCACAGCAAATTTGTATTGTAAAAAATCCTTCTTAAGAAAAAATTAAGAAAGGCTAATACAGTTTCTTTGATCCATTTTTTCGAACAGTTAAAAATCGAAGAGCACACGAAGACACGACTAACATTTTTATCTGTCAAGAACAAATTGGCAATCCAAAATGGCTCATATTGCTAACATATATTTATAACAGACATGTGTACCAACATAACAGAAAAAAGAATGCGAAAATCGAACATACGTAACTCATGAAATTTGAAAATAATAGTTATTTTTTCATCAGCCCTTGTATCTATACTAACGACCATGAAAATTCCGCAGTCTCTACTGAAACAACCTTTAGTTAAGTCATCTAGATTGGAACAGAGCTTTTTTTCTTCATTACAATTAAATAGAGCGAATACCCATAATATTATTGTAAATTTATTTTCAACCCAAAAAGATAAGAATTTTGCGATTATATTTATTGATTTTGTTTTGCCTTTTTCACTTTTGCGTATTTTTATTTTAAATATTTTTCATTTAATGCAGCTGCTTTTTTCAGATCAAACCATAAAATTTTAACATAATTTTATGTGTCATGTTTTATTAAGAAAAACGCCAAAAAATGATTAATAAGTTTTTAATTCCACATGTATTTTCTAAGATTTGGAGAAGAGCCAACAATTAAAGAAACAAAAGAAAAACAATTTTTGTTGAAAGTCATATCGCTCAATAACTTCAAAACCAAATTAAATTTGTAGTTGAAACCAATGAATGTAAAGTTTAAACATATACAAACATAAATCAAAATATTAACAATTTCTTTCATTGTATTAAAATCATCTCAATAGACATTTTAAAAGTTTTTTTATTTCTTGTAATTGTTAGAGAATGGAAAGTCATCAAGCTTGAAGTAAATAAAACTTGTACAATGTGTGTGATAGAAAATGTTATAAATTTATAAATTATTTGGCAAAAATTGTATCACAGAGAAGAAATGTTTTGCAAAAAATAATAATAATAAGTTCATTAAACTATTGAATACAACTTATCCAATAAAATGTTGCCTATTTTGGGGATTATTGCCAAAAGTTTTTGAAAACTTTAGCCAATCGTGTTGTTTTAGGAGTCTAATTCTGCTTTTCTTCTCAAAAAGCAAGAAAATCTATTTAAAATCAATTTCTTGAATTCGTTTCTTTATCATCTTAAATAATGGGGTCATCGTGAATAATACGAAATCAATTAAAGATTTTTTATAAATTGGTTCAATACTGGGTGTCATTTAAGTAACGTTATGGTTTATTAAGTGTATATATTTTCTGTTTAAGTTCTTTTTTCAGAATTAACTTTAAAAAATTTGTGGAATTTATGAGACAATGAGGCAAAATTGTTGTTAATTTTTTCTTTGAAAGTTAACATTAGATATATTACTCAGTAATCACATTAAAAATGCAGCTAGTGCTTCGACAATTAATGGTTCCGTCTTTTCGGTAACAAGGGGCCGTCTGCGATCTTTCACTCAGTGCATACATCCTCCAGAACTGCGCGGAAAAACTTCAGCAGAGAAAAAAGGAATCCAATATTCTGGTTCCGATTGGATGCAGCCACAACTCAATCAACTCGTCCAACTACGATTCTCTCGCGCGAAGTTTTTGAGGATAGTCAGACCTGTTCACGTGATTTCAAAGCACATGCCGTTTTAAAATACAAATTGCCTGTTCTCCAAATCACAATTTTTTGTGATTTTCGATGTGATTTATACTCTTCTGAAACAGCTGTTTTTTGCTTCAATTTACTGATATTTTTATTTTCAGGTTAAATTTTGTACAATAAGGTTTATTCGTTTTAATAAATTTAAAAGGCAAAATAAAATAAATCACAAAATAATACAACAAATCTTGCAACAAAATAAGTGTACCTAGTTTTTTTTTTCTTAATTTAGAGAATTATTTCGTACAAAATAAATAAGTTTACTCACATGATTAACAGAAAATACATACATACATACATACAGAAATTTAATAATGTAATAAATTATGAAATTCATAATAAAGTACGTGCAAAAATTAGGAGGTGATATCAAATAGATTAAAAGTTAGCTTAAAATCACAACAAATCAAAAATATTTTGTGTGCAGAACACCTTTTTTGTGATTTGAAATCACTTTCACAAAACGTGATTTGCAGAACAGACCTGAGTAAATCGCTTTTTAGCAATTTAAATAGCCGACTCGCTCGCCGGGCTTAACGACTCTCTTTTTTCCAAAAGGGAAGATGTATGCCAGTAACCACCAACAGCTTAAAGCCCATATCCGACAAGAGATAGCGGTGGGACCTAAAATTCTATGGAAAGATACAGGAAATGCTTTGGAATGGGAACAACTGTTCGAAGCAACGTTTGTTTTGGACTCTTTGAATGGAATAAAAACATCAACTGAAACAATAAAAAACTCGATTTTTTCATAGGTGTACAACTTTGAATCTATTGCGACTTGCAGAACATTATGAATTGATATTTGCGAATTTAAAATCACATGTGATTTAAAATTTTGTGACTTTTAACACATACCGATCAGGGATGTTCTGCAAATCACTTTTTGTGAAAGTAACTTCAAATCAGAAAAAAAACTTGTTCTGCAGAGAAAAAAATTTTTGATTTTTGTGATTTCAAAATGGTAAGCTATGAAATATTTGCGAATTAAAAATCACATGTGATTTAACATTTTGCGATTTTTAGAACATATCAATCAGGGATGTACTGCAAATCACTTTTTTTGAAAGTGATTTGGAATCACAAAAAAAGTGTTATGCAGACAAAAAAATTATTGATTTTTGTGATTTCAAACCGGTAAGCCAACCAATCAATTTGAAAGCACATGCTAATTTTTACAGATACGTCATTATTAATTTCACAATTTACTACATTATTAAATATCTTAATGTATTTTCTATATTTTTACTTTACCTTTTATGTTTGTTAAAAGTAATTAACTTTATTTTGCAAATAATACCGCGACTAAAAAAAATTCCGCCGGAAAATAAAAATATCAGTAAATCAAAGCAAAAAGCAGCTGTTTCTGTGCTTCCAAAGGGTAAAAATCACATCGAAAATCATAAAATATTGTGATTTGCAGAGCAGGTACAAATAAAATGTTTGCTTTTGAAATCGCATGTGCTTTGAAATCACGTGGTTTTTAGAACAGGCCTGTATATGATGGATTTTACTGTGTCAGAACTCACTTTTCCTCCAATGTCGACAAATGAAATGGTGTTGAATGACCAGCTTGCATTATTAAACGGTTATGGATCAAGAACCACTTCATCCAACCAACAATGCTAAAACAACTAAGTGGATGTTAATTAATAAGCCGTTAACAGCAGTACCAGCAAAAAAAAAATGCCAACCGTGGGAATTGCTGAAATGGGAAAATATTGGTCCGGGGGATGAATTCACGCACCGTCAGCTGGAGATTCCATGTTTCCGGCAGTGACCTCGGCCGGAACATCGATAGCTACAGCAGAAGAAATAAGGTATAAAAGACAATGACAAAGAAAAAATTAGAAAATTATTGTTCGGATGTGCAGTCAGGGAGTTTTAATTTTGGAGTTGAGTTGCGAGTAAGTTGAGTTGCCGCGTGAAGTAAACAAAAGCTTGTTTTGTTTACTTGTAATAGCCAGCGATAAGTAAATAAGTCTTGCGATTCTTGCGGGACCTTCCAGGAATAACAATTGCTTAATAACAACATAATAGCATATATTTTGTTCAGGGGATGACTCCTACATATACAGCGCTTTACACTGGAGCTAGGAGAATAAATTAGGGAGAAGAGGAAAGAGGGAGCAGTGTTTGTGTGTATTACACAGCATTTGACAGAACATATTAGTAATAAAATATTATTATATATTTTCTGCGATTTCAAACGAAATCCTCCAGGAAATATTATAACATTACTGTTCATTCAGCAGCGATTTCAGAACTCATCCTCCTCTTACATAAAACCTGTGTAATTTTGATTTGAGTTTTAGTGTTTTTTGCTTAATGTTTTTCTAGTTAGAAACATTATAATTTTTGAGTGATATTAAAACAAATCGGATTTGATGGCGTATAGTTTTCGGCGCATCATGTGATATTACATTAATTTAGTTTTTACTATTTTTTCTTTCAGTTTTATTTTTTTTTTATATTCCTTTCAAGCTAGAAAAATTTCTTTAATAAATACCTGTTTAAAAGAAGTAAAATACTCTGTCGAAATAATATTTCGTTTGTGAAATCCAATTTTCACTTTCGATTAACGTAACTTGCAGGTGCATACTTTTAGGCGCATCATAAAAATTCAGCTCATTAACGAAAGTCACTTAATAAATTGTTTAAATCCGGAGTTATAAAGGAATTTCTAGATTCGTACAAAAATTTAGAAAACATTTTTATTGAACGAAAGAAATTATGTTTTTCTTTAGAAACAACAAAATATGGTGCCGAAGATTAGTTTTTAGTATATACATATATGTAAGTTGCTGTGAGCAGAAAAGATACTACAGAAAGCAATATTATGGAAATTTGACAAAAGTCCAGAAGGTTAATATGAATCAGCAAAGAAAATTAACTGCCCGATATTATACATATGTGCCCCACAAAAACTATCTTGAATATCATATTTGTTTTTTGTTGAAAGAAATAGAATCTTGCGTTCTACAATTATTTTTACTAAAATAGTTTTTGAATCCAGGGAATCTTTACAGGTCCGTTTTCAAATTATGTTATTAAATATGAAAAAAATTTATTATTTAGTTTTTTTTTTTTCAATTTTTCTTGTATATTTTTTTTTCTTACATTCCTTTAAAACTATAAAAATTTAGTTGTTGTAATAACATTTCATTAATGAAATCTAATTTTCACTTTTTCCAAACAAAAAGAGAAATAGACTGAAATGAACCAAAAATTTTAATTGTTTTTGTTGGTGAATGTAACATAAACCCGCTTCATAAAACAACAACATACCAGCCTAATTTATAGTTTTAGCACCAACAAAATACTAATATTAATTTTTAATTAACACAATTTCTTTTAATAAAAACGTCTTATTTTCCAGCACTTGATTTTCAAATATTTCTAAAGCAAAAACGAAATTATTTTAAAGTATTGTACAACAAAGAAAAAAACATTTTTTCCCCCAAATGCTAAACATTTTCCTTATTTATGAACTTGTCGACATTTATAAAAAATATTGTTTTAATTAAAAAAAACCCCCATTTTATATGGAAATGCATTTTATGGTTTTAACAAAAGAAATACAATTTTCATACAATAATTTTTTTTAAAGCAACCGGCTGCTGGTTGCATTCCAAATGAAAGAACATTTTTCATATTGTGCAACATGTTGCTGCTGTGCAAAGAAATGGGAACAGATGTAAACAAATTAGCTGAACCTGCCCGAACGCATTAGAATTTAAAAAATAATTTTTTTAATTTCTTTAAAAGGAAGGAAAAACAAAAAATGGCTGCAAAAGAACAATGATTATTTTTCTCACTTTTTTGATAATATACAAGCTCATTACACCGTGCAACAAAACTATACTGTTTTAACTTTAAGTAGGATGTTAGTCAATTCATCATTTATACAGTAAACTTCGTCAAACCGACGAACAATTTAATAAAGCACGTTATAAATTTTTAGAATGAAACAGATTTTTTCTACCAAAATTTGCTTTGAAAAGACAAACTTATTCCACCGATTTGTAGTTAAAAAGAAAAAAGAGTTCATGATTGTGGCATGTGTTGTTTTAAATTCAAATGTGTGATTTTAAATTGAAGTGTGATTTTAAATTCACATGAGTGATTTTAAATTCACATGTGCAGTTCGAAATTCACATGTGTGGTTTTAAATTTACATATAATTTTAAATTCTCATGTGTGATTTTAAATTCACATGTGTAATTTTAAATTGACATGTAATCTTGAGTTCACATGTGATGTTAAATTCACATGCGATTTGAAGTTCACTAAAAGAATTTCTATATTCTTTTGTGATTTAGTTTCTGATTTTCTTTTACTTTAGTTTTCTATCTCTATTAGAAATAATTGATTTTATTTTGCACATAATAACGCACTAAAAAATTTCACCTCAAAATATTAGTAAAACAAAACGTAGCTGTTTTTTTGTGTTTTCGAAGAGCGCGAATCACATAATATTTTGAATTCCAGAACAGGTACAAATCACAGCATGTGCTTTCAAATCGCACAGATATTTTACGCCACGTATGATATAAAACTTCTCCGAAAACTCTAAAAGGTGTGTAATTCACAGAATAGCATAGGTTCACACGAGTGGTTTTAAATTCACATGTGATTTTAAATTCACATGTGATTATAAATTCACATGTGATTTTAAATTCACATGTGATCTTGAATTCGTATGTGATTTTAAGTTCACATGCGATTTTAAATTCACTAAAAGAATACAGAACAATAAAACAGAAGAATACGAGTAAGAGCACATAATTTTCAACTCATATCTATTTGTTTCTAAAGAAAGATTAAAAAAACGTTTGAGTGATTGGTTTATTACAAAAAATATTAACCGCAAAGTTTTTAAAAACAAGCATTTTAAAAACTAACATATGTATGTATGTTATTTCATACATAGACGCATATGTATGTGGATATACATATGTAAGAAACAAAACAAACAATTTACCCGTAATAAATTTTAATAAATTTTTTTAACACACTTATAAAACAAATCTTTGGGGAAAAACAAAAAAGCTATTCGTAATATATTTTAACAAACGCAGATGCACTTTTTGAAGAAAAAGAAAACAAACTACATATTTATTTAAACATTATAGTTGCATTTTGAATTAATTTGTTTGTTTTGCTTTTGCAATATTATTCTTTTCTTGCGTTCTCCCCGCCAGCCTTTTGAAATATTATCGAATTTTATTTAGCAGCATTTTTTTAAGTGGTTGTGGAGATTTCACATACATATACATATGTATACTCATACACAAGACTACTGAAACCAGCAAACAGATGCTAAATCTTCGCAGTCACCGTCATAAAACCACAGGAGGTGCTTTTTGTTGCCTTCTTTATTTACACACATACATACATATGTACATACGAGTATATTTATATTATTTTAGCTGCAAACACACGCACAATATGGCCGCCCGAGTTATTATTTTTGTTGTTTTCTAAACGAAAAGTGGCCAAAACACAAACAAAAATACATATATAGAAGAAAGTAAAGAGCGCAACAGTATTTAAGCAGAAGTAAAGACAAGAAATTAGCTTAATAGACATGAACGTTCATGCAACAGCATGTTACAAAGTGATACACGAAGAAAACATGAAAAAAGACAGCACACGAAAAATAAAAGAAAACAAAATTCAAATTGTGGCACACGCCAGACACACACATTGGAGTAGACAACAACAAGTGCCGCCAACTAAATGAGTTTGAATGATACCACAGACAGTGGAGAGGGGGAAATAAACAATACGAGTAGTAACAAAAAAGAACAAATGCTTGTCGAAATAAAATTAGAACAAATTTGCATTGAACAATAGGCAGGCAGGCATTTGAAATTTGCATGTGTTATTTTTACAATAAAACTCGTAGTACGGGTATACTCGTACCTACGAGTATAATAAACACAACTCTTGTAGTTTTTTATTTTTTGAATGCTCGTATAAGACAATTTTAAAAATTCAAATTCAGCAAATTAATTAATAAAAAAATGTGGACATTTATGTTAAAATCACAAGCGCAGCTGTATTAAAGTTTTAACGAAAAATTGAGAAAACGATTTAAATCGCAAAACGATATCGGAATTGATAAACCGTCATTGTTTGAGATTTAATGGTTTCAAATCGCAAGTATTTATTATAGGTGCAAAATTTTCTGGATCTGGAAAATGTTGAAATGAATAAACAAAACTCAAAATTTATGAATTAGCAAATTGCTTATGAGCTAAATAATCTATTTTATCTAATCTTTCTCTTCGCCCAAAGCATTCTTGCACTATACGAACTTTATAAATAGTACATGGGCTGAAAAGCCCGGGACTAATAGGTAGCGCTAGTTTTATTGCAGTCACCTTTTTTTCAGTTGATACTAATCTTCAGACGACAGCTGTTAAAATTTCATGATATTCTATTCATTAGGTTGTGAGTTATTGTGTTAAGAGTGACGCTACTTTTGTTATTTTCAAAACAGTGGATCAACAACAGTTTCGTGTTTTAATTTTACACCGCTTCTTGATGAGAAAAAATAACCTTCAAGCGAAACAATGGCATTAAAAGTGTTATGGGGACTCCACTCCATCAGGAACAACAATAAAAAGTTGATTTGCTGACTTCAAACGTGGTCGTAGAGACACCGATGATGCAGAACGCAGTGGACGTCCAAATGAGGCGCTAACATCAGAAAAAATTAAAAAATCCACAAAATTGTTTTGAATGATCGAAAAATGAAGTTTTATGACTTAGCTGACATCGTAAAGATATCAAAAGAACGTGTTGACTTTATATTGTATGAGCATTTAACTATGAGAAACCTCTGTTCAAAGTGGGTGCCGCGTTTGCTCACTGTTGATGATTCTGAGCAGTGTTTGGAAATGTTAAAACGCAACAAACCGGCATTTCTGCGTCGATATGTGACAATGGATGAAACGTGGATCCATCACTTTACTCCGGAATCACAACGGTCGTAATCTGAGTGGACACCAACTGGTGAACGTCGTCCAAAGCGCTCGAAAGCACAGCAATCAGCTAGAAAGGTTATGGTTTCGGTAACAGTGAATATAGCGTTGTTGGAGCGTTTGAAGGCCGAAATTGCAAAGAAACGACCACATATGGCAAAAAAAAAAAAATTTTGTTTCATCAAAATAACGCACCGTGTCACAATTCAATCAACACAATGGCAAAGCTACATGAATTGAATTTCGAATTGCTCTCACATCCACCGTATTCGCCAGATTAAGAAATTTCGCACGAATGAAAAGGTTATCGCTGAAACTGATGCCTATTTTGAGGCAGAAGATAAATCGTTCTACAAAACTGGTATTGAAATGATTGCGTTGCTCTTGATGGAAATTACGTTGATGAATAAAGCTAATTTTGAACCAAAAAAAAAAACTGTTTTCTTTGTTAGGCCCGGGACTTTTCAGCTCCTGTGTTATTTACCTTAGTGAGTAGTGTTTATTTCGATTGTAATCCTGGCTGTATGCGATGTGGCATCGTCTGGTTGGTGCCATATGTTTATTAAGCCCAAAGCATGCAGTTTTAGCGTTAAAAAGTTTTCAATCATATCACGATATCGCTCCCAATTCACAGTTACCGTTACGCCGTTTTCATTATCAAAGAAGTAAGGTCCAATGAGTCCTCCTGACTAAATTGCACACCAGACTGTCACTTTTAATGGCTGCTAAAGTGGCTGTTGACTGAGAACCGGCTGTTCTGTGTATTCACATATCACTCTTTTATTGCAACGTAGTCATATCTCAAAAAATTAGCTTTTCGAGTTAATAATGCAGAATTGTTAACAGCACTACCTTTTATGTTGTTCAAACAATTTATTCAAATTACTTTTAAACTGTTTCCTTTAGGAGATATTTTCTAAAAGAAATTTCTAAGACTTGTATGGAAACTAAAAACTTCAAATGCGTTTTTCTCGAAACAAAACTCAAATATTAGCCGTATTGGCAAAACTAATTGTATTTGTAAAATTACATTTTCAGAAAAAAAAACGTATTTTGTTCGAAATTGTCTCTCCATATATCAAATTGGCACGATAAAAAAGTGCTTGTCGATTCAACGATTGTTCTTTGAATCAATTATTATAAATATTAATGGAAATTTGTTGTAAGTCAACGAATAACAACTTTCGCGGAAAGCATTTTTTTTTTAAATTATATATTTGTATATAATCTTAACGCACTGTTATTGCCACGTGTTGTTTGTCTCAAACATCTTGGTTTTATAATATATTAGTATTTTTGGTACAAATGTTAGTACAATGATGTGGCATTCCATAACACAAGCACGCGACTTGTTTGCAATATTTGTACAGAAATCACTCAAAAATTTGAGTGCTTTTATATAAAATATCTTGACAAATCGCTTGCTTGTGATATGGAAACATCACATTAATGTTATCACTGTGTTATTAGATTGCTATTGCTGCTGTATGTTTGTTACAACGACATCTCATGGCTTTAGTTGGTAGTTTTTGAACCAGAGATCTGCACCGGTGCACCGCAACCATAAGTACACCGGTTGTTCACCCAATCATCTTCATATGTAAATATTTTAAACACTCTTAAAAATTGATGCGGTAGTATTTATACCTGTCGTTCGTTTAAGAAATCTTGATACATCAAAAATGTATCCAATCGCTTTCGTGTCTTGTGTATTTTTTTAAGAGTAAAAGAAACGACCACAAAAAAAAGTGTTGTTGTTACTAGCACTTAGTAAGAGAAACATTTTGGATATTTACTATTTTCGTTTCTAACCGTTTTCTTAACAATACATAGATGACGTCGTCACAAAATTAACTTGTAAAAACAACACTCTCGACAAATTATCTTGTTGTGTATATGTGTCACCTTTTATTTAACATTAGCTGAAATCGCGGCTGCCAGATTTACGTGCTGTTCATAGAACACAAACGAGCAACTCGTCTAGAAAATTTGTATGAAAGTTACTCAAAGTTTTGAGTGACTTCCATATACAATTTGTGTTCTATGAACAGCACATTAATAATTTACAACCATGTTGACGATTTTGAAAGTAGCACACTGAATGATGATTTTAATATTGTTTTTGCTGAAATTTTTGAAACGAAAATTCAATTCAAGCAAAATTTTTTTCATAATTGGTGCATTTATTGTGGTTATGAATTGAAACCATGAAATAAAAATTATTATAAATGAAGGAACAAAAAATAAAAGAAATTTGATAAAAATGTGCTTCATAAAAAATCAATTTTTTTTTTTAAGTAAAAGTTATTATTTTTACCGGTTTTGTACTAAATATGTTCAAATAAAATATGTGTATATATTTTCTTCAAAACACGATCGCCGAAACATAATGTTTTAAAAAACTACTGACAACGCCGCGCTTAGTACAAATACGTTTACCGATATTAAGTGAGTAAATACACACTCTCATGCTTAAGGTAAATGTGTGACTGCAAATTCTTACATACAAATATTATTTTCACTGTTAAAAGGAAGCACGAGTTCGACTGCCGAATGTAGAAAAATACTTCAGAAACTACATCAAGCCACCGCCTACAAACTTGATTGGTTATGTTATATACTCTAGTTAACAGACGCAAGCTCTAACGAGTAGAAAACATACTTGGCAAACAATATGCGGTGCCCAATCGCCCCGCAACTCGATTTAAGACAGATGTACTTAGATCATTAAAACGGGCACCGGTTGGACTCTGTTTTGAACATATTTTTATAAAAAATGCTATTGTATTTTTGGCATCAGTTCAAAAAACAATTATATTATTTGCGACGCATTAAAATCTTATTTGAAGATTATAAAAAATATGTGTGTATAAATTCAAATGTATATGAAAAATTAGCTCCAGGCGGAAAACACCTCGGGCACAACCGGTTTTATATACAATTAATTATTTTCCAGTGCTTGATTTTACAAATTTTATTGCAAACAGTGCAGTAAATAATTTATTCTTTTGTAATTTTGCTATTTGATTTTAATTTATATGTAAAAACAATAAAATTAAAGAAAAAAATCATTTATTTTCCATGCGTTTTGATTTAAAGTTATTTTTAGTTTGAATGCAAACAAAATTTTCGCCATGAAAACACACATAAAAATGTTCTAAAAATACGCAAAAATTAAGACAAACTAAATAAATAAAGAAAAGACCAAATTATTGGCAATTTATTGCACAACAATTGTCGTAAATAAACAGTGAAAATAAACGAAACTACACTGAGAAGAAAAAATACGGTTGACATGAGAAGATTCTATGGATAAAATACTATTGTTGAATTATATGGTTAAACACAACCACATAATATGGTTCCAACAGAAATTTATTTACAAAACTAAGCACAGCCAAGAACCAAAATTAATATATGTATATAGCCATATATTTATTGAAAGTTATAGTAATTATATTATAGTTAACACGGTTATTGCAAAAACTAAAATGTTACTGTCATGTCCAACCATATAATAGAATCCCTACCAACCATATTATTGAAAATTCGAAATTCTGTTGTCACGGTCAATTGTACGTTGATGGTCACAATATTTTATGATAACATAAGTACACACATGAATAATTCTATTTATATTTAAAAACCCGTTTTATCTAATTTATTCAATTTATTTTTTCAATAAATATACGAGGGCAGAAAGATATTGAAGCTGCCTAAGTAGGAAAAAAATAGTTTTTGTTTATTCAAAACCCATTTATTTTCCAACATACGAGGGCAGAAAGATATTGAAGCTGCCTAAGTAGGAAAAAAAATAATTTTTGTTTTTTCAAAACCCTTTTATTCTTGATTCTACATTGAAAAGAAAATAATTTAAAATCACTTCAATTTCTAGCTTTGGTGTTCTACATTCTACTTTTTACTTTTCATTTTGTTTTGTTTTCGAACTTTAATTCGTAGTAAATTGTCTGGTTCTTGAAATTATTTTTACATAGAAAGTAGTAGTTTGAAAACACTTTTAAATTTCATTGTGAAAATGAAAACTTATGCAGAAAAACTGAGTATGATTACAATACCACTGAAATAAAAGGACTAAATGACAAAATATTTATTTGGGATACAATTGGGCACATATTCATAGGTTTTGTTAACTAAAAGCAATTGGCGATATCATTTCTTATTACAGCGGTTACGGAATCATAAACTCATCAGAATCATCGTCATCACTTTCATGTTTTGGTTTTACCCCCCTGGCTATATCAAATTTTTGCAAAAAATGGCGCTTAAAAAATAACGATCACTGTTGTACACGGAGAATTTGATAAATTATCTTGATCCGAACTATTTGCCCTTTTTTTATAAATAAAATTTAAATGTTAATTAAGTTTGAGATCAGTTTTGTTTTTTATGTAAAAAATGTTTTAATTAATTTATTCGATATTTCGTCTTACTTTGGAAGACTTTTTCAGGAAAAATTCTTTCGGTTTTTTCCGAAGGAAGAAAAAATATCGAATAAATTAGTTAAAACATTTTTTATATAAAAAAAACAAAACTGACCGCATGCTTAATCAACATTTCAATTTAGAATTTGATAAACCTAACAAAATTTTGCCCTTACAAAATAACAAGCGATAGATTACAAATTTTGCACGTCGTTTTTTGGGCAAAAGGCATATCACAAAAAAAAAAAAAAAAAAAAAAAATGTGGAGCCCCCATGTCAGTACTGGTTCATATAAAAATAAAATTGAAAACGTCGTTCGTGTCAGTACTAGTCATTTGAAAATTTAGCCAAGTTTTATTTTTTCAGTTCGAACGACAGAATGAAACGCCCAAACTACTACTTTTTTAGAACAACAACAATGGTTTGATAAGTTAACTTTTCAAACCATTTTTTATTTTCATTCTACTAATTTTCTAGAACATGCCGAATAGTCTCCTTTTAGCTCAATACACTTAGTAAGACGATATTCTAACTTTTTTATACCATTGGAATAAAACGATTTTAGGAACCCCCCAAAATACGCGTTAGTTTCGGTAATCACTTCTTCGTTTGAGATAAACTTTTTTCCTGCAAGCCATTTTTTTAAGTTTGGAAACAGGAAAAAGTCATTAGGAGCTAAATCTTCGAATAAATTTGAAGGGTATTTCACATAATCTAGGCATCGTATTTAATGTTGTGTGAACCGGAGCATTGTCTTAAATAAAGAGGACTTTTTTCTTCTTTAAATGTGGTAGTTTTATCTTGATTGCATCAATCAATCAATTCATCCCATTGATTGTTTTTAAAGATAATCCACGAGCAATATTCCGTGTGCATCCTAAAATACAATGGCCCATAACCTTACTAGCCGATTTCACTGTCTTCGCCTTCTTCGGAACAGTTCCACCAGTTTCCACCCATTATTTGGATTGATTTTGTGTTTCAGATGTGTTGTGGTGGACCCACGTTTTATCAGCAGTTATTAATCGACGCCAGAAACCAACAGGGTTACGCTTTATCGTGTTCAAACACCGCTGTGAAGTGGTCCGTCGAGCTCGTTTTTGTTCGACACTGAGCAAACGCGGCACCCATCTTCCCGATAGCTTTTTCATATGCAAATGTTCATGCAAAATGTTGAACACACGTTCATATGATATGTTTACCATTTGAAAACAAACTCATGTAACTTGAATCAGCGATCATTCATAACGATATCCTGGATTTTCTTTAGTAACCACCTCTTTTGACCTTCCTGTTGATGGTATTGTTGCAGTACTTGTTCGGCCGCCTTTAAATTCAGCAATCCAATATTTTACCATGCAAACTGACGGAGCAGACTCCCCCTAATGTTTATCGAGTTTTTCTTTTGTCATTTTCCTTTTGAAATAATAGTGTTTAATCACTGGACGAAATTCACTTTCTTCCACTTTTCAAGTAACATAAAAGTTGATTACTTCAAACGACTACAACAAATAAACTATTCGATGAATTTGGACGATATATTAACAGCTGATGTTTGACAGATCTCAAAAAAAATGTGTTTTGTGCTGCCATCTAGCACTAGGTACATCAATATCAATCCGCCCTCCTAGTAAAAAATAAAATAGATTATTAGTATAGAACACTAGAATTTGCAAAATATTGATATTTTGGAAATATTGATGAATATTTGCTCTAGCAAGGAAATCTGTAAAAAAAAACAATACGCATACATTCAAATCTATTAAAATAGATAGTTTATATGAGAAACACACATTTGTGGCATAAACCATAAGATATGTAGTCTATTATTGGGCACAACAAAAGATATTGTTGTATGCAACCTATACGTTTAACATAGTATTGCTGTATTATGTTTTAAAATTATAGAAATGTAACAACGGAAATATAGCGGACTTATAGCGGACAAAACTATACTAAAAACAGGCCAGCGCCAACAAATCAAATTATGACAGAGTAAATATTAACGTTGCCACAACAATATTCTAAATTGATTTTTTTTACGTGTACAGAAAGTGAAGAGGGGAAGAGGAAAAGGGATTTGTTTGTAGCAGGTGCATGTTTAAAAAATTACTTTTCAATTACATTTTCCTTTTAAGAGCTCAAAACAAAATAAATAAAATGAAAATAAATGTAAATAGAATATAAAATAAAGCGACAAAATTAAAGTTTATTTGCTTTAAATAGAACTCGACAACAACAAAAAAATGTTTTTTGGTGATATTTTACATCTTACGTTAACAAATTTGCTAAAACAGGTTATACAAACTTCTGCACGAAAAATAACAAAGGTTTGAAAAATGTAAAATAAAAGGAGTAAGATGTTTGTGCAGCAGAGGTTGAGAAAAAAAGAGTAATGAAAATCTGAAATGGTTGAGATACATGAACAGGTGTGCCTTAAATCACAAATTTATTTAATATGTATTATCAGTTTTAATGCTACTCGTATGATTGTTTTTTAGAGTTAGTAGATTTTGTTGTATTTTTTTATCTTCGTATGTAGGGATCATCTCCTGAGTACTGGACTCAAGGGATGATCCCTGTATTTTACTAGAGCTAAGAAAATAGGTTATGAGGAGGATTAAAAAGGGAGTAGTGTTTGTGGACGTTTGACTTGTACCTATCAATAACAACACGGAAATACCAAAACATATTTGTCAGAAATAAATTAGCTAAAACTGATCAGTGGCGTAGACACTGCTCAGAGTGACAAAAATTGGACCTATACCTCCCACACTGCAAGGTTAGCGAGAATATTCAAAATAAATTAATAATGAAGATATGAAAAACGCCCAGACGAAAGTATAAAAAAAATCTACACACCTCGTTTTCACACAAAGAAAAAAAATTGTTTTGTGTTCAATGACGAAATTCGGACCTGTAAAGGAATTCGTGGATTCAAACAAAAGTTTAGTAAAAATAATTATTGACCGAAAACAATTATTTTTTTAAACAACAATAAAATATGATATCCAAGGTTATTTTTTGGATATTTATGTATATGCATACAAATTATTTTTTCGGACAAAAATTTTGTTGATTTTATTTTTACTATAATTTTTTCTGTGCACCATTATATTTTCAATAAAACGAAATATATGAGTAGAAAATAAAGAGCGTAATGTCGAAATATTATGAAGTCTTATGCGATGCTAAATCTTTTATCGAAATGGCAAACAACATTTTCATAAAACTTTATTATTATTATTATTATTGAACGGGATGTGGTGGCTCCTATCAGTCACATGCACTTCGAGTATTGTAGTCTATATAACCGAACTAGCTCCTTCATTGGGAGTGATAGTAAGTCCCCTTCACTCGACGTATATGCTTGTAGCAGACTGTACGAGTATATACTGCGTTCTAAAGCTCCACAGTGGGTGGTCAAGTGCTCCGTTGTCTCCTCTTCCTCACCGCAGAATCTGCATACATCTGTGTTGGAAATGACCAACCTGTAGAGGTGTTTTAGGCAGGTATAATGACCTGAAGTGTGCCTATGACTGTTTTGAGGCTTTTCCAATCCCGTTTTAGAGCACATTCGGCCCTCTCTGCATCAAAGTTTAGAAATTTCTGGGAATGTTCGATACCAGCTGTCTCGTTCCAAAGTTTTTTTTTCCTAAAACCATTTATTTCTTAACATAGTCTCCTTTTAGGTCAATATACTTAGTCCAGATAGAAAGTTCAACTTTTTAATACCATCTATATTATGCAATTTTGAGAATGCGAGTACGCGTTAGTTTCGATAATCACTGCCGCGTTGGAGATGAATATTTCTCCTGCGAACTATTTTTTCAAGTTTGGAAACAGGAAAAAGTCACTAGTAGCTAAATCTGCGCTATAAGGTGGATGATCAACCAATTTGAAGTGTATTTCACGTAATTTTAGCATCGTATTTAATGCTGTGTGAACCGGTGCGGGGTATCTTGAAGAAGTATCAATTTTTTCATCTTTAAATGTGGTCGTTTTTTCTTAATTGCATCAATCAATTGATCCAATAAAGCAATTTTCAAGATAATCGATGAGCAATATTCCGTGTGCATCCCAAAATACAGTGGACATAACCTTGCCAGCCGATTTCACTGTATTCGCCTTCTTCGCAGCACTTCCACCAGTTTCCAACCATTGCTTCGATTGATTTTTGGTTTCAGGTGTGTAGTGGTGGACCCACGTTTTATCAGCAGTTATTAATTACGCCAAAAATCAAAAGGATTACGTTTTATCATGTCCAAATGCCGCTGTGAAGTGCTCTGTCGAACTTGTTTTTGTTCGACACTGAGCAAAGCCGGCAACCATCTTACCGATGGCTTTTGCATATGCAAATTTTTATGCAAAATGGTGAACACACGTTCATTTGCTGAAAGTTTTGTGCTCATAAGGGGTTTTAACGAATCATTAATCACGGAAAATTTTGCTTGGATTAGCGGATTAATATATTTTGTTATTGAAAATTCTCTAAAAACTTTAAATAGCTTCATGTTTTCAGGTAAGCGGCACAAAAGTACCTTAAAAAGCTTTTTCATATGTATATGTGAGACAATTTCCTTTTAAATAATTTATATCTTCTGGTGTTAAATTATTTCCGTATTCCTTAGCTGAGTTTCAAATTGAAAGCCATAATCGATTGCATTTAATAGTAGAAAAGAGTTCGGTCTAACCATAAGCAAGAAATTATCTGCATTTTCAAAATTATTTGGTTTAAAACTTTTGAGGAAAAAACTTGTGTAGTAGAAAATAGTTGATTTTGCATGCTTCCTAAACGCGTATAATCAGACTGAAGTTTGAGGTTTAATTGATATCGAAATTACGAATATCAAAAACAGACGATTGTTTTCAACACAGTTCATTACAAATAATTTGAGCATACAGTATGGCAACAAAACATTGGATAAAATACGAGTAGGAATGTTAGATTTAAAATACCAAGTATGTAAAAATAGCGAACTATTTCTCCCCACGATTTTAAATCGTCAGTCGCCGTAGTAGATAAAAATTCGCCACATTTGGCGAAAACTCATCAGATATGACAACTCTGGTAGTTGCTATTGTATGCTTCTACTACTCATTATAATAGCTAAAAACTAACTCTCCATTTTTCCAAAGCCAAAAAAAAAACTTAAGCTCTCGTTTTGTTATTACAATTACATCAGTGTTATTTTGTTTAAGTTTTAGATCTGCCGAAAGTGATAGAAGTTTGTAAGCCCACGATAACCAAATACATGCAAACACAAGTACACTATGTCTACATATGTGCACGTAAGCATGTGTTTAGAAAGTGCATTCACAATTCATTATCATCAATCAATTACTTCTACACCTTTTACAATTATCCAATGACAATATGCAAATCTAAAGCTCATTTAGGATTCTAAAAACTTTGTTATAAATTTAATCAAACTGATTGTAAATATTACAAAGCTGTTCTTACTTATTGCCGCCTTGTGTCATTCTCGTTAGAAAAAACACCAATTTTTTTTTATTTTACAAACATAATAAAAAAATATACATATTACCTTAATATGTGCAAAAAGTACTAGTTATTAGTCATTTTGAATGAATTATATTTGTTATATAAAAAAAACATTATTTAATAAGCAAAATTTAGACAAACCGACAACTAACAGAACTCAAACACTGAGAGACAAACAAGAATATAGTTACTCTCTTATTGTTACACGGGGATGGAAAATTGTGTAGTATTTCTTTTTTTTCAACAGGCTTGAAAGCAAGATGCTATTAATTATTTATTTTTAAATAACTATTTTTCATTACATTATTATATTTTTATTTATTATTAAATTATTAATTGCCAGAAAACAACTAAATATGCAAAAGAAAAAAGAAGAACATCTAGGGACAAATGAATTCCGTAACGATGACTTTTTCATCAGTGAAACTAAATGTCTGAATGTATTAGTGCGGGATTCGTTTTCTTTTAGTATTAATAATTAATAAGAATTAATTCTTTACTAATCTTATAAATATTTTTTTTTTTTTTTTTTTAGCTTTTTTTATTTATTGAATCTTCACAATGTGAACTAACAATAAGTATTCAAATCTTATTACTAAATACAATAAATTAACTAAGTCCAGCCAATGCTAGACAAAACATTTTATTATGCACATATTATATCGGTAAAATCACCTACTTAACTCTCTGATGGTGGCAACGGTATCCCTTCTTTTCAACCGAGTGTGACCATTAAAATTAAGTATGTTTCGCGCAAGAGGGTTTGGGTGAAGTTCCAATTGGCTGATATACCTTGTCGCATGCTTTGAAAACTCATATTTTACCAGTGGAACACACAGATCCTTGTGAATTCGGCAGTTTTTTATGTATAGGGTGTTTTTTTAAGCTAGATAGAACTTTAAATTGTAAAAAGTAGAGGAGTGAGACCAATCCACAAGAGACCCTACAGACTCCATTACATCCAGAAAAATGCACTGTTTGGTGCGGTTTTCATGCTGGTGGCATCATCGGACCTTATTTCTTCAAAAATGAGGCCGGAGCTCGCGTTACGGTCAATGGAGATCGTTACCGCACCATGATCAATGATTTTTTGTTTGAAAACATGGATGACATTGATCCGGAGGAGATGTGGTTTCAACAGGATGGCGCTACGTGCCATACGGCGAACGCAACCATCGACTTACTGAAATCAAAATTTGGCGATAAGTTGATTTCGAGAAATGGACCTGTCAATTGGCCTCCAAGGTCGTGCGATTTGACACCTCTCGATTATTTCCTGTGGGGCTACGTGAAGTCACTGGTTTATGCTGATAAACCAGCAACAATTGACGCCTTGGAGGCCAGTATTGTTCGTGTTGTTCGTGACATACGGCCAGCAGTGCTCGAAAAAGTGGCCCAAAATTGGACGTCCAGAATGCGCTTCGTCAAGAACAGCCGCGGTGCCCATATGCCCGAAATCATTTTCAAATGTTAATGTCACGTATTGATCTTTCGAATAAAAAAAAAATTTTGATTACAATTTAATTTTTTGTGTTATTTTTTACAATTTCAAGTTCTATCGGGCTTAAAAAAACACCCTCTACCATGGAGCTGCAGTAATTATTCGAAGAATTTTGTTTTGTCGCCTTTGAATTTTTTCAATGTTTGACACTGAGGCGGTGCCCCATAATTGAATACCGTAGCGCCATATAGGCTTTAGTATTGCGTTGTATAACAAAAGTTTGCAATCTAATTTCAATGAAGAATTTCTGCCCATAAGCCAATTTAATTGCGCTGCTTTTAATTTTAGCTGAGTGACTTTCGCGTCAATGTGAGGCTTCCACGTTAACCTACGGTCGAGATAAATACCAAGGTACTTGACTTCATTTTGCTGCGTAATAGATGAATTGTTAATTTGGATAGCTGAACATGTTTGTCTACGCAGTGTGAATGTAACGTGAGTACACTTTTGTTCATTAACTTTAATTTTCCAAAGTTTTAACCACATCTCTAATATTGAAATATACTCCTGCAAATTTCGCGAAGCTGCTTGATGGTTTTCATGTACGCTGCAGAATGCTGTGTCATCTGCAAAAGTTGAGTGTGAATACCACATCTGGTTGGCATGTCAGCAGTGTAAATTAAATATAAAGTGGGTCCCAGAATACTACCTTGGGGAACTCCTGCCTCGATTGGCTGAGTTGGGCTTATAAATATTTGTTACACAAATATTATATAGAGATGTAATGTCGTGGACATCGTGATAGTGAGCGAGCCCAACTTTTTAGCGGTTCTGTGAAAAAGTTCTGCGGACGAAAAAGTCAGATCTGGACGCCGCAGAACAAGATCATAATCAGGATCCAAGACGAAGGATAGTATAAAGAGAAGGGCTGATTAAGCCACCCGAAGCAATGCTAAGGCGATCCCCGGGTGGAAATTTTTTATCCCAGGAAGAAGAGGGGGGTTTTTTAGTAGATAAGTTCACTGTGGGGATCAGTCCGACACAAAGCGGAGGGTACGGAGTCTCTGGTAGTGATACAAAAGAATTGTGTCGATAGACGTTATCATACCCATTATCAGAATAACCCAACATACACGCAAAGAAAATAATATGGTTACAGCAACATTAGTATATCCGCCGTAAGATTGTGCATTATTGTTAAAAACAGCCGATTATCGATTTAATAATACACCGCTTTCACACACGAAAAGTTTACTTTGCAAAGTCTTGAGTTTGGTGGTGGCCAGGGTAGAGAGAGCGGCTCTCTTTTCTCCTGTTTTTCCCTTGCTACCACCGAACTCAATACTTTGCAAAGTAAGCTTTCTGTGTGTGAAAGCTGTGATAGTTTATTTCCCCATAAATATGTTTTCGTGTGCATTTCTACAAATCTATTACTACCACCTACTAGTTTCCGAATATTAAAAACCACAATAACTTCTATCACACCCAATACTGAAATATTTGGTTTTATCATATGTATGATACGGTTACTTACACGTAACAAATATTAGTTTACAAAATCAACTTACTATTGTCAGCATTAATAATTTTTTATATTAGTCGTTGACATATAATTTTATCTAAGTTTTATTTTTGTGTTATGAAAAATTGTTATTTTATGGATTTTTTTTTTTTTTTTGATCTACATAAGAAGAAAAAAGACTTAAACCTTTGCACAAATCAAAATGTAAGCCAGAATATTAAGATGTTGCCAATGACAAAGTTAACCATATTTTCGGCCAACCATATTATGGTTGTATCTAACCATATTATTGTCCCAACCGCAACAATTTTAATGACGAACCATACTATTGTTATGAGCAACCATACAATGTTACATCCAACCATATTAATATGGTTATACATATGAATTTATTATGCAAATACATAATAAATCCTTTTTATTTCAGCTAATAGATACTAGAACCCGATTATATTGAAACCTTTTAACTGATTATTTTTAATTGTTTTATTTTATAAAAATATATCATACCTAATATTTTCATTTTATTAATATTGAAATAAATGAAATATTAATATTGAAATAAATGAAATAGTATTGTTTATCCAAAAGCGGCCTGTTTTTAATTAATATTGTGAGTAATGACAAAAATATGGTTTTATGCCAATAAAGCAGTTTATGAAATTGATGAAAGTAATATGATTGTTTGTCATAATAACATGGTTAGGTATAACATTATCATGATAACCTTTATTAATACTGCAGTTCCTTCCAGTTATATCAATCTGGAACCAGAATTTAGTATAGTTACATTTTTCTTACAAAGCTATGTCAAGGCAAACCAATGAATTGCGTTCAAATATAACAATATAATTGCTGAATTTACAAGCTCAGTCGTATCGTGTATCGATGTATTTTGAGAGAAAATTTCAAACACAAAACTTTAAAGCAAAAACAATTTTCAAATATATTTTTTGTAAGTTTAATGTTTTTGTTTGAAATTGTCTCTCCAAATATACCGATACACAATACGACTGAGCTTGTGAATTCAACAAATATTTTCCCTACCATCCATATAATTCAACGGTAGTATGTGGCCCTTAGAATATTGTCATATGAACTATATATTTTTTCCACGTTTAGATCTGTAAAAGTGTTACGGGTTTCGAAAAATTCACAAATTTACGAGTTTTGAAAAAATGCAGTCCCTGTCTCATATTTCTTTAAGCCGCTGCCAGGGAACTGAAGTAAGTAAAATTTTACAAAACGTACTCAATTTTTCGGGAAAACAAGCAGAAAGTCGCAATTGAGATCTTACATAATTTTATTTAATATATAATTTTATTTATTTAATTATTATATAATTTTAGTTATTTAAGCTAAAGTTCTAGTTGTTTCTCACAACAAAAATATCTTTATTGTTTACAAAAATAATAAATATATAACTTTTCCAACTGAAAATAGTTGCCATACATAATACATTTTTGTTAGTTGGCAATGCAACTAAAGTTCGGTTGCTATCCATAATCGAGCCATTAACTAAAAAAAAAAATAGATTAAACCTGAATAGTATTTTTCTTTTTTAACTACAGATATTTATAATTGATTAAATGCCTGCAGAAATGAAGAAATTTATTTATTTCGTTTCACGAGTTGTTAAATAAATTCCAATAGTTGAAAATTTGAGTTAGTTTGAATAAAATATTTTGAAGGTTGTTAATAACATACATTTCTTCCAGTTTACTCCCCATTTTGCAATATTTAGGTAAATTTTTGGTTCAGTGTAGCGATGAAACTTACATTTGTTTGAATCGAAGTGTCAATATTCAGAAACCGGTACATCTAGGAAAACTGACTGTGGGCTGGTGGTATCATCGGTCAGCACTGCTTAAAAAATTATGTATGACGATGACTATTTCGTTCATCAATTGAATAACCATGTGCAGGAGCTGTCGCTTCAATTAGACGGCGCAACATGTCAAACAGCTTTTGCCATAATTGATTTATTCAGGGAAACGCTTGGTAAACAACCGCATAGATACACGTTTCGGACCCGTAAGTTGAAGTCCAAGATCGCGCTGCTAGACTATTTTCTGTGGGGATATGTGAAATCGCTCGTCTACGCCAATAAGGACGAAACAATTGATCACTTAGAGGTCAATATTTGCGCGTTATTTCCAATATACGGTCATGAATGTTGGAAAATGTTAACAAAAATTGGCCTTCCAAATTAGACTGCATCCGGGCCAGCCGTGGTGCTGTTGTCTTGCAACAGATAGACCTGTACTGTAAGGAACCAGTGGTGATAGGTGACGGGTAAGTTGCCAGTGGGTTCGGCCTAGCACCGAACTCCTCAATAAGAAGTTGCTCTTATGGCTACAAACAAACAGCAAAATTTACTACCTGTATGAGTAATGGGAATTGGTCCGTCATCAGATAAAGCCGTAAAGGCAGGTGCTGTTGTAAATTTTTTCACTACTATCAAAAACAAACTCTTATCAAAATACAAAACATTAAAGTTCAGTGCAAGAGTTTTGTGCCGAGTGTTCACTACAACAATCAACATTATGCATTCTCAATATTTCTTCTCGCTTCAAAACCTGCTTCTAGCGAATCTGTATTTTTGGTTGGGGATAGTTCAAATGTGACCTATTTCTATAAATTATTTGTAAAAACGTTCATAAAAAATAACACCGTTTTTTTTTTAATTATTGAACATTTTTTGCGGTTTAACACTTTTTTACATGTCTGTTGCTGGCAACTCTGTTCTATTGTCATTAATTTCGTTTGAAACCGAAAAAAATCGATTAAAACTTGCATTTGCATCAGTGTTGGCCTTGCACATACTTTCATAGTTATACGTTTGTATTAGCAACAGCAAAAAAAAAAACAAAGATGTATTTTTGAAAAGCTGCGCGGTGAGACTTTACTTCAGTAAAGTCTAAAGAGCAACTAATTTGACGATCTTTGTTGAAATGTAAACAAACCATCGGCGGAATTTATGCCGGTGTATACACTTCGGTTCATTTATTTAAAGGCACTAAAAATTCCATATTCAGCAGCCTATATCTTCTGCAATTTTTAACCGACTGTAGATTTTGAAACAAGAAATGGACATCTTCAAATAAAAAAATAAAAAAATCATGACAAAAGTGGTTTCTAACCTAAAGAACTTTTTTTGGGCAATTATAAAAATAAGTCCAAAATGTGATTTCGTTCACTCAATCTACGAAAACAAAAAAATTTAAATCTATGGGAAAAAATCAAAATCGATGTTTAATGCTCTTCGTAAAGTAAAGCGGCTTCATTTCGCAAAATACTACATGACTAGAGAAGCGTTGTTATTACGGATAAGAAGCAGTTTAAGTTGGATGTATCTGATGGCTATAATTGTTATTTCTAAGCTTTGCGTACATATAAGCGATTTTTGAAACGACATCACAGCCAAGACGCGTTATTGTTTGGGTTGCTATTACGTATGATGGCATCATCGATTTTGAATTTCAAAGTGCAAAAATGACTGGTGCAAGCTACAACCTGTTATCGGAATCAGATTTTCCGAAGTTCAATGAGCTATTTGGTCCCATGTCTTGGATACTGCAACAGGATTATGCCTTTATATAGAACAACAGAGTAGTAAATCAGTTCATTGCAAGCCTAAATGTTGATATTCTCGACTAAATATTATCGAAAATGTCTGGGGTTGGTTATCTCGTGCCATCTATTTTTTTTTTTTTTTTTTTTTTTTTATCTGGGACCAGTACTCAGGGGATGGCCCCTACGTATGCAGTGCATTGTACCGGAACTAGGAAAATAGGTTATGGGGAGGGGGAAAGAGGGAGTAGTGTTTGTGAACATTTGACTTAAACTTCCCAACATTAAAACAGACAGAAATACGTTTGCAGGCAACTTATTCCACAGGCGAAGCGTACGGCTGAAAAACGAATTCTCTCTGTAATGCGTAGTACGGTTCCCTGGGCAATCAACCACGAATGAATGAGCTCTGGACTATAAATGCGTGCTACGCAAAATCCATTGTAGTAACGATAGAACAGAGTAACGCACGCTACACTGCGTCGATGCTCCAGTGAGTCAATAGAGTTGAATACATTTTCGGTCGAATGTAGGTGGTATAAATAGTAAGGAGGTCGGATGGAGTGAAGTACATCTTACACCGTCTATTAGTACAGATGAACCAGCACTTGCGGTCGTATGTTTGTGTGTTAATAAACAGCATTGGGTCTTACGAGCGTTAAAGGCAACTCTGTTTTTACGACCCCACTCAGAGATTAAAAGATCACTGTTCAGTGAATCATTCATTCATATTTAGCCTCTTGGCAGCGAGCTCTGACAGGCTAGGCCTATAATTAAAAGAGTTCGAATGGCAAATGCTGCTGTCATCCGCGAAAGAGTGGATAGGATTTGAAGTTTGATAGAGAAGGTCGTTGAGGAAAATAAGAATTGGAGTAGGAGAAAGAACGGAGCCTTGCGGTATACCTGAATTAATCTTGAACTCGTTTGATGAAACCCCATCTTATAACAACTCGTATAGTGCGGTCTCTGAGAAAGTTCGATATTAAGCGAGAGAAGTCCTCACCGACACCAAAACCTTTAATTTATGAAGGCGGTGGACAATTTGATGACAAGCAGTGACCAACTCAGGCTATTAAGGATGTTTGCAAACAAATTTCGTTGGATTACATAAATGAAAGCCCGCATATTTGAACGATTAGTAATGGGTTTTACCCATTACTAATCGTTCTTAAGAAAAGTAGACAAAGCAATAATAAGGGAAAATGAATAAAAAAACAAGAAAAACTGTTTTTCATTAAAATTAGTTGACGTGTCTTTATTCAAGCGAACCAAAAAATTTAACACATTTTTGGACTTTTTCATAAAATGCTTAGAAAAACTTGTTTAGGGAAGAGACCACTATTTTAATGATTTTTTTTATATCTTAAGATGTCTAGCTTCCACTTATATATTAATTCTGCAATCGATTAAAAATCGCAAAAGATACAGGCTTCTCAATATGGAATTTTTAGTGTATATGAATTTTATGATGCATATGTGACCTCATCGTAGGAGCTCAATTTTGTGTCCTACACTCGATAGCAAGGCAGCTTTAATACGGTAGTCGTCTTTCGCTTGCTTGGCGTAAATTTGTCATAAATACATAGACTTCAGTGCTTTCTTAAACAAAATTCTGACATCTGTTCGTAAATCCTACCAACAAAATACATGTTGATGTGTTTTGGTGTAGTATTTATTGTAAGTCTGCCACTACCTATTAAAGCTGCCTTGCTCGCTAGCAAGGGAAATAGAGATTTTGGCCAACTCTGACCTAAATAATAACATAACGAGCTTTTGCGTGTAAAAAGAGAGGGAGAGATATATACATACATATATAAATATGTATGTATGTATACTTGCAGAACAAATTATGATTAATTGACCACAATAAACAAACGAATAATTATTTTTTTATACAAAAAAAGTACTAAAATTATTATTCAAATAAAAAAATCATCATGTGGCGTGGGCGTTTGATTTTTTTTTTTTTTTTTTTTGGAAAAAGCAAAACAAGAATGAAATTATTTGATGGTAAATAAAGGCTGGATTATTTATTATATGTTATTAAAAAGAAATAACAACAAAACAACAACCTGATTTCAACGGAAAAATATATTTGTAAATAAGTAAAAACAATACAAATAAATAAAAATATTCAAAGAAACAATATCGAAAGTGTCTCATTAATTGCTCAATGTTTCTGAGATTAATTTTGGAAAATTTAGGAATCGCAAGGTTAGTTTTCTAAAGCTGCCTCGGCCGTACACGCATCTCGATATGTCATAACAAACAGAAAAATTTTAAAAATCAATAAGAGTTTTAATATCAAGTTTTCCTTTGAAATTTTTATTGGCCGCTTGCAGTAAATTGTGTAGAAAGATTAGTGGAGTGAATATTTTTCCATTAGAATTAAATTTACTTGACTGGGAGAGGGTGACAAAATGAGAGCACATAAACATCCGGATAAAAATATTATATTGTAATGATATACTCGTATAAGCGTGTAATGTAATAATATAAAAATAAGTAATAATTTTGTTTACAATTACTTCAATTTTCATCCAAATATTTTTTTACCTCAAAAAGTATTCACCTTTATTCAATTTAGCGTCATGGCCATCAATTTATTATTAACATCAATTTTTGTCCATATCATCATCAATGCGACAAAAAAAACTTGTATTTAGGGGTTTTTTTATATTGGACCAGTACTTAGGGGATGACCCCTATATATGCAGTGCATTGTACCAGAACTAGGGAAATAGAAAGGTCACAAGAGCGATCTAAAATGTTCCCGGTCCCGGGAAAACCCATTTTGTCCCGGGTTTTTAACCATTTGTAAAACTTTTATTGGTTCTCCAACGAAAACAGTTTTTAATGAAAACCAGTATCTAGGGATGTTTATGATCAAAAAAGCTATCTACAATGTGTTTAAGGTTAAAAAAGCTATCTAGAATGTCCACAGTCCCGGGAAAACGCATTTTGTCTCCGTTTTTAACCATTTGTAAATCTTTTATTGGTTATCGAAAACTGCTTCCACGATTTTAATAAAAACAAGTATCTATGGATTTTTAAAGTCAAAAACCATCTACAATGTTTTGGTCCCGGGAAACCCCATTTTGTCTCGGTTTTACCCATTTATAATACTTTTTTTGGTTCTCGAAAACGGCTTTAACGATTTAAGTTAAAATGAGTATCTAGGGTTTTTCAGGTCGAAAAATCAATCTTGACTGTTCTCAGCCCTGGGAAGGCCCATTTTGTCGTGATTTTTATCCATTTGCGATATTTTTATTAGTTTTTAAAAACGGCCCTAACAATTTCTATGTTCGGTAATTGGATGCGAAAAATTGGTCTAGACTGTACCCGGTTCAGGGGAGATTAACTGCTTGGCGCACGATTCCGTTTCGTAAACTTTCGTCATAATTTGTATGGTCAAAAAGCCTATTCCAATACCGTTTATAAGTTTTATTTTTCGCTGATATTGTATCATTTGCCGTGTCTGCCTCCGATATATCCGCTAGTTGAGTAATAGTTAACTTACTTAAATGTTACTTATTTTTAATATAAAACATTAGCGAACGTTATCGCAATGACATCGTGAGCAGTAACTTTGTCCCGGTCTATCTTCATTTCTAATAACTTTATTGACTGTCGAAAAGTGGTTTAACGATTTTGATAAAAGTCGTTGCCTAGGTGTCTTTAAGGCCGAAAAATTGGTCTAGACTGTCATCGGTCTCAGTTTTAAACCATTTCGATATCTTAATAGTACTCGAAACGGCTCAAACGAATTTGATAAAAGTCGATATCTAGGCGGTTTTAAGATCGAAAGATCGAATAGTTCTCCAAAACGGCTAAATGATTTCGATGATTTTAGCGACTGAAAAACCGATCCAAATTTCACGTCCATTTTTACGGGTTTTAGTAATTTCCGGCGTTAGGGTATATTAAGCGTTTTCGAAAACGCCTTCAAAAAGTTAGTATCTGGGAATTTTTGGTAACGAAAATCTATCTTCGTCAGTCCCGTTCCTGGAAAACTCTTTTTTTTTGTCCCGGTTTTCACACTTCTGTTGAAATTTTGATATGGATATCAAAGTTAGTTTTTTTAATGAAAACACAGAGGTTGATTCCTTTTTTTTTTGTGAGAAACGGCTAACTAAATAAGCGAACTGCTATTTTGCCATCGCTTCACAAAATATAAAAAAAAACGGTAGTCTAAGCACAATTTCATTACAACAGCATGATAACGTAAAAATCTTGTGAATTAAATTTTATTAAAGTAAATATATTTCACAATACATACAATTTGAAAGCTCCGAGTAACGGTCGGTGCCCCAGGTACTAAGAATATAATAAACCACTCGATTTACCTCCGACTATTCGTACTTCATTTAGAAACCTTCAAATACTCGTAACATAATCGAATTTAGAGTGAAGAGTACACTGAAAAAATTTTATTCATATTCAATAATGAAATTCGCTGAATCGATTAATAAATTGTTTGAATACGGACTTCTGTAGGTATTTTCGGATTCAAACAAAAGTTCCGAAAAAATAATTGATCAAAATTAACTATTTTGTAAACAACAACAAAATTTGATATCCATATCCATATTTTTTATATACATTTTACATATTTTTTTGAACTTTTATTTTTGCTTTTTAAATATAATTTTTTCAAATTATCTTAGTCCTAGTTTCTTTGACCTCAAGGCCATACGAATTATTGAAATAAGTTATATTTATATTTCCTCAATTGTCAAAACCTTAATTTTACAGACATATGTATTATATGTACTCGTATATTACCTGAAAATATGCAGTAGAAATGCTTCTGTGAGTACTTTGTTGTTTATTTAAAGTTTATTGTTCCACATAAATAGAAATATTTAATTTTAAAAGATTTATTTTTACTTTTAACCTTAAACACCTTTTAAAATATATTCAAATAAGATGATTTTTTCGCAAAAAAAAAACAACTCAACTTCCGTTGCTTTATTTTTTTCAGCTTTTTATTTAAGTAAACAAATATTTACAAACAGCAATATAAATTTACATGTAAACTTATAAATTTTTCACATATTAAATTAAAAAATATATAATGGATTTATATGAGCGGAGATGGTGCGACATGAAGTCATTTTGAACGGCCTCTTAAAATTATACAAAATATTCCGATGTTATTTATGTGGTATCAAGTCTGCTTTACCAGGTATTGGCACTGCTACAAAATATGCAACAACGAAATACACCATCGCACCAGAAATGTGTCAAAGTTTTATACTTAAGCTACATAATTCTAATAAAGCATAAATCTTGTTGGTTTTGCAAGAAGCCAGGGCTCAAATTTTAACATGTTGCCAACTAACTACGTGTGATGATTTTTGGTGTAGTATTTACTATAGTACTAACATTACCGGCCAAGCAGCACCGTGTGATATGTTTTAAAAAACAAAGCTTGGCGCAAGAACACATGACACTTTTTAAGAAAAAAAAAAAACAGGCAAACTTTCCAAATTTTTCTAATAAATTATTTTCTTCTGCTCCTACAAGTAGGCAATGTGTATTAATGAGCTATAAATTCATGATTACCATTTAGATATTACAAACGGTTTCATGTCCCCCATTTTTTTTTTTTCTTTAAAATGTTTACTATATACAAACTTGAGTAATTATTTAAAAATTATGCAAATTTTATTATTTCTTGCGCTAAACCTTAAATTCATTCCATTAAAGAACATAAAAAAGAAATAAACCCGGGGGGAATTCTTCGAGTGAACGTGCACCCAGCACGACTAAGGGGAGTCTAGCAACCAACGTGATAAACGCGTTGTCATTGACATCGTTTACTTTGAAAAGGCTGAACGCTTTTAGACAGATGCAATATTTAATATTTATTACACAAATCATCATTTAAAGAAGTCTTTATATGAAGGGTCGTAAGAAATCTTATTTGACAGCAAATTGAAAACAAAAGCTTAAGGGATACTAATTTGAATGCATCGGCCTTAAAGAAGGCGTTACTGGGATCTAAGTATTTTTATTTTATCCAACAAACAAGTCAAGGAATTATGAAACCGTTCTCGTAAAATAATATATTAAAATTAATTACTTTTTTTAAATTAAATTTTAAATATATTTAACCAACACTTCAGCCAAAATTTAGTATAAATTCAATCTATAGTTCTAACACCGCAAGTAGTTTATACACATAAACATTTCTTAAGTAAATAATTAAGTATAATGTTGCTATTCTGACGTTTGTTTAATTTTTTGCGTCTGCAAAATTTTGTTTTATTTATAGAAATATTTTGGTTTTTATTTTTAAAAATTCTTCAATATAATTTTTAACTTGATATTAGACGTGGGAAAAATTGCGTTTTTGTAGGGATTTTTTGCATAATATGGATATTTGAAAAACACTACATCTAGTACAAAACGTAAAGAGTTTCATCTGGCAATAATTAAGTAATCCTAATGCGCAATTTTGAATTCGATTGGTTTTTGGCGTTTGCGTTTTTTGACATATTACTACGAGTAAAGTTTTATGGCCAACATTTTTGTAGAACATATCATCATCCCTGCCTTTTTCCCTTTTCCGGGTGTTTTCTACGATTTGTTAGAATAAAGCCAAAAAATGAAAGGAAGTTGTCATAATATTTTCTAAAAGGTTGCCGAAAATACCTACACCTCAGATGTAAAAAAACATAGGTTTTAATACCGATATGCTGCAAGAAAAAGCCATAGCTGGGAAACCTTAATCTCTAAAATAAAACTCCGATGTGATCTCTCAAAACGACCCGTATATATTTTTCTGTTTTTCTTACTTTTTCTGTTTTTAATTTACTAGAAATATTTATTTTTTAATAATTTTTGGAATCTGTTATAGATAATTGCAAATATGAAAAAAAGTAAACATGCAAAGTTTCAACAATATGGGTGCGATAAACTCAAACGAGTTCCCTATTAGTGGGCTGTTGATTATCTGCATTTTCTATAAGCGGCTTAATGAATTTTTGTATTTTCTTTGTTGTTTTAATAAACACCATTCCACATCCGACATAATCGACCAATCAACCGCATTCTTGAAACATGAAAATCAATATTTAAACCAAGCTTAAATTCTATATCATCGAGTAACACGCGCAATGCACAGTAATCGCACTTATACATTTACATACTGACTGTTTTTTTTTTCTGCCTTTTTTGTGAGAACCACATTATACATACATGGTCTGATCAAAAAATAACCGTTATTTTCAAATCGGTTTTCTGTTATATATGTTGACAATATTATCCATTTCGGGTTGTCAGTTTGTTTTTGACAGATAAAAGGGTTAGTCGTGTTTTGCTGTGATCTTCGAATTTTTACTAAATTTTGAGCAAAAAAAAACGTCGCATGGACATCGCTCAGGAGATGTTGAACGATGATCCAGATTTCTTCAGAAAGGTCATAACTGCTGACGGATCATGGATGTATGGCAATCACATTGAAACCAAAGCCCATTCATCCCAATGGCTGCGTCCAGAAGAGCCAAGACCGAAAAGAGCACGTCAAGTTCGGTCAAATGTCAAGGTTTTGCTCACTGTTTTCTTCGACTGATGATGCGTGGTGCATCAAGAATTTTTGCCACAAGGTCGCACGGTCAAAAACTTTGAAGTTATGCGCCATTTGCGAGAAGCAATTCGTCGGAAACGCACAGAATTGTAGAAGAAACAATCATGGATTTTGTGCCATCTGCGCTTGTGCGTGAGTTTTTAGCCAAAAACAAAACCGTTATCATGTCTCAACCACCGTATTCACCCGACTTGGCCCCCGCAGACTTTTTCCTCTTGCCAAAACTGAAGAAACCGATGAAAGGCAAGCGTTCTGCTACTATTGAGGAGATATAAGAAAAATCGATACAAAAAAGCGAGTTACAGAAGTATTTCTACTCTTTGAAAAATTTAAAATAACGATTATTTTTTGATCAATTCTCGTATATTAATGTAGCAAACGATAGAATGAGTGTCAAATTCGCCAGCGAGCACGAGTGGCGAATTTGGTAGTTCTAACTCGCTTAGTTTTTTCGACAGCTACCAGTGGCTAACACAATACCTGCATGTTAAGACTGGCACTTTACATAAAAATTATTGTTAAGCTCTTCGATGGCTAAAGTCTATGCAGAGATGGCCCAATCGCCATATCTACTGACACGCCCGTTTTAAATTCCCTACTCAAACTCATTTGATACCCATTGCAGTAGAGCTACTGCCAAAGCTGCCAACGAAGCAGCACATATGAAACTAGTCCCTTAATCCACTGGGTTTTAGCACTCCTAAAGCAATTAACATTGACATGAACAGCACACAATCTCAATGTACACCTTTTTACAAGATATAAAATATATTTTTCCAAAGTCAGAGTAGTAGTGGGGGCAAAAAAAGGGATTTCGAAAAACTTGTTTGCCTATTAATTATTCGTATATAGATAAATCCAAATATATATAATTTTGTGATAGAACGTCGGCATCTTTAGCGTAAAGAAGAAAAAAAAAAACAAAAACAAAAAAAAAACATTTCGTCGCCAGTGCTTCAGTGACGCAATCAAATACATTTCAATTGCTATAAGCCATTTTTCAAACCAAAGACGTGAATATCTTTGTAGTGAAAAGAAAAACGCACACAAATATTGTCACGTGTAATTGTATATGTACGTTTGTGGCCAAAGATTAAAAATCTTATGTAATTTAACCAATTTTGACAGACATAAAGAAAAACATGTGAATCGAAAATTTTGAAAAAACACATGTAGAAAAACATGCCGATTGAGGACTACTTACATACACACGCACACAAAAAATCTGATGAAGCCAGCAGTCATGAAATAAAAATAAAAGCAATAAGCTACAATTGTGCCCAGGAGTTAACGATAAAGATAATAATAATAATTTAAAAAAAAGATAATTCAAAGATAAAGCCTTAAGTATAACTGAATCGAATCGCCTGAAAGCGGCCCTAAGGAACAGCGTTGTATTTGAGATTTCAAAACGCACCACAATGGAAGAAAAACACGTGAGTACAATAATAATCTATTTTTTTTTTAATTTGACATGATACAGATATTTTCACGAATCTGCCTGCAAAAATTCAGCTTAATTGGATCATGGCAAAAAAGCTAAAAGCTTATCCAAAGTCTTTCACACAGGCAGACAGACGGACGCTACGAGTTTTATATTTGATACAAAAAAAAAAAAAAATCTAACGTGTACATGAACTTGCTGATGATATATGCGTATTTTATTTTTTCTCCCCTTTCCGAGAAAGTATATTTGGTTCATAGGACAGAATGTGTGTAACGCGGTGTTATTATACATTAATAATATTAAATATAATGAATATATAAATATTTATCAATTGCATAAAATAGTCCTAAAAACGGGAAGTACGAAGGTTTATACAGGGTCTGATAAGAACCATTATTTTCAAATTTCGTGAGATACGGTGAGCGTCAAAATAAAGTGTACAAAAACTTTTTGTACAACGTAGAAAAAGTTCGCACTCCAAATTTAGTGGATCATCCTCTCTAATCACTGGACTTAAATTAGAGCTGCAAAACAATCGATAGTATATGTTTAGCTAACTATCGATTGTTTTCGTTCGATAGTGATACTATCGACAATTTTTGAACGTATATACGAATCTGGTTACATGTGGCCGCCATAACGTTTCTGACCATTTATTCAGGCTGGTTCTTAGCCGCTTTTAAATTTTTATAGTGTAATTAAAAAATATGCTTATTATTTCTTTATTTCGACCGTTTTTTCCTTTCTTAATATGGATAGCTTCTTCAGGCCAAAGGAAAGCGAAATATTGCCAGATAATTAAAAACCAAAAAAAAAACTAAAAATTCCAAGAAAGACCTCAAGCTCGAACAATTACACATATTAAGTAATTAAAAAATGAAAATATATTATATAAATCATATTATATATCAAAGTAAAGTGTATTATATCATTTATTACTTTTATTTCAAATAAAACGAGTTTTTTGATATAAAAAATGTTAAACATGGCAACTTATATCCGGCGGCAGCGGCTAAATGTCGACTGCAACTTAAAAAACTTTGTTCTCTTTGCATGCAGTTGACGCTGCAGCTCAAAGTGTTTAGCAAAAATCAAAGGAAAAGTATTTAAAAGTTAGATTTTATATCATAGAATAAAAATACGTAAAGATTTTATATATATCTATATATATGTTTACTAACTTCCACTTGAGTTACAGATTCATAGCAAAAAGTTGCACTTAACGATAGTATCGATAGTTTTTCTTGAAACGACTATCGATAGTTTTGCAGCTCTGACTTAAATTCAATTGAACATTTGGTTTCCCAAAATTTTACATTTGGACCGCAAAATCCGAAAAAGGACAATAGGCAATAAAGATATGCCGTTATAATGGAAGAATGTCAAAGAATTTCATCTTAAAAAATTAGTGGAATCGATGCCCAGAAGACTAAATGCCGTATTTAAGGCAAAAGGAAAATCAACTAAATACAAAATCGATTTTATTTTAATTTTAAAATAGTTTGGACACTTCTTTTTAACGCGTAAATAATGAACTATTTTTTTTTCTTGTAAAACTTTTGTTGTTGTAAATATTTTTTGCTGTTTTTAAGAAAAAGTTGTGTACACTTTATTTTGACGCTCACAGTATGTTCGATTTTCACAATTTTTCCGTTATGTTGTTACACATGTCTGTTATAAATGTTGGCAATATCAGCCATTTCAGACTATCAGTTTGTTTTTGACAGATAAAGAATTTAGCGGTGTTTTGGTGTGCTGGCGTGCTGGCTTAAGTGTATTATATTTGAGAAGGATTACATTGAAGCGGACAATATAGTTATTAATGAATAAATATGTATATACTTTTTGAAAAATTGAAAATAACGGTTATTTTTTTATCAGACGTCGTATATTGATAGATATTATATGTGTGTTTATTATGGGATTTATTATACAATCATATAATATTGTGACGCTCAACACTAGTACGATTCATCGTAACAGTAGAATTTACAGTTTTACAACAATATGGGAGGGAATAATAATATTATTTGGTTGCGAATGACAGTTGCATATTAATTTTTATAACAACAGTATTAGTCATGAAACAGCAATTAAAATTTTTATCAAATATGTGGCTATAAAGTATAATTTTGGTTTATGGCTGTACTAAGTTTTGTAAATAAATCCGATTGAAACCACATTACGTGATTGTGTCAAACCATATAATTCAATAATAATATTTTGACCTCAAAATATTGTCATTTTAACCATATTTTTCTACGTGTACACGCATACACACATACACACTGTATTTGCAGATATGCATGTATGTGAGCAAACCGGAAACCACTTTTGACACTTGATTTTTTAAAAATAGAATATAAGCAACTCTTGACAGTTTTCATCACCAAAAAGTCAGCTGACGCTACCACACAACCTAGTATATTATTGTACCATCCCAGCAGTCCACAAGTTATTACAATTTGCGACGTATCCGATTGTAAGCTGTTGTGTCAACAGAAAAAATCAAAATAAACATGTTAAGCACATACAACTAGCATCCGATTCAGATTAGTCTTTTTCTACTCATATTGTAAATGTACATACATAAGATGGATTTATCCATTCTTCCCTTACAATGTATACAGTGCAATATACAATGTATAAAGTTTCACTGGGATATTACCCTGTCACTCAGCAGGAGAAACAATGAATCTCTAAAGAAAAAAGTTCGAACATCGCACTATTTCGTGTAAAGGTGGTGTAAATTGGCCAACAAAATCGAGCGTTTTGACTCTAGATTTTTTTGTGAAGTTTTTATAGCAATAATTCGCCTTAGCCGACGAAATTCTTTATTTTTAACAGAAACCTGTTTATAACAAACATAAGCAAAAGTATTTTTTATGTCTGAAAAAATTATTTTTTTATTATATACCTACGAGTAATTTTTTTAATTTTTGATGTATTTTTCAATACTTTGTCTTCGTTTGGAAGACTTCTTCAGGAAAATTTATTTTTTGATAAATTCAAATATTTTATTGAATTTATCAAACAAACAACTTTTCCTGAAGAAGTCTTCCAAAGAAAGACGAAATATTGAAAAAAAAATTAACAATTTTTTATTATATAAAATTATGCCCCAATTTTTGGTACTCTAGGTAATTTTGCTAGTAAAAATATCAAAGAAACCTTTTTTGAATCGGTTAAAATAGTTATTGAGAGAAATACATTTTTCAGGTTATTTTTCAATTTCTTCTATTTAATTTTTTATTTTCAACAGAAACCTGTTTGTAATAAACTGAAATAAAAATATTTTTAATGTTTGAAAATAAGTATTTTTTATTATATTATATAAAATTATATCCCAATTTTGCAGCTAAAAATATCAAAGAAAACTTTTTTTGAATCAGTTAAAATAGTTATAAATACATTTTTTAGGGCAGTTTTTAATCATTTTTGTTTGCGCAAAGACTGCTTCTGGCTGCAAAGGCAATTTGAAGCTACTTTTTGAACTACCCACGTTAATATAAACTCTTGTTTTTTTTATTGCATAATTTTATTCCGATCTTAATTTTTTTATTTGATTTGATGTTTATTCTTGAAAGAACTGTCATGCTGCTGAAAGCAAGTACGAATGTACGAAGTATATATGTATGTACTCTTATATATTCTACGTCAATAAAATAAAGAGCAATAAGTGAAATAAGAAAGGAAATCGATAAAAAGCAACAACAAAAGAATTTGGCTTTAAAGAAAATTTATATATATACGAGTATATAAAACAGTCATGAAATGCACGAAAAAATTTGTACTTTGAAAACCAGCTAAACAATCAAACCTTTTTGTTTATTTGTTTAATTATCAATAGCACAAATTTTATAATAATGTTTTAAAATTTTATTATTTAATATTATGATCACCAGCTTCACTTTGATATAAGAAATTTATTTTTTGAATTATTTTACTCAAAACGCCAGCGTATTTTGTTTAGCAATAATTCAAATGAATTTTTAATAATATTGCACAATTTTAATTTTATATAACGCTATTCGGGAATTAATTTTCTTTTACAATTTAAAAAATTTGCATATACATAAAATTACAACAGTAAATTTTCCACTTTTGTCAGTAATAAAAAAAAATTGGACAACAAAAACTTTCCGTTACAGGGAATGGAACACAAATTGCCGGCAATTTTAATAAATCTCAAAAAAAGGCCTGGAAAGTTCCAGGTTTTTTTTTTTTTTTTAATTAAAAACTTTATATTTTGTAAATTTATTTCTGGTTATATTTTACATTAGAAGTATTATTTTGTTTAAATTGGATTTTTAAAATTTAGTTCAATTTCAATATTTCTACTTTTTGTATCAAATCAACAATTAATTATCTTAAGTTGTATTTTTATATTTTAGTTTAATTTCAATATTTTATATTCATTTCTTTCTATTTTATTTATATAAAATTCCATATTTTTTAATAATACAAATGAAAACATTAAAATGTACGTTTAATTTAAAATGTATTTAGCTTTCTTTTTCTTTTTTATATGTATATATAAAACTTCAAATCAAAAACAAAACAAAATGAATTTCCAATAAACGATCACCGCCGCATGATCTCACAATTCAAACTAAAATCGTTTAAGTTTTTTTTTCAACACAAAAATGTGTGCAAATTTGTTTACTTTAATTTGCCGTTGTTGTTGTTGTTATTTCTTCTTTTGTCTTTTAGAATGAGGAAGTCTCCAAGTGCTCTTTTTTCTTTTGGGGAAGAGGAGACTTTCAACGCCAACAAAAATAACAAGCAAAACGTGTTCGAAACAAAAACAGAGAACTGTTTTCCAGGATGGAAAATTGAACAGTTTTAAAAAATATAATGCAGAGAACCAAACTGCTAATTTTTACAGTGAGCGAAAAAAATTTAACGACCACAAATTATTCGTATAAGAAAATCTTATCACCTTGCTAGGATGATCGATTATTCGACTTTGTTCTACAACCGTAGAAAAGCCGGCTTCAGGACAATAGTAATTAAAGAAAAAACCAATTAACCGTGGTTTTCACACTATAATAATTAAAAACAAATTTGTTAGTAAAATAATATTTAAAAACAAATAATTCACAAAAAGATATAATTAAAAAAACTTGAAAGTTATTCAACTTGAAAGTTATTCAAGTTTTTTCTCTCATTTACGCTTTTGCACTACTTTTTAATGCTTTCAATAAATACTCACGATCACAAAGAAATAAGTTACATATTTGTGTCATGAGTCTTCTTAAGATCTCTCTAAATGTGGTAATTTCAAAAAACAAACTGCAAAAATTTTATTATTTTCTCTAAATGAGAGCGGATTGCTATTGAAGCTACCTAGTAGCACAAACACATTTTTTTTTTTTTAAATTAGGATAAATCACACGTCAGCTGTTAATATTTCACCTAAATTCAGCGATTAGTTTATAAGTTGTCGTTTGAAGCAAGCAATTTTTGTGTATCTAGAAAAATGGAAAAATGTATGCAGTGAAAAGGAAAGCGGCGAAATAAACAAAACAAAAGTTCGATGAACATTACAGTGAGTCTGCTTCGTCAGTTTTCATGGTAAAACATTAACTTTATGTACTTAAACGCGGTCGAACAAACACTGCCATAACAAGAAGGCCAAAAGAGGTGCTGACTAAAGAAAATTTTTAAAAATTCCTCGATTCCGTTCTTAATGACCGGCGAGTCAAGTTACTCGTACGTGAGATTGTTGAAATAGTAAACATATCATATGAACGTGAGTTCAAGATTTTTTATGAACATTTGCATATGAAAAAGCTATTGGCAAGATGGGTGCCGCGTTTGCTCAGTGTCGAACAGAAGCGAGTGCCACAAACCACTTCACAGCGGCGTTTGGACATAATAAAGCGTAATCCTGTTGATTTTTGGCTTCGATTAATAACTGTTGATGGAAAGTGGGTCTACCACTACCCACCTGAAAGCAAAAATCAATCGAAACAATGGATGGAGGAAGCTGATGGAAGTGCTCCGAAGAAGGCGAATAAAGTGAAGTCGGTTGGCACCTCTGACCACTGTATTTTGGGATGCACACAAAATATTGCTCATCGATTAGCATCCACAATCACAGAAAAGTGAAATATATTTCGAATTGGTTGATGATACACCTTATAGTGCAGACTTAGCTCCTAGTGACTTTTTCTTCTTTTAAGTTCTGGTACAATATATGAGGTGTCCGAAAATCTGGCATATGTAGGGTTCATCCCCTGAATACTGGTCCAAGATAAAAAAAAGAGAATATAGGCGTACGTTTGGTGGCACTCCGTAGCGTAATCTCAAGAAGGCCTTATCACTGAGATTCCTCAGTTCGTACGCAGGAAACTACCGCTGCTGTAGCTACTGACATACAATCCAATCCTAGCGTTTCGACAAGGAGCTTATCTGCTCAAATGGGTCAGCAGACAGCCACTGCAGACAATTTTGCACCAAGATTTAAACTTATTTCCGTATAAGATTTAATTAACAAACAAACTGAACCCTAGAGACTTCCCGATTCACTTGGATTTTTGTGAGGAAATCATTCAAATGGTGTCAGAGGATGAAAACGTCTTGAAATGCATTTTTGTCTGGCGAGACACATTTTGATTTAAACGGCAATGTTAACAAACAAAATTGTTGAATATGAATTAACAGATACTCAATCAGATGCAATTACATCCACTTCGCATCAGTGTGGTGTGCAGTTTCTGATTTTTTATTTGTATTTTTTTTCGGTGTTATTGCAAGCAAGAAGTTTACAAAAGAAACTTATCAAATTTGGATGATTTAAAGCAATCCATTTAAACGGTAATTGAAACAATTCCCGCTGCAACACTCCAGGCAGTAATGAATAACTTTTTGAAAAGATGTCGCACAAGTGTCCCCGAGGTTGGAGACCATTTGAACTCATTTATTTTCAAAAGTTGATGAATTGCTTTAATAAAAATGTATTATTTTTCAAATGAATTACTAAGAAATAAGTTACATAAACTTAACAAAAAGTTATTTGACTTTCATTAATTTTTTTATTCTTGGCGCTTCGTTTTTGTTCTTAAGCAAAAAGTTTTTTGATACTTATAGCTATTTCTCGCAGAGAAAATTAAAAAACTTGATTTCAATTACATATCACTTTTTCATCTCTGTGGGCACAGGTAATAGTTACATCTGAACTGATCGTACTTTGCATACATGCTTCATATCGGCGTTGCCGATTATTGTATAATTATCAAAAAATGTGACAAAATAAAAATTTTCTGATTGTTTTTAAGTGATGTAATTTTGGGTAATTTCTAACTAAATCATATTGTCATCATATAAATACGCAGTTAAGTATTTTTATGTAAAATTAAATCAATATGTTTATCATCTGAAAATTCTTCATTATATTTATTTTATAATTTTTTGATATAACGTACATACATATATGCCTACTCTGACCACCACATTTTAAGATGCAATGCAAGCACTTTCATATACATATTTCGACTTTTAAGACGTTTAAAGTTACTGGTCGAACTTTTTGACAGAAATTAAGTATTTTTCCAGAGTTAAAGCTAAGAATAAAAATTATACATACATAATTTTTTTATGTAAACCAAAGAATCATATATTATAGTGAAAGCAATTTTACATACCTATGTACATATTTAAAACAGTATGTTTGATTCATTTTTTATATTACATTCTGCTTTTCTTGGAAAACGATCACTGAAAAAAAATTCTTGATCGATTTTTTCACATGCACACACCGCATGTATTTATGTATATTTACATTGAAAACAATATTAATTATTAAATCATTGCTATTTTTCTTTAATCATTTCTGGGATGTTTCAAAATGATCACCGACTATTTTTTTTTTTTTTACTCTTTAGAGAAAACCCATGAAGATATCAATATTTTTCCATTTAATTTCTGTTTATGTTGCTATAAGTTTGTTGAATATTTTTCCACTGAGCAATGAAAAAAATTGGAAAATTAGAAGAACGCTTTAACTTTCATCCTTGATATTTTCTGCTTTCATTTTTATATTGGCAAGATAATAAATAAATATTAGTTTTGCGTTATATTTCGAAATTTGTGTAATTCTGACAGTGTAAAACTAGTTTGCGGCTCCGGCAACACTGATTCATATTCCATTATCCCGATACGTACGCGTTAAACACCACTGACAAGTAATAAAAGCACATGTATGTCAGAAGAAAACAAATGCAAAAAGACTTATTAAAAGTGTGAGAGAATTCAAACTAATATTATATACGAAAATTGAGCGAATTCTAAATTCAACTCGTTCAAAAAATTTATAAATAAAAAACAAAATATATGCATTATTGAAAATAAAAGTTTTGTTAATTTTTAACCTAAAGTTCATTTAAAAGCTGTTAACGCTAACAATTTCTTTTTCATAATAAAGCTCTTGAAAGTTTGAATATTTAATGTATGGTTTGCGTCTGTAATAAGCGATCGCGCCTTATATGATGAAAACTGAAAATAAACTTTTAGTTTGTTAAGATAAAAAGTTAAAAAAGCTTTTTTGTAAAGAACAATATGTTAACTACTGACACAAAATGTGCAGAACAATAAATAAAAATATATTAACGAAAAATATTTGTAGTTTTCAAATACATATGTATGCATTTATTACCACAAACATTTTTAAAATTATTTGTAAATGACTTTTGTCCAAAAATATTTCTTAGTAAAATGTTTCGCTTTTGTTTTTGCTAAACAAAAGGACCGAAAGTGCCGATACTCTTACAACAATTTAACAGGAATTTCGAATAGGATCGTGCATGTCACGGCCGGTAATATCCACGATTGAAAATACGAGTTATTGGGATTTGATTATATATGTATGCCTCTGTATACAATGTGGTACTTTTTTATTGCACAATCGCCCCTGGGGAACAGGTTTTGCCTTGGCGTATTCCTAACCAGGGCACTTTGTTTTTCTGGTAAAGAGGGGAAGGGGTCCCTCGTTTGTTGCAGCAAATAAACAAACTCTAGGAAGCCGCATGACTTATGTTGTGTTGGCTTCTGAAACCTTTATTAAGGGTATAAATTGGCAGAACGGGGATCAGCATTGCCCCGAGTAGTTCTGCCTGCAGTTCAACGCGGCCTGATCATGGCTGAGCTGCCTACCTTGGCTGAAACGTTCTGGCTGTGATTGAAACCTGAAACGCAGGAAGGGGGTGTTAGTATCCTTGATAATTGTTTGGTGGTGTGGCTTTCTTCGGGGACTAACAACCTCCCGAGGGTCTGTCGCCTTTACAACAGATACCTGCACTGTGAGGAACCAGTGGTAATGGTTGGCGGGTGAGTTGGTTTAAGGGCTGATGCTGCTAGTGGGTTTCGGCCTACCGACTCATTAAGTCATGTCTTCCATTGATTGCTGGGGAATTGTATACAGGAGGGATTAGAAGGCCCTAACTCCTTAACAAGGGGTTGTCGCAAGGGGCCGCTAGTGAATCGTGAATAATTCACTTCATGGAATTGGTCCATCTTTAGATAAGTCCATAAAGGCAGGTGCTGATGTAAATCTTTTTCACGAGCTGCACAATATAATGTTTATCTTAAAATCGCGAGAATTTGCAGATGCCGCGATAGTGAGAAAGATTGACAAGAGTTTTATCTTCCTATATTATAATTAATAGTATGGAAACAATTTCTAAGAGTAAGATCGGTCAGGGCGATGTTAATCGGTCAACTTTTTCACAATATTCTTTTGAACTAGCTTTCAAGTTTACACACAACAGCTGTTTTAGGCAATTCTTGTGTTTTCTCTAGCTTTTATTTTTTACAATTTAAAATGTATTTGCACATACACATGTATGCATGAGAGAAGGGTATGCAATTGCTGCGATTTGCTGAGTATGGGCAACATTTTCTTCTCTGCTGTCTGCTAAAAATTAAGAAGGCATATGAATAGAGCCGGCGTAAAGAAACCAACAGTTCAAAAGGACTATATAGCCCAGATTTTCGGACACCTCATTTATGCTTGCTGAAGTACAATCATTTGGAAAAATTGCCACCCTGAGAGAACTACAGGGTACTTTTGATCTTAACGACTACAATTTGCATCTGTAATGACTAGTACACAGGATAAACATACACTTTGTTTTCTATAACAACACGTTTCATCGTTTTTAAGAAAGGAGCCTTGAAGCTGAATATAAAAAAAAATAAATTTAATTGAATTTTCCATTAAATTCCAAAACGTAGAAAGTAAAAGTTTGATGGAACTTTTTTTTCTTATATGCAAATGTGTGTGGCGGTAGACATAAAAATTTTGTTTTCCTAAAAACCAGCAAAAAAATAATAAAATAATTCAATAGAGAAGAGGCGCTGGCTCTAGTAGTCACAGACAGCCAGACGATAAAATCTTTTTATTGTAGGCGCAACAACACGTGCTGTTTTCTTGTTTATTTTACTTTAAACTTATGTATTGAAAAGCTTTGTTGAAACATTTTAAGAATGAATTAATTTAATTTGTTTTCCATTAAACTTGTTTATAAAGTATTTGATGGAAAAGCATTTCATATGAAATTTTTGTTTACAGAACAACAACGCCTTTTGAGGTAGGCCGGCCTTCAACCCTTTTTGAAGAAGCAAAACACATTTTCATTTTCAAGTTCGCTTAATAATAAATTTGTATCTTTCAAGTACTTGTTTGTAAACAAATATTGTTGATTAATGGTATTTTATGTTCTATTTTATCTTAGAGAAAAATTAAGATATTCTTGTTAGCAGAATAAATATAAATATGTGATAGGCTTTTGATAGGCGCGGTTAGATATTGTTGATAAATTCTCTTCTCTTCTGTATGCGGTGTTCGAATAAATATTTTTCGTTTTGAAGCTAATGATCAATTCTTCAGCTCCTATTAACTGTATACTATAGCGGGTCCATTTAAGCCCAGTTCAGACTATTATACTGTGTATTAATACTTGTCAAAAATTCAAATAATATGTGCAAGTCTGATAGTCTGAATGTAATCCGTCATACATACAAAAAATAATACGATAAAAATTTTTGTTTTTTGAAACTTTTGAAAACGATAATACTTTTCGTTGGATCAGGGTTGTGTTTTTTAGGAAACAAGCTGTAAAAAGATTTACTAGCCGACTATTTATTAGCCGATGGTGTGCCGTCACCGATAGTATTTTTTGTCGTTATAAAAAAGGTCGAAATTTGGGATTTAGTTGTCTTTTTAGTTTTAAATTTGGATCTGTTTTACATAATTATTATATTAGCTAAAGATTTTCAAACGCCGTCACGTCTACCGCCTACGACGAAGAGCTCACCTGCCGCCGTGTAAAGTTTTATGTTGGCACATCTCTCTGCTGAATAAATAAAAAAATATGAACAGCTGTTTTCTTTTCTACTCAATTTTTTTGGTTTATATCAAGTGTGGTGGTGTGAATGCAAAATCTTATTTACGTTAGACTTTTAGACAGTCGCAAGAAATGTGTTTAGACTTTTATCTCACAAAATCGAGTGAAAGTATTTATACTTGTATAATAGTCTGATCGGGCCTTTAGCAATCGAAAATGTGATCTGTTTTCGATAGGCGCGGTCAGATATTGGCGGTCTGCTCTTTTGGTGGCATCTGTTGATAAATTCCCTTCTTTGCTTTAAGCCGTGGTCGAATACCTATTTTTGTTTTGAAGCTAATGATTAATTCACAACCTCATATTAACTTTATACTATAGCCGGCTCATTTAGTAATCGTTATTGTGATCTGTTTTTGATAGGCGCGGCCAGATATTGACGGCCTGTTGTTTTAGTGGCGTCTGTTGATAAATTCTCTATGCCGAGTTCGCAAACATTTTTTTTCGTTTTGAAGCTAATGATCAATTCTTAAGCCCCTATTAACTGTATACTATAGCGGGTCCATTTTGTGATCGGTTTTCGATAGGCGCGGTTAGATATTGGAGGCCTATTGTTTTGGTGGCGTTGTAAGCAAGGCTACAATAGCCATCTATCTATGTAACAAAAGCAATAGGCTCAACATGGGGCATACGACGAAAAGGAGTTGTGTGGCTTTATGAAATGATTATAAGACTATTAATTTGCTATGAAGTATCAGTATGGTGGAAGACCAATAAGTTTCTATGAAGTATCAGTATGGTGGAAATCACTGGACTCCGCAACCAACAGACTGCAAATTGAAAAAGTCAGTCGAACCATGGCAATACTGACCACAGGGTCCATGAGGACAACACCAACCAAAGCACTTTTTGCACTTATGAGCTGGACGCCATGCGACTTAGAAGCCAGGCAGATAGCACTAAAAGCCGGGATCAGGTTGAACGCGACAGGGGCATGGACTCACAGACCGTGAGGACATGCTAATGTACTGGAGATTGGAGTGGTCCTAGTCCCCGGTCTAATTGACTACTGCATCTCAAAACAATTCCTCACAAGGAGGTTCGGTTACCAAATTGAGTAATCTTCCCTAGAATCTTGATGCTTCTATGTTTACACGGATGCATCCAGAAGGGGAGAAACGGTAGGGGGTAGCGTTTACATAGAAGAATTTAACACTAAAATATCCTTCAGACCATCAGACGGATGCAGTGTACTTCAGGCTGAAATATCGGATATAAATAAAGCGACCAGATGGCTGACGTTTCACAAGATATTCGATAGCATGATAGCAACGAACAGCAAAGCCGCCATCAACTGCCTGATTGGAATATACATACACTAATTCTAGTCTAGTCCAGGAATGCCGGACATCTTTAAATAAGATGGCGAGACATTCTAACTTAACCCTTAAATGGGTACGTGGATATGGATCCAACAATGGTAAAGACATCGCTGACGACTTAGCCAAAAAATGGACATCCCTAGAGGACCTCTTTTGCGGACAACCCGTATCAGCGTGTTGGAAAAGAATAAAACTCCACACGCTGGAACATGCCCAAGAAAAGTGGCTCACAGAGCCCACATACCTTATATCAAGGAACCTGTGGCCGCACATTAACTCCAAGAGAACGGGGAGCTATCAGAACTTCCCAGATCTCTCCTAAGAATGACGGTAGCAGTCATCACTGGACATTGCCCGTTTGGGAACCATGCCAGGAGCCTAGGCCTACCCTTTAACGACTTCTGTAGAAGCTGTCAAGACGAGGAGTATGAGACGATCCTTCGTCTGCTCGGTACATACCCGGCATTGGAGCAGCATCGCCTAAGATGCTTAGGCGTGCTTCAATTGCCTATCATGCGTGGCCTCGGTCAAAACGACTGCGTTAGCTTCTTTCATAAGTAGCAGATGGCTAGTAAATCAGCAAGTAATGCCACAGTAAGCAGTTTCCCACCTTTCCCTCTCCCTTACTCCGTCTATATCTCTATAACTCTTACTTTTCTTCTATCATATCCTTTTTTTTCAGACAATCACAAAGGGACCTTAAGGACCTAAGTGAGCTGGAGTATGCGGGTACTTTGTGGAGAATTCAGCGGCCTGCTTACCTAACCTAACCTAGTCGTCTATATTATCTACTATTCCTATCTTTATGGTCGTTTCCATAACGAAATTTCCGATTTTAATCAAGTTATTCGATTACCGCAACTACGCCTGCTTTAGAATTCTGACTTGAAGTTGTTTTAACCAAGCGTTGACGATTGTAATACGTTGTGGTCCATGCTTGAGACTATCACCTACAGACCCTCTTTTTCCGAAATCATTCACTAGTGCGTTTTGTTGGCACATTCACGTAACTTTCTCATGTCACAGTAATTGATTCATGATTGCCATATATGAGCTGTCAAGACTAATGTTTACCAAAATGGCGGCAAAACAAAGTAGTATACCTTCCCGATGGACACCCAGTAGGTAATTATAAAAAAATCGCCTAATAGAACTTTTTTGTTTAAATATTACCTTTCCAAGGTGAAGTTTATTTCTGTATTATTATTATTTTGAATTATTACTAAATTATTTATCAGGAAATTTAATCATTTACTAAAGAAAATTTGAATTATTTTTAATGGGAACGACAGTTTGCTATTATTTTCCGATGGAAAAAAATGTTTGAAAAACCCGGAAAAATAAAAGTTGAGATGAAGTAAACAGAATTAAATTTGGACGGCTCGAAAACTATTTTTTTGATATGTCGTAGTGAAACTTTTTTCCTCATTGTTCTACCTTAATGTATAGATTACACCAACACGTGCCAAAGGAATGACTTATTTCTTATACTAAAATCCTAAAACTCCCTAAAGGAAATTAGGTTTTTTAATTAAATTGATATATTAATTTATAAATTCGAACAAGATTATCTGTTTACAGTCCTAATTCCATTGTGGAAAAAATAGTTACAAAAAAAAATCTTTCGCTAAATTGAAATTCGTATATTGTGTACATACTGTTCATGTCTGTTAAATCAAGAATTCATATTAATATCAAATAAAAAAAAAAAGAGCTTTCTGTGACACGTTTCTAAGAACTCAATATTTGATGACAATTTGCAGGCACATGTACAAAACACATGTAAAAACGAAGAGTATAAAAAAAACACGTGTAAAGAAGAATACAAAGGACGAAAAATTATAAGTTTAATTTGAATAAAATCTATCAAAACATCTGATACAAATTTGAAAGGGATAAGAGCACAAGCACATAAACATATACCAGTGGTAACAAAGGATTCTATGAAAAAGCAGACAAACAGATTTAGCTTGCTGCCTGAAATATCGGTGTGATGTATCGTTATAATATTACATATTCCTTATCCTAACAACTGAGTTTTATTAACTATATAAACTTCTAATATTGATACCAATCAAACAATTATAAACAGCTTGTTTTCTATGTTTCCGAACTCATCAGCGCCCCCTGGCACTTGGACTCGGGTCATGACGTATCATGATCTGCTGCCTTAACCAGGCCGTATTTTTTAACAACGAAAATTTTAAATAAAATATAAGAAATTGAGTTTTGTTCACTATATTAGCTTCTAACATTGATAAAAATAAAAGTTTATAAATAGCTTGTTTTCTATGTTTCCTAGCTATCTATGTGTCGACATTTCATAGGAGTTACCCTAATCATCAGTAGACTTTGGAAATTCTTGAAAGATATTCTCAAACATTCAGCTTTATATCCCAACAATCTACATTAATTATTGAGAATTTAATAAGAACAATGTTTTAGTAATACCTATCAAAACACAAAACTCAAGCATTTTCTTTTGCACACGTAAAAGAAAAGTAGAGAAGTCTGCAAAATAAAATGCTTGATTTTTGTATTTTGCCAGTATTACGAGTATTCAAAAATTTTTGTAAAATAAGGCTGGTCAGGCACTTACTATCAATGCACTCAGAAAAAAAGCATCTTCATATTGATTGATCATCAGAATTGTGACATCAATATTATGTCATATAGTCATGATTAGCGTGAAAACTGACGACAATCTCAATGACAAAAGTCATCAGAGAATTTTGTCATACATTGAGTATCATCAATGCTACAACTCTGGTGACATCAATTCAATGATACATTTTATTAATAATTATAATACATCTAATTCGAAAAAATCGATTAACAAAAAAGGATAAATAGTATTATAACACTTTCTATTTATTGCTGTTAAATCATAATTTTTAAACTTTGATTAATTTTTAGGAAGTTTACAAAAATGCGTAATATTTTATGTAAATTTGCATTCACAGCAAGTATTGTTTAAGCCAAGGCAAATTAGTATAACTATAAAGCGAATATATAAATGAACGATAATATGTCATATTGATGACATTTAGTCATCACATGCGTTAAATACCAAATTCAATGAGAGCGTAGAGAATAAAATAGAGAGTAGTTTCTCATAGACGCATACATTATTGAACACATTTTTGAAATCATTAAATTTAACCGGAGCTTAAGTTTAGTTGATGATAGCCTGTCATGGTGCTGATGACATTTTGTCATAAAATTTCACATAAATGCGATTTTTACATCAAATTATAGTTGGTCTGATGTTAGTGTGCTATACTATTGATAATATTTTGTCATTATATTGACTTCATTTAATCATATCTTTGATATTAGAGTGCCAATACTTTATTGGAATACAAACGTATTCCAATAAAACATCTCCATGATGTCAGTATGACACCTCATTGATAAAATAATTGTCATTTTTACTGCTAATGATAATTAGAGCAAGTGATGTAATGGTTGACATCACAGCGAAAAGTGTCATGGAGTCAAAAATTATGACATTTATCATTACATTGATGTTAAAATACATCACAAGTATGACGGGTTTTCTATGAGTGTGGTATTCGCTATCGTGAGATGATAACCAACTTTTTATAGCCCGTGTTGGAAGATATAGATATGGACGATATGTGGTTTCAAAAGGACGGTGTTTTGCGCGACAATTTCATTTTAAACCCACGTTCAATTAGCGAGTTCTCCAATCTCATTCATGAAAAACTCGTTATTGTCTACAGTTCTTTACCTTTCCCTCTTGAGTCAATTGAAATTGGTACTGATGTAAGTTCAAGCAGAGGTCACAAAGTTGTGGCCGGCGATATGACGAGTTCTTGAAAGCGCAAAAAAAACACTATCACGGATTCTTCTACACATTCCCAGAGATAGCGACAATGTTTGCGCTTGAACAATACTGCGAATAGTCCTCCCGTTGGGACAATTACGGCGACCACAAAAAGCACGAACCGCGCGCTGAACGTTGCCGAAGCAGAACACCCATTTCGATAAGCCAATTTTCTTATATGAACGTGTTTTTATATGCGATAAATCCGTAGCCGTCCAGAGTGATTTAGCAAAACAAGACAACTGTGAAAATGATTTACATCAGTACCTGCCTTGACGGCCTAACCTGATGGTGGATCAATTCCACGAAGTGAATTTTTCACGATTCACCACCGCCCCCGTGTGGCTTGCTAGGCTCACACAGGTAGCAATTCTTGTCATATGATTGCGGTCATATGAACAACTTCTTGTTGAGGAGTTCGGGCTTTCAAATTTTCTAGCAATCAATGGAGGACAAGGCTTAATGAGTTGGTAGGCCGAAGCCCATTAAGAGCATCAGCCCTTAAACCAACGCACCCGTCAATCATCACCACTGGTTTCTTACAGTACACGTATCTGTTGTACAGGCAACAGATCCTCGGGAGATTGTTAGCCCTCGAAAAAAGCCATCACCAAACAATTATCAAGGATACTAACACTCCCTTCCTGCGTTTTAGGTTTCAACCACAGCCAGAACGTTTCAGCCAAGGTAGGCACCTCAATCATGATCAGCCTGGGTCGAACCGCAAGCAGAACTTCCCGGGGGCTGATCCCCGTTCTGCCAATTTATACCCTTGGTAAGGGTTTCGGAAGCCAACACAACATAAGTCATGTGGCTTCCTAGAGTTTTGTTTGCCGCACCAAACGAGGGACCCCTTCCCCTCTTTTCCCCGAAAAACAGAGCGCCTAAGTTAGGAATACGCCAAGGCTAAACCTGTTTCCCGGGGGGAGCAAAACAAGACAATTAACCAATCGACTGATTTATGTTCAATAGAACGATCGCTACTTTTGGGTGTCCACCGAGAAGCTATTACTACTTTGTTTTATCGCCGATTTGGCAAACATTAGTCTTGACAATTCATATTTGGCGGGCGTGAGGTAGACAAGTGGCAAATTTATTATGGAAAAATATTCGATAAGCCAACGTGTTTTAATCGTTCAAACATTTTATCAAAAACGTTCTTCAATTACTGTGACGATGAGAAAAATACGTGAAAATTTTGGGAGAAACAACGTGCCAACAAAACACCTTATTCTTTGTCGTACAGTGAATTATTTCAAAGAAAGAGGATCTAAAGCCTGCTACGGCCGCATGGACTAAGCATGGACCACAGCGTACCGCAAGAGCAATCATCAACCTTATTTCGATGCCCTAAGTCAGGACCTAAGTCTTCAAAGAACAACTTTGTTCTCTCTCCCTGATGGTGGCAAAGGTTAGGTTAGGTAGGCAGGCGGCTGGATAACCCGAAATAGCCTAAGTTCTCCAGCTCACTTGGATCCTGAAGTCGTTCCCTTTGTGTTTGTCTGAAAAGTGGGATAGTGAAGTGAAGAATAGAAGTTAGAGGGATATAAGGCTAGTGGAGGAGATGGATGGGAGGCGATGGAAATGAAAGGTGGGTTGTCACCTTTGCTCTCAAAATTAAGTATGTTGTGTGTAAGAGGATTTGGGTGAAGTTCCAGCTTACTTACAGAATTCATCATTCATTCATCTTTTACCAGCGGGTCGCAGATCCTTCTGAACTCGTGAGTTTTTTACGTACCATGGAGCTGCAGTAATCGTTTTAGGAATTTGGTTTTGTTGCCTTTGAATTTTTTCAAAGTTTGATGTTGAGACAGTGCCCCAAAACTGCAGCTGTAGCAGGCTTTAGGATTGCGTTGTATAACAAAAGTTCGCAATTTAACTTCAGTGCAGAATTACTGCCCATAAGCTAATTTAGTTGCGCTGCCTTCAATTTCAGCTGAGTGACTATCGCATCAATGTGAGACTTCCACGTTAGCCTACGGTGAGTTTTTAATTTGGATAGGCGAATATCTTTTTTACGCAGTTTGAATGTTTTTATTTATTAACTTTAATTTTCCAAAGTTTTAACCATTTCTCTAATATTAAATAATACTCCTTCAAATCTCGTGAAGTTACGAGTAATTGATGGTTTTCGTGAACGCTGCAAAGTGATGTCTCATCTGTAAAGTTGAAGTGTGGATTCCGAATCTCGTTGGCATGTGAGACGCGTAAATCAAATATAAAGTAGCTCCTTCGACTGGCTAAGTGGGGATCATAAAGTCGTCTTCTCTGATAAAAAACTTCCGCCCACATAAGTAGCCTTTCAGAAGCTTCTGAGTATTTGCAGCCAAGTTCAACTTTATTTAGTGCATTGAACCAGCGTGCCACCCATTATCAAAATCTTGGGAAACGTCATTGAATAGACCTGCACAATACTTTTTGCCTTCAAAAGTCTTTTACTAGTCTGTGAGTTTGTTTTATGATCAAATTGAAATACTAATAAATACCTATGTTGAGGCGTCTATTGGATTACTCGAATCGCGCGAAAGGTTATTGTTTTAAGATTTTGAAATCAGTTTCGCAATAATTAATTTACCACATTACCTTTATTAGATGATAAATTGAATTAGGTGCTAAAGTAGTGGCTTGAAACTGGTGCCCTCTCCCCACATTTGTCTACTTTGGAAATGGGATATGCATTGGAAATGAAATTTCTGAGAATCAGATAGTCCCAGCTGTGTTTTGCAAAGGTGCCGGTTCATGTCACCTGTAAACAACGAAGGTGCACAAGTTGCTCACCTCTGGTGGTCGTGGTTCTTGGCTGCCGTAGCAAAGATTTATGTTTATTAAATTTCAATAAAATAAAAGCAATAATATAATTCATCATAAGCCATCAATATGCATTTAAGCATTAAAAGCAAATAAATGTATATAGCTTCACGTTATTTATTTGGCTATAATTAAGTTTAAGGCACAGGATATAAGAATGCTAACACATAAAGCACTTTTTTTTTCTACTGGCTTTCGTTTCCTTTCTTTACTTAATGTTCTTGGTAAGAATGCAGAGACGCGCAGACATATACACACACATTTACATGTATACACATAAAACTTAAGGTGTATGTATATTAAATATTTAACAAATAGGTGGAGTTACTCTTGTACGAGGACGGATTGATATTCAAACTACTTTCAGATCTGTCAAACGTCAGCTGTTAATATTTAACCCAAATTCATTGATTAGTTTATTTGTTATAGTCGTTTGAAGTAAGCAACTTTTGTGTTTCTTGAAAAATGGAAAAAAGTGAATTTCGTGCAGTGATTAAACACTATTATTTGAAAGGGAAAACGAAGAACCAGACAAAACCTGGATAAACATTACGGTGAGTCTGCTCTGTCAAAGTACATGGTAAAATATTGGAATGTTGAATTTAAACACAGCCGAACAAGCACTACAACAATACCATCAACAGGAACGCCAAAAGAGATGGCTACTAAAGAAAATATCAAGAAAGTCCTCGATATCGTTACGAATGATCGCCCGGGCAAGTTACATGAGATCGTTGATATGGTAAACATATCATACAAACGTGTGTTTAAAATTTTACATGAACATTTGTATATGAAAAAGCTTTCGGCAAGATAGGTGCCACGTTTGCTCAGTGTGGAACAAAAACGACCACTTCACAGCGGTGTTTGGACATGATAACTGCTGATAAAACGTGGGCCACTATAACACACTCGAAACCAAAAATCAATCGAAATAATGGGTGGAGGAAGCTGATGGAAGTGCTGCTAAGCAGGCGAAGACATTGAAATCGGCTGGCAAGGTCATGGGCACTGTACGTGTTGTTTTGTTTTTTTTTTAACTTGGACCAGTACTCAGGGGATAACTCCTACATATGCAGTGCATTGTACCAGAAAATAGGGTGTGAGGAGGGGGAAAGAGGGAGTAGTGTTTGTGAACATTTGACTTCAACTTTCCAACGTTATAATAGACAGGAAACACGTCTGTAGGCAACTTATTCCATAGGTGAAGCGTGCGGCTGAAAAACGAATTCTCTCTGTAATGCGTAGTACGATTCCCTGTGCAATCGACCACAAATGGATGAGCTCTGGACGATGAACGCGTGCTACGTAAAAATGTGCGAGTTTCGGGAACAAGACCCCTGATCTCGTCAGAGAAAAATCCATTGTAGTAACGATAGAACAGAGTAACGCACCCTACACTGCGTTGCTGCTCCAGTGAGTCAATAGCGTTGGATACCCTACTGTCACTGATAAGCTTCTTCGCTCTCTCCTGCACGCGGTCGGGAAACCCCAAAACTGAGTTTGGGGCATCGGCCCAAACATGATAGTTTTATTCCATTTTCGGTCGGATATAGGTGGTATAAATAGGAAGGAGTGAAGTAAATCTTACATCGTTTCAAAAACCCGAAGCACTTGAATGCTCATTTAGAGACATGACAAATGCGTTCAGGCCAGCGAACATCACACTGTATCTTCATTCTAAGACCATCAAGAGCATCTGCGGTCGCTTGGGATGCACACGAAATATTGTTCATCGATTATCTTGAAAAAGGATCCACAATCGCAGTAAAGTATTGTCATGCATTATTGGATCAATTGATTGATACAATTAAGAAAAAACGACCATATTTCAAGAAGAAAAAGTGCTCTTTTCTCAAGACAACAACGCACCGGTTCACACAGCATTAGATACGATGCTAAAATTACGTGAAATACTCGTATACATCGAATTGGTTCATCATCCACCTTATAGTCGAGATTTAGCTCTTAAGACCAGTTCAGACTATTATACTGTGTATTAATACTTGTCAAAAATTCAAATAATACGTGCAAGTCTGATTGTCTGAATGCAATCCGTCATACTTGCGAAAATACGATAAAAATTTTACATCTCATACGACTTTATAGCTTTTTGAAACTTTTCAAAACGATAATACTTTTCATTGGATCAGGGTTGTGTTTTTTAGCAAATAAGCTGTTTAAAAATTGAGTAGTCGGCTATTTCGTATCCGGTGGGGGGGTTATAAAAAAGCTCTAAATTTGGAATCTAGCAGACATTTATAAATATATTTTGCTCATGTTATATGTAGAATATAAAATATTTTTGTGCTATTGAATATGGATCTGTTTTAAATAATTATTAAATAATTGTTAAAGAATTTCACGCGCCGGCACGTCCATCGCCTACGACGTATAGCGCCCCTGACGCCGTGAAAAGTTTTATGTTGGCACATCTATTTGCTGAAAAAAGTTGAAAAATTTTACACATTTAAAATAATTAAAATCCAAAAATGAGCGAAGATATTGTTATTAAGGTAAGTTATTGTAAATAAAATTATACAAGTACTGCATGTGCGTACTTATATTACGTAAGTATATAAATAGATATGCATGTGATTGCCATAAGTACTAAAAACATGTTTCTTTCTGCTTATCATTTTTCAAATTTGTTAGTTTTATTATTTCATTTCTTCTTTAAAAATGTGCATCATTACATTTTTATCACGAACAAATTTTCCCCAATTTTTAGGAAGTTAAATCAAACTTTAACACGATAAAATAAATAAAATTTATGGTTTTATAAAAAAATATGAGCAGCTGTTTTCTTTTCTACTCAAATTTGTCGGTTTATATCAAGTGTGATGGTGTGAATACAAAATCTAATTTACGTTAGACTTTTTGGCAGTCGCAAGAAATGTGTTTAGACTTTTATATCACAAAATGGAATGAAAGTATTTATACTTGTATAATAGTCTGATCGGGCCTTTAATGATATCTTCCTGGCTGACAGGAAAACGATTCATGTCAAACGAAGAAATGATTATCGAAACTAACGCGTATTTTGAGGGTTTGGCAAAATCGTATTATTCAGATGGTATAAAAAAGTTGGAATGTCTTCTTACTAGGTGTATTGAGCTAAAAACAGACTATCTTGAGAAATAAATGGTTTTTGGAAAAAAAATGTTTTTTCCTACTTATGTACCTTCAGTATCAATCCGCCGTCGCACATCTCCAACATATCTTAATTGTTCCACAGATCATCAGGTCCATCTTCCATTATTCAGATAGTATAAACAAGTTGGAATATCGTCTTACTACGTGTATTGAACTAAGAGGAAACTATGTTGAGAAATAATTGTTTTTTGAAAAAAAACACTTTTTTCCTACTTAGGTAGTTTCAATATCAAACCACCCTCGTATATCTTGAGTTTACGGTATTGATCAAAAGAAAACGAGGTATCGTTAAATGCTTTACTTTGGCATTCACTTATTGCTGTATTTTTTCCTCCGATTTTTATAGCTAACAAGAGGGTAACAACTTAAGAGCACAAGTGTTTAAATATTTGTGAATATGCTAGTGCAAGCACAAGCAGCAGAAGTCAGGACAAGTGACTTTTTTTCCACACATTATGCTTTTTTTCTTTTTTTTTTTTTGTTAATTTTCTCAGGTAATTGTAGTGGAGAGTGTCTCTTTGATGTTTGATTGAGTTAAATAGCAAAACAAAATACCCACGTGTGCATGTCTGTCCCCGCCTAAAACACCTTTACACATTTTAGTGTTTTCTGCATAAATTATTATAATGCCAATCAAAATGTCAGCAACACATAATAAATGGCGCAAATCATGTACAGGAGCAATAATATAAGAAAATGAACTTAGAACATGTGTAGAGAAAAATACTTAACTAATCCTAGGTATAGGGGTGAAGCGGGCGGGAGAGCTTTGTTGATATGATGTTGAGTGAGTGACAAGGCACGTGAAAATACATGCGAACAGCTTTAATTTATGTCTATGGGAAAATAAGTTCTGCCACAAAGTCTATCACCAACTGAGGTTTTATTATTAATATGTTCACGCCAATAAATCGTGATTAACTTAAACATAGAATATTTGTGAAAATTGTCAAAGATATTGACCACAATAAATAAATCTTTAGGTCATAGTTAAAAATTCTTTATTATAAATTTCATACCTCAAATGAAAGTGTTAAAAATTTAACAAAAACCAGGAGCTTACCTAAAATGAGAAAAAAAAAATGAGAAATAAAATCAGTTAAAGGAATTGGATAAGGAAAATATATATTATTTTACAAATACACATGTGTTAAAATGTGGGCTTCTTCCCTACTGAAAGTGAATTCCAAATTAGCTTGGACAACAATATTTTTTGTATATTTTTTAGCTAAAATCAGTTTAAAATAATTTTGTCTCAAGTCGGCTGTCAGTTGTATCAAGTAAGCTGAACTGAATTGGGGGTTTCTTCTATACACACATCTTACGTGCTCACAATTGCAGCAATAGTTTGTATATGTTCTTATTTTTTATCAATATTCATATTTGCAACTTAGTTACCGACATAAGTTTAATATTGAATATGAAGCACCCTGTAAGTTCGCTCGCACTGACAAATACATATTTCTCAATAAGCAAGTACATTATAATAAGTCACGGTAACTTACGGTTTTTGCTATTAGGCGATTTTTTACACTCGATTATCTTTGCGACCCGTGTAATTCGTTTCAATATCACAGTATTAATTTGGCAGAGTTAACTTGTTAAATTCTGATAAAGTACTAAGTCAGTGCGGACGACTGGATACTACTTTTAGCAACCACAATTTGAATCTAAATTCAATAAATTAGAAGGTAATAGTTTGTGAATAAAGTACCCAGTTTATTAGATAGAAAATAATAAGTCCCATTTATTTAATTTTTTTTTCCACAAACACCCATATAACTAACTTAACCCGAAATAATTATATCTATAATTCTGCATTGAAGCAGAATTGGTTTACACAAATTTGGTGTTCAAGCCCAACAAAAGAGCAGCAATTTTTGTTCACCTATGTCATATAGTAAATTATACGAGACACTTCAGATTAACAACTTGGGAAAACACATCGATGTGTAATTGAATCGCGTCAGCTCACCAGCATCTCCACGTGGCTTTTTATGAACACCTAAGTGGCAATGGCTTGAGAAATGTTTTTAGCCAAAAGGAAAATCTCATTGCAGAAGACACCGGCCTCTTTTTTATTTTTTTTTTTTTTATTTTGGACCAGTACTCAGTGATGACCCTTACATATGCAATGCATTGTACCAGAACTAAGAAAATAGGTTATGAAGAAGGGGAAAGAGGGAATAGTTTGTGAACATTTGACTTGAACTTTCCAACTTTATAACAGACAGTAAACACGTTTGTAGGCAACTTATTCCGTACGAAACCAATTATCTCTGTAATGCGTAGTACGATTCCCTGGGCAATCGACCACAAATGGATGAGCTCTGGACCATGAACGCGTGCTACGTAAAAATGTGCGCGTTTCGGGAACTAGATCCCTAAGCTCGTCAGAGCAAAATCCATTGTAGTAACGATAGAACGAAGTAACGCATCCTATACTGCGTCGATGCTCCAGTGAGTCAATAGAGTTGAATACCCTACTGTCACCGATAAGCTTCTTCGCCGTCTCCTGCACACGGTCGAGTAACCCTAAAACAGACTTTGAGGCACCGGCCCAAACATGAGAGTGGTATTTCATTTTCGGTCGGATATAAGTGGTATAAAAAGTATGGAGATCGGAATAAGTGCTGTCTAAAAGTCATGAAAGTGTGCATTTCAGCGAACATCACATCTAAAGAACATCAAGAGCATCCGATTGTTCAATATTTATACCATCCATGAGTACAGATAAAGCAGCACTTGCGGTCGTTTGTTGTTAATAATTAACATTGGGTCTTACGGGCGCTAAAAGTGACCCTATTTTTACGACCCCATTGATAAAACACAAAATTCTCGTCTGTTTCCCGATCGCCAGTATTTTAAGGACCAAAAACTGATCTGCTGACTATTTACAAGCCTTTTTTGCCCTCTTCATCTATCACTCACATTGACGAATCCCCAGGTGCTACGACTAGTTCGGTGACTTTGCTTTTAATCAGTTTTATGCTGTTTAAAACTTTGACGAACGTCAACGCCTGACGTCGTGAGGTAGACAGGCTATCCCTGTTGATACCTACGCTGTTAACACACCTTCTTTAATAACAGCACTGTATTGGGTGCTGACATATTGAATAGAATGACGTGATCCATGTCTTTGACTAAATTTGCGCACAAATGTTACCACATTTTCAACAAATTCGGTTTTAAATCGTTTTGTAGATTTGCGTTTATTAAAAGCCATAATGAAAGAACTAAAGTTTTCAAGTTGCAACTGGAAATTTTGAAATAAAACTACACAAAACTTAACAAGAATAAAAACAGACAATAGTTTAAAAACGAAATGAAAACAAAGCCAATTAACTAATGTATGTTAATTATAACAAATACATATCGCCCCTTTATTACAACATAGACATATCTCAAAAAATTAGCTTTTCTAGTTAAGAATGCAGAAAACTGCGCCAAAAATTTATTCAAATTACTTTTAAACTTTTTCCTTTAACAGATATTTCCTAAAAAAAATTCTAAGACTTGTATGGAACTAAAAATTTGAAATGTGTTTTTCTCAAAACATGTTTTTTTCAGTTATGACTGTGTTGCAATAAAGGAGCGATATGATGAATGCATATATGCACTGAAAAAAAAAAAATAAAAAGTTTGAATTCAATACTATTTTAATACGTACACCCGCTAATATAGGGTGTCCGCCGGGAAGGTATACTACTTTGTTTGTTTATAATTGTTTATTAAATGGAAGAGAATGGATCTTATATTGATAAATGTTCGTCTCTGTTAGCCTCACAAATAGGGTTCACATTTTGGGCACATCATTACATTCTCACACATTTCACGCGGTATTTTATTAAAGAAGTCCGAGTCAAATTAGGCGACCGTGAAGGTCAATCAGCATCACTATTTCTTGAAACACTTGTGTAATTCTGGCTGCAAGCAATGTGGCACCGTCTTGTTGATACCACATGTTAATTAAGCCCAAAACATGCAATTGTGACGTTAAAAACATTTCAATCATATCACGATATCACTTTCCATTCACAGTTATCGTCACACCGTTTCATTTTCACAGAAGTAAGGTGCAATGATTCCTCCCGACCAAATTGCTAAAGCGTTTCTGGTTGGCTTAAAACTTGCTTTTCAGATATCCTCACAAAATTAAGTCCGGAGCAATCAAATCAAGTGACCGTGTAGGCCAATCAACATCATTTATTGAAATAACTTGTCGGGGAAAAACGTTTCGCAGTAACGCTATTGTAATCCTGCCTATATGCGGTGTGGTTTCCTCTTGCTAATACCGCATGTTAATCAATCCCAAAGCATGCAGTTGTGGTGTTAATTTGTTTTCAATCATATCACGCTATCGCTCCTCATTCACAGTTCTCGTTACGCAGTTTTCATTTTCAAGGAAGTAAGGTACAATGATTCCTCCTGACCAAATTGTACACCAGACTTTCACTTTGAATCGATGCAAAGGTGACTGATGAATAATTTGAGGGTTTTCCATTGCCCAGAACGGATTATTCTATTTATTCACATATCCATTTCAAATGAAAATGTGCTTCATTACGATTTTTCATGAAAATCGGAGTTGTCATGGGTGCGCTGTAACATGCTATTGGCATATATTCGGCGGCGTAAATGTTCTTGTGGAAGAAGCTCTTTTGTCAATATTAAATGGAAGCAAATGCCAATTCTTGTGCAAAATTGTGACCAAAGTTGTTTTTTGAAGAGCAAACTCCTGAGCACGGCGTCGAATTGAGGTTGATGGATTGTTTTGAACACTTTCTTGAGCAGCAATAAAGTTTTCATCCGGTCTTGCAGTGCATTGTTGTCCATGCTTGGGCCTATCACGTACAGAACCTCTTTCTTCAAAATCATTCATTACACGATAAATAGTGCATTTTGTTGGCATGTTGTATATTCCAAAAATTTCACATAACTTTCTCATCTCTTTGTCACAGAAATTTAAAAAATTTACATTAGCACCTGACTTTACGGCCTTATCTGATGATGGATCAATTCCACGGCGTTAATTATTCACGATACGCCAGCGTCCCCGTATGGCTAACTGGGCTTACATAGATAGCAATTTTTGTCATATGTTTGTAGACATATGACCAACTCCTTGTTGGGGAGTTCGGGCCTCCCTCCTGTATGCAATTTCCCAATCAATGGAAATTGCAGTTGGTAGGCCGAAGCCCACTAAGAGCATCAGCCCTTACCCCAACTCACCTGTCGACCATCGCCACTGGTTCCTTACATTACAGGTATCTGCTGTAAAGGCAACAGACACTTGGAGGTTGTTTTTCCCGGAAAAAAGCTACACACCAAACAATTATCAGGGACACTAACACCCCCTTCCTGGCTTTTAGGTTTCAACCACAGCCAGAACGTTCCAGCCAACCATGATCAGCCCGCATTGAACTGCAAGCAGAACTACCCGGGGGCCATGCTGATCCCCGTTCTGCCAATTTAAACCCTTGGTAAGGGTTTAGGAAGCCAACACAACATAAGTCATGCGGTTTCCTATACTTTTAGTTGCTACAACAAACGAGAGACCTCTTCCCTTCTTTAAATGAAAAATAGATTGCCCTGGTTGAAAATACGCTATGGCAAAACCTGTTCCCCGGGGGATCTCTCATTGTCACAGTAATCGATGATTGATTGTTATAAAAAATATTGGTTTATCGAATATTTTTCGATAATAAATTTGCCACGTGTAGACTTCACGACTGCCAAATATGATCTGTTAATGCTAATTTTTACCAAAATGTCGGCAAAACAAAGTAGTATACCTCACCAGCGGACACCCAGTATATTTTTCCATCTTCCTTTCGAGTGCTAGAGCTCAATTATTTCTAAGATATAGTAAATTAAATCAAAGAAATCTCTTGTCAAAGTTGAAAAGGATGCATGGCGCCATTTATTTCTTGCAGTGTATTTTAAGTATCTTTGTCATTAGAAATACAGTGCAAATTAGCATGACTATCTCCTCTCTATCAGTTCTATCGTTACTACAACAAATTTTTCTCTGACGAGATTAGGGATCTTATTCCCAAAACTTGCACATTTTTACGTAGAACGCGCTCATTGTCCAGAGCTCATCCATTTGTGGTTGATTGCCCGGGGAATCGTACTACGTATTAGAGAGAGAATTCGTGATTCAGACGCACACTTCGCCTGTGGAATAAGTTGCCTGCACACGTATTGGAAAGTTCAAGTGGAATGTTCACAAACCCCCTCTCCTCACAACTTATTTTCCTAGTTCTGGTACAATGCACTGCATACGTAGGGGTCATCCCCAGAGTACTGGTCCAAGATATATAAAAGCAAAAAAGAGTATATTAAATAAATATTGCCATATTAAAATAAAAGAAATTTTTCTTAAAAACATTTAGAAAAAAGGCAAAACTTTTTTTTTACTAAACAAATAATGATTAAAAGCCGGAAGTTATGGAAGCGCTTTTCAAATATTGTTTTGTTTTTTCTTAATAGTTTTTCTTAAACGATAAACTTGAAATTTAGTCATAACAAATGGCAATTTTTTTTTTTTTTTTTTTTTTTTTGTAAAACACAAAGTAAATGACTATATTTAAAAAAAAAAAAGAAACAAACAAATAAAACTGCAATTTTGTACATTTGCGAAACGTAAAACTAATCAATTAGTTTGAAAACGTACAAAATGTTTTATTTGATTAGATCAGCGGCAATTGTTCTTAAGTATAGACACGCCATAGAAAAAATTTATTGCGAAAAAAATGTACAAATTTGAAACGCGTTTTCATTGACTGAACAGCATCTCAAACAAAAAAAAAAAAAAAAAAAAAAAAACAGCAAAAACAGCAAAAAGAATACAAAAAATCACATAAAATAAAATAGACAAACATAATAAATAATAATAGCCACTTATAAAGATACATTTTCATTATTCATTTACGACAGTTTGTGAACAACAAACCGATCAACGAATAGACAACAAATTAAAATTGAAATCATACGGCAGCCAATCGTACAAAATTATAACAAATACATCTCATTACCGCAACTGTCTCCAGTATAAAAAAGCGAGCACGACAATAAAAAAAGTGTTGCCAAGTTCGGTTTAAGTAAATGAAGAGAATAAAATGATATTAAATTTAATGCTTTTTTTATTATAAGAGAGATTTAAGAGGAATTGTCATATAAATTTTTTCAACTAATAAAAACGGGTGATTCAACCAAAGGGTTAATTTACTCGGATAGTGCAAAATACTACAGAAATTTGAAAGTGAAACGAAAATTTTTACTATCGGCTAAAAGAAATATTTATGGCATTTACTGTCTGGAAATAATGTGCAAAATGGTGACCAAATTATCCCAGTTTAATAGGATTTGTTGCTTTAGTTCGTATTAAATTTCTTTGCTTTTCGAAATCTACGATGATATAAGATATAAGAACACATTTTCCTCTTATAATACCGTAAGGATTCGAATACTGAGCGTTGAGCTTCAAATTAAGTGCCAGCCAGTTCATGGATAACGAAGCTGTTCTTTCGTTCGCACAACTACATTGAAAACAATAACGTTGATTTTGTTTTCAACGTATTTATACGAACGACGGAACCAGCTTCGTTATCTGTGAACTTGCTGTAAGTCTCCGTAAAATATGAGCACACCCTTTTGGATAAAAATTTGTAGAATTTTACCATAATTTTTTCGAGTAGTATTCACATATGATCATTTCATATACATCCCTAACATATGCAATACATATATACTCCCAAAAATATAATATTATATGATGTTATACGAGGTCTGATAAAAAATAACCGTTATTTTCAAATTTCGTGAGATTTTCCAATTTTTTTCCGTTATGTTGGATTCCACATGTCTGTTATATATGTTGGCAATATCAGTCATTTTGGATTGTCAGTTTGTTTTTGACAGATAAAAAGGTTAGTCTTGTTTTGGCGTGCTCTTCGATTTTTACTATTCGAAAAAATGGATCAAAGAAACTGTATTAAGTTTTGTGTAAAAATTGAAATTAAATGCGCAACAGAATACAACAACAGAACACAAGTTGCATTTAAAGAAGGCCGAAAATATAACGGTTATTTTTTGATCAGACCTCTTACATATATGATGTGATATTTTGTGCAATTTAAAAAAAATCAGGCATTAAGTATTTATTAAAAGATGACACACTCGTATTTTGAGATTGGATCGATGCTTTCACTACAGTTTTTTGTTTTCAGCTTTTTAGGATATTTTTCTGAGAAGTACATGTAAGCCGGATTAGTTCCAGTCCAGTGTATTTTATTTATAAATTCATTGAATACTGATTGAATTTGTTTTAAAAGTTAATATTCATTATTAATATTATTTATATTCAGTGATTCTTTTAAATAAAAAATAGTGCTTTATGAAGTGTAACAAACCCGGTTTGCGCTTCTCAAGAATACCAAATTTATCCTAATAGGGGCAATTTACTTGAAATAACAGTTAATTGCATTTAAAATTTGTTAATCCGGGATAATTAGGTAACTGAATTATCAGACTATCCTCGTAATATCTTCGCAACCGCAATTTACATTTTAATCTCGTTGTTGGCGCCATTTTTTCTTTAATGATGTTTTCGTTTATTTATTTATTTTATGTTCTATGCATTAAAAGAGTGAACATGTGTACACATTTATTAATAAATAAAATATAAATTTTAATTATATAATTTCAAAAATATTGTAAAAACCATTATTGGAAAAAATTTAAATAATAAAGACGAGTACCATACATTTTCCAACTTGGAAATGATAAATAACATTTTCCTTGAATTGATATATGCTACTAATGATTTCAGAACTATCGGGTGATTTATCGTGATGTTTAAACTATGTGTAATGTAAAAAAAAGCACAAATTTAAAACTGAACTGGTGAAATCACTGTCAAGCCCACAACCCCCCATACACTAAAGGAAAAGATTTAACGCTGTATCAACGAAGTTCAGTCACATTCATGCAAAAGACTAAAACAAAAGCGTTTTCTATTTAAATCGAAACTTGCGTTAATTTTGAAACACCCTTTATTTATTATCGCCTTGCATTTAACTGGCATGAATTCACCTTGCCCGGAATGGCCACATAATTTATTTTTCCGTTGCCTTAGAAATCTATTTGTCATGAGTTTTAGCTTTAACTCGAAAGTATAGTAGAAATATTGGTAAAATTTGACTTTTAACCCTTACTTCTTTTTAGAGTTTTTAATTAAACCAATCATATTCTGTTTTGTATTTGTAAGAAACTTACAAATTTATTTCGATATTTGAAAACCTTCTTCGAGAAAAAGTTTATAAAAATATTTCTTTTTTTTTTAGTTTTTAGAAAATTGAAAGAAAAGAAATTTTCGAAAGAAAAGAAAATAGCGAAAATGATTTCTATTATAAAAACTAGAGTTAGATTGGAACAAAAAAAAAACTGTTTGTACAGGAAAAAAATATCTAAAAAAGTAATATAAATACATAAAAACATTTTTTTTTGTACAATAACAAAAAATATCTACGAAAAAGTAAAATAAATATATCTTTTAAAATTTCCTGTTGTTTTTAAAATATAATTGTTATTTTTTCAACTAATTCCCTCCGTATTTCGTTTTCTATTTAGTGATTATAATCACGAATCTGTCAGTGTTTAACGTTAACGTTCTGGCAACGCCGTTATATAATAATAAGACACAAGAAGAAGAGAGACAAAAAAAAGTTCTGCCAAATAAGAGAGCGTGAGTCAATGGTAAAATGGTTTGTTTGTTTAATGAAATCCCTGCAGGGACTATTTGTTGTTTAATTAAAATGTTTATTGTTATTAATTTATCACTGTTTAATATCAATTCAATTACAAATCATTTGCAATATATTTCCCAATTACCTTTAATTTTTTTTTTTAACAAATTTCAATATTTCATCAGATTGAGAAAATGATTTGTTATTGCTCTGGAAAAATACATACAAGAATACATTTTCATTTGAAAATTAATCATATTTGAAGATATAAATTTACATTTTTTTAAGTAAAATTTCAAAACGGTTTGTTTTAAACGAAAAATTTAGATTTTTAATTTGTTTATATACAAGGGCTTAACAAAAAAAAACCGTTGTTATCGCCACCAGCAATTTATAATAATGGGTGATTTTATAAGAACTATCGGAAATTTAAAAAAAAAACACATAAAATTCAGAAAAATGCATGAAATATTTATTTGGATCGATAGTTGGGTCGATATAATTTAATGTATAATTTAATGCGCCTCAAATGGTCCATCCGCTGAGTCCAATTTTGGCATACTCTTTCCAACATTTCAGCCGGTATCTCACGAATAATGTTGGCAATGTTGGCTTCCAGTGCGTCAATCGAAGCGGGCTTGTCGCTATAGACATTAGCCTTAACATAGCCCCACAAAAAATAGTCTAGAGGCGTTAAATCGCACGATCTGGGCGGCCAATTGACTGGTCCCAAGCGTGAAATAAACTGTTCACCGAACTCGCCTCTCAATTGGTCCATTGTTTCGCGTGCTGTGTGGCATGTGGCACCGTCTTGTTGAAACCACATGTGATGCAAGTCAAGCTCTTCCATTTTGGGCAAAAAAAAAAGATTGTTATCATCGCACGGTAGCGCTCACCATTCACAGTAACGTTGTGATTCGCATCATCTTTGAAGAAATACGGCCCAATGATGCCGCCAGCCCATAATCCGCACCAAACGGTTGTTTTTTGTGGATGCATTGGTAGCTCTTGCAATGATTCTGGCTGCTCTTCACTCCAAATACGGCAGTTTTGCTTGTTCACGTATCCATTCAACCAGAAATGAGCCTCGTCGCTGAACACATTTCTTCGATAAAAAAGTGGATCTTCATCTAACTTTTCAAGAGCCCATTCACCAAAAATTTGGCGTTGTGGTAGGTCGTTTGGCTTCAATTCTTGCACCAGCTGTATCTTATAAGGCTTCACACCCAAATCCTTCCGCAAAATTTTCCACGTAGTGGAGTAACAGAGGCCCAATTGCTGCAAACGGCGCCGAATCGATAATTCACGGTCATCACCAACACTGGCCGATACGGCTGCGATATTTTCTTCAGTTCGCACTCTACGTAAGCGTGCTGGTGGTTTAATGTCCAACAATGTAAATTTGGTGCGAAATTTTTTTACAATAGCCCGAATAGAAGCCTCAGTAGGTCGATTAAACTGACCATAAAATGGAAGAAGCGCGCGATGAACTTTCTTAACAGAGCACGCATTTTGGTAATAAAATTCAATAATTTGCAAGCGTTGTTCGTTTGTAAGACGATTCATGATTAAATTATAGACCAAACTGAAGATGTTTGACAGTGACACAAGATACAAAACGTGCGTGAGCTGTCAAAACTAGTGTTGCCAAAAAGATAATAGCAAAAAAATCACTCGTTAGTTGTAAGCAATTCGGATAAATACCTTTAAATACAACTTTGTAAATATTACTTACTTTTATATGCACTTATTTGATATTTGCGCCAATTTGTATCATGCTATTCTGTTCTTTTTTATGATCATTCCAGTCAGTCTGCTTACTTACTTTTCTATAAATAGGAAAACGGCAATTTTTAACAGAGAGAAAAAAAGAACTATTCTTGGTGCCCACACCAAAAAGAATTTTTAACACTAGAGTTAATTAATGTAATTGAAATAAAGTTTGAAATAAATTTTGAAGATTTTAATTTTAACTCTGTGTTTACAATCTAAAGTGGATGCCAGGAACTTGGTCATATCTCCCGCCAACAACCGTTATTTTTAATTTTTCAGAAAGTATTTATTTATTCAGCAATAACTATCTTGTCCCCTTTAAAGTAATCCCCTTCAGATTACTAATCCTCGAAATACTTCAGAAACGCACTTTTGGTATCGCAAATAACTCCTGTTTAGATTTTTCTTTTATCTCCTCAATCGCAAAAGCAAAACGCTTTCCTTTCATCAGTTTCTACAGTTTTGGGTTCCTCTTCCCAGCGTCAGCGGGGGCGAAAGTGGTGGTTGAGGCATGATAACGGTTTTGTTTTTGGCCAAAAACTCACACACAAGCATCGATGTGAGAGCTGGTGCGTTTATCATGGTGCAAAATCCATGATTGTTCTTTCCACAATTCGGTGCGTTACTGACAAATTACTTCGCACAAACGGCGCATTTCTTCAAAGTAGTATTCCTTATTGACCGTACGGACTTATGGCAAGAATTCATGATGCACCACGCCATTGTAGTCGAAGAAAACAGTGAGCAAAATCTACACGTTTGACCGGACTTGACGTGCTTTTTCCGATCGTGTAACGTGAGTATATTTTTTTTATATTTGACCAAACTTGACGTGCTTTTTTCGGTCTTGGCTCTTCTGGACGCTGCCATTGGGGTGATTGGGCTTTGGTTTCAATGTCATAGCCATATAACCATGATTCGTCGTCACCAGTTATGACCTTTTTGAGAAAAGCTGGATCGTCGTTGACGATGTTCAACTGCTCCTGAACAATGTCCATGTGACGTTGTTTTTGCTCAACATTTTTTAAAAATTTTGTAAAAATTTAGCCTAAATTACCAAAAATGTAGTAAAAAAATCGACGAGCACACAAAAACATGACTAACCGTTTTCTCTGTCAAAAACAAACTGACAATCCAAAATGGCTGATATTGCCAACATATGTAACAGACATGTGTAGCAACATAACAGAAAAAATGCGACAATCGAATATACGTAAATCACGAAATTTTAAAATAACGGTTATTTTTTATCAGACCATGTATATAGGTATATAAAATGTATATACAATTTTGCAGCTTTAGTGCCAAAATTGAAGTTGTCGTATTGCTTCCGGGGAAGTGGTGGGATCTTGCCTATATTCAAAGCCTATTTTGGGAATTCAAAAAAAACCTCGAAACTACTTCGCTAAACCGGTTTGGAACTGGTTTTTCATATTCGGTCGGCGTTTTCGCCGTGGAACGTGTATCTGAACTACTAACGGTCATTCGTCTTAAGGCTAATATTGAGTTCATTATTTCGTGCGAAACTCTTTCAAATTGCATACAAAAGTGTTTAATATGAAATATGTGCGAAATAAGTTTAGAAATATAGCACTGAGCTTTTATAGCGAAAAACACACAATATGTATCTGCAACATGTTTTCATTTAAAATTGTTTCTGGGAATATTTGTTTTTTCACCTGCGAAATAACATAAGCAAAGCTTTTTTCGCATGAAGTACAAACATGTATACTTAAAATTAAAAAAGAAACATGAATAAGAGAAAAAAATAGTCAACACTGAGTACATCTCAATTTTTCCGTACGAAATAAGTAATGTTGTTGAAAATTTTTTGCATATTCAATCTCAATACTAGGCTTTAGTACGAAAATTTAAGTTGCGGCATTGCTTTCGGAAAAGAGGGGAATTTTGGTGATGCCTGAAGCTGATTTTGGGAATTCCGAAAAAAAGACTTGTAACCGATTCACTAAAGGATACCGAACTAAAAAGTAAGATAGTTTTACGAAGAGGGATAGAGAAGAGGCGATTTTGGTGATGTCTGAAACCGATTTTGGGAATTCCGAAAAAAAACTTGTAACCAATTCACTAAAGGATGCCGAACTTAAAAGTAAGACATAATTTTAAAAATAAGTTTAAGCTATAGTGAATGAAAACAACTAGAATTATTGTGAATTAAGCATCGGATGCTCGATATGCGAAAAAAATTTACAAAAATCGCTCCACGCTTAATTCACAATAATACTAGTCACTATTGTTTAAGCTTATTACCACTATTGTTTAAACTTATTCTTAAAATTATTTCTTTCTTTTTAGTTTGATATCATAGCGTGTTATTTAGTTTCTTTTGCTGTATTTATTTTTTCCTATTGCAAAAAAAAAAAAATGTCTGTTGCAAACTTCATTATCTTAATCCTGAATCCGATAAAAAAAAATAAAAACAAAATTTTCCGTCCGGTTTCAGTCTAAATCTTGGTATTACGTTTCTTTTATTCTTGTTGTTATACTTTGGTTCAAAAAAAAAAAAAAAATGTTTGTGAAAAAGGGAAAGGTTTTCATTTCCGCTTTAAGCACATTCTGCAAAAATGTTTATATTTTCAGAAAATATTTCAAGTTAAAATTTTATTTGTTTTTACTAAAAAGTTTTATTTCCTTTTTTTTATGTGTGGGTGGTTGGTTGGGTGGTGGTATTTGAGTTAATTGTTTAAATTTCGGTTGGCATGTTAATAAAATTATGTTTTATTAGGTATTTAAAAGTCATCGTACAATATTTAATTTATATTTATGACGTTCATAAAGTGAGAACAGGAAAACGCGGGCAGAATATAAATAATGTTAGAAAGAAATATGTGTATGTCTGGGAAGACAAAAAGAAAAAATATCTACAAGTATTCGTATAGACATTAATGGCCAAAAACAAATGTTAACAAAGACTTTAGCTGTGTCTCGCATAAATTAATTAAAACGAATGGTGCTAGAACTTAATCTAACGACAGTTATTATTATATAAAAATCAAATTCAAAGCAGAAATTTAACACAAAACAATAAATAGTTTTTTACTGAATTAATTTCGATTGCATTAATCGATGGCAAATGGCTTTTACGAAAACTTGACAGCACTAAAAGAGAAAGGCTTAGGTTTTGCTGTAAAAGATTTGGCGATTTAAATTATCAATTTTGGTACTTATTTATTTACTTATTTATTTATTTTGGAGACTACAGTACAACAAGGCTTATTTAATAGTACTGCTAGTGCTTTAGCAGGTTTACAGGTTTATTTCATTAAAACACATATCGCTCCTTTATTGCAACATAGTCATAACTTAAAAAAGCTTGTTTCGAGAAAAGCACATTTTAAATTTTTAGTGTCCATACATGTCTTAGAAAATTTGTTTAGAAATCATCTTCTAAAGGAAACATTTTAAAAGTAATTTCAATAAATTTTTGCTACAATATAAAATGTAGTACTGTTAACAATTCTGCATTGTTAACTCGAAAAGCTAATTTTTTTAGATACTACTATGTTGTAATAAAGAAGCGGTATAACAGTAAAAAATATATTAGTAAAAAATTATTTAAGGAAATAAAAATAAAAGTTTGTATGTAGCAATAAAGAATGGACTCCTTAGAAATAATTTAAGAAATGGAAATTTTATAGCATTTAAAGTCCTTACCATTGCTAATGGTTTGTATATTGAATGCACAGTTCGCTCCAGAGACGAGTAGCATTTACAAAGAAGTATCTCCTCGAAATTAATTTTCGATCGAGAATGAAGTTTATCTTGCAGCCTCTGTTGAATATTGAAAACTTAATCCTTTTGTAAAGATACTCAGGTATTTTATCATAGATTATTTTGTGCAAAAATTGTAGAGTCCGATATTTTAACAGATTTTTAAAAGAGATTTTACAAATTTGGTTAAAAAAATTTGATATTCTGCTATTTCTGTTCTGGCCACATATAACGGTGATGGCATGCTGAGATATTTCCCAAAAAATTTTCGAAGACTTGTATGGAAACTAAAAATTTTAAATTCGTTTTTCTCCAAACAAGCTTTTTTTAGCTATGACCATGGTGCAATAAAGGAGCGATATTTATACATACATATTTTAATTTTATTTTTATAAATTAAAAATTTTTTGGTTTGGACATATGTATGTACATCGGGTTGTAGTTTAAGTTTTTCCTTTCTTAAGTTTTGTCTTAAGAAGGACTTTTTACAATACAAATTTGCTATGATCAATAATTTTTAATTTAAAAAATTATAAAGTTCAACAAAAATTTAACAAATTAAAATTTATGTATGTTAGTAAATAAAAAATAAATACCGCTATTTCTGAGACAGCATACGCTGTACAAACAATGCGGGCAATTAACAAAATGCATATGTGGTTCAATATGAGATGAATATAGATAGAGAATAATTAAATGCTCGGTGGCTGATTGGTTAAAGCAGCAGATCATGATACGCCATGACCCGAGTTCAAATCCCAGTGGGTGCTGATGAGTAGTGTAGCGATTACGACAGCTAGTTTTCTCCCCCAGTTAAAGATTGATTATTATTTTTCTTGTCTTCTTCAAGCAATAATTATTGATCACAGCAAATTTCTTAAGAAAAAACTTAAGAAAGGAAAAACTTGAACTAAAACCCGATGTACACATGTACAACCAAAAAAATGTTTAATTTAAACAAGTTATAAAGTTCAAAAAAATTTAACAAATTAATTTTATTTTTATTTCGAATTAATTTATTTGTATGTGTTTTTTTTTTCAATATTAATAATATAAAAAATAATAAAAAGTATATAAATATTAATCCGTAAAAATGATTATAGAAATAAAGATTTGGAAGCAAAAAGGTTGTTTCAAGAACTTAACTCGACAAATGCATTTATGTATGTATTTAATGTGTTTGAATTTTATGTGTATTTTGACAGATATGGATATGGGCTAGAGCGAAAATAATCAATCATTCTCCATCATCAACATTTTGAAAAATTCTATAATTTACAATCTAGTTTTAAAAATATTAATTGTAAAAAATATATTTAATAAAATAAGAATTTTGTTTTAATTATAGAAGTTACGTATGTGCTCATATGTATTGTGACGTTTAACACTAGTACGATTGATGGTGACAATAGAATTTAAAACTTTGCAATAATATGGGTGGGTATGATAATATTATACGCACAATAGATCAACATTGGTCGCAGTGCAAATTGACGATGAGGGCCATATCGCATCCAATAATAATGATAACATTATATGGTTGGATATAACAGTTAAATATTAATTTTTACCATAACAGTATTTGTCATGAAACAAATATTGCTACTTTTACCAAATATATGGTTATATGGTATAATTTTGGTTCTTGGCTGTACTTAACTTTGTAACAAAAATTTCGGATTGTAACCATATTACGAGTATGTGGCTGTGTTCAACCATATAATTCAACAATACTATTTTGCCCTTAAATTCATGTGATATCAACAATATATTTTGTTCTACATGTAAGGCACATTTACATGGTAATACAATATATTTAGATTTTTTGGGAGCAAAATATTACGAAATTCTCCCCGTACTTAAAAAAAAAAATGAACAAAAATATGTTGTAAGTAGTTTTTACGTTCACACTTGTGGGATAAGTATAATAAAAGTATTATTACGGAAGTCTAATAAATTTACTGATGGTAAATGGTACAAAAACAACCTACAATATTCTTGAACTGCAATTGTTTGAGTTTGTAAATGTTGTACCACCTTCAGTAAATACTTGAATTGCTGCCAATGCAAATTTACAAACACACCTCTGATGTGATGAGCACACAGAGTTTTCTAAAAAGAATATTTACCGACCGCTTGTTAATTTTTGCATTTGGATTTCTCTCCTAAAGAGTACATTTTGGTTATACACGGTAAGATTTTCTTTATTTTACATATATTTTTGACAGATCTAAATGCTTTATTACTGTTGCTTTCGATTTTTCTGCATTTAAACAAAGACCATTTGCGATACTCGTATATACTTTTAAAAAGAAATAAAACAGCTAACAGAATCGCTTTCTAAGCTAACACAGAATAAATGATCTTTCTTGCAAATGTAACTACGATTTTTGTGAAAAAGGAACCTGTAAATGAAATCCAAGAATTTAACGAATTCTTTGGTTTATATCATAATAGTTTTAATGATAAAAACTTCTACCATGTGTACCAAAAAAAAATTGGAAAAAAGTTCGCAAATCGAACATATGTAACTCAAGAAATTTGAAAATAACGTTTATTTTGTGATCAGACCTCGTACAAACGAACGAACAGGTGCGGTTGGCGCTTAAACATTCACAAATAATAAGAAGAGATTGTGTTGTTTTTGCTCCAATACATACTTTAAGCACCATTATTTTAAGTAACAGCAAACAAAACATTAATGTCTTTCCATAAATGATAATGGTCAAATGGTTTTATCTATTTTGTTATTTAATACTATTTAAATCAAAGACACCAAGTTCAATTTAACACATTAATGAGTCAGAAACAAGTTTTGTTTTTGATTAAAGCCAAATTAAACATTAAAAAAATAAGCCAATAAACTTCTTAACAACCACTTAAGAGTTTTTAATAGTTCTTTTTTTATACCGTTCACAAAAATGTAAAGGGTATATATAAGTTTGTGATTCCGTTTGTAATTTCTAAAATTTTCATTTGCGTATTTACCTAATGTATATATTTGGAATCAGAATTAATAGAAAAGTCGATTAGACTTGGAAACTTTTTTCTTTTTTCCATCGATTCATCGGTTTGCTATTGAAATTCAGTAAAATCGGTTCACATATAGCTGAGATATATCCAGATTTCCAAAGCAATTTTTTTGCAATTTTGTATGAAAATTTTTGAAAAAAAAATATTTGTTTTGAGCATGGCGATTAAAAGGCAAAAAAAATATTCCCGATATCGGTTCACATACAGTTGTATATCCAAGATAAACCCTAAACCAATTTTTTAAAGCAAATGTCGCGTAAGCGAACTTAATTTTTTTTCGCTTAAAATCAGTTCTGGTAATAAAAGTAGGTTACTTAAATACAGAATGAAAATTTTCGATATTGGTCTATATATACTCGAGATATAAAACTTAAGAAATTTTGTTTTTGCTTAAAAGTAGTTTTGGAAATAAAAGGAGGTTACTGAAACAAAGAAAATACAAATTTCCGATATTGGTCCATATATACCCGATATATATTGCCAAAACCGATTTTTCATGAATATGTCGCGTACGCGAATTTTATTTTGTTTTTTTTTTTTCTTTTTTTTTGTGCTTAAAATCAATTCTGGTAATAAAAGGAGGTTACTAAAATATAGAAAATTAACATTTTCGATATCTATATGTACCCGAGATATTATATCTTAAACCTATTTTCCATAAAAAAAAATTTTGGTTTTGGTTAAAAGCAGTTCTAATTGTAAAATTACAGAAAATGAAAAGTTCCAATTTCCATATATACTCGATATATAGTTTAAACCGATTTTTTAATGAAAAAAAATTTTGTTGTGCTTAAAAGCAGTTTTGATTAAAAAATGAGGTTACTAAAATACATCAAACGAAAATTTCCGATATCCGTCTATATACTCTTATACCCGAGATATAGCCTGAACAGATTTTTTCATGAAAACTTAAACAACTTTTTTTGCTTAAAAGCAGTTCTGGTAAAATAAGGGACTTACCAAATAGAGAAAATTAAAACATTCCGACATCGGTCCATATATACCTGAGATATAGCCTAAACCAAGTTTTCCATGAAAAAATTTTATTTTGCTTAAAAGCAGTTCTGATTGCAAAAGAGGCTACTAAAATATAGAAAATGAAAATTTCCCACATCGGTCCATATATACCCCAGATATAGTCTAAACTGATTTTTCCACGATTTTTTCAAATCAGTTCTGCTTGTAAAACAAGAGTACAAAAAATGGAATTATTACCTTTTTGGATAAGTCAAAAATATTTTTTTTTCCTGATATCGGTTTATATACATATACCCGAGCATATTTAGTTCAAATTTGTAAATATACTATATACATATATACGTGACTATTGTGAAGGGTATTTCAGATTCGGGCCAGCCGAATGTTCTACACTTTGTTTTTCTTCTTTCCTGTGTGGGAGGAAATTAATAATATTTTATGAATAGACAAGATACGGATAAACAAAAAAAAAGAGTTAATTTTTTTTATCAATGAATTAAAATCTGGAAACTTTTTCAAACCACTTTTTCTTACCTTGTCCACCCCAGGGGAATTTTAGTAATCTTTTTATGCTGGGATTACGACGCACAGAAGGTGCCACTACTGGTTCGCCATCCATTGTTATCTTTTCAATTATAGAGAATTTATCTCTATAAATTTATTTGAGTTTTGCAGAAACTTTTTTTTTTTTAATGGAAAAATTGTTGTAAAAAAATACGTTTAATATTTATTCTCCAGCGGTTTGTTTATATAAATTGTTATTAAAATAGGAACTTTTTTGTCACAATTAAACATGATTTTCAGTGCATTTTCTATATAATTATTACAAAATATAAATTGTCGTTTTTTTTCAATTTGTTTCTTGAGTATGATGCAAACTAAAAAAGGAACAGAAAATGATTATTTTTATTTATTTACTTTTTTATTTTTCGCCAGCGTTGTACACAAAAACTTCACCAGTGCGTGCTGATAAAAATTCATATTTTTCTTAATTCTCTGCTTTTTAATAATATATTTTGCATTGAAAACAAAATCTTTTTTTAGTCCACTGAAATAAAGTACAAAAGAAGACTTCTTTGTGCTTATTATACAAACTTTTTTCACATTATACATATGTACATATTTCAAGGTCGGCTGAGTTTAAGGGTGAAACAATTTTTACGAGTACATTAAAACTATAATCATAAACATTTATATTATTTTTGTGGTGGTATATCGGCTGATAACAATTAAATTTTGATACTTCATGTTTCTGGGTGTGTTTTAGTTTTCGACTTCATACATTTCTATTGTGTTTATGTTTATTTCAAAATAGAATTTATTGGCCAGCGGTTTTTAATTATTTACACTAGAAACAAAATCGCCATTCAGTGGCTTCTTAAAATTAGATTAACAAACAAAATACTATTCCCGTAATTGGTTTTCACACAAATTTCTTATCACAAGGCTCCCGATGTATTTTAAAATTTTACTTTGGTTCCAATTACATTTTGAATTCGGTTCAACAATATTATATACGATACATGCTGTACAAACGTTCAGATAGAAAGATTACAAAAACTGCAGAATAAAGCTACGAGATCAATAATTAAGTGCAACAGATAATCCCCAATACAATTTATGCCTAATATGTTACAATGGCCTAATAGGTTACAATTCACTATCCTACACGATCGTACTATATGATTCATTCACAGGAACTGTTTCAAAAGTCTGGCCGACTTGAAAAAATCGCTTCAAAATGGCGTTGTACGCCACACTTTTATACAAATATAATTGCAATAATTCATATACACAATAAAATAATTTAAAACGTAATAAAAGTAATAATTTTACATTACTTAAATTTTTTTCTCGAGGCAGCAACAATATTCTCATATTTTTCACAATATATACCACACTGATCACACAGAAATCATAATGTTTTAAAAAGTTTCATAAAATTGTTCAAATAAGGCATTTAGTACACAACAGAGACTACAACTTAATACGTATATCTTTATTCACAAAATGAAGGAAGGAAAGGCCCTAGAATATGCAACCAACGCTTACGATTTTAGCCCATTTCCGCTCGCTGTACTATATATAGTACACAATTTAAAGTCGATGTAGATATTATACAATACCATTTTTTACTCTGGAAACGCTTTTTACCACTCAATAAGAGCACATGCAACATTCACATCATATTGGAAAAATGACAATGAGTGGAGTCCCCATTTTGGCTAGCGATTTATTGCGCATGGGATTGTGAATGATTATTTAGTTTATTTTATATCAGCTAACATTGAAGAACTCATTTTATTTTTTTTTTTGATAACATCACATTCTAATAAAAACACTATAAAGCGGTTAAGTTCGTGTAGAATTTTTTGAGCTATAGCATATTAATTGCTGTTGTACACTGGGCGTTCAAGTTATGATAAAGTCCTAAAGTGAAGACATGTTTATTTCGGCACTGTGCTTTAGAATTAAAGATTGTCTGTTTTTTATTGATTTTTTTTATTAGCGTCTTATTATTAAAAAAAATACATCCAGAAATATAAAAGGGCGAACCGAAGTAGCTAAAACTATGTGACGTAATTAGTCAATGTAAAGAAAACGACGCTACTTACGATGTAGTTATGCTGCCACCCGATCTAAATGTTATCACCGACGAAGAGGAAGGTGGAAAAGATGACTTGTATGAAAATAAATTACCTCGCGATGTTTCCGGTAATATAGAGGTTGCTACTTACAGACCTACGATTGAAGATATATGGAGTAGCGATGACGATGAACCCCTCCAAAGGATTGCGTCATGTAATTCGCAGAATAAGCAGAAGAAAAGAAGATTTGAAGCTAGTGTTGAGTTTCCAAATTGGAGAAAATGAGCTCCCATCTCCTCCAGATCAAAAACAAACTAAAGAACGAAATGCCGTGAAAGGTAAGAAGTGGTGGTGGGTCTTGTTTACTTACTTAGTGGACATGACTGTTTCAAATGCATAGAAATTATATTGCATTGCAAACTCAAATAATTCTGTAGATCAATTATGGTTGCGCAGACATATAGCACGAACGTATCTAAGTGACAAAAAGGTTAATAAATGTAGGCAAACATCATCCACAATTGAAAAAAAATAAAATATAATAGGCACAACCCCCCAAAAAAATACCACGACAACTTTGATGTGTTATATGCTCAAATCGAGTTAAAACATCATGTAGTAAGTGCCTGCAAAATACCACCCGTAAGCGCCCGTAAACTTAGTACACCTCAAAAAACACAACTCAAATATTTTTTTTTAGCTTATGTAGAAAATGCTGTTTAAATTTAGTAATAAAGTTTGAATTTGAAAATTTTTTCATGGTTTTCATTTGGGCGTTAATGCGTTAGAAAGAAAACCGGGGCCATGAGGACAACACCAAACAAAGCACTTATGAGCTGGATGCCATGTGACTTAGAAGCCAAGCAGATAGCACTAAAAGCCGCGATCAGGTTGAACGCGACAGGAGCAAAAACCCAAAGACCGTGAGGACATGTCAATATACTGGAGATTAGAAGGGACCTAGTCACCGATCTAATTGACTACTGCATCCCAAAAACATTCCTCTGAAGGAGCTTCGGCTACCAAATTAAGGAATCTCCCCTAGAATCTGGATACTACTATGTTTACACGGATGGGTCAAAAAGGCGGAAAAGGGTTTGGGGTGGCGATTACATAGAAGAATTTAACACTAAAATATCCTTCAGACTATCAAAACGATGCAGTGTTCTTCAGGCTGAAATAACGGCTGTAAATAAAGCGGCCACATGGTTGACGTTTTACAAGATAATCGGTAGGGATGTCATGATAGTAACGGACAGCAAGGCCGCCATCAACTCCCTGATTGAAATATACACTAGTTCTTGTCTAGTCCAGGAATGCCGGACATCTTTAAATAAGATGGCAAGATATTCTAACATAACCCTAAAATGGGTACGTGGATATGGGTCCAACAATGGCAACAACATCGCTAACGACTTGGCCAAAAAAGGGACAGCCTAGAGGATAGGGATATAGATCCCTTTTGCGGACGACCGTTATCAGCGTGTTGGAAAAAAATAAAACTCTACAAGCTGGAATGTACCGCTTAGCCTCTTTCATAGGAAGCAGCGGATGGCTAGTATAGCAGCATGTAACGCTACACTAAGAGGTTCCCGCCTTTCCTTTCCGTCCCCGCCCATCCATTCCCGTCACACTACGGGTATATTCCTATAACTTCTTTTCTTCACTCCAGTATCTCACTTTTCATGCGATCGCAAAGGGAACGACTTCAGGACCCAAGTGACCTGGACAACCTATACTATTCCGGGGTATCCAGCGGCCTGCCTACCGAACGTAGTTAGTCAAAATTATTATATAAAGTTTTTTATAAAGTACTATTAAATAAATTTCTTTAGTATTTATTTTAAGGACATTAACGCAACCCTGAACTTAAGGTATAGTCACATTGACTAAATATTTGAGCATCCCCTATATTCCGAGAGGCGTCATCGTCATCTTATCAAGATAACATCAAAAAAAAATTATTCGCCTCCGAAAGCAATTATCTATTCTATAGGACTATGATATGTCAAAGACTTAGGCTATAGATAAATATTGTAGACAACAGCCGATGGTTCATGTGACGACATTGTACGCTTCTTGGAATAAGGGGGCATACAAATCTAATTACATACTAATTTTGCGTCTTCTAAAAAGTCCCAAAATGTTGTCTAGAATATAAAATAGAAATCCAAAAGATACTTTTTACAAATTTCTAATAAAAAGTTTGGCGATTTTGTTTATGATTGATTAGTCACGCAGTGGCGGTAGGATTAAAAATAGCTAATATTTTTTTTTTTTTTTTTTTTTTGGATTAAAAATAAAACAGTTAATAAAAAGAAAAATTAAAAAAAAAAAAAAAACAAATTATAATTTTAACAAAAATACATATTTATAAACAAAAATATTTATACACATTTATTTTTAAGTTTTCCAATATTTTTAGCAACGAAAACAATTAAAATTGTTCTTCAACAATAACAAAGAAAAGCCATAATCTAATGACGACAGTATAAAAATTTTTACTGCTCTTTATTATGTTTTTAATTTTACAATGAATCTTTCTAATTTGCAGACTGTTGGCTAAATTAAAAGAAAAAGTTGCACGCAATTTCAATAAAAAAAATTTGATGACGTCTTTCAGCATTTTGACATCATAATTTTCGAACTGACAGGTTTTTGCTCACATATTTTTTAATATAAAAAAAAAATACAAATTTATGTGGTGTTTATGGGACACGAATTAGTGACTGGCACGTTTAGTAAACTTGTATGAAATACACTCAAAATATTGAGTCATTAGTGTCCCATAAATACCACATAAATCCGGCAAGAGGAAATATTTTGATCGGAATAACACTAAATCTGGTTGTTTTTTTTATCTGGGACCAGTACTCAGAGGATGGCCCCTACATATGCAGCGTATTGTACTGGAATTAGGAAAATAATTTATGATGAGGAGGAAAGAGGAAGGTTTAACAGTAACAACAAGAAAGACTAAAACAAATTCTATTGCAGCATTTAAAATGTTGGAATTAAATTAGTTAAAACTGATCAGTGCCCAGATTAGCAAAATTTAGTCCAAAACTTCCACACTACAAGGTAATGAAATGCATTGAAAATAAATCAATATTGAACATATAAAGAAAACACGGACAATGGTGAAAAGAGAGGTTGAACAGCAGCTCTGGCATCATCGTAATTATTTCTTAAGTGCGGTCAGGCCTGTTGTTGTTTGACTTTCAAGTTTTGCGTCTCGCTCGTGCTAACTAGCTGTTTGTCTCAACTAACTAATTATTTTACAGGTTTTTTGAGGTATATATAGCTTCGTTACCTCGCCCACCACCCATGTTACCTGGATTGAGAGCAGGATATGATGAGATTTCAATTCCATCTGCACTTGCCTGAACGACCTTATCTAACGGTGGACCAATTCCACCAAGTGAGCTATTCACATTTCCACCGTGTCTTGCAAGGCTCACACTGGTCGCAACAAAAATACACCATTGCTGACTAGGTCGGCCCTTTCTAGTCTCTACTGTATGTGATACACCAGAGAGTCAATGCATGACAAGGCTTGACGAGTTGGTAGTCCATAGCCCCTTAAGAGCAACAGCGCTTAAGCAACTCACCAGTCTAACTATCACTACTAGTTCCTCATATTACAGGCACTACATGGGCTGAGAAGTCCCGGGCCTAACACATAGATGACGCTAGCTTTATTGCAGTCACCTTTTCTCAGTTAATGCTAACCTTCAAAAGACAACTGTTAAAATTTCGTGATATTCTATTCATTATCTTGTGAGTTATTGTGTTAAGAGTGACGATACTTTTATTTTCAGGCGGTAACACCAGAAAACATAAAAAAATCCACAAAATCGTTTAAAACGATCGAAAAGTGAAGTTGCGCGACTTAGCTGACATCGTAAAGATAACAAAAGAACGTGTTGGCTTTATATTATTGCATGAGCATTTGACTATGGGAGAGTTCTGTTCAAAGTGGATGCTGCGGTTGCTGACTGTTGACCAAAAACGGAAAGGTGTTGATGATACTGCGAAGTGTTTGGTCATGTTTAAACTTAACAAACCGGAATTTTTGCGTCGATATGTGGCAACGGATGAAACGTGGATCTATCACTTCACTTCGGAATCAAAACGATCGTCATCTGAGTGGACAGCAACTGGTGAACCTCGTCCAAAGCGCCCGAAAGCCCAACAATCGTGTAGAAAGGTTGTGGCCTCGCTATTTTGGGATGTGCGTAGTGTAATATTCATCGACTATCATTTACAGTGAATATTATATAGCGTTGTTGGAAGATTTGAAGGCCGAAATTGCAAAGAAACGACCGCATATGGCAAGGAAAAATTTTTTGTTTCATCACAACAACGCAGCGTGTCACGAGTCAAAAGAATGGCAAAACTACATGAATTGAACTTCGAATTTCTCCCACATCAACCGTATTCGCCAAATTTGGCTTTCAGCGACTATTGGTTCGCGGACCTTAAAAAAATGCTCCCCGGTAAGAAATTTCGCACTAATGAAGAGGTTATCGCTGAAACTGAGGTCTATTTTGGGGCAAAAGATACATCGTTCTACAAAAGTGATATTGAAGTGTTAGAACTTCGCTGGAATAATTGCTTTGCTCTTGATGAAGATTACGTTGATGAATAAAGCCAATTCTGAACCAACAAAATCGTATTTTCTTTGTTAGTTCAGCGACTTTTCAGCCCATGTGTTATCTGTTGCAAGGCAACAGCACCTCGGCGGTTATTAGCCGGCATGCACCATAGTTATCAGGAAAACCTAATTCCTCTCCCTGTGATTTTAGGTTTAAACCATATGCAGAATGTTTTAGCCAAGATAAACTTTCTTCAACCATGATCCGAAATGGAAATGGCCTGCAAACAGAAGCACCGCTCTCGGTTCTGCCAATTAGTTCTGGGTGAGGTTTTTGGAAGTCCAACACAACACAAGTGATGCGACAGAGTTTTATTTGCTACATTATATGAGGTACTCCTTTATACCCCAGAGAGCAGAGTGCTATTCCTATAGAATAGGTGTACACCAACCAAGGCTCAATTTCGAACTCGTTTTTGTTCGACACTGAGCAAATGCGGGATTAATCTTGCCGAAAGCTTTTTCATATGCAAATGTTCATGCAAAATGTTAAAACACACCTTCATATGATATTTTTACCATTTCAACAATCTCACGCAACTTGACTCGTCAATCGGTCATAACGACATCGAGGATTTTCTTGATATTTTCTTCAGTAACCACCTGTTTTTGGCCTTCCTGTTGATGGTATTGTTGCAAGGCTTATTCGGCCGCTTTTAAATTCAGCAATCTAATATGTTACCATGTAATCTCAACGTAATGTTTATCGAGCTTTTATCTTGTCCCTTTCGCCGTTTTCCTTTTCAAATAATAGTGTTTAATCACTGCACAAAATTCACTTTTCACCATTTTTGAAGAAACACAAAAGTTGCTTACTTCAAACGACTACAGCACATAAACCAATCGATGAATTTAGGTGAAAGTTTAACAGCTGACATTTCACAGATCATAATTTCAAAAAGAAGTATTTGTGCTGCCATCTAGCTTCAATATCAATCCGCCTTCATATACTTAATTATGCACACTACTGTATATCGATACCAGGATAAGTGCACCTGCTATATATCCTTTTCGAAAACAGTTTGGGTTTTCGACCCTTTTCATGAAAGTTTGTATGCCTTCGTGTCAATTATAATATTTCATATACTCGTATACAATCAAAAAACAAGAACCCGCACAGGAATTACAATATTAGAATTGTGCAGTGTAAACCAAAAATGCACATTTCTCTTTTCTCCAAAAACCAGAATCATTTGTTTGGAATTTAAAAGATAAACAAGATTTGCTAAATAAACTGCTTGACATTTGAATTTTTTGCTTTTAAGCACGTCTGCATACTAAAGAAATCAAATTAATTTAAATGTCGATCTACACAAAACGAAAAAATAAGATAAAGAAAAAAAGCATTTCCAACAAGAATTCATTGCCATAAAACGCATTTATTATTTTTGACTTGATTTGGGTGGTTTGTTTACATTTGCAGCCACCCAACCAGCTCGGCCATCATCCCAGCAGATAAAGACGTATGTGCAATAAATACATGAACCGCAACAAAAAGCAAAACACACAACATCAAACGCAGCCAGCTAACAAACGTCAGAGTACAAAATGTCAAATAAAATTTTGAATAAAAACAAAAAAATTAAAAAATTATAAAATCAACATATTAAATTAAACAATTCTAATTGATTCCTTTGTAATTTTTATTTATAAAACTTTACAACACCCAAAATAAAATCTAAGCAAATCCATTCAATGACTTTCTTTTCTAAATTCAAATGACACAAACGAAACAACATTTTTATTCTTAAAATAAAGATTGACGCAGGAATATTGATTTGATGATTTTATTGATTTTGTCATTTAAAGAGTTTTGGGAAGACGGTGCAATGTTAAAAAAAGCGGGATCGAGGAAGTAAATTACACCACAAAATTACTAGATATACTTGAGGTGCAATCAAAATTTTATTATAAAGAAAAAAAATAATTATTATATTTCTTATTTAAATGAATGAAAAAACATCTAATTACTCTAACACCTCCATTTATATTCAATATATACACTCATAGAAAAAAGCAGCTTCATATTGATGACGGCGAGTCATCAGAATTGTGACATCAATAGTATGTAAATAGTAATCAGTAAAATGAAAACTGACATCAATCTCAACAACAAAAGTCATCAGACAATTTTGTCATATATTGAGTATCATCAATGCTACAACTGTTGTGACATCAATTCAATGATACATTTTATTAATAGGTATAATACATCTAATTTGTCAAAATTGATTATAAAAAAAGCCTACATAGTGTTATAATATTTTATATTTATTGTTGAAAAGGAATTAGGTTGTTAAAATTATTATTTTTAAATTTAAATTAATTTTTAAGAAGTAGAAAAAAATGCATCATAATAATGACTTTTAGTCATCATATGCGACGTTAGTTACATAAATATGACAGCGTAGAGAGTAAAATAAAAAGAAGAACTACGAAGCAAAGAAAGCGAATATTGCCTCATACACAGCATACACGCAATTAAAATATGATAATACGCCACACAGGCATTGCATGGATGTCAGGAAGTCATCAAAAGTATTATCAGAAGACTTTTAATTCTCATTGATTTCTTTAAGATGGTATAAAGTTATGTTATATTTGAACATATTTTTGAAATCAGAAAATATAACCGGAGGTTAATGTTGACGATGTCATCATGAAATTGACTTCCAAATCAATCCAATTTATAGTTGGTCTGATGTTAGTGCGCCATTCTACTGATGATGTTTTGTCATTACATTGACATCATTTAGTAATTTCCTGGGTATTGGAGTTTCCTTGCATTGATTACATGCTCTCATCAAACGTATTTCGATAAAGCATCCCCATGATGTCAGTGTGACATTTCATAGATGAAATATTTGTCATAATTGCCGCTGTTGATAATTAGAGCAACTGATGTAGTGTTTGAAATCACAGCGATGACAAGTATCATGGGGTCAAAAATTATGACATTTAGCATTGCATTGATGTTAAAATACATCATAGTTATGACAGGTTTTCTATGAGTGAAATATTAAACAAATTCCAAAACGCTTATTAAAAGTCAATTAATAACGTGTAATAATTGAAACAACAGAGTTTATTCGCTTTATTCAATTCTAATATTGATTTAAAAATTTTAAGAGGAAGAAAAAACTATAGTACAGTTTGCCGAAGCTATTTAATTTTTTCCTTCTAAGTGTTCATGTATGTGCACTGTTTCCTCATTCATCATAAACTACGCAAACCGTTTGGCAAACACACGCTTTCTGTTTGCACATAAACGATACATTGAGTGAAAAAGATTTACATTAGCACCAGTCTTTACAGCCGTATCTAATGATGGACCAATTCCACGTAGTGAATTGTTCACGATTCCCTAACGCCTCCGTGTGGCTTATCAGCCACACACAGGTGCCTGGTAATATGATTGGCATATGATTGTAGCCATATGGGATTCAGGTCTTTTAACCCCTACTGTATGCAATTTCTCAGCAATCAATGGAAGACAAGGCTTGCTTAACGAGTTGGTAGGCCGAAGCCCACTAAGAGTATCAGCTTTTAAACCAAGTCACCCGTCCAACCATCACCACTGGTTCCTTACAGTACAGGTAACTGTTGCAAGGCCTCGGGAGGTTGTTAGCCCTCGAAAAAGCCATGCATCAAGAACTATCAGGGATACTATCTCCCCCTTCTTGCATCTTTACGTATAAGCCACACAGAACGTTACAACCCAGGTAGGCACGTCAACCATGATCAGCCCGGGTTGAACTGCAAGCAGAACCACCCAGGGACATGCTGATCCCCGTCCTGCACTCTTGGTAAGGGTTTCGGAAGCCAACACAACATAAGTCATGCGGCTTCCTACAGTTTTATTTGCTAAAACAAACGAGGTAGTCTTTCACCACTTTACCGGAAAAACAGAGTTCGCTGGATACGCCATGACAAAACCTGTTCCCCGGAGGGCATGAACGGTAAAAATAAAAACACAAATTAATCATTTCTTGTTTTGGTTTTCAACGAAACTATACGGCCATTGGGGTGCGGCAATTTGCTCACCATTTATTGTTTTACAAGTTTTTATAGTCTTTATTTCTTAATATTCTGTGTCTATATTTGTGTTTTTTTAATTTCTACTTTAAGACAGTATCGATATTGATTTAAAGCAAAACCGACCAAAGTTGCAAAAACTAAAGTATAATTACCAATTACCACAAAAAAAGAGAGATAACTGTTTCAGAGGCTACTTTACAGAATAGAAGGTAAAGTTTACTCCCCTACGCACGGTCAAAATTAGATTTTCAAATTGCAGCACTATTTGAGTTGGATTCATAAATTTGTTATTCAAAATGTTTTATGTAACAATAGATACGAGGGCAGCTCAATAAGTCCATGACACAGTTTTTTTATACAAAACGTTATTTTATTTTTCCTTTGAGTTCTATATACGAGTACATATGTTAACCTAACATTTATCCAATTTTGTATCCCTTCGAAAAATATGATTTGTCTGGCATTTGTTTGTACAATGACTTCATCGTCAAATATCCTTTTGGCGATCTATTTCATCAAGTTAGGAAACAATAGTCACTTGGGGCAATATCTGGAGAATCGGGCGGATAAGGGTGCAGTTCGTAGCTCAGTATTTTTGCTAAATAACTTTACATTTGTGATCCCTTTTATTATTCTAGAGGAAAATTACTTTTTTGCTGGAAATGCGGTCGTTTTTGTTTGGACTTCTGATTGAATCAACCCAAAAAGTTTGTACATATTGCGAAATTGATTTACATCACCACCTGCCTTGTCGGCCTAATCTGATGATGGACTAACTCCACGTGCTGAATTATTCACGATTCACCAGCGCCCTTGTATGGCTTTCTAGGCTCACACAGGTTGCAACATTTTACCATCAGTTTGTAGCCACATAGACAAACCGATTGATTAAGAGTTCGGGCCATCGGACCTATATGGAATCTCCCAAAAGTTAATGAAAGCCAAGGCTTAATGAGTTGGTAAGGCGAAGTCCATGAATATCATAAGCCCTTATCCAACTCACCCGTCTAACCATCACTCCTGATTCCTTACACAACAAATATCTGTTGCAAGACAACAGTATCTCGGGGGGTTATTTTTTCCCGAAAACCGGGAAACTAATTTCCCTTCCTGTGATTTTGGGTTTAAACCGCAGCCAAAACGTCTAATCTAAGGCAGGCACCTCAACCATGATCAGCACTGAGACGGTCGCAAAAGCAGAACCTGATCCCAGTTCTGACAATTTTAACGCTTGGGGTTTCGGAAGTTCAACACAACATAAGTGGGACTGCTTGACTCATATAAATATGAGAACTATATCCGAATTTGTACTGATAGTAAGGCTGCGTTGTATGCACTAGTTGGAGTCTATACGACATCCAGGTCGGTTCGTGAGTGCAGAATATCTCTAAACGAGATATTCGAACCTGGAGCTTATCTGGGTACGAGGGCACAGTGAAGTGTCCGGAAATCTAGTAGCGGATGAACTGGCAAAGGCCGGTGTCCAGCTACAACAAAGAGATATTGATGGGATCGTTGGAATCCCGCTTGCGAGCAGTAAGAAACAAGTACAGTGTCAACTTTTTCAGACCGCTCAAGACAGATGGTCTAATGAGGGTACCTGTCGAATATCAAGGCTGACATGGCCCAGATATGATAACAGGAGGACTATTATCCTTAGGGGCTTGCCCCGACGGAGGTTGCGTTCTGCTGTGGCGGTTCTGACGGGACATTGCCACATAGGGACGCAGGTAAGGAGGTTAAATCTTCCATTTAATGACTTCTGTAGAAGTTGCAGAGACGAGGAGGAAGAAGAGCACTTCCTCTGTCAGTGTCCAGCTCTTTCTTATATAAGGGCATTGTACCTAGGCAGACCGATGCTGCATGATTTGACAGAGGTAACGGAATGCGATGTAAGTGGATTGGTCTCCTTTATCCGATCCTCGGGTTGGTTCTAAGCCAGTGATATGTAGATCTACTGAAATACATATCATATCCAGGCAACACAACGGGACCTGACAGGACCCAAGTGGGCTGGCTTTATAATAGCTGGCAGCCTGTCAAACCTAACCTAGCCTAAGTGGGACTCCTTCCCCTCGGAAAGGCAAGGGTACGCCAAGGCAAGACCTGGTTCCCGGAGCGGATAATATATTCATGTTTTGAAGGTAGTCAATGTGGATTATATCGCGTGTATCCCAAAAACTGGTCGCTATGACTTTATTTGCCTTCTTTGGCGCAGATTAATTCCGAGAAATGCGCTGTTGCTTGGTCTGTCATGTGTTGTAATAAATCCAACGTTTGGTCCACGATTATGAAACGGAAAATTGTCAGATAGTTGTATTTGTGGTCAATATTGAGCAAACGCGGCATCAAACTTGCGGAAAACTTTGCCATAACTAAGTGATTATTCTAAATTGAAACTACCGATTCATACGAGATACCCACAATCTCTCTTTTTTCTAAAACCATATCGTGAATTTTTCCCAGTCTTTTGGATGTAGAGACCTCAACTGGGCGTTCAGAAATTCAGTACACCAATTCTCTTTACTATGCAAATGAGTGGTTCAGGTTAGCAACAAAAAATGCGTAATTAATGAGCACACTATACTCAATTTTCTCTATTTGCAAATTAAATGACGCAGCCTCTTCACATTTAGACAAGAGTCAACAGGCTGTTGACAGAATTAGTGTTGCCATTTCAAAGCCACGGATTTATTGGTCCTCCCTCGTATTTTCTCAGAAATTGTATTTAACAATATTTTATGTCGATTACCACAAGTAATTAATTTTTTATGATTGTGTTTCGTGCTGTTTTAAGTTATAAAAAGAAATTCTTTAATACTTAAGCTACTTAGCAACACAGATAGAACAGATATTCCTGAAACAAAAAAATTCCAGAAAAAATATTGCTAAAAACAGAAATAGTAAAATAAAAACAAATTATTAAGAGCTTTTTATAGTTGAAAATGCAAACGGAATGTCAATGTCTTCTTGTGCAAGTACACACAAACATACTAGTACTACATACTTACATAGTACATAGATAAACTGTTGTGCAAATTTGTTCAAAACTAAGAAATAGAAAACTTTATTTGTTAAATCATCAAACTCATCATAATTCTCAACCTCATGCTCATAACCATCAGCAGTTTATTTTACAAAGGAATAAACAATCATTAGAGTGTAATGACGATGACGATGACGACGACGACGACTATGATGATGATGAAGTTGTTGATCTACATAATAAAAATATTAATTCTGACATGATAAACGATGAGCAGCAGAGCAAAGTATTTTCTGGATGCATCATGTAACGTTATGCAAAAGAAAATAAGAAATAAAAAGAGGAACATATCAAAATTATATATAGATTATTCCATACATGTACTCGTTGAAATTCTTTTCAAAGGCAAAGTGTAAAATGCAAAATACATGTTTATTTGTTTAGAAAATTTGTTTAAAAAAGTTTTTTCTTCACTTCGCCATCATACGATTTACATCGAGTGAGTAAGTTTATCATTTTAATGCATCGGAAAAAAAATCTGGGAAAAAGAACTGCAAAAAGAAAATGTGTGAGTCCTTTGTTTACAGGGGTTTGGCCCCAATTTGAATACCAAGTTGCACGAGCACTCTTAGAAACAGTGGTTTCTAGGAAGCTTTAACTAAACAAATAAAAATATTATTATTGATTTCTTGGATGAAATATTTTCAAGACTAGGTTTGCCGTAATCCTTTACCACTCATAATGATCGGCAGTTAGTCAGTGATGAATTTAAAAACTTCTATTCGGACAAAAATGTCGAAATTTTGACGTCCCCGCCATACTGGCCGCAGACTAATGGTGAGGTAGAAAACATTAATAGCTCTCTCGTGAAATGGTTGCGTATAGCATTTAAAAACAAGGCGGATTACAAGAAAGAAATCTAAAAATTTTTGTTGATGTACAATGTCACACTACATGGAAAAACTGGGGAGGCCCCAACAGAATACAAGAAAGAAATCTAAAAATTTTTGTTGATGTACAATGTCACACTACATGGAACAACTGGGGAGGCCCCAACAGAAGGCGGATTACAAGAAAGAAATCTAAAAATTTTTGTTGATGTACAATGTCACACTACATGGAACAACTGGGGAGGCCCCAACAGAATTGCTTTTCAATCGCGTAATTCATGACAAACTGCCATCAATGTACGATATTGGAGAAAATATTTCAGATGCTGAGACAAGGGACTTAGATATGCTGAGCAAAAAACAAAAAAAAAGGGAGGAAAAGAGCAGACAATGATCGTAAAGCGAGAGATAGCAACATAGAAGTTGGAAACAAAGCATTACTTCAGAATGTGTTTCTTTCCTATTAAGTTAACACCGACTTTTGGCTCAGAAGAATATGAAGAAGTTGAGCGGAGAAGCAATGATGTTATGGCACGCAATGGTTACAAAATCTTTAAAGGCAACATCTGTCATTTAAAGAAACTGCCAGAAACATCGAAGCCTAACAATAATTCTAGTTCAGAGATGGTGGAGACCCGATCCAAATCTGAGATTCCTAACACGAGGTTGACACTGAAGCTTAAAAATATTGGAGGGATGTGAAGACCTGGCAACGCTGATTGCTAGTCATGCGACTTTGAAGACCTGGCAACGCGGTTATTTCAGCAGGGAGTTGGGTGACAGTGAATAGTGAAAGTTGTCGGGATTTGATTGTATGAATAAATCGTATTAATAAAAACCAGAATCGTTGTATTCCTGAAAATAAATATTATTGGTTTCTTACTAAGATAGCGAGTTATTACATCAGATATTTCATCATCAGAAGTTAATCACAAAGGAAACTGATAAGGGGACCCAAGCGAGCTGGACAAGTTAGGATACATTTAGGAATGCAGCGGTTTGCCTACAAGCAAAGAAACGACAGTTTGAAATATGGTTACAGCAGCATTAGTATATACACCATAACGTTGTTTGCTTCCCTGCAAATATTTTTTCGTTTGTACTACTACTATAATCTACTGTTACCGTCCACCAACTTCCGAATATGGTTGCATGCAACCACACGTATTGTACGTAATTAGAAAAACACTATAGCCAACAACGGGTTATAGTTCAAGTTTTTTTCCTTTTTTGAGTTTTTTTTTTTTTTTTTTTTTTTTTTTAAGGATTTTTTACAATACAAATTTGCTGTGATCAATAATTTTTGATTGAAGAAGACAAGAAAAATAATAATCAAATCTTTAGCTGGAGGACAACTAGCTGTTTCGTAGTCGCTACCCTACTCATCAGCACCCACTGGGATTTGAACTCGGGCCATGACGTATCATGATCTGCTGCCTTAACCACTCAGCCACCGAGCACTTAATTATTCTCTATCTATATTCATCTCATATTGAATTATATTTGCATTTTGCTAATTGTCCACATTGTTTGTACAGCGTTTGCTGTCTCAGAACTAGCGGTATTTCTTTTTAGTTATTAACATACATATTTTTGCATTTTAATAACTCTGCGTACCCAGAGATGTAAATATTAATTTATTGAATTTTTGTTGAACTTTATAATTTTCAATTTTACGATTTTTTATTTTAATCGTTGATATATAATGTTCTTTTAGCTTTAGCTTTGGTTAGGTTCTATTAAAAAATAATATGTAATATGGCTTTTAATTAATTAAAAAATAAGTTCATAATATTGTGAAAAAATACATATAGAGTATATGTATGTAAAAATTAAAATGTTTATGAAATGTATGTATGTAGTAATCAGCAATATTATGAATAAGCCAGCCATGCTCCTGGCCAACCATATTGTATTGGGTTAGGTTAGGTTAAACAGACTGTCAGCCATTAAAGTCAGCCCATTTGAGTGCAATTCGCTCCCGTTGTGTTGCCTGAGTATGATATGTATGTATGTCAGCAGATCTACATATCACTGGTTCAGAACCAACCCGAGGATCGGATAAGGGAGTCCAATCCACTTACATCACATTCCGATACCACCGCCAAATCATGCAGCTTATGTCTGCCTTAAATAAGAAAGATAGGAGAAGTGCTCAACACTCTCTACCTCTTCCTCGTCTCTGCAAGTTTCATACAGGTCATTAAATGAAAGATTTAGCTTCCCCGCCTGCGCACCTGTGTGACAATGGCCCGTCAGGACGCTACAGCATATCGCAATCTCCGGGGCAGGTCCTATATATTATTGTTACAATCATAATCATTTTAATGACCAACCATACTATTGTTGTAAACAACCATGTTACCACTAACCATATTAATATGGTTATACATATGCATTTAAATATGGAATTATTGATGAAATGTTTAATCACTTGGGTTCTAGATTGAGATCGAAATCAGATCGCATTCTCCGTCGGGGCAGGTCCTACATATTATTTTCACAATCATAATAATTTTAATGACCCACCATACTATTGTTGCGAACAACCATACTATGTTGCCACTAACCATATTAATATGGTTATACATATACATATAAATATGCAATTACTAATGAAATGCTTAATCGCTTCTTTTTATTTCAGCTAATTGTCAATGGATTCTAGATTGAGATCGAAATCATTTGCAATTCTTAAACCCGACAATTTTTATTCATTATTTTTAATTACTTTATTTCATCAAAATATATTATTCTTAATATTTTTCTTTTAATTTATGTATATATATATTTATTTATTTTTATTTTTTTTTTTTTATGTATATTATGTGAAAATGTAGTTTTAAATAAATGAAATAGTATTGTTTATCCGGAAACGGACTTTTTTCAATTAATATTGTGAGTTATGACAAAAATATGGTTCTATGTTAATAAAGTTGTTTGCGACATTAATAAGTTTGGTCGGATTAATAACGTGGTTGGGTGTGGCAATAATATGGTAACTTTTATTAACACTGTAGTTGCTTTTAATTATAACAATGTTTAACCAGAAATTAATTATTTATAAAATTTTTCTTACAAATCGTGAAGCAAATCAATGACGGGGGTATTAGAAAAAGTCTTAAAATGAGAATAGATGTTATTCTTATTGTTACTCATCACATAATCAACGGAAGAATATTTCATGAGCTGTATATTACAGTCATCTAACAAAATTGGTATGATAGCTGTATTATGTGTGAAAATTTTTAATCCTTTTGGCAATAGTTCACTCCACTGTGCATTATCATTTACAAGTACATACGTACGTTAATATTTCTTACTGCTCGCATAATTAAATTTTATGTATTTTTATTCATGTTTAAAACAGATTTTAAAGTTTTATTTATTTACAGTTAGTGTAACACTCATACGCTCACAATAATTTATTCACACTCACTCACACACTAACTCACCGCCGGCAGAGAGGACTTAAAAAACGTAAAAACAAGTAAAGAATCAAAGAAAACAAAACAAGAAATTTTTCCCGGAAGTTGATATAGAAAAAAATGGTTTATTTTTTCAATATGGAAGGGGGAGTTAAAACAACAGCTGTGTGTGGGGCAGAAATGGAAAGCATTAAATTAAATTTTATAAAACAAACTACAAAACATTAATCCAATAAAGAAATATTTTTTTTTCTTTAAAATTGAGGTTCCAGTGTTCATACTTTTGAGCAAAATCTGTTTTAAAGAAGTAGAAATAGTGTGAAGCTCTTCCTCTTCAATTAATTTTTATTCATCTTGTGTTTAAAGTTATATTTAATCTAGAGGTATTGTTTACATTAAAAAATATATTGTCTTGCTGTTTGAGTTTGTTTTGCCAACCATAAATTTCTATTAGCTTGTTTGTCTTTACGATTTCGATCGATTCTTTGTAGACTTGTAGCTGCAAGAAAATCAAATAAAACTGTGCCACTAATTGAAATTAATTTAATTCTCTCTTAGTTTTTGCTTCTTCTTCTTTTTACTGAATTAAAATTGCAAATAAAATCATATACTTCTATGCGAATCAAGACAATACAATTCGATTAAAAATAAGGGAGAATCCATAATAGTTTTTATGCGGGAAGGATTTTTATTAATACTGAGCTGTGACACCAGCATTGCCAGAATGAAGATTTTTGCCTTAATTTTGATGATTTTTCAAGTGATAAAAGACGAGGATTTGAAGATATCTTTCCCAAAATTAAGATTTTTGAGGCTTTCTATTTTAATAAGTGTGAATTATTTTCAATTGTGAATAAGTGTGAATTATTTTCAATTTGAATTATTTTCAAATATTCATAAAATGGCACTTAAAATAATATTTTACCTCTTGGTTACAAATCTTGTTTTCATTACATCAACTTCGCAAACCGTTTGCTAAATACGAGCTTTCCATTTCCACTTAAACGACACAAGCATAATTCATACAAACAAAAATTAATCACTTTTTTTGTTTTCAAGGGCAGTACACGGCGATTATGTTGCAATATGAGGTCCGCAAAAAACAAATAGTTAGTTCATACAATCGTACATATGTATATAAATTGATTTTATTGATTGAAATAATAAAATTTAGCACTAAACAATTCAAGCAGTTTGACAAACATCAACATGTGTGCGCAAAAATCAACAGTTTTGCTTTTCGTCGAAACATGCTGCAAATATTTGTGCAAACAGGCAAACACTTCCTTAAACAACGCAAAATGTTTGCACAAACGCAAAGTTATGACATGTTTGGTAAGCACTTTTATAGTTTACTTTGCCTTTTGCATATATGAATAATTTTAGAGAAGGAAATTTGATTGAATTTTTACTTAAAATTTTTTGTTTTTATCTGTTTATATGTTTGTTTTAAACTTTGCCAACAATATTTTTATAGGACATTTTGTGTGTTCCTCTGTGTATAACAACATTTGCTATGAAACATTTCTTATGAAAGTATATATACAGCATTGCTGCCGCCGTTTTGCAATAGATGGCTGTAATGATAAGTGGTAGTCGAAATAAATAGATCGTAGATACCATACAGCGTTGTCAACTCGATGCGTTTCGCACCGTTTTTGGTGCTTTTTAACATTTTTTGTGCGAAAAATTCTTTGATCGGTGCGCTGTGTGCTTTTTTCTAATTTTCAGCGCGCTTTTTTAATTTCGGTGCCACCAAATGATATTGAATTCAATGCAATTATTATATAACATTTTTGCATTTCATTTTATAAAAATTGCTCTTTTGCAAAATTTTTTTTTTGGCAAAGGCCAAGTTTGTCAAATATTACAATAAAAGCAGACACTGAATAATGAAGTTCGTGTTTATGAAGGTGCGTGAATTCACCACTGTTAATAATTAATAAATTACCAAATTAATTAATAAACTCTTAAATTTGTCTAAAACGTTTGAATTAATTTTTGACTATGATAAACTTCGTCTTCGTGTATATCAATAAATTAGACGCCCACTTTAGCCAACGAGTTTTCACCGTTCGCTTGCAAAAACAAACATGCAACTTACACTTTGTTTGTAAGAATTACTATTACACGAGTTTGATGGCTTGTTGTGCTATTCTGTAACTTAGAATTATCTGCTATTCGTAAATTTTTCCGACATATTTTATCCCTTCAGTTGACAGAGAATTTAATTAAATACTGTTTCTGAGCATCAAATTCGATTATCGTTATCGCAATATTGAATATCGTTATAATTATTGTAAATATGTCATTGTCCACATGCCAGTACCAGAATGGCACTAGAGGCCAAATTTGACAAACACTAGTTCTAGCTATTGAACAAATTTGATGCCATGCCATCAGCTGGTGCTATCAAACCCAGTTTGAAAGCCTAATAGCTGCTTAAAAGGCTGTTTCATTATCGTTTTTTTAATATAACAATATTATACTCTTTATAGTACAAAATGGGTTTTTTAAAAACGAAAAAAAATCTAATCTGCGTGCGTTTTTGCTAAAATAACGCCATTTCTTTTCATTTTGGTGCGTTTTGAAATTTCAAAGTTGACAACGCTGATACCATACAATAAGCTTAGATATTTTTAATCATAATGTAATCGAAATACTACAGCATTTGTGACTACATAATGAAGTTATTCTCGATAAAACTTGTCAGCTTACGAGCCCAATTCTAATCATTTGCAGGAGGTTTTAATTTTTTGCTTTAATGTCAACAAATCTGCAGCTCAGGCTCGTCGTATGCTTTCAAATATCTACGAAGAGGCCGCTATTAACGAAAGAACATTCTGATATTGGTTTCAACCCTTCAAGAACGATGATTTTCATGGAAAACCAGAACTGCGCTGGAAGAGGGAAGGCCAGGAGGGTGGGCCAGAAGTTGCCATGGGGTTTAGAATTTAAATAAATTTTTTGTTTATATATCTAAACAAAAAATTTTTTTTTCAGATTATAACGGAAAAATACACAACTGAACAAAGAACCAGAATAATAGAATTTTATTATTTAAATCAAAGATCAATTATTGTAACGCAAAGAGCATATCGTCGACATTGTAACGGCAGAATTTCGCCCTCTGAAGCAATGATTCGTTACTTAGTTGATCGTCATCACCAACATGGTACCGTAACAGATTTGTCTCGAACCAGTAGACTACGTTTAATTCGCACTGCGGAAAATATTGAAAGAGTACAGCAAAGTGTTAACGAAACACCCGACGTCACTACGGCTCATTTTAAAGAAAGATTTACAGTTATATCTATGCACTGAACCAAATTTCGTTGGTATTATTAATTAAAAAATTTAGTACACCCTTTACGAAAATTAAATATTCAAATCAAAAGATTATTTTTCAAGTCGGAATAAAATTTATTCAAATAAACAAATATTATTCGATTCAACTCCAGTGGGTTTTGTTAAAAATATAAATTTCTACATTTCAAAAAAGATTTGTTTAAAATGAAGGCAAAATTTTGTTGAACCAGTAAAAGTTTAGTTAAAATAGTAGTAACTAATAGTAAGACAAAAGCACACATAAATATTCAAACTTACATCCTTAAAGAATGTTAGTTTGAATAAAAAATTTGTTTATTTGACTACATTTTGCTAACAAAACTCACCCTGTAGATTCGAATAAATTTTTTCTATATTCAATTAATTTATTTTATTGAAATTTTCCATTGAACTAAAGGTATGTATCATTGAATAAATACATGTAGAAATGTAAATTGTAGTTAAATAAATTACAAGAGTTGAAATTCCGAGTATATTTTAATAAAATATTTTGTGGGTTGTAAATAACATACATTTCTCTAAGTTTACACACCATTTTGCACTATTTAGGTAAGTTTTTGTTCAGTGTATAAGCATTAAAACCCGCAGATTATCGGCAACGTCTAAATTTTACAGTTAAATTTCGAGAGTTGGCCAGAAATGAGATCAACTTTATTAAAAATTTTATTATTAGTGATGAAGCTCATTTGAATGGCTTTGCTAACAAGCAGAACTGTAGGCCCTGAGGTTGTGAAAATCCAAGAGCCATTCATAAACGGCAATTGCACCCCTTTAGGCGTACAATGTGGTGTGGGATCACATCTGAAAATATCATTGGGTCTTCTTCGAGAATGAAGAAGGAAGTGCTGTAAAAGTATATGGAGAGTGGTATCGGTTTATGATAGAACATGCCATGTTCCGAGAAATGCACTTTCTGAAACCGCAAAGCGTTCTGAAAAATGCTTAGTTCACTTTTATGTGTTATAAGGGAAAGCGCGTTTTGCTGGCGTTTCGGAGTTTTTTCCGAAAAAATACAACATGTGTTTTACATAAGTATATATGTATGTGGTAGTTATATAAAATGAAAAACAATTTGACAACAAATAGAAAAATTTTCTAATTTGGTTTTTTTTAATTGAAAAAGTGTAAAATTCTTTAAATTTTTTACTGAAGTAAAAAGAAACCGTATTAAATTTCAATTGTGCATAATTTTATTGCCTTTTGCAAGTTCAGTTTTTGCAAATTCTATCAGTTCACTTCAATATACACATGAAAGTTGAAGTCGCTAATTTTAAGCGATTTGCATTTTCAGGAACATCTATTTGGCGATTTCAAATCGCAAAACTATAATTCTTACGTTTTACGTTTGCCAGGAGGCTTATTATGAATTGCGATGCGAAAGTCATAGCGATGCGCAAATGAATTGCGATGCGAAAATCTTTCGCATTCGCAACTAGTTTCAAAATGTGGCAATACTCTTCCAAAGTAAACAAATAAACGTCAAATTTATTTATTATTCGACATGTTTTACAAATTCAACAATTGTTTGGTGGCTTTGAGTATAAAAAATAAATAGTTTATTAAGATAAATTGTAAAGAACTAAGTTTTAGTCGCCCCATATCAGCCTTTAATATTGATGCCAATCAAAAATTAAAATTGGAAGCGTGTGTAGAAGAGAAAGCTTGTTTTTTGTGTTTTGACATTTTTCTTTTCAAATTCTCAATAATTTATTTAGATTGTTGGGACATAAAGTTGAATGTTTGAGAATATTTCAGACTTCCTAAACGCAAGTTGTAATGCATAATTTAAAAAAATGCGTATGCAATGCCAAACATGTCTTAAGTACAACCTTGCGTAGCAGAGAAATTTTTGAAAAGTGATCAAAAATAAAAATGTTTGCATAAAAAATAAAAATTATGCGCGATTCTGACAGCTGATACTTATTAAAATGAGTTGCCAAACGATTAGGAACATTGGACGGTGCCAGAAAGTTTACGTATGCGTTTACGAAGTGTATGCATTTAGGAAGTCGGCCTATCTTTCAAAAATTTTCAAAATTTACTGATGATTAGGGTAACTCCTATGAAATGTCGACATATAGACAGCTGGGAAACGTAAAAAAAGCTGTTTATAATTTTTTTTATTGGTAAAAAAAAATTGTCTTATTTTCAAAAATTAACTGTGTTGCACTATAGTGTGATGACGAAAATGGAAATAAAAGAAATGAAAAAGTAGACAGAACATTGATTACAAGCAAATCCGACATTATAAGTTTGAGTGAAATAAGTTATTTTATTTCGTCTGAAGAGTATTTTGTATTTTTCAGTGGCCTTTCGCCAAATCACTGTGCTTTTTTATGAATTCCATAACTACTTCGAATTGGCGCGTCTTAGTAATCTTGTTGTTAGTTACCCTGAGTGAAACTTCATTATTAAAAGCAAATAATCTATCAGCTACCATAATAAGTTATTATTTAGTTATTTATAATTTTTTGTGTTATTTTAACGAATCAAATAGGTAATTAAATAAACAAACAAAAAATAATATAATAGTTCCATTTTCATGCTTTGCTAATGCTGTGTTTTCGCAATTAAGAATGCCGACTTGTCACCTTTTCGCATTTTTTTCGCGAATAAAAATGTACTATGCGAACATCGCAATAGAGAATAGCAACTCTTCGCATATACGCATAATCGAGTAGCATTACCATTCGCACCGCAATTCAGAATAAGCCTCCAAAACACCTATTTGGCGTTTTCAAATAGAAAATGCTAAATTTAAGCGTTTTGCGGTTCTCAGAACATGCCTGCTGGTATGTAGTTTCAGCAGAACGAAGCCACTGCCTGAAAAACAATGGCACTTTTAAATCAAATTTTTGGAGAGCGAATTATATCCAGAAATTCCGAAATTATTTGGTCAGCGCGATCGCCAGATTTGACAGCACCCGACTATTTTGTTTGGAGTTATTTGAAGGACCGAGTGTATGTGGACAATCTTTGAACTCAAGACAAATATTGTTACAGAAATTCGAACGCTATTACTACAAATTTTGAAAGATGCTATGAAAATTTCTCTAAAACGAGACCATCAGATCAGTATGAAGCTGAAAACGGTGGTCATTTCAGAGAGGAAAAAAAATATGAATAAACAAAAAAGTTATTAAACTTTTAAGCCCCATGCCCAGTCTGCATAGCCGGTTTTTTACGATACGGTCCGAATTTCGTAAAAAAAAAACGGCAGAAACAAAGTTGTACACCTAATATATAGACAATTTTTTGCATAACGACATTTTTATAAACAATTTTATGCATAACAGTATCTTCTTTAGAAGCTGTGAAAATTGTGTGGTATAATCTGTGCTACAGAATTATTTTGCAGCCGACTTTTGTAATAAAACCGATTGTTTGAACAGTAACAGATTTCTGCAGCTACCCGCTTATTTATTAATTATTAATCTAGAAATTATTTCCATTAAAGACCACATAGTGGGCAGCTCTGATTTATTGAATAGAATTTTTTTCCAATACCTCCATTTGTAATGAAAGTTCAATTCAAAAGAAATAATCTACAGGTGGTTTCTCCCACTTCCGCTGCACCGGTGACACAAACTGTTCATTCATTTATTTAGTTAGCAAACTCAAAAAGAGTCAGGAAAGAAAAGGATGATTATTTATTAGAAATAAAAGACAACAATATGCGCAGTGAATGGTTGTGAAAGAATGCACTCAAAAGTAATTCAATTAAGCCAGGAAGGAAACCGCAAAAAGCCGATGGGGTAAAAATCAATTTTCCGTAAAATTCTCAAGCAGGGAGCAAATACAAGATTATATATGCACATAATTTTTGCGATAGGTAGTCAATCATGTATAACAAGGAAAAGGTTTAGCCCGAATTTAATAGTTAGATTTTATATATAATTAAAGGGAAGTTAAATGCATCCCAAGCTTCTGTTAACTAAGTTTCACCCCAACATTAAACAATATTAAAATTGCCCTTTCTTAAATTACATCCTTTTTGATACTATATATAAAATAATTACATTTTTCTTTTAGAATTTAAAATAAAATAGTATCACAATATTGTATTTTTAGTTTAGTTTTCTCATATTTAAACATACCATACTTAATATAACGCCTTCCTGGATAGCACCGACCCGGTAGCTCCCATTTTGAGCTTTGTGAAAATGGCAGGTCTAGAGTTGCCAAGGCTATAACAGCTATCTATGAAAAGGACTTGTGTGGCTTTATGAAATGGTCACAAAACCGATAATTTTCTATGGAGTATCAGTATGGTGAAAACCACTGGACTCCACAACCAACAGACTGCAAATTGAGAAAGTCAGTCGAACCATGGCAATACTGGCCATAGGGGTCATGAGGACAACACCAACTAAAGCACTTCTCGCAATTATGAGCTGGATGCCATGTGGCTTGAAAGGCAGGCAAATCGCACTAAAAAATGCGATCAGACTGAATGCGACAGGAGCATGGGGACACGCGAATATACTTGAGATTGGAAAGGACCTTGTTCCCGATCTAATTGACTACTGCATCACAAAACCACCTCTCTCAAGGAGCTACTCGCATCAAGTCGAGGAATCTCCCTGAGAATCTGTATTAAACAATGTTTATACGGACGGATCCAGAAGGGGGGAAAAGGCTTGGGGGACGCGTTAACATAGAATTCAAAACTAAAATATTCTTCTGACCACCAGATGGATATAGTATTCTTCAAGCTGAAATGTCGGCTATAAATAAGGCGACCAAACGATAAACATTTAGCAAGATATTTGGTAGAGATATCATGATAATAACGGACAGCATGGCCGCCATCAATACCTTGATTAGAATATACACTAATTCCAGTCTCGCCCAGGAATGCCGGAAACTTTGGAACAAGATGGTGAGACACAGGTTCAATAACGGCAACAACATCACTGATGAATTTTCGAAAAAGGGACAACCCTAGAGGATAGGGACATCGACCCTTATTAATGTGCTAGAATATAATAAAGCTTCACACGCTGGAATCTATCCAAGAAAGATGGTTCACAGAGCCAATATGCCTTGTATCAAGTTAGAAGCTCTTTAACCTGCGCAGATTTTAAACGAGAGTCGCTGTAGGTGTCATCACTGGGCATTGCACCTTTGGAAACTAAGCCAGGAGACTGGGCTTATCCTAAAACTTCTGCAGAAGTTGTCAAGACGAAGATGAGAAGGAGAAGCATTGGAGGCACCACCGCCAAAGATATCTAGGTGAGGGGGCTTTCATAACCTATCATGTCTGTCCTCGGTTAATCTGACAACATTAGCCTCATTCATAAGAAGTAGCAGATGGCTAGTTATGCCACACTAAACGGTTTCCCACCTTTTCCCTCCAAATAGCCACTACAACCCTATATTTTCTATTTCACCTTAACCTTTTATCTTCACCTCTCCATTTTCAGGCAAACATTTGTATTTGTAATCTACATAAACTCCATCCCAGATAACTGGCGGCCAAACAAAACAATTGCGCAAAGTTTCAATTGAGTTTGCTACATGTTGACGATATTGGGCAGGTCTATTAGCTTTGCCCGTAAGTTTGGACTATTTTACGCTTTAATTTTTTTAGAAATTTCCGAAACTTCCGATTACATTTCACGGTTGTTAAATAGGTGAAATAGGTCACACCTTTGAGCATATGACATCTATAAAGCAGTGTTTATAATTTTATCCGGGTCCCATAATGACCACCAGCACGCCCTAAACATTTCACATTTTTCTTTGCTCAAGTAATTTCTACTTTGCACCCACCATAGATTGGATTCTTTAATGAAATTTCCCCATTTTTTCCTTCAAAAAAAATATATTTGGTAAAATATGTGCAGGTCTAAAGGAAGGACCCTTAGCTACAATATTTCTGTATTGTTTTTATTTATCTTTAATTTTAAAGCGTATTCTTTATAATTTTAACGGTATTACAAAAATTATTTCACGTTTATTAAGGCTGTGTCTTTGCGACTTAATTTTCAAGACGTAGAAAACGGTATTAGTAACAGTAAAACTCCAAGTATTGAACAAAATACTGGCAAAATGCCTGTACAGTTACCTCGTGTAGCTAGAAGAATCCTCTTATTAGTTTTTAACGCTATTCATGCCTTGAGTCTTATTCTGCAGAGTGGAAGGTGTCTATGATTACTATGATACTTAAGCCAGGGAAGGATCCCACTAAGGTAAAATCTTATAGACTAATAAGTCTACTGCCAACAATTTCAAATTTCTTCGAAATATTGTTGATGGAGAATATTGAACGCTGTAGGATACATCTCTAATCATCAATTCGACTTTCGGGCTAAGCACAGCACCGTAGAACAAGCACGCAAACCATTGAATACCATAAGAAAGACTTTTGAGTATTATTCAGCTATGTTCATTGATGTTTCCCAAGCTTTTCAAAAAGTGTGGCACACCGGGCTAATGCACAAAATAAAGTTAAATTTGCCTACAAAACCTCGCAAGCTGCTGGCAGGCTACTTATGTGACCGAAAATTTGTTATGAGAAAAGGTGATTTTATAAAGTGGCATATTGTCGCCTACTTTATACGCACTGTGGAAACAAACATCTTCGTTTATTTCGTAGCGCAATAAAGTCACCTTGCATCCACCTCCACCGTATGCTAACGTGAGTCTCACGCTAATGCAAAAGTCACTTAATTGAAATTAAAAGCAGCGCAACTAAATTGGATTATGGACAGCAATTCTACATTGAAGTTGGATTGCAAACTTCTGTCATACAACGCAATTATAAAGCCTATATTATGGAATTCAATTATGGGGCACCGTCTGAATGTCCAACATTGAAAAAATTCAAAGGCGACAAAATCAAATTCTTCCATGGTGCATAAAAAACTCACGAATTCACAAGAATCTGTGTGTTCCGCTGGTAAAAGACAAATTCTCTAAGTCCGCGAAGAGGTGTATCAGTAAACTGGAACTTCAACCCAAATCCTCTTGCAAGGAGCATACTTTATTATGGTGGCCATACTCGGTTGAGAAGAAGATATATCTGTGTTACCATCAGAGCTTTAACTAGGTAAGCTTACCGATATAGCTCACGCATAATAAAACTTGTCTTCTAGTATTGGCCGGACTCAGGTAGATAGTACTTTTATTTTTAAGGTTAGTATTAAGATTTGAATATTTATTCTTAGTTCGTTTTGAAGATTCAATAAATAAATAAATGCTTTACAAAATTGTCAATTTGTATAGAATTTGTCTAATAACACATTGTTAAAACATAAAATAATTTTTGCTAATAAAGCACTACTAGTTGATTATTTAACGTTTATTATTTAACATTGGGGTTAGAACTTAGCTAACACAGGTGTGGGAAGTATTCAATATACAGTTATTCAATATTTCAGATAACCTATACCTTATTTCTACACGACGTCTCAAAATACCATCATAAAATAAATACTTAAACCGCATTTAACCTTTAAACAATCAATATCCCTGAAATCATACAAATCTAAATAGAAACACAACCTCTCCCTTAAAGTATGCTATTATTTACATACAAACAAAGTTGTTTAACAATCATAAAATAAGACAACAAAATAATCCTTTAATTTCAATAACAATTGTTATCAGAAGCACACACACTCACACACATACAAAGCACTACAAAGGTGTATACGAGAGCTTGTGACGGAGCAGAGCACTCGAGCATTTAAAACATGTCTTAAAACATGTCAACTGATATTTTCATTTCACAAAATTGACTTGCATGCTTTAATGACGTTAAGAAATGTTATTCAGGCAAATTGTGACCGTATTTGGTCTTATTTATGACAATGTCCTCGTTGAGGATGACTACCAAAACAATACTTTTAATTGCATACTTCTTTTTGGTTTTCTCTTTAGCTTTCAATAAATAATTAATGAACTATCACTGGAGTTGACTACAAAAAAAATGGCAAACTAAGTCAGTGAAAGTGGAAAATTTTATGGCCGTCCTGCCTTTAGTAAACAAAATTTGTAATTTTTTTTTCTTGTATGTGTCAATTAAAAATGGGAAAATATTCCCTTCACTTGAGGCCACGATAGAACTTTAATGCACAACAAATAGAAATAAGTTAAACCAAATAATGTGATACAACGCAATAACAAGAACTACAACAAGTAAAAAACAAAACAAAAAACTTTATTAAGAAATTTTTTTTCCACTTAATTCGAGGGCGGATTGATATTGTGGCTACCTAACTAGGTAAAAATTAACACTATTTTTCCAAAATCATTTATTTCTCCACATAGTCTGCTTTTAGCTCAATACACTTAGTAAGACGATATTCCAACTTATTTATACCATCTGAATACCATTTTGGAAACCCCTCAAAATACGCGTTAGTTTTGCTAAGCACTTCTTCGTTTGAGATTAATCCTTTTCCTGTGAGCGATTTTTTTTAGATTTGGAAACAGAAAAAAATCACTAGGAGCTAAATCTGGACTATAAGGTGGTTGATCAATCAATTCGAAGTGTATTTCACGTAATTTTAGCATCATATTTAATGCTATGTGAACCGGTGCGTTGTCTTGAAGAAAGAGCACTTTTTTTCGTCTTTAAATGAGGTCGTTTTTTCTTGCTTGCATCAACCAATTAATCCAATAATGCACGATAATACTTTCCTGTGATTGTGGATCCTTTTTCAAGATAATCGATGGAATTTTCTATGCGCATCCTAAAATACAGTGGACTTAACCTTGCCAGTCGATTTCACTGTCTTCGGAGCACTGCCATCAGCTTCCTCCACCCATTGTTTCGATTGATTTTTGGTTTCAGGTGTGTAGTGGTGGACCCACGTTTCACCTACAGTTATTAGTCGTCGCCAAACATCAACAGGATTACGCTTTATCATGTCCAAACACCGCTGTGAAGTGGCCTGTCGAACTAGTTTTTGTTCGACACTGAGCAAACGTGACACCGATCTTGCCTATAGTTTTTCATATGAAAATGTTAAACAAACGTTCATATGATATGTTTACCATTTCAACAATTTCACATAACTTGATTCACCGATCATTCATAACGATATCGAGGATTTTCTTCAGTAACCACCGCTTTTGGCCTTCCTGTTGATGGTATTGTTGCAGTACTTGTTCGGCGGCATTCCAATATTTTACCATGTACTTTGATGGAGCAGACTCACCGTAATGTTTTTCGAGCTTTTGTTTTGTCTCTTTCTCAGTTTTCCCTTTCCAATAATATTGTTTAATCACTGCACGAAATTCACTTTTTCCATTTTCATTTTTTGCTTGCTTCAAACGACTACAACAAATACACTAATCGATGAATTTGGGTGACGTTTGATAGAACGCAATTGCAAAAAACACAAACAAAAAGTTTGTGATGCCATCTAGCGCTAGTTAGCTTCAACAACAGTGATTACGAACCCATAGCGATTTTGCCATTCTTATCCAAGGCTTTTGAGAAAATTGCAAACTTGTCAAACAAGTCCCAGCAATCAGGATTTTGAAAAAATAATAGTTGTTCAACTGGCTTAATTGGCGGTACTGAGGATATCCTATACGTAAGGAAGTTTTTTGTGGTAAAACTGCATTGCTTAACAGCGATCTTTCAGACATTCGCCACTAGACCATAATATCCTGTGTCACAAATTACGCTACTTTTACAACTTTTCTAGCCTATCATGTTTGGCCTCGGTTAACCTGACCTCGCTATCCTCATTCACAAGGAGTAGCGGATGGCTAGTACAGTTTCCCACCCTTTTCGACTTCTTCCCGTTTTCCTCTCCTAACTATATACCTACGAATATAAATAAACATCCCTTTTCACATCCATCTCTTCACATATCCTTCAAACAGACAAACGCAAAGGGACCAAATTTAGGCCGCAAGTGAGATGGAGAGCTACAGGACATAGTAGGAACCCTGCGGCCTGCCTAACTAACCTACAACTTTTCTTCAATATTCATACGAATAAAGTCATCGTATCATCATATATTAACAGATACCAATATCAATCAACAATCAAGGGCAGTCCAATAATAAGAGGCATTTCCTTAAAGGTTTACTAATTGGCCCCCCAGTATTATCGATGTATTCTAATTATCCGGCTAGCATAATTACAGACTGTAAGACAGAGAATATATACTGACGATATACATGGTGTCTGGTGGCAAGTTTTATTTTTGAATATGATTATTTCAAAATGTAATAAATGATGCGGGCAGAATGTGTCGCCGTTGGAATATCGATTGTGTAGATTTGTCAGTCACCATGTGGTCGAGTGAGCATCGCGTGCTCGCTATGGAGACATTTTTGTAAGAGTAATAACTCTTACGTAATTGCTCGTCGACATTTTTGTTCAAAGTTCGGTATTCGGCGAATACGTGTTCGACCGAGTGTAAATTAACACAAAATTTTGTGATTAAAATAACTTTTTTTTTAAATATCGTGCATTCGCTAGAAACTTTGAAGTGTATCAATATTTTCGGCTTCTTTTTGCATAAATAAGTACATATTTATGCAAAAAGCGAAATTTATCGAATCAAACAGTAAAATGATCGACCAACAGTCTCGAAGTCGCAGGTCCGATTACGGCCAAGGAGTCTGGGTTTTTCTGCAGGCAAACAAAAACATTTTTTAGGTAATAGTTGTTGGATCCCAAATCGACAATAAAAATCTCTTAAACAAATTCAGAATTCGTAACTGCTGTTTTTAATAAAAAAAAAGTATAAATTTAAATCGACATAAAAGTTAGTAAACTAAAAAAAAATGTAATGATAAAAACGAGTGGGAGAGAGTAGGACAAAGAGCTGATGCAATTAAATCAAAGTGATTCGTTTTTGGCGAAACGATTTAGGCTTCTTTTGCCGCTGTTTATACTCTCGCAACTGTTAAGACACATGTATATACGTCAGTATGCATACGAGGTCTGATAAAAGAAATAACCGATAATTTCAAATTTCGTGAGTTATGTATGTTCGATTTTTGCATTTTTTTTCTGTTATGTTGGTACACATGTCTGTTATATATGTTGGCGATATCAGTCATTTTGGATTGACAGTCTGTTTTTGACAAATAAAAAGGTTAGTCATGTTTTGATGTGCTCTTCGATTTTTTACTATTCGAATATTTTTAAATTAAATGCGCAAGGACATTTCAAGTTCAATTATGGTATAACCGGTTTAAGGGTCCTGGTCGCTCGAACACGTCAACAACAGATGAAAACATAGAAGCAGTGAAGAAAATGATTTTGGATAATCGTCGAATCACTATCAGAGAGGTTGCTGATGATGTCGACATATGTTCCTACACATACCAAGCAATTTTTACGGATGTTTTAGACATGAAGATAGTTCCAAAATTGCTAAATTTTGAGCAAAATCAACGCCGTATGCACATCGCTCAGGAGATGTTGAACATCGTCAACGACGATCCAGATTTCCTCAAAAAGGTCATAATTGGTGACGAATCATAGGTGTATGCTATGACATTGAAACCAAAGCGCAATTATCGCAATGGAAACGTCCAGAAGAGCCAAGACCGAAATAAACACTGTTTGCTCACTGTTTTCTTCGACTGCAATGGCGTTGTGCATCATGAATTCTTGCCATGAGGTCGTACGGTGAATAAAGAATACTACCTTGAAGTTATACGCCGTTTGCGCGAAGCAATTTTTTAGAAACGCACAGAATTGTGAATATAACAATATTGATTTTGCACCATGATAGCGCAGCAGCACGCACATCTATGCTTGTGCGTGAGTTTTTTGAATTTATCCTCTTTTGCTACGATTGAGGAAAAATCGAAACAGGAGCTGATGGCGATACCAGAAAGCGCATTTCAGAAATGTTTCGAAGATTGGAAAGAACGTTGGCATAAATGTAATATATTTGAAGGGGATTACTTTAAAGATGCCAATACAGTTATTGATGAATAAATAAACACTTTTTGAGACCATTGAAAATAATGGTTATATTTTAATCAGACGTCGTATATACGTGTGTATGTATGCGTGTTATGTGTGCATGTATGTGTATTTTTATTACTGCTATTTCTGTTGTTACTTTTATTCCCGGTGATTTACATTCTAAGAAAACCACAAAAGCAAAAAAAGTTATGTAAAAATTAACAGCATAACAGTAAAAACTTGTTGTTCTAAGGCAAACGAAGGGCAGACAGGAGCTTTTTTTATTCTCCATTAAATGTTAGAGGAGAGGGCGGTTTTGTGTTCTAATTTTCTTATAACAATGTTATTTGTGTTGCCGTTTTTGTAAAGCAGTTGTTTTACAACAGAGCTTTGCTTCGACATCTTTTAGCAAACAATGGAAAAGTAACATTTTTGAGCTAAGCCGCTGCTATTATTGTAGCTGTTGTTGGTTGAGGGGGGGATTCTTTTTTATTGTCAACCCCCATTTATGGCTGAAAGGATATTGTAGGGGTTGTATGTTATAATTTGTTGTCAACACTTTGAACGTATTTGTATTATGAAGCGGAAAGTAATAAATATGTATATTAATTTGGCACCGGTGGTTCAAATGTTTACGGGTGACTAATTAAGTTTTTTTTTATTATTATGCTGTGTGGTAATTTAGATCATACTCTGAGTAGTTTCCTAGATACGAGTATATTTCCCAGAAATATTTTACTTTCATTCAAGATAAATAAACAGTTGCTTATCTCAAAGTTATGGTTTGGCTGGACAAATATTGTAGAAAATAAATGTGTTCGATGTTTAAGGACGAGTTTTTGCTTAACCGCTTTTGAAACGGAGGTAATTTAAAAATTGTATACCTTTCTACAATCATCTGTATAGTTATTGTATAACTTTGAATGAAGCACTGAAGCCTTTGATTCTTTCTGGGAAGACGGCGTAAAATTTATTTTTGAATTATTATTATGTTGAAATATTATTGAATTGTTTTTGATGATATTAAATTATTTATTAATGAAATTGTGATTTATTAAGGAAATTGACAGTTTACTATTATTATTTGCCGATAGAAAACATGTGTGAAAAAACCTTAAAAATAAAAGTTGAGAAGAAGTCAAAATAAAATTGAAATTTGGGCGCCTCAAAAATTATTATTTTTTGATATGTTGTAGGGAACCCTTTTTTCCTCACGCCAAGAGCCATCGAAAAGTTGATGTCAGATATCGACAAATTTTGTTCGTTCCAAATCGACACACCCTAATACATACAAGCTAAAACAAGCAGTTTGCAATATGGTTACAGTAACAATAGTATATACTCTATAACGCTATGTATTATTAGTAGAAACAGTTTATTATGGATTAATTATAGTTTATTCCTCCCTTAAATTCTATTGTTACCGCCTATCAATTTCAAGACATTGTTGCATATAATAATAGCATTTATGAAAGGTTTTTTAAAACAACAATAGTTTTCATCGCGTCCAAATACCAAAGAATTTATTTTTGTCGTATATATGATGAACTGATTCACATGCAACTAATGTAAGTTTAAAGAATAAATTTACTATTGCCATTATTAACAACATTTTTGTTACTATTTCAATTTCAAGACATAGTTGCATACAATAATAGCATTTATGAAATATTTTTTAAACCAACAATAGCAAAGATTTATTTTTGTCGTATATATGATGAACTCATTCACATGCAATTAATGTAAGTTTCCAGAATAAATTTACTACTGCCATTATTAACAACATTTTTGTTCTAGTCGTTGACATTTAATATTCTATCGATTATGTTTTTAGAAGTAAAAACATGTGCTCTTTATTTTTTAATAAAAAAAAAATATTTGTATATTAATTTAAACAACAGCAAAAAAATAAAAACTTAAAATTTAACAAAAAATAAATAAATATGTATTCAGCGATCGCGGATATAAAAAATAAGTTAGTATACTAAGCCAAAAATATTATGATGTAGCCAACCATACAATACAGCCGACCATATTATGGTTGTACCTAATCTTACTATTGTAACGTGTACCAGTGTACCAAAACATTTTTATATGGTTATGTACGATATTTTAAATTGCAATCACATATGAAATGTTAATAAATGCTTTTGTTTTGTTATAGCTAATATATACTTCCAGATCAAGGAGAAAATTGTTACCTTAACTCGTAGCAGACGCATGCAACCCTTTTCAAATTATTATTAATTATTTTATAATATGTCATATTTTATCTCTTCGTTTTAATTATTTTATATGTATTAGTATTGTGTTAATTGTTGTATTACAATAAAGCTATTTGTGATGTTATTATGATTGTTTAATGATCATTTATGAAAAATTAAGGTCGGTTGGTACAACAATATGGTTGGGTATAACAGTGATATGGTAACTTCAATTTGTACAATGCCTACTCACTACTACAGTAATGTTGAAGCAGAATATTGTATAGTCATATATAAAATTTTGTTAACAAAACTATGGTCAATCATGTCAATTGCGTTTTGAATATAACAATATAAGATTGTCAGCAACAATCATATAATTTAACAATAGCATGTTGCCCTTAATATTTTTTCTACCTGTACATACAAATTATTTTTTTAAACACAAATTTTACTGATTGTATTTCTGTTATAATTTTTTCTGTGTATAAACATCAAGGCTGCTCATTAGACTGTGCAAGAGAATCCGTGGCGCACAAAATTACGTCACGTACAAGCACCCGGCTTTTCGCAGACAATAGTTTCAAAAATTATGACTTCTTACTGCCGCATGTAAGAGGCCTTAGGCGCGCGTGTTCGACAAATGGGCCTTAGAACAGTTGGAAGCTCTCCTCGATTTTCAAAAAAGTTACTGTTGGATGTGAATTTCAGCCCTGCAGCGTTATCAATCTATATATGTATGTATCTTCGAGAACGACGCTGTCGTTTCCCACCAATGTGCTATGTAAGCAAATATTAATAATAATTAACAATTAAATAAAAAAAAGTTATAAAACACTCAAACCACCATCCTGTATATAACTACGGTGGAATATTATGCAGCATTTTCAGCTAGAGCTTAAGGAAAACCGTTGTTAAATTTTGTAACGTTTTCAGATATCCCTCGTTCAAACTCAATGACGGTAGAATATATAAACAATTGCCTCCAAAATAGAGTTTACACTAATTTAATCTAATATGCATACGAGTATATTCCCAGTCTGACAGTAGTTTATCAAATTTATTTTCTTTATGCTGCAAACTTTTCCGCTTTGTTCCAAGTCTCAAAGTTAGCACTTTATTTAATCAAATTTTCATAAAACGTTTACTTGTTTATCTTCTATGCATATATACACTGAAAGAAAAATTCAATCCATCCGTACTTAAAAAAATCGTAAGCGGTGTCAAAAGCACGGTAAGTACGGATTTTTTTATATCAAGTACTGAGCATTATTCAAGCCCTAAATACTCCAGAAAGTACCCGGATACTCCAGCCCGCATGGGTCCTGAAGGTCGTTTTCTTTGTGATTGAGTCCCTAAATACTAAATACTTACTTTTAGTAATATTTAACTCCAAATCCATGCTTGAAATAAGCCTAAAATGAGTTTGATTTAAGAAAACCTATGATCAAATTAATCTTAATTGATTGATTTAAGAATTGTAAGCTTGATTTAATCTCAAATCCGTACTTAAAACGATCGGAACAAGAGATGCAGCTTATATCACTCTCTATTGTGGTATTGCCATACCACTGGCTTATCGATTATAAATAAAATATTTGAATTGCATTGAATTGAATTGAAAAATCGAGTCTAAGGCTATTTACTCCATTAGCTACTATAATTTATACCACCCAAAAAATATATACAGCTTTGAGTTTCATATGTCGACAATTCATAGGATCTACTCTAACTATCAGTAGACTTGGAAAACTTTAGAGACTATTTTTCAGCATTTAACTATATATCCCATTATTTTATATAAATTAATGAGAATTCAAAAACAATAATATTTGTCAACCACAAAAAACAAACTTTTTTCGTAGACAATTTTCTATGCGTAACTCTCAGCACTTCATTCATGTGGCTTTGTTTTGAGGTTTCTTCTCGATTTAAGAATTCTGCACTTGATTCAGCACATATTTTAAAGCACCGCAGGATTGGTTTTCCTGAACAATCCCGTTTTCGGCTCAATTTAAGAATACTTGTGATATTTGTACTTAAATTTTAAAATACGACTCGTTCCAAAAGTAAGAAGAAAATACTTAAAATTAGTACGAGCTTTGGCTTGCATATTATCTAACCATACGCATAAACGTACCATGCTTCATATTTCAACTCTTTGCACTAAAATACTTCATCTGGGGGAGAATGGGTAAGGCAGGACTTCCGATTACAATGTTTCCAATTGTCTTGACCACTTTCGCAACATTGTCACGCTGTAAAATAACTATCATGTCTCTCGTTGTATTGCGAACATTTCAATGATCGGCTCAAAAGCAATAATTGCGTTCGGTATCGATCGCTTGTGATTGCTTTAGTCGGTTCTACCAACTCATAGTACACTACGCCGAGCTAGTCCCATCAAATACTGAGCATGACCTTTAAACCGTGAATTTCAGTTTGGCCGTCGTCGTGGAAGCATGACCGGGATATCCCCATGGTTTTTGCGCTTGGGATTATCGTAATGAAATCATATTTCGTTTCCAATGCGATACTGACATCCCTTTCGTATTTGCCTTGCAAGCATCAGTTCATAAGTTAACTATCACCTTTTGAAGTATCTGGAGTTGCACAAATTACTTTGTGACCGTCAATATGGATTTCGTAAGGATCGCTCTACTAGCAATCTTTTGGCATATCTCTCGGAAAAATGGTGCCACTCAATCCATCATTTCGGTGAAAGTAAAGTGGTGGCTTTGAATATTTCCAAAGTGTTTGACAGAGTGTGGCATGCTGCACTATTTGCAAAACTTACTGCTTTTGATGTCGGTGATGATTTTTCTCGGCTTATATCGAGCCTTTTCAGGGACCGCATTATACGAGTTGTTATGAAGGGGTCCAATCAAACGAGTTCAAGATTAATTCAAGGATACCGCAAGGCTCCGTTCTTTCTTCTACCCAATTTCTTATTTTCTTTAACGACCTTCTATATCAAACTTCCAACCCTATCCAGCATTTGGTACTCCTTCAGTTATAGGCCTAGCCTATCCGAGATCGTTGCCAAGAGGCAATATGTGAATGACTCACTGAATAGTGATTTTCTATTAATCTCCGAATGGGGTCGCAAAAACAAGGACGGTCGTAAGACCCAGTGCTGTTTATCAACACACAAACAAACGATCGCTAATGCTGCTTCATCTGTACTCCTGGATGGTATAAGTATTGAGGAATCGGATGCTCTTGATGATCTTGGAATGAAAATACAGTGTGATGTTCGCTGGATTGATCACATTTTTCATGTCTCTAAAGAAGCATTCAAGTTCTTCGGGTTTTTGAAACGGTGGAAGATGTACTTCACTTCATCCGATCTCCATACTTTCATGTTCGGGCCGGTGCCCCAAAGTCTATTTTGGGGTTAATCGACCGTGTGCAGGAGAGGGCGAAGAAGCTTATCGGTGACAGTAGGGTATCCAACTCTATTGACTCACTGGAGCACCGAAGCACTGTAGAGTGCGTTACTCTGTGCTATCGTTACTATAATGGATTTTGCTTTGACGAGGTTAGGAATCTTGTTCCCGAAACCCACACACGTTTACGTAACACGCGGTGATCGTCCAGAGTCCATCCATTTGTGGTCGATTGACCGCGGAATCGGACAAGGCATTCGTTATTCGGCCGCAAGCTTCGCCTATGGAATAAGGTACATACAGACTTGTTTCCTGTCTGTTATAACGTTGGAAAGTTCAAGTCAAATGTTCATAAACACTACTTCCTATTTTCCCCTCCTCACAACCCATTTTCCTAGTTCTGGTACAATACGCTGCATACATAGAACCCCTATCCGCGTTAAAAAAAAAAGAGGAAACAAATATTTCACATCTTATATTCCTATCTCTCAGCAATTCATCAATAGATATGTATGTGTTTGTTTTGGTCTTCTCGGTTCAAAAATTCTGCACTTGTTTGAAGAATTTTATACATATTTCAAGACATTTTCAGCTGATTTAAAGTACACTTCTGTGTTATTCCGACTTAAATTTTTTTAAATACTTAAATTTAGTACGAGCTTTTTCTTTCTGTGTAGTAACATATAGTCGCGACTATCACTCATGCAAAAATGAATAAGAAAGACAAAAAACTATAAACAAGAAGCATTAATTATTCTAATACATCGACAGAATATCGCTTCAACTTTATTAAGATAAAAATGATAGTGGGCTAAAAAAGAATACCGCCATTTGTCATGCATTTGATGAAAACTCATTCAGAGTATCAAGAAAGATTTTCTATTATTCTTCAATAAATCATGTTGTCTTCAAAACTTACACAAGATAAAAAACAAACAAACAAACAGCAGCAGAATAAAAATAGACAAGAGGAACAGAACACAAAAATAAGGAAAAAAAAAGGAACTAAAAACTCGAAGTGTAACAAATTAAAACAACATCAGCAGCAAAAACTGTTATATCTATTAGTGTTTTCAAGTGGAATAATTATGTCAACAGTTTTGTTTGTAGCTGCTGTTGTTGTTTTTGTTGCTTTGCTTTTGTATTATTGTTGTTTTATTATTATTTAACGTCTCTTTGCATTGCTGTATCTCTTCTTATTTTTAATGCCCAACCTCAAGGGTTTTGCCTGACGGAACAGAATAAATGTTTATGTTATTATTTATCTCAACACAATACTAAAGCAAACAGGTGCAGGAGCATGATACGCTGCAGCTATGAAGTGTTATTTTGTGTCTAAGCACCGTCTGTTAAATGAAGGTACCCGTTAAAATTATTAAGGAGGCGCGAACAAATTTGTGCAATGCGCGTAACATAACGCACTCTTATGACAAGACTTTATTAATTAATCGTCGTCCTCCATTAACATGACAGCATAAAACGCAACAGAATTTAGCGCGTAAAGCGTAATTTTTTACTTCTTCAAAAGACCAGAAGTGCTGGACAACTAGGTCGTGATAATGCAAGGGAGCAACGTCTGGATAATACGGCGAGTGAAATATCAAGTACGAGGGCAGATTGATATGGAAGCTACCCCGCAATAGATGACAGCACAAACACATTTTTTTTTTTTAATTACGATCTGTCAAACGTCAGCTAAAATTTCATCGAAATTTAGCGATTAGTTTATAGGCCGATTTCACGATACCGAAGCTGTTCGTTCGTTCGCACAATTACATTTGAAACAAAAACAACATTCAAAAATTTTGTTATTGTTTTAAATGTAATTGTGCGAACGAGCGAACAGCTTCGCTATCGTGAAACTGGCAATATATGTTGAAGTCGTTTGAAGTAAGCAAGATTGTGATGGAAAAAAGTGAATTTCGTGCAGTGCAAAAGAAAAACTCAATATATATTACGGTGAGTCTGCTCCGCCAGATTACATAAAACATTGGAATGCTGAATTTAAACGCGGCCGAACAAGCACTGCAACAATACCATCAATAGAAATGTTAAGAGCTGGTTGCTGAATAAAATTTCAAGAAAATCCTCGATGTCGTTATGAATGATCGCCGAGTCAAGTTATGTGAGATTGTTGAAATGGTAAATATGTCATATGAACGTGCGTTCAACATTTTACATGAACAATTGAAAATGAAAAAGCTATCGGCAAGATGGTTGCCGCGTTTTCTCAGTGTCGAATCACAGCGGTGTTTGGACATGATAAATCGTAAGCCTGAAGATTTGTGGATTCATTAATAAATGTTCATGACACGTGGATCCACCACTACACACCTGAAACCAAAAATCAATCGAAACAGTGGTAGAAACTGGTGAAGTGCTCCGAAGAAGGCGAAGGCAGTGAAATCGGCTGTCAAGGATATGGCCACCGTATTTTGGGATGCACGCAGAATATGGCTCATCGATTATCTTGAAAAAGGATCCGCAATCTCAGAAAAATATTATCGTGAATTATTGGATCAATTGATTAATGAAGAAGAAAAATGTGCTCTTTCTCCAAGACAACGCACGATCCGCAATCACAGGAAAGTATTTTTGGCTCAATAACGAAAAACAGACCACATTTAAAGAAGAAAAAAGTGCTCTTTCTTCAAGAGAACGCACCGGTTAACGCAGCATTAGATACAATGCTAAAATTACCTGAAATATACTTCGAATTGGTTGATCATCCACTTTATAGTCCAGATTTAGTTGTAAGTGACTTCTCCTGGTCCCAAATTTGAAAAAATCGCTCACAGAAAAAAGATTAATCTCAAACGAAGAAACTAACCAAAACCGAAACTAACGCGTAGTAATGCTATAAAAATGTTAGAATATCGTCTTACTAAGTGTATTGAGCTAAAATGCGACTATGTTGATAAATAAATGAGGTTTAAAAGAAAACAATGTTTTTTTTTCCTACTTAGGTAGCAACATGGAATCGAGCATTCTCATGCTGCAAAATCACTTTATCACGTCTTTCGTTTTATTGCTGCTGTTTGTCTTTTAATGCTCCATTCAAACGCATTTTTTGCATTCTCTAACGATCACCTGTGATTGTTTCGTCGTCGCTTTTAGCAACTCATAATACACTACACCGAGTTGGTCACACCAAATACTGAGCATGACCTTGGAAGCGTGAATATTCGTAGTGGCCGTCGACGTGGAAGCATGGCCGAGATATCCTCATGATTATTTGCGCTTGGGATTATCATAATGAACCCATTTTTCTTTCGCAATACAACGAGATGCAGAAATCCCTTCCATCTTTGTTCACAAGAAAACAAATGCCGTTCAAAATCTCTCGGCTTCAAGTCGTGCGGTATCCAATATCATTATTCCCGTGACTTTCAAGCGTTTTGCAATGGCTTGTTGCGTCACTTCCAATGATCCTACCAATTTTTGTTACGTTTGACATTAGTCTAGATTAAATATCTCCTCCAATTCTGCATTTTCGAAAACTTTCTTTCTTCCACCGCCGTGCTGGTATTTAACGTCAAAATCAACGTTCTTCAAGCGTTGAAACGCTTATACACCACGTTCTTTCGCTAATAGCATTCGATTTTCCTCAGCCGCAGATTTCTTCATATTCCCCTGTTTCCCCCTCCTCATAACCTATTTTCCTAATTCTGGCACAACTCACTGCATATATAGGGGTGGGGTTATCTCCTACTTATGCAGTCCAAGATAAAAAATATATATTAAAGCAGAAAATCAAACTTCCTGCTAACGACGAGAATCTGGCTTGTAAGCTGACATATTTAATCGAGAATAATTTTATGATGCAGACAGTTGTTACACCACCACCTGCCTTAACAGCCTAATCTGATAATGGACTAATTTCACGGAGTAAATTAATCACGAGGCACCAGCGCCCCCATGTGGCTTACCTGGCACACACAGGTCGTAACTTTTCACCATAAGTTTGTAGCCCTAAAGACGAACCCCTTGCTTAAGAGTTCGGGCCTTCTAATCCCTCCTGTATGCAATTTCACAGCAGTCATTAGAAGACAAGGTTTCATGAGTTGGTAGACCGAAGCCCACTAAGAGAATCAACCCTTAGACCAACTTACCCGTCTAACCATCACCCCTGGTGCCATACAGTACAGACAACATTACCTCGAGGGGTGATTAGCCCCTGAAAACCGGCATGCACCAAAGTTATCAGGGAAACTAATTCCTCTACCTTCGATTTTAGGTTTAAACGATAGCCAGAACGTTTCAGCCAAGGCAGGCATCTCAACTGTGATCAGCACCGAAATGGTCTACAAAGCAGAAATTCTCGGGGCTTCGATTATCTCCGTTTTGTCAATTGTAACCCTTGGTAAGGGTTTCGGAAGTCCAACACAACATAAGTCATGCGGCTCCCTAGAGTTTTGCTTGCTACAACAAACGAGCGTCTTCTTCCTCTCTATATCCAAAAAAACACAGTGCCCTGGTTTGGTCTACGACTAGACAAAACCTGTTCACCGAGGAGATTATAATGCAGACACAAATCAACTAATATTAATAAAAAAAGGCTCAATTTATGACATCTACGATCTATTTATTTCGACCACCACTTATTGCTATATCCATTCATTTCAAAACGGTGGAAGCAAGAATACTATTTTTCATATGCTAGAAGAGGATACAACAGTACGAGTATTCAGGGGGGTTACTCTTTATTGCGATGTTAAAGTAAGTTCGATGCGAAAGGTAAATGCGATAAGAGTGTAATTTGGTACTCTGTGCCGGTTGCGCAAACTTTTTCGCATATTAGTTTGAAAATGAACCAACACTGATACCACAAAATAAACAATAGCGAAGAATGATAAAATAAAATGTGCGAAAGAGAAAAATTAAATGCGAAGGGAAAATTAGAAAACGCAATACAGAGTACCAATTCTTCAATTTTTCTTTCGCATCGCAATAGAGAGAACCCCCCAGTTATATCTATGAATCAGATTAAGAATAAAACAATAATAATTCGGAAATGAAAATGCACTTTGCATAATAATTTTTAAATAAAATTTTTTGGAAGAATAAGTTCCCATGATTCACTAAAAATTGGTATTTAGAAATGTTACAAAGAATTATATTTGTGGCATTATATAATAACAGCTTAAGTCGAGATAAAACTAAAAAAAAAGTTTTTAGGGGAAATTTCAATGAAAAACTATCATTAAGAACAAATGAAAATAAACCAAAAATACAACAAAATTTTAGCGAAAAAATATTTCGACAAATATAAATTTTATACATAATAAAATAATCATATAATATACCATTTTTTTTAATTTTTTAAAATTTTACTTAAGTTGTTATTATAAAAGACCACAGATATTTATCCCATATTGGGTCAAAGCAGATCTTTTGAGTTTGGAGACCAGTGGAGTTATTGCAAATCGAAGGATAATAAATTTAGCGTCTGAACACAATGTTTGCGGTGCGGTGCGATTTCCCGTTGCGGGAGAGAAAAATAAATATAATACAACGAAAGACGGTGACGGCAATACTTGTCATTATTAGTTTACAATTTTATTTATTTACTTGTGCATACATTTATGTAAAATTTAAGAAAAATTTACTGTTTGTGTTAAGTAGTTTTTAATGGCAGTAAATAAAAAATATGTAGCTGTTAATAAAAACTGATACCAATAATAAGTTTGTTTTCTATGTTTCCCAGCTATCTATATTTCGACATTTCATAGGAGCTACCCTAATCATCAGTAGACTTTGGAAATTTTTGAATTTTCGTGCATAAATGAAAAAGCTTGTGTGCTGACAGATATTATTAGAGCATTTTTCTTTTTAAATTCTCAACAATTTATTTAGATTGTTGGGATATAAAGTTGAATGTTTGAGAATAACTTTCAAAAATTTCCAAAGTCTACTGATGATTAGGGTAGCTCCTATGAAATTTCAACATATAGATAGCGGGGAAACATAGAAAACAAGCTATTTAGACGTTAGAAGCTAAAATAGCGAAAAAAAAACTCAATAGTTTGTTAAAAAACTTTTAATTTGGTAGAAGCCACTTTGGTTTTATGTGTGAAAATAAAAACCACGACACATAATAACAGGAGATGGAGGGTAAACCCCATTGATGTACCAACGGATGGATTTTTCAAAACATGCTTGCGGCAAATTGAAAGCCAGGATGAGCAGCATCTTCATCTAGCAACAAGAATGAGTATTTCTAAATACAAGGTGCTCGTTTCTCTACTTAAACCGAAACTGGAAAAACATTCATTTAGAAACCCGCTTGGCCTTACCATAAGTAGAAGTAATAACGTTTAATGTTAACCCTGCAACATGTTTAGAAATATGATTAAAAACTTCCTGCTTCGCCATCCCCAAACCTAATTTGTTATAACTTTTCATTAAGCAATCTTGCTGACTTGCAAAATGCAAGTTTTGTCTTGAGCATATAAAATTAGAGTATCCACGATAAGAAAGATTATTTATGAAACATGCGAAGAATAATGGAATGAATGGCATGAAATCTATGTGGCTAGTCCGAATATAACCGATTGGTCCCAAACATATTTTCTTTTTATGAACAAATTGGTCTTCCTCATTGTTTAGGGGCCATATATAGCAAACACATCAATATAACAAATCTTTTTTACCCTGAAAGTTTTTGTAATTTCCCGACTGCAAATAATAAAGACAGTCAGACTTTCTAATTTCTTCGATACTTTTTTCATTATTGGCAATTTTGTCTTCTACCGTTAATATATTTTTTAAACTTTTACATATCATGACAAAAATTTATAAACTTCCAATTTATGTTTTTTGTTTTATTGTCGTGAAAATCGCCAATTATTCAAAAACTATGGCAACATCGGGTAGAGGAAGAGAGGCAAAAATGTAGAGAGTAAAAAAGTCCGCAATGAAAATAAAATAAATTTTAATTTTAAGCCGCTCCGCACTGCGATGTTTTATTTCAAAATCGTATGTAAACCCGCACGGCGGTAAATTATCGTTACATTGTGTTCAGACTCTTAAACTATCAAAATCAAACGATTTAGAACTGAAGAAATCAACAGTCGCACCTAATTATGTAGCTTACTTAAGGTTAAAATCTAAATCACTATTAAAAACTGTTGTAAGCAAGACCGAAATGAATATTTTGGAGACCGTATTCATTGTAGCATTCTCGCAGGGTTACTGAAACTATTAAGTGGCTCAACAAAAACCGTCGAGACCAAGTATCACACTTAAATGTCTAGTCCTCGAAGGACTAAAATAAGTGGACTGCTGTCAACGATTTTCCATGGGATACTCATGAAAATACAATTTTATACTACCAGCACAACTTTTAAGAGAATTTTAATGTTGAAATATATTCACAAAAAATTCATTGTAGAAGCACTGCAAGCGCAGGATTACCAGCAAGGCCTACAATACGTAGTTCGTATGGTTTATTGGGACCATCCTATATCAATTTATACAGTGCCTGAACTTGATAGCGGTCATCTTTTTGTATTATCTGCCAGATTAGCTATCATATGCTTTATCTGAAGAACCGATATAACGGACAAAAGTTTTATTAAATTGTATATTACAGCAATATATTTTCTGTCTCTTATGAGGTTGATAACAATTCACTGTGGTGCGAAGTGTTCATCAATGAAAAATTGTGTTTGCGGCACCTGAAGTGACGACAGCTGACATAGATTTCGCAACATTTTCACCGTCTTCTCTGCCTGCATAATTTAATGTCACCCTAATTTCTAATTGCATGTTAATTAACGATGGTTTCATATCGTTGTCTTAACATCTTTATGGAATAAACAATTTCATAATTATTTTTGCATTTCTTTTTTAATGTCTATCTAATTTCTTAAGTCTAATTAAGTCTTTTCCCCTGAAATCGCGTGCGTTCGCAATGAAAACAAACACAAACATAATTGAATAATGAAAATAATGAAGCACTTGCAGCAAAAGCAGCAGCAGCAGCCGCCATAACCATAAATTTGAATTTGGTTCGCTGGTATAGTAGATCGATGGAAATAATGAATTATTTAACATTCATACTCGCATTTCAGATTCTTCTCAAAATTAATCTTTGATTTGAAGAAAGCATCGAGGGAAAGCATGTTAGACGCTTTTTTACTACACTTTTAAAAGAATAATAGACAATGCTGGTGAAAAATATTCAAGGGATTTTCGGTTTTTAGTTCTTTAAACAGTTTTCAAACCAAGGTGGGCTAAGTGATTATCTTTGTATACGAGTACGAGCAAGAACAATCAATCTGTTCCAACAACTACTTTCGCCAAATAAACGCGTATGCTTGGCCAAGCAAAAGGGAACTGAATGCGTTTCTCAATTTGTTGATATAAAAACCCTATTCCAATAGATTACTTCCTAACCCTCATCTTACCAGGATGTGTCTATGACACAAGCACTTATTGCTCACGAAATACACCAAAGATCACTAAATAAATTACAACAGCCTATAGTTCAGGGCATGTAGCAATTTCAGCACAGAGATGTTTCATCAAACGTTACCACGAAGCTACTTCAGAAAGAAAAAACAATTTATTTCTCAACATAGTCTCCTTTTAGCTCAATACACTTTGTAAGACGATATTCCAACTTTTTAATACCATCTGAATAAGATGATTTTGGGAACCCCTCAAAATACTCGTTAGTTTCGGTAATCACAGGAAACAGGAAAAAGTCACTAGGATCTAAATTTGGATGGTCAACCAATTCGAAGTATATTTTACGTAACTTTAGCATCAAATCTAAGGTTGTGTGAACCGGTGCGTTGTCTTGAAGAAAAATCACTTTCGTCAAGGGAACTCACTTGGTCGCTTTTTCCTGGTTGCATCAATCAATTGATGCAATAACGCATCCAATAAATTTAAATTGGCGACAACTACGATGGTCCTGCGGTGTGTAGCTGGATTGTCGACAAAATTATCGTTTAGCTATAAACGATGGTATTGCATTTTTGACTGATAGAAGCTGGTTTCCTCCCGGGGAATAGTTTTTGCTTTGGCGTAGACCAAACCAGTGTACTTCTGGGGCATAGAGAGGAAGGAGTTGTTGTAGCAAACAAAACTGTGGGATGCTGCATACTCATGTTGTGGGACTTCCCAAACCCTACCAAGGATTAAAATTGGCAGAACAGGTGGGGGCAAAGCCCCCAGGAGATTCTGCTTTGTAGATCTCTCGGTGCTGATAATGGTTGATGGATGGCTGAATCGTTCTGGCTGTGGTTTAAACCTAAAATCGCAGGAAGGGGAATTAGTTCCCCAGATAACTTTGGTGCACGCCGGTTTTCGGGGGCAACAGATACCTGTACTGTAAGGAACCAGGAGTGACGGTTAGACAGGTAATTTAGTTAAGGACTGATGCACTTAATGAGCTTCGCTCTAGCAACACATTAAGCTTTGTCTTCTATTGACTGTCTGGGGCATTGAATACAATAGGGATTAGATAGCCCGATCTCTTCAACAATGGGTTTGCCCAAGTGCACCAATTTTCTTTGAGAATATTTGTCGAAAAATTGCGTTCAAATTATTGAAAACTTTGAATGGCACAAACTAAAAGTGACCAAAATTTCCCAGAACTTTTAATATTTGATATGTATTGTGCTTAAATTTCTGCAATAAAAAAAAATCAAAAAAACCTTTGCATAATTTTTTCTTAAATTTTTTTTAAGAGAATATTTCTTTTGAACTATTGAATTAATACTATCACGATCGCTATGGATTTAAGAAGCATTTTCACACACACAGACACACCACACATCTTTATTGAAAATGAAACTGTGTCTTTCGCTGAAAACATTCATAAAAGTAGAACAATAGTGAAAGAATACATAAATAAAACTGTGCGCGTACTTTAGTTTATAGTTTTATTTAACATTAAACATGTATTCAGAAACAATGATTGCAATTCGAATGAACATACATGAATGAAAAATTTACTTGTGAAGACAAAGAAACGAAAACTTTAAGGAGCAACAGATTTTTGATATAACTACTTATTTCATTGTAACGAAAGATATATTTTCCTATTAACAACGAAACTAAAATGTCAACGATACACAGCGATTTCCATGTATGCTTAATCACCCAAGAGCTTTCATTTCAATTTATGTTTCAGGCAGACAATTCACCAATACCATTTGCGACCAATTATATTAAGCTGGGCTGGCTTTCAGTGAAGTAACCGATAATGAATGATTATCTAGATATGGCCATATAACAGCAATATAGCCAATCGCAAACGTGAGAAGTAAGGAATACAATCGACCCAGATAAAAGACTGACCTCGAAATAGTCTAAGACAGAAGTGCCCAAGCCCTATGCGCTTGGTGCGCATTTGTTTTTGTAAAAGCACTTAGCTATGGGCTGTGCGCTTTAATATACATACATACCCAAGTGCAAAGCAACAACACTTTCGTATGCTTTGCTTATTAAATAAAATTTGTTTTTCCGTAAAAGTATTGGTGTTTGCTCTTCCATAAAGAACTTTTGGACAAACCTGGTCTAAGATGACTTGTCACTCAAAAAGATGAAAGTAAGACTCAGAAAAAAAGTCGAAACCTAACAAAACACTCCTCAACATAACCGAAGAGTATAATTTGGTACTCAGTGCTGTTTGCGCAAACTATTTCGCCAAATAGTTTGAATATGAAGCAGCACTGGGACCACAAAATAAACAATAGCGAAGATTGATAAAATAAAATGTGCGAAAGGGAAAATTATATGTGAAAAGAAAATACGGAAACGCAATACAGGGTACCAGTACTTCGATTACGAACCATTTTTCTTTCGCATCGCAATGGAGAGTTGCCCACCAAATTAATACTTATATTAATCATTTCAATTGTACAAGCTTCTGGTTTTGTAGCTAAAAACGATTATGATATGAAAAGATCTCTAAATAGAAATAAAAATGTATTTGACCAAGTCTCAAAGTGTGGTTCAACCACAATGCACGATGTTAATTGTGTCACACCTCATAGTTTAATTTTTTGCCAACTCAACTTGACATTCCTTTGTTTCACTGTTTAGCAAATTCAATTATGGAAAGAAATACAATTGAGCAGCGCGTTAATTTTGTTCATGCCCTTTCCAAAAATGGACGCTTAAATCAAAATGCATTTCACGCACTGCATGATTTTTTGTTCAGCATAATCGACCCAACAACAAACAGAATTAGAGCATTTGGGCATATGAGAATCCACGAGCGGTTGTTGAAAACCCCATTCATCCATATCGAGTGGCTGTTTGGTGCGATGGGCTGGCAGTGTCATCTTTTTTTAAAAATGAGATCTACCAAATAGTTACAGGCGTTCGCTACTATCACGAGTTGATAACGGACTTCTTGTAAACAGAAATTGAGGATATTCCACAGACAACGAAACAATAATTCTTTTGTGCGGAAAATTCATATGTCGTGTTCTCAAATCGGCATGGCTTTGTTAACTAGCCGCCTCTGACACTGATTGCCGACTGCTTTCTTTGCGTACGTTAAGAAACCAAGAACAATTGAGGAACTGAAGAATGAAATAAGTCGGCGCATTTACACCTCTGAATCTCAATTATGTCTCAGGGTAAGTGAAAATATGCGCCATTAGAGAGAGGTATGCCACCATAGTCATGGCCGATATTTTGTTTGACACATAATGATCATAAAATCTTCTATAATAATAAAAAAATATTACGACCATTCCACGAAAACCTTTTATTTTTATTTTTTCTTTACAATTATCACCGTGCGGTTTGATTGGACCACTAGTTACGCTTCACATAGAGGATGCGCAGAGCAAGCTGAACCAGGTCATGCTTCGAACTAAGGCATGGTTGGATGCTCACAGCCTCAAGCTAGCCACGGAAAAGACGGAGTTGCTTATTGTCACAAATAAGCACATCCCTCTAGAAGTGGGCTTTCGGCTATTGTCTGAAACGATTAGGACAAGCAGATGGATGAAATACCTAGGCCTGAGGCTAGATTTCAGACTGACGTTCAGAACCCAGCTGGAACATGCTGCAACAAAAGCTGCTCAGGCGACAGTTTCGCTTAGCAGATGGAAAAGGAAGCTGATGCTCGTAATGGCAACGACCCAATCAATTTTGCTGTACGGGTGCGAAATCTGTGCAAATTCCTTGCAGGCAGAATACTGGAAGAAGATGTTGGCAAGGGCTCTCAGAGTGGCTTCAGCACAGTGTCAGAGCCCGCTGTCTTGGTCATAAGCGGGACTATCCCGAGTGACCTCTTGGCCGAAGAGCGCAAAAAGCTGTGGGGAGAGCGAAGACAAACTGGCGAGGCAGCAACGGCAAGATCAGCACGGGCAGGCAAGAAAGATGGAACAATGAATCACGTGACAGATGGACAGCGAGACTGATCATCGAGATAGACAAGTGGATAAACAGAAAGCATGGTGAGATATAACACAGATGCTTTCTGGAAACGGGTACTTTCTGGAATACCTCCATCGAATGGGCAAGACAGATACATCGATCTGCCTTTATGTAGATGACTACGTGGACGATACAGAACACACATTCCTCAGATTTGACAGGTGGAGGCAGGAAATATATGAGTTAGAGAAAAATGTTGGTGAAATAACACCCGAAAACGACGTAGAAGTTATGATGGAAAGTGAGAGAAAATGGAGTCAAATAGCGACTTATATTGAGAAGATCCTACGAGACAAGAAGCAAGATATAGACGTCGGCACGGCACGTGCAATCCGGTAGGAACAAAGGAGGAGCAATGCGAAAGCGGTACCGGGGTGGAGACAATGCTCGAAGAAAAGAGAGGGGTTTTAGTGAGTGCAAGCTCCACATACCGGATACTGTGTGGTCACAGTATCTGACGATGCGTTAGGCGTTTCCCCTCTCCAACCGAAAAAAACTAGTTCCGCTTCATTTCCTACCAGGGACGCTTCTTCTTACACTTTACACCTCTCTAATAGCTCCGATATAGCCAACTAATTAACAGAACTCCGTAAAATCAACCTATACAGGACTTTCAAGCTACTCAAATCTAATCTGAAAACATGGCTAAGGCATATTTTCTTAACGGACGTTGAATCGCATACGAATGTTTCGAAAAGCCTTAACGGAGCCTTTATTATATTCTATTTTCCAGAAAACTTGGTTGCGCCTTAATTTTTGTACCAGTCTATAACAAACAATAACACAATGATGATCTTCATCATACTTTCAAATTAAAGTTATTACGTGTTTAACATAATTGTTTTTTGGTTGCAAATTATTCATTTACCAGCCAAATACACTTGTGCAACTTTGTAAGATATGAAAATGCTTTGTGTAAAAAACAATGTTACTAGTTTAGTGGTTTCAAAAATTAACATTTTGCTTAATCATAATTAGTATTATTACAAATTATTTTTCTAATAAAGTTTTAAGAAAAAAAAAAAAAACACGAGACACAAAAACTGTACTTCACATTTCTTCTTTAGTAATAGGATTTCCAACAACAATTGTTTAGTAGAATATCATAACAGTAGTATTGAAAATTTTGACAATTAATCCAGGTGGAAATTTTAGTTGACCAACTTTTTCTCAATTTTTTTTCAACGTATCTTTCAAAATGTGTACAATATTTTTGAGAAAAGAACTTGTTGAACCACTGTTCCACAGGTGTAACATTTTTGTCAAAAATGAAAACACCATGATCAAGTATTTTAAAAATTTCGATTTTTTAAGAGTACTGCTCACGAAAGAACACATCCCATGAAGACCCAGAGTCTATTGCTGGTCAGACGTAAATATTTCAACAAAACGAAACGTGTAATGATGATTTTTCTTTTAATTTCTGTTTTACTTATAGAAATAGAAAATACCCAGCAGTCCACAAGTTATTACAATTTGCAAAGCATCCGATTGTAAGCGATTGTGTCAACAGAAAAAATCAAAATAAACATGTTAAGCATAACAAACAACTAGCATCCGATTCAGATTATTCTTTTTCTACTCATTTTGTTAAATTAAATGTACATAAGAAGCAAAGAAGAAAACAAATGCTAATAATATAGTTTTGGACTTATCCAATCTTCGCTTACAATGTATACGGTGTTGGATGCATCTTACGGCCTAGGCCATCGCTGTGTAAATGTAAGTAGGAATTGTATACAGACTTCGGATGGGTCACGCTTACATTGTCAATGGTCTTAGATCGAAGATGTATGTGACACTAATGTCATGTGCCACTAAAAATTTCTGCATCTTTTGCAATTTTTAACCGATTGCATTTAAAATCTTAAAATAGAGATGGAAGCTAGACATCTTGATATATAAAAAAATCACGACATAAATGGTTTCTTAACTAAAGAACATTTTTTTAGCAATTTATAAATTTTAAGTCCATAAATGCGCTCTTTTTGGCTCACTGGAATAAAGGCATTTTATTATTTTTAAAGTAAACGATGTTTTTATTGTACGAAGCGATAATTTATTATATCTTAATCTAGACATCTTGAGATATAAAAATCAATATACGAGTCAAAATGCCAAAACAAAAAGTTTTAAATCTATGAGAAAAAAAATCGATGTTTACCGTTCTGAAGCATATTCTAACCACGCAGTAGCTAAAAAAAATTGGACGAAGCCCAACAGTTGTCAACAATTACATCAATGATCCCGAGGTGTATAGAAAATATTGTAAAGGTAGAGTTTCATCGTCTTTATCCACATACGTGAAAAGAAAAATCATCGGAACTGATTTTAGTTCTTGCTTAACCTTGGAGAAAATAAGAGTTCAAGCTGAAGTGCAAGCCAGCAAGCCATCAAAACGCAGAGTAATTTAAAGTTGTGAACATCTTAAATACCGGACACTACAAAAAAAGCCTCCATTTAATGCTACTCGTAAATAGCTGGAGAAGCCATGTATTTACGGATGAGAAAAAGTTTAACCTAGATGGACCTGATGGCTACAACTATAATTTCCATGATTTGCGCAAAGAAAAGCGATTTTTGAACCGACATCACAGCCGAGAGGAAGGCGTTATTACATACTAAGTGTGCTATTACATACTAAGACATCATCGATTTTAATTTGCAAAATGCAAAAATGGCTAGATCAAACTATAAAATGTTATTGGAAACCAATGAACTACTTAGCCGCATATCTTGGATATTACAACAGGATAATGCCCCTATAAGCAACGTATAGGAGTTCATTGCAAACCAAATGTTGATATTCTTGGCTGTTGATATTCTTGACTATTCGAAAATGTCTGGGGTTGGTTATCTCGGTAGGTCTATGAAGGAGATAGACAATTTTACAACAAGCAGTCACTAATTCAGGCTATTAAGGAAGCTTGGAGTCAAATTTCGTTGGATTACATAAATTCTCTTTTTCTGTGAATGAAAACTCGTTTATTTGAAGTTATTAAACAAAAGAAGTTTTGTCCATTACTAATCGTTCTTAAGTAAAGTAAATAAAGCAATAATAAAGAAAAATTAATTAAAAAAAAAAGCAAGAAGAACTGTTTTTCATTAAAATTAGTTAAGGTGCCTTTATTCAAGTAAACCAAAAAAGCACATTTTTGGACTTTTTTTTATAAATTGCTTAAAAAAGTTCTTTAGTTAAGAAACCACTTTTGTCATGATTTTTTTTTTTTTATCGCAAGATGTTTATCTTTGATTTATATTTTAAAATTCTGTAATCGGTTAAAAATTGCAAAAGATACAGGCTTCTGAATATGGAATTTTTAGTGTCTTTTAATAAGTGAACCGGAGTGTAGCTTTTACGTTGTTTTGTCATACTGTAAACTATGTGATTTTTTTTTCAAGTACTACTTTACTAACGAATTTGTTTTTATTATCGTTTTAAAAAACCGTTTAAACTGGTTTTTCTTGACTCTTTAACCAAATCAAGGCTTTTCCTTTTTAAATTGCCACTATTCGAGCTATTGGAAAACTGGTTTTAGAAAAAAGTCGAAGATTGAAGGTATACATTGCGCATTCAACACCTCCTACACTGCAAGGTAAAGAATTACATCCAGAGTAAATGTTTAATGAACATAAAAAGAAAACACGGAAGACAGTTAGATTGTGAAAATTGATTTACATCAGCACCTACCTTATCAGCCTAATCTGATAATGCACTAACTCCGCGGGATTGGATTCACCCCCGTGTGGCTTTCTACGCTCACACAGGTCGCAACTTTTCACTATAAGTTTGTAGCCTCTTGCTTATGAGTTCGGGCCTTCTAATCCCTTCTGTATGCAATTTCTCGAAAGCCAATACAATACAAGCCAATACAAGACAAGGCTGGTACACCAAAGCCCACTAGCAGCATCAGCTCTTAGCCAAATCACACGTCTAACTATCACTTCTGCTTCAGAACTACAGTGAGAAAAACAAATTGAAAAACGTGTACACAGGATGGAAGACAAACTGGACGAACTGGAACTTCACTTAAATCCACTTGCACGAAACATAATTAATTTTAGCGGTTACACTCGGTTGAGCAAAAGGGATACCCTTGCCACCATCAGAGCGTTAAATAGGTGATTTCACCGATATAATTGGCGCAAAATAAAACTTTTGGTCTAGCATTGGCTGGACTTAATTAATTTTTTGTATTTAGTATTAAGATTTGAATACTTATTGTCAGTTCACTTTGTGAAGATTCAATAAATAAATAAAAGCTAAAAAAAACAATGTAAGACAAAACACTACTCTTCTACACACAGTAGTATTTCCAAGGTTTGCTTTCCGCCAACACAGAAAAAAATAAATGCCATATTGAAAAAAATTGCACTATTTTTATCAAATTTCCTGTGAAAAAGATTTTTTGCCGGATTGATAATTCAAATTATAAAGTAGAAATAGCTTTTTCACTTAAAAGCAAAAATTATTGAGTTGAAAAAAATTGTTGTTAATATGTAAAATATTTTTTAAAGAAACAACAACTCTTCACTGTTATATGACAACCTTTTAAATTTATTTATTGAATAACAATCAATAATTCGGAAAACTTTTTATTAATTTCATTTTATTAAGAGATATTTCCAAAAATTCATTATTAATAATAATTTAATTAAGTCAATGCAAATTTTATTAAATTGCAAAATTGCACTAATAGAACATAGCAGAGTACGGAAAGTTGCGCTTTTTGGATACAAAACACTGACTTTACTTTGACAAATTTAGGGGAGAAATTTGAGTTGCAACCATACAATTGTATACGAGCATGCAGAGAAGGTATGTCTTATAGTGTTTTCGTTTCTACACAAAATTCCGCCTTGTCAAAAGGTAAAAACAAAAAGTGTTCTGCAACCACTGTAAAAATGCAATTTGTTGTTTGTCTGCAATAAACCACAAGTTATGCGAAATTAAGAAAAATTTCATTTTTTTAAATAGCTTACAGATCTCATTCAAAAAAAGGGTTGAAGAAAAGAAGAGTACTAAATAAAATGACACATTTTTGTAGAAATGAAAACGCCATTGGATTATATCGACACTTCCAAAACGAGGTGTCACACATACGGGTTACCTTTTTAATAATAGTGACTTACGATCCCGTTTTCGAAGACCAAACGTCCTTAAGCTGCTATGGATTTGCTAAAGGTATTTCCTGCATTGTAAAAAACTAAATAGTGGAGAACATCAAAGCGAGTCTGGTTAAGGCCTGAAGTTCTTTATGAGTTTGAGGCTACCAAATCTTGATACTTTGATCTATCGCTGTCTAGAGAATTATATAAGTATTCGCATATTTAAAAGGATTTTTCACCTGTGTGAGCCGTGCAAGCGACATAGGAGGCGTCGTTTATCAAGATCTGATCTAAATTGATTCCATCTGTAAATGACTTTTAATTTGAATAAATTTTACTATTTCATTTCTAATGACTGTCACTGCCATGTTTTCAGGTCTTGGCAGGTGTTGGCAATACAAATGTTTCTGTGACAATTTTGGGTGGTAATAAATAAAAACTTGCAAAATGTGGTAATTATGACTGTGTCCACAAAGTTCATTTCATAATTGAACTTAAAAATAATTTTTTTTTTTTTTTTTTTTTTTAACTTCATTATTTTATTTATTGAATCTACATAAAAAAATGTAATGACAATAAGTATTCAAATCTTAATACTAAAAAAAAAAAAAAATTATGATTAAAGTCCTGCCAGTGCTGGACGAAAATTTATTTTTATGCGAATATTATTTCAGAATTCAGTCATCTGTTTAGAGCTCTAATGGTAGCCAAAGTATCCCTCCTTCTCAGACGGGTATGACCACCAAAATTAAGAATATTAGCTGCAAGAGGATTTGGATGGAATTCAAGTTTGTTAATATACCTTGTCGCGTACTTCACAAATTCAGATTTCACAAAAGGTACGTTCAGATCTGCGTGGATTCGTGAGTTTTTAACGTACCATGGAGCATCTGTAATTCTACGGAGAATTCTATTTTGACTTCTTTGAATTTTCTCAATGTTGGATGCCGAGGCTGTGCCCCATAATTGAATCCCATAGCACCATATTGGCTTTAGAATCGAGTTGTACAGCAAAAGTTTACAATCAAGCTTTAAGGTCGAATTTCTGCCTAGTAGCCAGTTAATTTGCACTGCTTTCAATTTCATCTGCGTTACTTTTGCCTCGATGTGCGACTTCCATGTTAGTCTACGGTCAAGATGAATTCCGAGGTATTTGACTTCACTGTGTTGATGTATTACTTTATTGTTAATAGTAATGGGTGAGCATGTTCCTAGACGCAGTGCGAATGTAACATGGGCACACTTTTGTTCATTAACCTTGATTTTCCAAAGCTTCAGCCATTTCTCTAGTTTGTCGATATGTTCCTGTAAATTTATTGATGCTTGCTGGTGGTTACTATGTATGCTAAGGAATGCTGTATCATCTGCAAATGTTGAAGTGTGAACGTTGGTGCTTGTTGGCATGTCAGATGCGTAGATCAAATATAAGATAGGCCCTAATATGCTGCCTTGGGGAACTCCTGCTTCAATAGACTGAGCGGGGCTTATGAAATCGCCTTCTTTTACTATAAATTGGCGACAATATAAATAGCTTTCTAAAAGGTTATGTATGTTTGCAGGTAAGTTAAACTTTATTTTATGCATTAAGCCATCGTGCCACACTTTATCAAAAGCCTGTGAGACGTCGATGAATAAGGCAGAGCAATATTTTTTATCTTCAAATGCCTTTCTTATGACGTTAACTAACCTGTGTGTTTGCTCAATGGTGCCATGTTTCGCTCTAAAACCAAATTGGTGATCAGGAATACATTCAACCTTATGAAGCATTGGATCCAACTTCGCCTTTAGCAATTTTTCGAAAAGTTTTGATATTGTTGACAGTAGACTTATTGGACGGTATGATTCTACTTTCGTGTGATCCTTCCCTGGCTTAGGAACCATTGTTATCATGGACACCTTCCACTCTGCAGGGTAATACTCAAGTCGTAAAATAGCATTAAAAATAAAAAGAACAATTCTTTTAGCTACACGAGGCAGCTCTACGAGCATTTTGTTGCTGATTTTATCCATACCTGGAGCTTTTTTAAGGTTTAGATTGCCAATAGCATTTTCAATTTCTTGGAAATTGAATCTTAAAGGCACAGGAGGTCTACTAACAATAGGTGGCAACTCATTTGCATTGTCAGACCTATTTGTGGTAAAAACGTTTTTCAAATGGTTAACAAATAAATTACCCTTTTCCGAGTCATCTCTAGCCCAGTCACCAGACGGTTCTCGCAAGGGCGGCTTACCTCTAACTGGCCTTTTTAAACCCTTAGTCGCCCGCCATAAAGAATAGTCGGACTGAGGAGTACCATCCAGACTTTCTAAATACGTTTGTAGAGAAGCCGTTTTTTGGTTTCCAAGCAAACTTCTTAGTTGATTTGTGCACTCACGTAGCCTTGTTTTTAGCTGCGGAGACCTGCGAAGTTGCCACTCTCGTCGAACTCTTCTTTTTTCTAACACAAGTTGCTCGATTTCTGAAGAATATGTTCTATTTTGAAGGTTTCTGCGTGTTAAATAAACTCTAGAAGCAAGTTCAGCGGCTTGTTTAAGGTTTTCGCTAAAGTTGCTTAGTGACGCATTAATATCTTCAGGTGTTCTTAAAACAATATTCTCAGTGCAATGGGTGCTCAAAAATTTTTTATATTTTAGCCAATTCACTCGGGTGACAGTCCTATGCAAATTGTTAATCGGAGACCAAGTCTCCTGGGGAAAACGCACTGAAATAATAGTTGGTGAATGATCCGATGACAAGTCTAACGAAGGCTCAGCTTGCATCCATTCCACAGGGAACCCCTTTACCACTCCAAAATCAATCACATCAGGAATCTTTCGCCGGTCAGTCGGCCAGTAAGTGGGATGCCCGCTTGATATTACGTCTAAGCCCATTTTAGAAATTGTATCAAAAAGCACTCGACCCTTCGGGGTGATTAAACGTGAGACGACGTAAAAGTGTGTTTTGCGTTGTAATCTCCAGCTGCTATAAAACGAGATCCTAATGAGGTGAAAAAACTTGAATATTGTGACTCCGTCACTGAAAATCGAGGCGGCGAATAAATCGATGAGATAACCAATTTGTAATGAAAATTTTCCACACAGATATTAGTTGCTTGAAGATAGTCCTCACATGTGTCGTTCAACAAAAAATGCTTTATCCTAGATTTTATCAAGATTGCAGAACCTCCACAAGCTCTTCCACGGGGGTCTTTAGTATCGTATAATACGTAGCCGTTAATTTTAAAGAAGCTTGTTGACGTCAAGTGAGTTTCTGCAATCATCATTATATCAATCTGCTTATCCATCAGGAAGTATTCGAGTTCATTTTTGTGTTGGCGGATGCCGTTCGCGTTCCAGAAACATATTTTTAACCAAATCATTTTTTCGAAATAACCTGCAAAATGGTGGATTGCATTTTCACCATTTCCTGCATCATCGTCATCATAGACGACGTAAAAGTGTTTATAGTTTGAATTAGGGTCTGTATTGTTGCCTCAAGGTTACTGAAATTTTGATCGGGCGGTTGAGATATAGATTGTTGATTCGGGTTTGCGAATGTAGACTTAACTACATTAGCATAAGAAATTTGTTTTTGATTTTGAACGGTTTTGTCGGTGGTTGACTGTCCTGTCGGAGGAAAAGAATTATTAGAAAAAATTTGAGTCTGCTGTGGTGGCTTAAAAGCAATTATTGGTTTGTTGTTCATTGAGCGCTTGAGGTGGGTGTAGACGGAGCAACCTCTATAATTAGCTGTGTGGTTTTCACCGCAATTACTGCATTTTTTTATTTTTGGGTCGAATTTCGGCTTATTGCATTGTGCTGTACCATGGAGTTCTCCACACACAACACAAACTGTAGGCAACTTGCAGTACGCTTTAGTGTGACCAAATTCTTGGCAGTTGTGGCACTGTACGGGTCCTAAGCGCTTATGCGGTTCCTCTACGGTTACTTTTCGATGTAAAAGGAATTTTACACTGTATATTGGATGAACTTCATTTTTCTTTAAAGTCACATCTCCTGGCTCTAATTCAACCCTAAACATTGGTTGAGGGATCTTTTCACGATTTCTGATGTTTAACACATTTTTTACTTTTAAAAATAATGAGACCGAAACACCTTTTAATTTTTTTTTTTTTTTTTTTTTTTTGAAGAACAAAAACACGGATTCAATTCCATTTTCGAACGGAATAGGACTTTATGACAAGGCTGTAAATTACATAATTTGTTCTTGAAATGAAAAAGAATTCATTCCGAAATATCTTTTAGTTTTTGTTTTTGAAAAACCAAAAAACGTTGCATTCTATTTCCAAAATAAATGGAAGCTTTTTTTTTTTTTTTTTTTTTTTTTTTTTGGTAATCATCAAACTTTCCCGTATTAATACTTCTGCTAAAGACATTTTTGGAACTAAATATTTAAGTTAAAAACATTTACACCTCTTAAAGGCTTCTTTGTAGTAAAATTTTTGGAAGGTTGCACAAAATTTTTTAAAATTTATGATTTTTTATAACTTTACTTTGTTTCACTAGCTGGCAACTTTTACTGAATAACTCACTCTATATGCTTTGAATTTTAATGGATTTATAAAAACTTAATTCTTATATTTATTTTATAAGTCTCTTTTCAATATCATTTATAAAAACATTCGCAACACCTTTTATCAGAAACCTTTCCAAACATATTACGTATCAAAATTTTTTTTATCAAAACCGTAAATTATTTCAAAATTTTAGAACTCTTTCTTCTTCTTCTATATTTTTATTTATTTTTTATTTTATTTTTTATTACAATTATTATACTAATTTAAATTATTTTAAAAAATTTGATCTATTTATTACATTTGAACTGTTATCAAATTATTATTAAGAGAATATCCAGCACCACAACAACAACAACAAAAATGCCGAAATAACTCAAAAGAGCGACAGAATTTAAATCTCTTCTCAGGCAGAAAAAGTATCACTACAACAAAATACGAAAATATGTAATCAATTAGCATAAAATTCAGACACTGGAAATTGTTCCTTATTGAAAGCACAAATTAATTAAATTTTCTTTCATTTGTTAAATTTAATATTTTTCTCTTGAACTTCATTGCTTTTTACACAATAAATACACAAAATTCTGCAGAATTAAGGGTAAATATTATCAAACAAATTTTATCACACGCCCGTTTTCTTTTCGCTTGTGTTTGCTTCGTAGCGGTATTTATTTTACTCGTATTTTTCTTATTTTCATAACTTTTTTTTTTATTCCATTTATTACTTTTGATAATTCGCTCGCAATTTTCGTACGTCCGTATTTGCCGTTTTTCAAGACTCAACTACGAATTAATTCTATTCTATAGATTCTATTGTGGATGTTTCCTTTTATTTTGCTGTGCTTTCGGTTTTTTGTTTTCGCTTCTTTTGCCTTTGCAGTATGTATTTTGTATTTGTTTGTTTCAGTTCAAGATTTACATGTTGTTGTCTCCTCGTTGGTGAGCAATGTTGCCAGAGTTATAATTTTAGTGTGATAATTAGGCAAAACCGCACTTGCTGATGTAGAGTGCAATTTAGTTAGAGTGAACTAATATGATACAGAGTGGCTGATGAAAGCTGCTACCAAAAAAAATAACCTAATAACTTTCTTTCTGTGTAACTAACGCGTTCCATATTTATTGTATTTTAAAATGGAGATAATTGGGACAATGAAACAAGAATTTGGATAGTGCAACGCTTTCACGCTTTAGGGTCCGTCGTTTCTGTTCAAAGGGAATATAGTAGTGTTTTGTCTCTCTGTACACACGTGTTTTTCATTGACGTCTGTTCTATACCTGTACTTATGTTTTTTATTAATTCTTAAAATACGAAATTATACCGGAATAGGCAGAGATTTGTTTTGGATCATGTGTGCACGTTTTTTTTATTATTTTATTTTTTACTGCCGTTTGTTTTTTCTTTATTTATTATTATTAATTTCCTTTTTATTTTCCTCCTATGTATTTTATTACCCTACGGTGTGCGCGTGTTGAACTAATTTTTGTTAGTCTGAGCAGTGTCGAAGGTATATACACTGGGCTCTGATCAGTTTTAACTAATTTAATTTCAACATTTTAAATGCTGTGATAATGTTTGTTTTGGTCGTTCCGTGTGTAAGTTCACAACCATTACTCCCCCTTTCCTCCTCATAACCTATTATCCTAGTTCCAGTGCAATGCACTACATATGTAGGGGCTATCCCCTGAGTAGTGGTCCATTTGGTCCAATACATTTTTATGTCTGACGAGGCACATATTGATTTAAACGGCAGTGTTAACAAACAAAATTGTCGAATATGGAGTAATTCTAACCCACAGATACCCAATCAGATGCAATTACAGTCACTTCGCATCACAATGTGGTGTGCAGTTTCTTCAAGATTCCTTGTCGGGCATTACTTTTTCGAAGAAAACGGTCTTATTGTTCCGATCAATAGAGACCTTTACTTAAAGACGTTAAAAGAGTTTTTCTTTCCAAAATTACGCCGAAACAGAATCCTTTTCAGCTCTGTTTTGCTTCAACAAGGTGGGACAACTTGTGACATAGTCACGTCTCTTATGACAAAATTAGGGCAAAAATTTCCGCATAAACTGATTTCAAGAAACTTCGTTTTTTGTGGGGTTATTGTAAGCAAGAAGTTTACAAAATAAACTCAACAAATTTGGATGTTTTCAAGAAATCCATTCGAACGGTAATTGAGATTGAGTCTCAACTACCGTTAAAAAAAAAATTAAAGTACAAAGACCACGTTTTATAAAAACTGCTTGAAAAGAGCGAAGAAAGCAACAATGTTCTTAGGCAACTAAATAGTTCAAGCAAAACTAGAAAAGTTGCAAAAATAAGTTTCAGTTTTTGTTTTTTAAATAATGAATTATTAAATTATTTAAATTTTTGCAACTTTTTATAACAAAGTAACGGGTTTTTTATTTTTATTTCTTCGCTAACAGTCATCCTGATGGTGCTAACAAACAGCAAAATAATGAAATAAAAACAAAAAACCCGTTACTTTTTTTATAAAAAAAAAACAACATAAGATCTTAAGCTGAAAAAACTGAAATAATTTAACGTAAAAGAAAATCAAATAATATTAGGATAAAATAATGAATTATTGTTATTTTATTTGGATTATTTAATTTTTTGTTTGACTATTTATTTAATTAAATGTGATATTTTTGTATATCTAGGATATGAACTACTGTTTTTGTCTTATTTACTTCTTTTTTTTAATTTGGAATTGAGCTTTTCCAATCGAAACAACTGATTTGAGCTTTCATGATAAAGTTGTGAATAACTTAGCAAACACAGCCAAATTAGTTGTGAATTGCAATACAAAAAAATAGTTCAGTTGGGTTGTAAAATGCACAACTCAACTTGGTTGAGATGTGAATCGTGATAGGGGCATTAATGTAGCAACATTGATCAGCCACCCTGTATAACAAGAACATGCAATTTTTTGCCTTTTTTGAGATTTCTTTTATGGCAACACTCATAATGTTGCTTTTGTCTGAACATTTTTTTTCTTGTGTAGAGTTTGCTTTTGTTACTGTATTTACTGTTTGGTGTTGTTGTAGATATTTTTGCACATACAGATGGAGGAAGTGAAAATTATGTATGTATGTATGGATATATCAAAGTTTTCGTGTGCAGTAAAAATCAAAACCTTAACAAAATAAGAAATAAAAGTCTAACAATAGGTAAAAAAGTTTCTAAGCAAAAACAATTCTCTTGAAAATCAAATATAAACAATCGAGGCATTATGCTATAAAACTTTTAAGAGACATTCATTTAGGAAACTAAGAGTAAGTAAAATACAGATATAAGAGCACACTTTGAAGAAAGCAGCTAAATTTGTAATAAACTATTAACGTTAAACAAACCTTAATAATAAACAACATTTACATACGACTTTTTGATAAAAAAAACATATATTTTCTGTTTATTAAAAAATTATTGAACAAATTCTTATATAAAATTTTTTTAAATAAGGGTTTAATAAACATCAAACATTTTTTATGAATAATACCGTTATTTTACATATACTGTTGTGAAGTTCCAAAAAAATTACGTATGAACAGGTGTATCTAGTGCATTTATGTAAAAACAGTGTCAAAAAACAAACCCATATAATAAGGAATGGCTGTTTTCTAGAGGAGTATGTCTAACAATACTCGTACATACACATATACACTTATGCATCAAAAGGGTTTTTAACCAAACATACATATATACAAAAGAAATCCATTTCCAAACTTGATTTAAGAACCTATTTATCATTTAAGCTCTCAGCAAATTCTCCTGAAAAAAAACTGTCTCAAAGAACCACCTAAATTCCCTTTGCCCACTCAGATAGAGTTACTTGTAAACACTCACATACACTGAAATACAATAATGCCTGGGAAATTCTTGCTCGTATAAAAGTTGTAGACAGCAGACGCATACTCAGACATTCCAAATAAATGAAGAAAAAAAAATTAAAACAAACAAAATCAAACCAAAAAAATTACGGTTATTACGATAATTAAGACCAGAATAATAGCAGACTGTTCGGATCGAAATTGTTTGGAATTGACTTAACATACATATGACTAAAGAATAATTAACTTATTGATAATTTCTTTATAAAAATATAAGTATCAATAACTTATTTATAAAAAAAAATAAATAAATATAAAAATAAAACGATGAAAACTTCGATGAAGATAAGTTATCCTTGAATTACAGTAAATACAACGCCAAAAAACATGTGATATGTATTCTGTTGGCAGAAATTACGAACAGTTGTCAAAATTTTGTTTTACTTTTGTTTGAAAGAGCAGGGAAGTCTGTATTTTTGACAGATTTACGCAAAAAAGCGAAAGACAGCTGTGCTGTGTTTGCTAACCTGGTAAAGCTGCCTTGAAAGGAAGCGATCAGATCTCGGAGCACTATCGATTATAGAATACTGAAACCAATCGAGTCAATAACTGGAAGTTTTCTTGCGACACATTTTATTACTAGATATTAGAAATCGTTCCTTTCTCATTCGTTCCCTCCTCCCTGAAAATACATATCGCATATTAAAATGCCCTTATGTGAAATTGACTCCATTTGTTCAAAATCACACATTTAAAGCTTTTCGCTTTAAATTGTCAAATTGCCTGAAACAACCAGTTAGTGTGATGTTCGGAATATATTTAGCACATAACGGATTTGGCTAAAATAACTACATTTATGATGTGGTTTTTAAATTAATATCGATTACGACAATTAAGAGCAGAATAATAGCAAACTGTTTGAATCCAAATTTTTTGGATTTGATTTAACATACATACATATGACAGTTATCGATAATATTACTAAAGAAAAATTAGAACACCAATAACTGATTTATATGTGTATATAAAAACTAAAGTTATCGTTGAATTATCTGTAGGTAAGTAAAACAAACAATTGCTTTTCTAAAGAACTATCAAGTTATCAATCATTTTGTTTGGGCTAATACTCATAAAGTTATCGCTAAGTTTTCTACATTTTTCTGTAAAGAAGAATAAAGTTATCGATTATTTTTGTACGTACAAGATTTAAGCCATCGGTAACATTACTACATTTTCTGTAAAGAAAACTGGAGTTATCGATTACTTTTATATACAAAGAGTAAAACTGAACTTGTCATATAGAAAACAGTTCTATGAAAAAATTGCAACATTGAAAAACTCTCTATAGAGAGGCAATGATATCGACATCTATAGAAAATATAAGCAAATAAAATTAATAGCTTTTTTACATAAATGTAAACTATCGATAATTTTGTTATCAACACTTTTCTCTGCAAAAAAAAAAGTGGCATTCGATATATAACATGTACATAAGTTTTTATTATTATTATTCGAATGAATGTAAATAATATTCATAGTCTTCTATTATAATTTATTTAGTAATCTTTTCATTTTTAAAAGCAAAGAGACAATGTAATGCAAAAAAGTGTGATACTTAGACGATCAAGATCGTCCATCATGTATTTTCGATTTGAAAGATGTAAAACAAATATGTACTCAACGTACATACTAAATAATGAGCCAGTACATAACTACTAAATAATGAGCCAGTACATAATACTATTCTTCTAGTCGAAAACGCAGGAATATCAATAGACTTTCTAGTTTCCGATCCGGAAATCTGGGAAGAATTTGACAACTACCAGAAAGAATAGTGCATGAGAAGAATAGTGCGTAATTATCACACTGCTGTACTATTTATTTTATTTTATTTTTTTTTTATAAATATGTCTATATAAACGAAATAAATACTCACTTCAAATAAAAAGATGTATCCGCAGTCATATGTAAAAAATGGAGAAAGTAGAACTCATATTTTTGTTTGTCGTGCGAAAATAGTTACACGACAAATGTGTTTGCCTTTTGAAAGGCAAATACGCCAAACACGGAAGTGTTTTAATGGCGTTTTTGTAATAGATTTGTAACTTATCGTATAGGGTGTTTTTTAAGCCCGATAGAACTTGAAATTGTAAAAAATAACACAAAAAATTAAATTGTAATCAAAATTTTTTTTTATTCGAAAGATCAATACGTGACATTAACATTTGAAAATGATTTCGGGCATATGGGCACCGCGGCTGTTCTTGACGAAGCGCATTCTGGACGTCCAATTTTGGGCCACTTTTTCGAGCACTGCTGGCCGTATGTCACGAACAACACGAACAATGCTGGCCTCCAAGGCGTCAATTGTTGCTGGTTTATCAGCATAAACCAGTGACTTCACGTAGCCCCACAGGAAATAATCGAGAGGTGTCAAATCGCACGACCTTGGAGGCCAATTGACAGGTCCATTTCTCGAAATCAACTTATCGCCAAATTTTGATTTCAGTAAGTCGATGGTTGCGTTCGCCGTATGGCACGTAGCGCCATCCTGTTGAAACCACATCTCCTCCGGATCAATGTCATCCATATTTTCAAACAAAAAATCATTGATCATGGTGCGGTAACTATCTCCATTGACCGTAACGCGAGCTCCGGCCTTATTTTTGAAGAAATAAGGTCCGATGATGCCACCAGCATGAAAACCGCACCAAACAGTGCATTTTTCTGGATGTAATGGAGTCTGTAGGGTCTCTTGTGGATTGGTCTCACTCCATATGCGGCAATTTTGCTTATTAACAAACCCGTTAAGCCAAAAATGCGCCTCATCGCTGAACACAATTTTGCGATAAAACAACGGGACTGATTTTCAAAGTAAATTTGGATAATTTCGTAGCGTTGTTCAAGCGTGAGTCTATTCATCATGATTTGTCAGAGTATACTGAAACAAATAAAAAAAATGTTTCATCAAAATTTAATTTTTTGTGTTACTTTTTACAATTTAAAGTTCTATCTAGCTTAAAAAAACACCCTATATTAGTAGGCGCCTTTCGCCAATCAGGGTACCATTTTTCAAAAACGCCAAACACAATAAGGGTGATTGATTTAACTACATAATCAATCAGTATTAAAATCAATTTTAAAACGATTTTTTTTTTTTTTTTTTTTTTTTTTTATGGGGATTAATGATGGAAGCTCAGCTAAATATTGGAAGTCGACCTTTAGGAGGAGCCCTCTGAAGTGAGTTTGGTCGGTTGACTCGAACATGCTAAAAACTAATATTCTTATGGGAGCCCCTTTGTGGAGGGCAGTTAGGGGCCAGGTATGTTCACAGGAAATGTAGAGGATGAAATATTAGTTGGGCGTCCGTCTTACATTTTCACCCCCCAGAGCAACTCAGAGACAGTTATGAAGCTTTTTGTGGATTTTCTGCCAGTTTGCCTTACCTCTGGACCCAATGCGAAGCCATTTACTCCCATCCTATAATAATAGTCTTTTGCTTCATGTATTTTTTACAAACTAAAAAGTTCTAGCGTATCCAAATCTCGTACTTAATGTAGAAATGTAATTAACTTAAAAAAGCCGGTAGTCAAATTTCTACTGTTAGAGGAAACAAACACAACTCACGCAAAAATGAAAGCTTTCAAAAAAGTTAGATTAAATGCAAAGAGAGACTAAAAAGTTCATCGTAATTTCGTATAAGAGATTTTTTATATAAAATATTTAAGAGAAAAATATGCTTTTTGTATTCAAGCGGGGAACAATTAATTTCGTAACTTTAACCTGTTTTTATTGAAATGTGTTTAAAAATTCCTAGATATGTTTATACAACTAAAAACAAAACCTTTCTGCAAACATGAAGTTACAAAATTTCATTAAATAATTTTTTTATGCTTCTGTAAACGTTGCACAAAAAATCGGCAAATTTTAGGAGAGTATGTTTCCAATAATGTTTCATTGGATAGTAGAAACTAAACAGACAAGTAGTGATGCCAGAAATTTTTCTCGAAAAATCTTAATTTTCATAATAGAAAATCTTTATTTTAGAAAAAAATCTTAAAATATTTTTTTATTTTATTTCAATGTTAAATGCAAAAATAATATTTTTTTATTTCTTATTATAAAAGAATTATTATTTTTGTACTAATATATAAAGAGGAAGTATGTTTGAAAAAGGTAATCTCTCTGGAACTAATAGTCCGATTTTAAAAATTTTTTCAACAAAGTGTAGAGTGAGGTTATATAAAAGTCCACTAAATTTGTTAGTGTACGGTCAAGAGACGGTAAAATGACTAAACTCAGGAAATTTGTCTTACTGTTTTTGAAGAAATCTATTAAAACGGCAGTTTTAGGAATCAAAAAAAGGAAAATAAAGCTCAAGCAACGTCCCATCTACGTGGTTTTCGCGTGTCAGTTCCCTGACCAAATGCGCAAGTTAATCCATTCGGTTGTTACTCTTATAAGTCTTAGTTAGGTGCTGGCTCCTTGCCAGCTCCTAACTAAAGACTTTAAAAGACTTTTCGTGCAGTTTTACTTGAAAATGGAAATAATAGTGTAGATGACATAGATTCAGTTCATAATGGCATATGCTGCACAAGAATTAGTGTGGTTGCTACAATTATTAGAAGATATGGATATCTTCATCAAGAAACCCATTTCAATGTATGAAGAAAATCAGAGTGGCATCAAAATAACAACATCATCGAAGATGAGCGCAGGGACAAAGCATATATGTATATGTTAAATATCATCATATAAAAGATTTGCAAGAGAATAAAGTTATAACGTTGGAAAGTTCAAGTCAAATGTTCACAAACACTACTCCCTCTTTTCCCCTCCTCATAACCTATTTTCCTAGTTCTGGTACAATGCGCTGCATATGTAGGGGTCATTCCCTGAGTACTGGTCCAAGATAAAAAAAAAAAGGAATTGATTTGAAATAATGCCCTTCAAGCCAACAACTAGCTGATTTTCTTACCAAACCTTTACCACTGCCAACATTTAGAAATTTTATCTTGAGAGGAGACGTTGGATTCCAACATAATATGAATTTTAATACTTTAATTATATACTTTAATTTAGAAAGGTAAGTTGCCGTTGATATACACATAAACTATAAAATGAAAATTTTGTTAGTAAATATTACTTCTGTTTTGTGAACTTTTGTATAAAGAACAATTGTTTTAATTAATCCGACTATTCCAATAGATTAACATGACACTATACACAACAGACAAGCAATTAAAAATTGTTGAAAAAGGTCAATTGTTTTGACGCAACGTGTTTATCATCGTTTTTTGTTTTATGTGGGCACTGGACTTTCAGCACCACGACATTACCGGAACACCACATACGGCCCACAAGGAAGAAAATATCTAACTTGTTGCAGATAGTGTACATGATAGTCCAGAAACATCTGCAAGAAGACGATCGGCACAACTGGGGCTATCGCGAAGGTCCCTTCAGAAGATTTTGGCCACATTTCATATGTTACCGTATAAGGTTCGCCTTGTTCAAGAATTAAAGCCGATAGAGTGCGAACAGCGTCGTAGCTATGCCATATCATTCCGACGATAAAGATAGTTCTGCACCACACTGTATACAAGTGTATTAATTGGTTTAATGACAAACTAACTCTAAATGATGTAAAGCTATCAATAACTTTCATATAAAAACCATTTAACTATCGACTACTATTTTATAAAAGCTAATTTCATAGAAAAGTAATATATAACTAATTAAGGAAAGAGCTAAGTAATTGTGAATCAAGTTTATCAATATCTTCTCTAAGGAGTGTGCAGATAAAGTTAATACTGCTTTAATAACGATAATTTTTCTATAGAAAAGTTGAGCTTCCGATTAAGTCCCCTTTTAAAAACACTTGTCAATCATTGTCTTTTGTATAAAAAGATAAACTTATTGACAGCTTATCTAGAGAAAAATATAGTTATCGATAATTTTTCATAGAAAAGTAAGGTCATCGATAACTTTACCAGAATGGAAAAACAATCGAAGAAAATTAATGTCATACAAAATTTGTATTTGAAAAATTCAACTTATCGATAACTTTTTTACAGAAAGGTAAAGTTGTTGATAACTCTTCCATAGAAAAAACAAGTTCATCGATAACATTGCTAGAAAAATAAAGCTATCGAGGAAAATTATATTAGAGGATAACTTTTTTGTAAAAAATAATTAGACTTATCGATAACTTTTCTATAGAAAGCATCTTCATGGATAGTTTTGCTATCATAGAAAAGTAAAATCATAGATAGATTTTTTGTAAAAAAAAATCACCTTATTGATTACTTTTCTGTAGTAAACTAAAGTTGAAAACAAAGCTATCGTAGGAAAGTAAAATCTAGTAAGAAATAAGTCAACTTACTTTTAGTTTTGCTATCATAGAAAAGTAAAATCAAAGATAATTTTTTTATAAAAAAAAAGTCAACTTATCGATTACTTTTCTGTAGTAAACTAAAGTTAAAAATAAAGCTATCGTAGAAAAGTAAAATCTAGGATAATTTTTTGAAAAAAAAAACAAGTCAAGTTATCGATAACTTGTTTATAGAAAAGCATCTTTAGCTTTGCTATCATAGAAAACTGAAATCGTAGATAGCTTCTTTGTTAAAGAGTCAACTCATCGATTACTTTTCTGTAGTAAACTAGAGTTCAAAATAAAGCTATCGCAGAAAAGTAAAATCAGGGATAATTTTTTTTGTAAAAACTAAGTCAAATTATCGATATATTTTCCATAGAAAGCAACTCCGTTGATAGCTTTGCTATCATAGAAAAGTAAAACTTCACCTTTTGTAAAAAAAAATCAATTTATCAATGACTATTCTGTAGTAAAATAACATTAACGATAATCTACGACGTACATTTATCGATAACATTATCAATGAGAGATCTACATTTTCTATGGTAACGAGCTGCATTGATACTAAAAAGCTTCTGGATATTCTTCTGATCTGAATAAAGTTTCAAATGGCACTGCATTTGTAGCGCAGCTCATGTGCACGAATAAACAAGTATGCAACAATTTTCAGAAAGTAAACAACTGAGAGACGCAATAAGTCTGCAAAACAGACGGCTTGAGGTACAGGGTTTTTTATTTATTTTTTTATTATCGTTTTGAAAAGGATCTGCTTTGTATCAACTGGAAATTTTAATTATTTAATAATTAAAATATACTATTATTACGAAACAAACCAGACTCTCTCTCTCTCATTAACGAAAACACAAACCGATGAATGAAAATGATATAGTTCAGTAATAAACTTTTAAATAAAACTTTACTGCCATGTATTAAAAAGGAAGGCAAAGTTTCAACCATTTTTATTGACACTCAGCTCACTCGTGCAAGAAAATCGTTAAATTATAAAATGAAAAAATTTTACGTAAAAGCAATCTGCCAAAATATTCAAAAGAAAATTTCGCCACAAGGGTTTCTTCCAACGAACAGCAATGTTGACGTTGTCGACGTCCTCGTTAAAATTGAGGGTCATTGTCTTTATAAAAATTGAAATGCATTAAAGAAGTTGCATTGAATGAAACTTAAACCCAAGAGAATTTTTTTAACCTTTTAGTTTTCTTTTTTACTTTTCTTTAGCTGGTTTTACGAGTAGAAAATCTGTGATAAGTTTTAATATCTATCTATTCGCTTCTTCTTTTATGGCACTGAATTCATTTCACGCACTTCCTTTAGTCCTGTTTATAACTGTTTAACAAACGAGAGTGAGTATGAGAAGGATAATGTAAAGGAACCGAAGTAAACTTAAAGTATATAACTAATACAAATTTCATGCAAGGCATGTGTTGTTTTAAACAACAATGAACATCTCTAGAGTTTAAAATAAGGAACGCAATGAAAAACTAAACTCCCTAAAATAGTATAAAGTAGGGTGGGATTGTGACACAATGAGAAAAAGGAGATCTCTTTTAAAGTTTTGCTGAGTTTTTAAGCAGTGCCAGCCAATTTGAAACTTGCAAAAGATATAAATGAACAAAACACATGTGATTTACTTTAGTCTCGTAAAAGGCATTCAAAGTAAAGTCAGGTATGAAAACTTTTCCGTTTTTACTTTCCTCTTGCAGTAACCCTTAATAACTGGAAAGATGCATACACATACCTACAGACTCTGCAGTTTGCTTTGTTTTTGTGGATGGATACCCGTATCAAACCAATTTACGTACAAAATGATATTGTTATTGTAGCGAAAAATATAATCATTTGTTAAAAATTAAATATCATTATAAGCATAACCCAATACGCTTTACGTAAGTACATAGTACCGAAAGAAATTTTAAGATGTTTTACTCAAGAATAGCCCCTAAAGTCATGCTGTAGCATTCTTTCTGTTGTTTAGGCACGCGTTGACATAAGCGCAACTTAATGCTAGGAACACAACTGCGACGAACGACGAATTTTTGATCGCAAGTATTCGTCGGCAAAAATAAATCATATTGGCGTATATGCAAATTGCTATTGTTGTTCTCCTCCGACCAAATTTGGTCGGACAATATTCGTTTGGTCGGCTAAACCTTATTTTGGTCTTTTTGAAAAAATTCAACTCCCATAATTTTAAAATATTTGTTGACTGTGAACCTGATATCATTACTACGCAGTGTAATTTGTTGCGCTTAATAGAAATGAATCTTTCCGAAGACTTAAGTATTGATTTAGTTTGGGACCAAATTAATTCCATTGAAAACATACTAAATCAGAAAAGCTTTGGCGATCTTGCTATGACATTTTTGCCGAAAACCATATTCTCAAAATTATAGAAAAACCAAAAGTGAGAATTCTCATAACCGGCAACGTAATGAAGACATTCAAGTAATTTATACATAACACATTCAAACGCAACGCTCTTAATCCTGCAAATACCCCAGCAGTTCGTTATTGGACACAAATCAGCTGCATCAATCAACCTGGAAAAAAAATAGTCAAACTACCTAAAACTAAATCTTGAACTTATGTAAATATAAAACTGAAATATGGCAAAAATTATAATTTATTGCAACAAATTTTATTATATTCTAATATATAAAACTATGTAACTATACCTGACTTCAGACTACTTATATCATAATTCTAGAACTACTACTATTTAAAATTATAAAAAACTTGTAAGATTTCTTTTTACTATTCCAATTAGATTATTCAAAATTTTACTTTAATCATAAACCTCCCTATTATTGGATTAAAAATTTTTCCTCATAAAGTTATACCTACTTGGGGTAGTTTATGTTCATACATAGTTTATGTATTATAGACGCGTATTTGTATTCAAATAAATTTATTCCTATTATATATGTAAGCCAACTTTACATCGGAATGATAACATTGGCCTAAGTACTGTTGCAAGCTATGATTAGTAAATTTTTTTTTGTACAATAAAACTTTAACATGAATTTGAGCTAAACGACTTCTTATTGGAACTTCAGTCAGAGGCATAACCCAACAGTGATTTAAAAGCAAAAGGGGCAACCGTAAATAATGAAAGCAGACGGCTGTCATAGGAGTGATCGCAATTGACCAAGTGGGAAAATTGCATTCAGAGGACAACAAGATCTAGTCACCCTACATTCGGTAGGGTGACTAGATCCAGCTGTAATTGATTTATAAAAGTGACATAGACGTACGTAACACGCCTAGAATTCCTTTCGACATCGGCGATCTGGCTGTTAATATAAAAGGTAAAGAGACAAATATATAAAAAGAGTCAGAAACCTGATTCTCGAGGGACCACCAGCAGAGATACAAGGTGTGACAAAAGTAACTATATGATGTAACAAATTGTAACTTCTTTGTTTGCGAATATTTCTTTTTTCTATTTCACGCATTAAACTTGGGAGAATATATAAAAATGGAACGCTATACAATTGCGTAAAGAACTAAAATTCACCCATATTCTGCTTGTCGGCGGCAACACAAGACGACGCCGATTTTTAAATATTGAGGTGAATCGGCATTCCTGTTGTCAATATTGGCATGTATCGATAACTGCCGATACATATTTGATATTCTACAAGAGAAAATGATGGCAATATTATCTTTAATTGCCGGTTATTTTGTCGTCACAGTTTTTAGCGTCGAGTTCAAACAAAAACATAAAAAAAAATTATAAAGAAAATTAAACTTAAAAAAAATTGGAATTAAATTAGAGGAGCTGGAAAAGAGCCCATCAATGGCCAGAATTAAAAATACAGGACTTCTGTCTAAGCAGTCTTCTTTCCACTATTAAGCTTGTTTTGTTTTTTTTTTTCGTCACTGAGTATAAATATGGCTGGAAAAACATTTTGTATTTAAAAACTTCCTTATTTTCTTTTTCCACAAACTTTCTTACTTTGCACAAAATTTTGCTCTAAATCAAAATGTAAACAAAACGAAGCAACTCACACATACATTAGAGATGTGTGTTGGGTTTTATTAACATAATCGATAAACCGGCAACATCAATACAAAACTGTTAGGGAATGCCAGATTAATATTGACGTCGTCTTAAATTGATGTCGCCATAATATTGCTGACAGTATTGCCGTCGACAAGCAGAATATGGGTGATTGTTTCATTAAAATTACTCGTTCTATAATTAATATTCAACGTGCATACAGAAGATTTTAGGGTTTAAGAAGTGATCTAATGATCCAAACCAATCGTTCGTTGGTGCATCATTTAGCTAAACTCGGGACCGTCGGAGATTCAACAAGTACGGACAGACCTTGAACTGGCACCAACCGAAAATATTGATGCGAGCGTCGCAAAAAATTCACAACATGATTGGGCACAAAATCCAACTAGTCCAATAGGACTCGTATTCCGCACGAATATACTAGAACAATTTTAGATCATCAAAATTAAAACTTTTAGTCAAATTTAATGAAGACCGACAAAGCGCATTTTCATCTTAACAATTTCGTCAATAAACAAAATAGATTTGTGGGTAAAGCCGCAATGATACGTACATACAACCTAAAGGAGTTGTGTGGCTTTATGAAATGGTTATAAAACCGATATAAAACAGTATGGTGGAAATCACTGGACTCCGTAATCAACAGGGTGCAAATTGGATCAGACATTTGAACCATCACAACACAGGGGTCATGAGGACAACACCAACTAAAGCACTTCTTGCTTTTGCGCGACGGTAGCATGGACCCAAAGACTGTGGGGGCATGCCAATATACTTGAAATTGGAAAGGACCTAGTCCCCGGTCTAGTTGACTACTGCATTCCAAACCCATTCCTCACAAGGAGCTTCGGCTACCAAGTCGAGGAATCTCCCCTGGAATCTGGATCCTTCTATGTTTACATGGATGGGTGTAAAAGGGGAGAAAGGGTTGGGGATGGCGCTTACATAGAAGAATTCAAGACTAACCACCGGAAAGCATGAATGGCTAATGCTGCTGTCAATTGCAAAACAGTGGATAGGTTTACAAGTTGGATATAGAAGGTCATTAATAAAGATAAGTAATAGGGTAGCAGAAAGTACTGAGCCTAGCGGTAGGTCGGTATTAAACCCGAATTCGCGTAGCATCGAACACGAATGGACGTATTTGAATTTAATCGCTACGTAGCAAAAAAAAAAACGAAATAAGTGAAAAGATGGAAGAACAATTGAGTAAGCTTTGTAACAGATTTTCAACACTAAAATATACTATCAGATAGATGCAGTGTTTTCAGGCTGAAATATCGGCTATAAATAAAGCGGCCAGATGGCTAACGTTTCACAAGATACTCTGTAGGGATATCATGATAGTAATGATTGGAATTCTTGTCTAGTACAGGAATGCCGAATATCTTTAAATAAGATGGGGAGACATTCTAACCTAAGCCTAAAATGGGTACGTGGAAATGGATGCAATAATGGCAACAACACCGCTGGGGTAAAAGGGACTACCCTAGAGAATAGGGATATAGATCCTTTTAGCGGACAACCCTTATTATCACCGTGTTGCAAAAGAATAAAGCTCCACACGCTGGAAAGTGCCCAAGAAAATTATTAGCCTTAAGAGAACGTGGGACCTATTAAAACTTCCCAGATCTTACTTGAGTGTCACTGTAGCTGTCATTACTGGACATTGCCCATTTTGGAACCATGCGAGGAGACTAGGTCAACCCTATAACGACTTCAGCAGAAGTTGCCAAGACGAGGAAGAGGAGGAAACGATCCTTCATCTCCTCGGCACATGCCCAGCAATGGAGTATCACCGTCTAAGATATCTAGGCGAGCGGTGCTTTACCAGCCTATCATGTCTGGCCTCGGTCACACTCACCAACTTCTACTATTCTACTTTTCAGGCAATCACAGAGGTAACGCCTTCAGAACCCAAGTGGGCTGGAAAACCTAGGCTAATTCGGCGTATCCAACGGCCTGCCTACCTAACCCAACATACTTTTTTCCGTCTTTAAAATGTTGACGAAGAGTATAGATACATTACAATTGAAATTATTATTAAAAGCAAGCAGTTCGGCTATATTAAAAAAAGGAAAACGTCAAAATTTTTCAACATATCGACAAAAAGTGGGGAAATCAAAAAAATGTTTGCTTAAAAGTGACGTTTACAGCTTAAAATTTTTTCTCAACTGATGAGATTCAAAAGAAAAAAAAACAACAAATTATATTTTGCAATTTATATGTGTTTGCCAGACTATACCTAAACCATCTTAAAATTTATAGAAAACTCGTTGATTCACTTTAATAATTAAAAAAGGCGTTTGCCCTAACACTTTCTTCAAAACAACGCACCGGTTCATACAGCATTAAATACGATGCTAAAATTTCGTGAAATACAGTTCGCATTGGTTGACCATCCACCTTATAGTCCAGATTTAGCTTCTAGTGACTTTTTCCTGTTTCCAAACGTGAAAAAATAGCTCGCTGGAAAAAGATTCATTTCAAACGAAGATGCGACTACCGAAACTAAGGCGTGTTTTGATTGGTGCCCAAAATCGTATTATTCGGATGGTATAAAAAAAATTTGGAATATCGTCTTACTAAGTGTATTGAGCTAAAAGAGGACTATGTTGAGAAATAAATAGTTTAAAAAAATGCGTTTTTCCTACTCAGGTAGATTCAGTATCAATCCGCCCTCGTAAATAATATAACATTAATTTGCCTACAGATAAATAATATACGAGTAGCATGTATTCATTGTTAAACTTACAATTTTTTCCTTGTTTTTCTTTTTATTATCCTTTTCATTTAAAACTTGCCTACCCAACACAGGTATTATTAAATCTTTAGTCAGACTTATCCTATTATCATAGAGCAACTAATTAAATTATTGCAATCGAATATTGAAGTTTTGTGTTCTTTTTCTTACTTCTTGTTCATTGTTTTTTGTAAAGAAATCATTTCTTTTAGTACATACTAGTTTCATTCTTAAAATTAGAAATGATTGGGTATATTCTTGATTCTACTTTGAAGTGAAAATAATTTGAAATCACTTCAATTCCAAGCTTTGGTGTTCTGTATTCTACTCTTTACTTTTCATTTACGTTTCGTTTGCGAACATTAATTCGTAGTGAATTCTCTGTCTGGTTCTTGAAACTACTTTTGCACAAAAAGTAGTAGTTTGCAAACACTTTTTAATTGCATTGTGAAAATGAAAACTTTTACACAAAAACTGAGTGTAACTACAATCCCATTGAAATTAAAGGGTTAGATGACGAAATATTTATTTGAAATACAGTTGTATATATATTTACAGGAAAATATTATATAAAAAACTAATATTTGTTATTTTATTAACTGAAGTCGATTGACGATATCATCTCTTATTACAGCGGTTACGGAATCATCGTCATCACTATCATGCCTTGGATTTACCCTTACTATATCAAATTTTTGCATAAAATTGCACTTAATAAATTACGATCATCGTTGTTGACAGAGAATTTAATAAACCTAAAGCTACGTACACACGGTTATCAGATCTTGCAATATTGCCAGTACAATTGTCTGAAAATGTATTACAATCGTGTTAACTGCCAATTTTTAACTTATCAGAAAAACCATTGTCAATCCGTTGTAAGACGACAATGTTGTCAGGAATCTGACAATCGTGAGAACACTTCGTCGGCATTGCCAGATAATTGGCTCGTATTGTAAGCTCAGTTTTAATTCTCAGATGTATAAAATTAATGCACCTGACAATGGCATCATTGTCAAAAAAAGTTTGATGGGCAAGACTGCCAAACAGATGGTTATTGATATAGATAAGTGGCAATGCCTTACAAGATGTCTGGCAATTTTTTTCTTCTAACAATCTGATAACCGTGTGAACTGACAATTTGTGTTGTCAGATGAATTATTTGTCAGACCATAGTCTGACAATGAAATTGTAAGATTATCTTACGATCGTCTGAACACACAATTTACTTCTGCGGGACAATTTTTCATTGTCACTACATTGTCAGCATGTTGCCAGATCTTACAATATTGTAACATCTGCCAACCGTGTGTACATAGCTTAACTAAATCTTGCTCTTATAAAACAACAAGAATAAGATTAAAATTTTTGCACCTCGTTTTTTGGGCAAAAGGCATAGCGCAAAAAATAAAATAAAATAGAAAATATGGTTAATTTCAGTAATGCTTTATATAAAACATAAATTAAAATTGTAAGCGTGGTTCGTATCAGTATTATTTATTTGAAAATTTATCTAAGTTTAATTTTCGAAATTCAGTTCGAACGAAAGAATGAAACACCCAAACTACTACTTCCTCAGAACAACAAAAATGAAAAGTTAACTTTTCAAACCATTTTTTATTTTCATTCTCCTACAAATACTTTTCTGGAATATGCCGAGATGTAATTTCCAAAAGCTTCCTAGTTTTTTGAAGAACCAAAAAATGGGTTCAATTGGGTTTTTCAACGAAATTGAGCTTTGTGGCAGTGCTGGATGAGATTTTTTTTTACAAAAACAAGAACTTGGATGAATTCGACTAAACAAAGCATTATCGGCAAGTATTGCATTGCATAATGTGAACTTTCATAAATTGACTCTTTTCAATAGTCAATAAAAAAAGCTGACTGGTTATTCAAATTCTACACAAAATTCACTCGTGGTAATAATATTTATTAGATATTTCGACTCACCAATTGGAAAATCCATTGGATCAAAATCCTCTGTATCTTGTCGTTGACGTTTATCTGAAACAAAATGTAAAGCGGTTTAAAACTTTTTTTTTATAAATTAAAATAAAACAGCTCACCTCCACTCATATCCGTTGATGTCTTGGGGCGTATTTTACCCATAATCAGTTTACTTATTTTACTATCGTTGTGTAAATCTTTGTCTTTGCGTTTAGCTTGTGGTAAAGGGCCGGGACAATTTTCTTCTAATATTTTTGAACAGGGACGGTGAATATTTAATTTACAGTCTGATGGGAGAAAAATAAGAATAAATTTATATTAGAAATCCTTATTTCAGTCAAACAATTAAAATTCTGCCTACCTGTACAATGAAAACCTTGAGGACTGACACCCCATATTATTGTTTGACAATGATTACAGTGGGTCACCTCGTAGTATTGACGTAATACTAACGGATGACCACGAACAATCATCTGAAATTGAAAAATTTAAAGTTAGTATGAAATTTTTTTATAAAACTAAATATAATAAAAATTAAAAGGTTTAATTGATTGAACTGAAAACTTTTTGTTTTTTTGAAGAGTATTATAACAACATTTGTCGTGTTAAATTCTCAATAGTTTGATTCAAATATTGGGATAAAATAACCGTTATTATCAAATTTCGTGAATTACGTATGTTCGATTTTCGCATTTTTCTACTTATTTTTCTGTTATGTTGGTACACATGTCTGTCATATATGTTGGTAATAGCAGCCAGTTTGGATTGTCAGTTTGTTTTTGACAGATAAAAAGGTTAGCCGTGTTTTGGTGTGCTCTTCGATTTAAAAAAATGGATCAAAGAAACTATATTAAGTTTTGTGCAAAAAATTAAATTAAATGCGCAAGGACATATGAAATATTTGCCTTATACCGAGCAGACACCCGGTATAAGGCATTTGCGCTGTTAGAGTGCTTTGAAAGAAGCTCATAATTGGTGATGTAAACACAACAAGCGGGACATAGTGATTGAAACTCTTGTGACGCTGAAGCAGCTTGTTAAGAGAATTGCTATATTTCATTCACAAACCTGCTTCCAGACAGACCGATATTTTTGCTGACAAGTTCTGGTCATATTGGCATTTAAAAAAAAGCAATATGCTAATAATATGTTAATAAGAAATTTAATTAAAAAAAAAATAAATATCACTTATTCATATGAATTATTTTGTTGCAATAAATATGTTTTATTTATAAAATACAAGTATAGTTGTATAGTCTGAATTGCAAACGTTAAAATAAATCATAGAAATAAGAGAATTTGATTGGAGGAGACCTAGTCCCCTATCTGATTGACTACTACACCCCTAAACCTTTTCTCACAAGGAGTTTCGGCTACCAAATTGAAGAAACTCCCCTAAAATCTGGATACTTCTATGTTTACACGGACGGGTCCAGAGGGGGAGAAAGGGTTGGGGTGGCATTTACATAGAAGGAATTTAACACTAAAATATCCTTCAGGCTAGCAGACGGATGCAGTGTACTTCAGGCCGAAATATCGGCTATAAATAAAGCGGCCAAATGGCTGACGTACCACAAGATATTCGGAAAGAATATCATGATAGTAACGGACAGCAAGACTGGAATACATACTAATTCTAGTCTTGTCCAGGAGCGCCGGATATCTTTAAATATGATGGCGAGATATTCTAACCTAACCCTAAAATGGATACGTGGACATGGGTCCAACAATGGCAACAACATTGCTAATGAATTAGCCAAAAAAGGGCAACCCTAGAAAAGTGGCTCACAGAGCCCACATGCCTTACATCAAGGAACCTGTGGCCGCACATTAACTCCAAGAGAACAGGGGAGCTATTAAAACTCCCAAGATCTCTCCTTAGAATGACGGTAGCAGTAATCACTGGACATTGCCCATTCGGAAACCATGCCAGGAGACTGGGTCTACCTTATAATGACGTCTGTAGAAGCTGCTAAGACGAAGAGGAGACGATCCTTCATCTCCTCGGTGCATTCCCGGCATTGGAGCATCATCGCCTAAGATGCTTAGGCGAGCGGAGCTTCAATAGCCTTTCATGTCTGGCCTCGGTCAAACCGACTGCGTTAGCTTCTTTCATAAGCAGCGGATGGCTGCCACCTCTCCTTTCCCTCTTCTTCACTCCTTCTATACCCCTATAACCTTTTATTTTCTTTTTCCTCTATCATACCTAATAATCTAACTTTTTCAGGCAATCACAAAGGGACCTACAGGTCCCAAGTAGGCTGGAGTATTCGGGTAATTTCTATAGAATCCAGCGGCCTGCCTACCTAACCTAACCTAAGAGACTTTGAACTGATGCTAGTCAGTCTTAGCGACTTGACAATATTATTCTTCCCTAGCATCAAATATTTAGAGCAACATGGTTTAGTTGAAATTTCTAGAAAATTAATTTGAGATGCAATATATACAGGGTATCCGCCGTGAGGATATACTACTGGCACTAATTCCATTCTTGACCGTATGCGATGTGGTACCGTCTTATTGATACCACATGTTAATCAGGCCGAAAAGGTAAGGTCCGATGATTCCTCTTGACCAACGCGCACACCAGACTGTTACTCTCAATGGATGAAAAGGTGACTGATGAATAATTTCAGAAGTTTCGATTTCCTAGAACCGACTATTCTGTTTATTCACATATCCACTCAAATGGCAATTTGCCTCGTCACTCATTATGATATTTTCATGAAAATCGTGGTTTTCATGGACGAGCCGTAACATCCTATTGGCATATGTGCGGCGGCGTATATGTTCTTGCGGAAGAAGCTCTTGTCAACTGAATCTTAAATGGAAACAAATGCAAACACTTGTGCGAAATTGTGTTCAAAGTTGTTCGTTCAAGATCAACTTTGAAAGAACTTGCAAATACTTGTGCGTTTTGTGGGCATGTGTTTTACCCAAAAATTTCACGTAACTTTCTCATCGTCCTAGCAATTGATACGTGTGTTCCACGTGAATAACGAAACAGTCCAAAGTAGGCCAAAAGCGTTCCACGTAACAAATTTTGTGCAATTTTGAGAGAAAATGAGAGGGTAATTTTTTTCATTTCCTATACAAATTAGCCTGAACTTTATTTTGGGTAAGTTCAGACTAGAATTGAATAATCAGCTGTTTTATGTTTACGTATGTATATGAAACTAAAAATATAATCAGAAAATTTGCAATTGGAAAAAAGTTTTTATTTAAAAATTAGTTAACAACAAAATGGAAGGTTTCCCAAACTAAAAATAACGTTGTGAAGTTGTAAACAGAACATGTAATTGTTATTTGGCTTTTCATTTTTTAAATATGTACTATAAAAATCCATCGAAAATTTTACATTGCTTTAATTTTACAGCTGTTGCCAATAATGCAGATCTTTTCTTTATATGATATGCGTCTAAAATCACTAAAATATGCTATAATCCAAATAGTAAGCAGCACTACTACTGCAAGATGTACAATTGTGGTTTTTTGCGTCCCAGCAGTTTTGGGTAAAATTTGCAAATTTAGAGAGTAATTTGTTTTTTACTCTCATTAGTCCCAACTAGTCTGAGATCCCGTAGAACACACCCGATGATTGATTTTGATAAAATGTTTTAAACAGGTGTGTGATAGAAATCAATACTCAAAATGATTCCTTTTAAAAAAGACAAAAGATGTGATGAACAATATTTATCCGTTTTGAAAATGTTTAAAAACTCAGAAATTATCAATTTTCTTTACTTTTTTTAAGATATTTCTGATTATGTATTTAATTGTAATCGCACTTTTTATATTTAAGTGGATTTCAAAAGGCAGTCAGAAAAATATTGTACAAAACTCTTTTTGTGAAAGTGATTGCTTTCCATCACAACTTTAGAAAACGGTAATTTTCAAAACAATCGATTTCTATCACATACCTGAATGTGTCTACTTCATGACTGCCAAATATGTTTACCAGAATGGCGGCAAAACAAAGTATTATATGTTCCCGGCGGACAACCGGTATAAGGCATATGCGCGGTTACAGTGCTTTGAAAAAAGCTAATAATTGGTGAAGTAAAGACAACAACCTAGTGGTACATGTTGATTAAAGCTCTTCTGACGCCGAAGCAGCTTGTTAAGAGAATTGCTATATTTCGTTCGCAAACCTGCTTCCAGACAGACCGATATTTTTGCTGACAAGTTTTGGCCATATTGGCGGGTTAAAAAAGCGATTTCAAACTTGAATTAGCCCAGATTATAAAAATGTGACCAATCAAACACATTATCAATGCTTAAGATTTTCTAACAACAAGCGCACTTAAAAGGATATAAAAACGTTTTTTCTATATACAAACGATTATTATTATGGCCCACGATGTCCCTCGGCATCGCTCGCTCGCATAAATACGTTTGAAACAAAAACAAATTTTAAAATGTTTTTGGTTTGCATGTATTTATGCGAGCGAGCGATGTCCAGTGACATCGTGGGTAGGCAGTAAAATTTAATGTCACTTTGCGCAGAGCTGTGGTAGCTGATTGGCTATTGATTTCAAATCACTTGTTATACAAATAAACTAAAAATCACTTTTAAAGATACAAAAAATGTATCTTATAAAACAAAACAACTAGAAAACATATCAGTGTTTCATATCATGAGATTTTTAGTTTCCTCTTTTTTTCGAAGATAAAACATTCGCACTTGAAAAGCTAATTTTGAATGTAACTTAAAGTAATTTATTTTATTTACCTTTCCCTTTTTGCCCATTAAACGTGATTTGAAACTTTTCTCACGACTTACGAAATGATGAACACGATCTATAATACTATTTGGATGAGAACGTGTAATAAATGTTCGATGTATAACTGTTGACAGAGCCGAGCACAAGGCCAACTTTTTGGGATCTTCGGCTGGTAAGTCCTTTTCATAATCATCACTAAAAAAAATAAATATATTATTTGAATAACTTTTATTTAGTATATGAAAATGTTTTCCAACTTACATCAAATATTGTAATTTCTTCATTAAAGTTTCCTCAAAAATGTGCTGCTCTTTTTGTTTATCACCTTTAGCTTCCATAAGTTGAGCATCAGTTGGTCCGTATATTGTACCCAGGCCGGCAGTGCGTTTCTGTTGAAATTCACGCAATTGCTCGCAAATTATATCTCTGGCCTTTTTGCGACTCTTCCAAAAAACTTTACGCAAGATTTCCACTTTATCGAATTCGTTTTGCAAAACAGCATCTACTTCACGGGCCAACGACTCATCCTGGCGATACCAGGACAAAGGAGCACGAGGCACAAGAAACGTGGAGTGTATTTCATACACCCATTTACGCATATCTTTGGATGTACCCTCCTTGTAGAGAGCCGTTATTAGATAAAACAAGAGGGGAGCTGGTTCGGAATTGGAGAGCACATAATTTAAAAATACTGCCAAAAATGCAACGTTTTCGGTTTCTAATAGCCTTTGCAACGAATTAAAAGGACCATTTTCATCAATAAATGGTCCCTCTTGATCGGAGGCATCTTCATCTTCCATGGAAATAATTTCCTTTTGGCTAACACTGGTTTGGGCCGCTTGTATGCGACTGGAATGTGAGGTGGGTGGAGGTGAAATGGCCCCCGCCAGCGGTGTAAAATGATGTGACTCCACAAAAATGCCACCGGAAGAAGCGGCGCCATGTTCCAGCATGTTATCTTCATTACCCGACATACTGGCCGAATGAGCATGGCGATATGGTGGCGGCGGTGTGCCCGGTGGCGTCTCTTCATCGTCTTTTTCAATCAATTCCCAAGAACCAGAATTGGTTTTAAGTTGACGTTCTTCAAACAGAAATAGAAATAAAATACAAAATTTTATTATTTGAAAAAGAAAACACAAAGCCTACCCGGATGTCTGGTATGAATATTGTCAGGCGATGATACCACACGACGGTGTTTGTTCATGTGATTTAGATTGAGAGGAGTTTGTCCCAAAACCTGAAATAATCCAATTTCGAACTTAAATCACTTATCTTAATAAATCACAAAACGAATAATAAACAAATATTTACGACTAAACATGCATTTTTTATATACTTATGTGTACATATGTATGTATAAATCTTTTAAGCCGAAAAGTGCTGTAAATCAACTTAAGTGCCAGAGTTTTAGCAAAATCTTACATATTTACACTAGAACTTAGAATTAAGAACACTTAAAAAGGATTTTATTCTATTCTACTGAAAGGTAATTTAAATCGCTACAACAGTTTTAAAGGCAATCTACTAGTATATATACATATGTATGTACGTGCTTCTTATTGATGTATTTTTCTACTACTAAAGTGTTGGATAAGCTTTTATTTAAAACATAATATGCAAAATATGTTAAGTTTATTATTTGATTTTTATGTTTTAAAGCCACTCTTAAAGAAAAATAGCAATTTTTTGTGCATCTTTCATCAGTTCGTTTGCCGACATTCAAATACGTTGCCAACACAGTTTCTGACAGGGTTCATTAAAACCGATGAAAAACACACACACTCAATTTAAGACTCATTGGTTTTTAAAATACCAGTGAGAATTGTACAAAAAATATTCTAATAGTATTTTAAGAATACAAAAGCAAAACATAAAAAAAGACAAAGCCCAACCCGATCCTCCGATCTACATCTATAGTCGTATACACACATACATTAAATTTTTATTTAGACCAGTTGATCGATTGCTTCCAGAAGCCGAATTGTTCCTTCACAAAAATGTAAAGTTTGTGATTCCGTTTGTAATTTCTACAATTTTCATTTGCGACCCTATAAAGTATATATACAGCCATGTCACAGAGCTTAATTCCGCTCGGAAACGGAATAGAATTCTTTTTTTACTTCTTCAAAAAACGAAAAACTAAAAAACTTATCGGAATGAAATCATTTTTAATTGCAAGAATGAAACTAGTATTATCTTATAGAATTGATTTCATTACGAAAAAGTTTTTTAGTTTCTCGTTTTTTAAAAATTAAAAAATCCATTGAATTCCATTTCCGAACGGAAGTGAAGTCTGTGACATGGCCGATAATCAGAATGAATGGAAAAGTCGATTAAGCGATGTCCGTCTATCCGCTGTTGAAATACCGTTTCTGAGAAAACCATTAGACTTAGAAACTTTTTTTCACCATTCTTTTACCCTATCGATTCATGGGTTTCCTATTGAAATGCAGTGATTTCGGTTCACATATAGCTGAAATATGTCCAAAATTCCGAAAAAAAACATTTTTTTTTACAATTTTGTATAAACATTTTTGAAAAAAAAGTTGTTTGTTTAGCTTCAAACTTCACACAATTATTAAGCATGGTGACTAAAAGCCAAAATAATTGTTTGCAGATATCAGTCCACATATACCCGATATATAGCCTAAACCGGATTTTTCATGAAAATTCGCGTAAGCGAATTAGGCTGGCAGCCTGTTAGATTTAACAGGCTGCCAGCCATTTGAAAAAGCCAACCCACTTGGGTCCAATTTAGTCCCGTTGTGTCGCCTGATTGTGATATGTATCTCAGCAGACCTACAATCACTGGTCCAGTTCAGAACCAACCCGAGCATGGGATAAAACAGTTCAATGCTCCTAGATTACATTCTTATATTTCAGCCAAATCATGCAGCATCGATCTGCTTATATACAATGCTGGACACTGGCAGAGGAAGTGTTCAAAACTCTCTACTTCCTCCTCGTCCCTACAACTTCTACGCATATCATTAATTGGAGGATTTAATTTGCTCGCATTTGTCACTATATGGTAGTGTCCCGTAAGAACCACCACGGTAAAACGCAACCCACCTCAGGGTTGGCCTCTAAAGATAATAGTCTTCCTATTATCTTATCTGGACCAGATCAGCCTTGGTATTCGATAGGTAACGTCACTACACCATCTACATCCCCTTTTTGCAATCGGACCCCGGCTTTTGCTAGTTCGTCCGCTACAACATTTCCGGGTACTTCACTGTGTCCCCGTACCCAGAAAAGCTCCAGGTTCGAATGTCTCGCTATCTCGTGTAGAGAGAGGGAGCCCCCGGGGAACAGGTTTTGTCTTGGCGTCTTACAAACTAGAGCAGTCTGTTTTTCGGGTACATAGCGGAAGGAGTCCTTTGTTTGTTGTGGCTAATAAATCTCTAGGAAACTGCATGACTTATGTCGTGTTATACGTTTACGAAGGGTATAAACTGGCAGAACGTTGATCAGCATGTCTCCAGATGGTTCTGCTTACAGTTCAATTCGAGCTGATCGTGGTTGAGGTGCCTATCTTGGCTGGAACGTTTTGGCTGTAGTTTAAACCTAAAGACGCAAGGGACTTAGCATCCCTGATAATTGTTGATGCATGGTTTTTTCAGGGGGGTTCACAACCCTCCAAGATGCTGTTGTCTTGCAACAGATAGATACCTGTACTGTAAACAACCAGTGCTGATGGTTGTACGTGTGAGTTGGTTTAAGGGCTGATGCTCTTAGTGGGCTTCGGCCTACCAACTTATTGAGCATTGTCTCTCATTTTTTGCTGCGAAATTGCATACAGGAAGAATTAGAAGACCCGAACTCCTGAACAAGACAGATGTAAATATTTTTCACCCACTATCTAACCAAATTAGACATCGTATAGACCTCTGTTAGTGTATTCAGCACAGCCTTACTATCAGTGCAAATTCGGATATCATCCCCGTATAGGTACCAGTTAGCTGCCTTCATTACAGCCACGATTTCCGTCTGCGTTACGCTTCATTCATTTCATAGCCTTAAATTAATCCTCCTCTTATACACGGGGATAAAGACGAAATTAATCTCTTGTCGGGCAGTAGAGCCGGTGAGTTGAGGCATGACCATTTGTCGCCTCCTTTCACGTTTCGCTGGACCGTGTTCTGATCGCCTAGTTCATAGATATTTCCTTCACCATGAGATCAACCGGCAGCCAGTTCAGCCTCGTCCTTTTGATGGCGTGGTGCCGGAAATACCAGTCACCATTAAAGCAGATGTGCACATTATCGTGTCTACGATCTTGCTGTAGGTGGTTTTCTCCAACGACTTCCACCGTACGAGCGCCCCATACGATAAAATAGGCTTAACAACCATGCCGAATAGCCAGCAGGAATTCTGAGAATTTATTCCCGAGGTCTTCCCAATGACCTCTCTATACAAGAATAAGGCGATCACCACCTTGTCTGTCCTTGACATGATATTCCGCTACCAGGATAGTTTGGAATCAAGGTTGATATCCACCAGACATCTTGGCGCATAGCTCAGTTGCTGTGAAAGTATATCTGGGTGCTTACCCTACGCAGCCACCGATACTGAAGTTAATTATTCTATTGCTCAGTAAATTCCTTATGAAACTCACAAACGACTGACGAATTGTGGTTTGCACAAACGCTTATGTGATTCACTAGCTTAAAAATAAAAAAATAAAAAATTGAAATAATGTGGCAGCTTTGTGAAAAATAAAGAAAACCACAAACAAATTTGCCAATAACTTCATTTTTAAGTTAAGTATAACTAATTATAAATTTATTATTTAACATATTTTTTGATAAGTAAGATAAGTTCTCTTCACGGAGAACACACCGACCGACTTTAGGCACAGGCCTAAATATGGGCGTTGCATTACATTTTCGGTCGGATATAGGTGGTATAAATAGTAAGGAGGTCGGATGGAGTGAAGTACATCTTACACCGTTTCAAAAGCCCAAGGCACTTGAATGCTTCTTTACAGACATGAAAAATGGGTTCACTCCAGCGAACATCATATTGTATCTTCATTCCAAGAATATCGAGAGCATCCGATTCCTCAATTTTTATATCATCCATGAGTACAGATGGAGGAGCATTTGCGGTTGTTTGTTTGTGTGTTAATAAGTAACATTGGGTCTTACGATCATTAAAGACGGCCCTGTTTTACGCCCTCATTCGAAGATTAATAGATTACTATTTAGTGAGTCATTCATATTTTGCCTCTTGGCTTACGATCACGGACAGGCTGGGCCTATAACTGAACGAATGGAAAATGCTGCTGTCATCCGCAAAAGAGTGGATAGGGTTGAAAGTTTGATATAGAAGGTCGTTGAGGATAAAGAGAAATACGGTAGGAGAAAGAACGGAGTCTTGCTCCAGAATTGATCTTTAACTCGTTTGATGAGACCCCATCTATAACAACTCGTGTGGTCTCTGAGAAAGCTCGATATAAACCGAGAAAAGTCATCATCAACAACAAAGGCTGTAAGTTTTGCCAGTGGTGCACCATTTCACACTCTGTGAAACGCAGTTTACTTTCACCAAAATAATGGATTGAGTGGGGCACCATTTCTTCGAGAGATATGCCAAAAGATCGCCAGTAGAGCGACCCTTACAAAATCCTTATTGACGATCACAGGGTAATTTATACGACTCTAGATACCTCATAAGGTGATAATTAACCTTACTTTCCAATACTTTAATTTTCGGGGTTATCTGTCTTACTCTTTTAGGGAACTGGCGTTACATTAGTACTCAACAGTATGGTAAATTATGCTGAAGAGGCTTGTCAATGGACGCGTAGAATAACACTGCTTCAAGACCAGTGCTGGAATGCCATCCGGTCGAAGAGTCTTATTTATGTCGAGCTCGGCCAAAACCCCTTTTAAGTGGTCGAGACCGGAAAAACATCTTTGGTATAGTTACGCCATATCTTGGGTATACACAGGGCTGGGCAAAATACTCACTTTAAGTATTTCAAATACAAGATACAAAATACTTACCAGTTGTGTATTTCAAATACAAGATACAAAATACTTTCCAGTTGTGTATTTTAAATACAAAATACTTTCCAGCTGTGTATTTTAAATACAAAATACAACTAAAAACTACAAATACTTTTTTTGTCTTTCGATCTCATAAGAATATACCACTCTGGTTTTAGATAAATATTTTATTTTATATAAACTAAGTTGCATATTGTCACATACAACTTAAAAGGGCGGAACTGGCAAAGTATTGAAAGCCTATTAAAAATTATGGATATATACTTATTATGTATTCAAATACTAGAAATAAAGCTGTGTGATATTATATAAAATGTGTTATATATTTTTTTTATTATATATATTTAACATTCTATACATTTTACACATATACACGTGTGACATACGTGTTTACATTCATGTGATTGTTCTAAACTTGCCAACTGGAAAATTAATAATATTTAGTATTTAATAGATAGCAAATAAAAGATTCATTCGGCAAAACAAGTATTTCCTTTAATAAAACAAGATAATTTAATAAGTCATCCGACAAACAACCTCTTGTTGGGGAGTGAAAAAAATATTTCTACAGGTTCTACGGAACCTGCTGCCAAATTCTATAAATGCATAAAAACAATAAAATTCTCATCATCTTTTCTTCAACTACTACTTCTTCTATTGCATCCATGTTCGGTTTCACGTTCTTTCTCTAAGGTATCTATTGCAAGGTTTTGAATTCGTTGCCTCTCTTTTAATGAGATGATTTCTGGTGACCAGTGTATTTTGAAACTAGGGTGGACGCCAATATGGCTCTATTTGCTTCAGGTGTCGTTATATGTCCTTTCTAAGCTCTCCATTAGTTTTGTTAAAATACAACTGAAATACCTCAAATTATTATATTTGCAATCGATATAATCAGGTTCTCACAGACATTAAGGTAGGCAAAAGTTTTCATAATAAAAATTATTTCCCTGTATATAATACAAAGCGTTGGGAAAAGGCTGGTGGCGAATATGTTAAAATTCCTATTGATATCACCTGATTAGTGTAAAATGTATTTGCTCTGGACAAGAAAATTGAAAGCTGAATTGCGGTATTGCAAAATAATAAACATTTTAGTGGTCGCAGTTTCTAGCAATTTTAGCTTTTGTGTGAAAAAACTTATTTTGAACTTTTAATAAATAAATGTATTTTGTAAAAATGTATTTTTAAACCATATGTATTTGAAATACAAGATACAAAATACTTTTAAGTTATGTATTTGAAATACAGATACAAAATACGTACTTGTATTTCAAATACGTATTGCAAATACATGTATTTCAAATACTGCCCAGCCCTGGGTATACATAATGACCGATATCGGAAATTTTCATTTTCTGTGCTTTAGTAGCCTCGTTTTATTACCGGAACTGCTTTTAAGTAAAAATAAATTATTTAAGTTCGCTTACTCATCATTTTACTGGCATAATCGGTTTAGGCTGTATCCCGGTTATCTACGAACCGATATCGGAAATTCTCATTGCCTGTACTTTAGTAACCTCGTTTTATTAACAGAACTGCTTTTAAGCAAAAACAAATATGTTTTATTTCGCTTACGCGAAATTCGGTTCAAGATATATCTCGTATATGGACCGATATCGGTGAAAATGTTTTTAACCTTGTAATCGCCCTGCCAAATAATATTAATAAGTTTTAAGAAAAGGAAACAATTTTTTTTTTAATTTCATACAAAATTGCCCAACAAGTTTTTCTTTCGGGATTTTGGATATATCTCATCTATATATGACCTGATTTTGCTGAATTTCAATAGCAAATCCATGTATCGATTGAGTAATAGAATGATGAAATAAAAAAGTTTCTAGTTCTAGTTTCCGGCAAGCAGGAATTGCTTGCAAAAATTTCAACTTTGTCATTCTTTAAGAGAGTTTGGATTGATGAACTAGCATTGTTCTTTACCTTCTTAACGAATGACCAAAAGGTCTTACTGCCCCAGGGAGCTGTAAGTATCTTGGCACGTAGACGCTGTTCGTGAAGAAACTTTTCGCGCCTAAGTACCCTGGGTCACGAAGCCCTTGCTTTTTTGCGTAGCAAATCAGTGCCTGGGTTTTTGTTTAAACGCCAGTTTCTGAATGCTTCCTCTCTGGATCTGACTGCGTTTTTGCACGTCGGATTAAACCCAGATTTCGCTCTTAGAGGGGATGAATGTTTTCATTCCTTGCAATATCATATTTTCGACCATTTTTGCTGAAGCCTTTATGTCATTGTCTAGAAAGCAAAGTTTCCAATTAAACTGCTCATAAAATTGGTTGAGCTCAGCCCAACGAGCCTTTTCGTAAATAAAATAAAATTTTGACCGTTTTGTAGCTGATTTAGAAACGTTACGAAGTTCAGAGATCGAAAAGGAGGCAGAAATGCAGCAAGGATCCGAATTACTGAGAGGTGTACTAACTCTGACTTCGTACTTTTCAGGGTGTGAAGTCTGGAATAGGTCAAGTGTGTTTGAATGGTGCCCTGATGAATTTTGGCGTCGATTAATAACTGTTGATAAAACGTGGATCCACCACTACACACCTGAAACCAAAAGTTAATCGAAACAATGGCTAAAAGCTGGTGGAAGTGCTCCGAAGAAGGCGAAGACAGTGAAATCGGCTAGCAAGGTTATGTCCACTGCATTTTGGGATGCGCTTGGAATATTCCATCGATTATATTAAAAAAGGATTCACAATCACAGGACAGTATTATAGTGCATTATGGAATCAATTCATTGATATAATCAAGTAAATATGACCACATTTAAAGAAGAAAAAAAGTGATCTTTCTTCAAGACAACTCACCGGATCACACAGCATTAGATACGATACTGAAATTACGTTAAATACACTTCGAATTGGTTGATCATCCACCTTGTAGACCAGATTTCGCTTCTAGTGTCTTTTTCCTGTTTCCAAAATTAAAAAAAATTGCTCGCAGGAAAAAAATTCATCTCAAACTAAGAAATGGTTACCAAAACTAACGCGTATTTTGAGGGGTTTCAAAAATCGTATTATTCAGATGATGTGAAAAAAGTAGCTGGAATATCGTCTTACTTAGTGCATTGAGCTTAAAGAAGACTAGGTTGAGAAATAAATGGTTTTGAAAAAAAAAATGTTTTCCTACAATCCGCCCTCGTACCATTTAAATTTTTGTGAAGAGTATAAAAAATGCCTTTTAGACATGGCTTTAAATCATGGCTGAAAACTTGCTCTTATTTTGTTTAATTTTAATTCAAAGACCATGAGAGCTTAAGGAAAGGCTATTTCAGTTCAAGTTGTCGTCCAAATTAAAAACTAGAAAACGATAGAGATGTTTAAATCATGTTAGTAGAAAATATATGTATACGGAATTCAGTTTTATCACTACTTATATTAATAAAAATATAAAATTTCTTATCTTTAATGAACTGATGTTGTTAGTAGAGCATTCTTTTGAACATGATATTTAACAAATATGCTACAAGTTTTTAAGTTTAAATCATTAGTAGGTATGCGTTGATATTTACAATGACTCGAGTTAATATTAGATTTTATCGGTTGGGGTTATTTCAAAAAAAGGATGTACATACACTTCCCCAAAAGAAAAGAAAAATCAATAACAGAAAAAATACTTTTGTTAATCAAAAAGAAAAGGAAAAAACCGAAAAGAACAAAAAGAAAGCTACAGTCAAGGGTGGTTAATCTTGAGTTTAACCATAAAAAAGAACCTTTTACCAGCAACTTGTATTCAAAAACAAAAAACTTTTGCCATTGGATATTTTTATTTTTTTTGTCAAGGAAATGATTTAACCCTACAACAAAAAAAAAACGAATATACTTACACCCGAATTAGTAACACTCACGCCACTGCCACCACCACTACCAGCACCACTGTGCAACTGCTGTTGTTGCTGCTGCTGCTGTTGTTGTTGTTGTTGCTGATGTTGCTGTAGCTGTTGTACAATGTTGGGTCGCTGGGATAGAGGAAAAGCAGCAGCCATGTTATCGCGATGAACGGGAGTACAGGTGGAGACCAGAGGATATTGCATCAGGGTGTCAATACTATTTGGTGGCGGACGTACGTTGCTGTTTAAGTTTTGGATGCTGCCGCGATGACCAGCCAATTGAGCTTCTTCCAGCATGCCCGGCTGACGAGGCGGCAGGGGCGGTGGTATTTCTTCCAAGCCAGAGCCATCGCCCAGCTGGCCGAAATTATGACCAGCAGCGCTTTCCATTTGCAAAAACATTTGTGTCGACATTTTGGGATCAGAAAGAGCTTTTGTTTTTGCTTTGGAACGTTTTGATTTGTTGGAATTTTGCAACACATTTTGAGGTGAATTTGTGCCCGACGCCGAAGAGCCCGGTTGAGGTGAGTTTCTCAAAGGCGAAGCTGTGCCACATGTCATAATCACCGTTCCATCTAAATCGGAAATGGGTGAAAATGTATGGCTTGAGGAATTTGTTTGTGCGATGCCATTATTGTTATTGCCGCCATCCAGCTGCTGTTGTTGACGTGGTGGATTTCTTTGCGGCAAAGGTGGTGGAATGTCTTCTTCGATTAGACTTTTTGCTTGGTTGGCAAATTTATTTTTACTTTTTGAAGATTTGGGTGTACCCTTGCCCTGGTGCTGTTGTTGCAGCTGTTGCAGTTGCTGCTGATGCAAATGAAACAGTTGTTGGGCCGAATTACGATGCTGCTGAGTCTGTAAAGGAGTATGCAGAGATTGTGACATATTGTAGGAAGTTGTAGGTGGAGTAAATGTCACATGACCCGCACCGCTGGAGGTGTGCATGAAATCCGTTGTGTTATTTAAGGGGGCTGTTATAAGATCTTTATCGATTTTATTTCTACGACCACCCAACGAAAGAGACGATAGCGAACGCGGTAAAAGGGATAGAAATGCTGGTGATGATTGTGATGGTTGTGGCTGTGGTGTGGTGGCTTGACTGTGAAGTTGTTGGTGGTGGTGTTGGTTGTTTTGTGAGGAGTGGAGGTGGTGATTGAGATGTGTACTAGTATTTTGTGATGAAGATGATGATGTTGCATTTTTATTATTCGCCATTGTTTTAACTGGCGTCGGTGCATCCTGTTGATGAAGAATTAATAAGAACAGAAAAAAAAACGAAAATACACGAATTTGTTTCTTGTTGGAAGAAAACAAGGTGACGGAAGGTACAAAAAGTTGGCAGGTATATATTGAAATTGGAAGTGGTTTGCAAAAAATTAGGGGTTTTGGTAAAGGATTAATTGAATTGATGAATTTGTGTTTGAGATTTGTTAAGGATACTTTCTTTTGTTTTTAATTTGAAGCTTAAGTGTAATTTTTTTCGTTACATGATCATGAGCTTGTAATTAGGCTAGAGCATTTGTTAAATTCTATTCGTTTTAAATGCTTTCCTAATTTTATCTTAAGTTAAAAAACAGAAAACAAGTGTATAAAACAGGGGTTTAAATAGGAAATTCAAGCGAGCATACTCTTATAAAAGTGCATTTTAAACTTATTTTGAAAATCATTTACATTTCATTACACGAATATCAATCATAGAAGACCTAAAAATATTGTTTAACTATAATTTAAAAAGAGAGAACACACTAACTAATGATGTTTGATATTAAGTGTGCATGTTCCCTAATGCTTTCTAATTGTTGTATAAGTTGTATCTTTTTTTTCACTTGTTGCTCCCTAAAATTTCCAGACGCTGAAGTACGAAGTCTGATAAAAAATAACGTTATTTAAAATTTTTTCAAAAAGTATTTACTTATTCATCAATAACTGTCTTGTCTCCTTCAAAGTAATTCTCCTCGGATGTAATACACTTATACCAGTGTTTTTTCCAATCCTCGAAACACTTCTGTATCGCGCTTTTTGGTGTCGCCTACAGCTTCTGTTTCGATTTTTTTTTATCTCCTCGTTTCTTTCATCGGTGTCTTCAGTCTTGGGAAGAGGAAAAAGTCAGCGGGGGCCAAGTCCGGTAAATACGGTGGTTGCGGCATGATAAAGGATTTGTTTTTGGCGAAAAACTCACGCACAAGCATCGATGTGTGAGATGGTGCGTCATCGTGGTGCAAAATTCATGATTGTATTTTACACAATTCTGTGCGTTTCTGACGAATTGCTTCGCGCAAACGGCGCATAGCGTCAAGGTAGTATTCCTTATTGACTGTATGACCTTGTGGCAACAAAACGACTGCAATGGCACCAAGTCGAAGAAATCACTAGCAAAACCTTTGACCAAACGTGCTTTTTGCGGTTTGGGCTCTTCTGGACATTTCCATTGGCATGATTGGGCTTTGGTTTCAATGTCATAGCCATACACCTATGACTCGTCACCAGTTGTGACCTTGAAGAGATCTGGATCATCGTTAACGATGTTCCATGCGACTTTGTTTTTGGTAAAAATTTGGAACAATCTTCGCTGCCATACGTTTCATACCTAAAACATCCGTAAAAATTGCTTAGCATTAGACGAGCGATATGTCAACATCATCAGCAACCTCTCTGATAGTGATTCGACGATTATCCCAAATCATTTTCTTCACCGCTTCAATGTTTTCATCGGTTGTTGGCGTGCTCGGGCGACCAAAACGATCATCGTCATTGACATCTTCTCGGCCTTCCTTAAACCGGTTATACCACGATTGAACTTGTGTTCTGCTCATAGTAGACTCGCCGAATGCCACAGTGAACATTTCAAATGTCCTTGCGCATTTAATTTCATTTGTTACACAAAACTGAATACAGCTTCTTTGATCCATTTTTTCGAATGGTAGCAATCGAAGAGGACACCAAAACACGACTAAACTTTGTATCTGTCAAAAGCAAACTGACAATCCAAAATGGCTGTTATTGCCAACATACTTATATGTATAAGAGGCATGTGTACCAACATAACAAAAAAATTCGAAAATCTAACGTAAGCTAAACAAGCTTTTTATTAGTTGTGACTATGTTGCATTAACGGAGCGACATGTATAGGGTGTTTTTTTAAGCCCGATAGAACTTGAAATTGTAAAAAATAACACAAAAAATTAAATTGTAATCAAAATTTTTTTTTATTCGAAAGATCAATACGTGACATTAACATTTGAAAATGATTTCGGGCATATGGGCACCGCGGCTGTTCTTGACGAAGCGCATTCTGGACGTCCAATTTTGGGCCACTTTTTCGAGCACTGCTGGCCGTATGTCACGAACAACACGAACAATGCTGGCCTCCAAGGCGTCAATTGTTGCTGGTTTATCAGCATAAACCAGTGACTTCACGTAGCCCCACAGGAAATAATCGAGAGGTGTCAAATCGCACGACCTTGGAGGCCAATTGACAGGTCCATTTCTCGAAATCAACTTATCGCCAAATTTTGATTTCAGTAAGTCGATGGTTGCGTTCGCCGTATGGCACGTAGCGCCATCCTGTTGAAACCACATCTCCTCCGGATCAATGTCATCCATATTTTCAAACAAAAAATCATTGATCATGGTGCGGTAACGATCTCCATTGACCGTAACGCGAGCTCCGGCCTCATTTTTGAAGAAATAAGGTCCGATGATGCCACCAGCATGAAAACCGCACCAAACAGTGCATTTTTCTGGATGTAATGGAGTCTGTAGGGTCTCTTGTGGATTGGTCTCACTCCATATGCGGCAATTTTGCTTATTAACAAACCCGTTAAGCCAAAAATGCGCCTCATCGCTGAACACAATTTTGCGTCTATAAGTTGCGCGAATCGACGACTGATTTTCAAAGTAAATTTGGATAATTTCGTAGCGTTGTTCAAGCGTGAGTCTATTCATGATGATTTGTCAGAGTATACTGAAACAAATAAAAAAAATGTTTCATCAAAATTTAATTTTTTGTGTTACTTTTTACAATTTAAAGTTCTATCTAGCTTAAAAAAACACCCTTTATATTAATATATTGTACCAGGTGGACCAAAAGAAGTCATCTAATGTTGTTTGTTGTTTGTTATCATTCTTTTTTTTTTTTTTTTAAATAAAACACTTCGATTATGTTTATTTGAACTTTTAGTATTTTATTGGTTAATTCGAGAAGATGATATCGGACAAATGGGCGCCGCCACAATTGATGTTTGGTTTGGTCCCGTAAACACGGGACTCCCAAAACCCCCACAAAAAAAAAAGGTGGAACGGTTAAATCGGGTGGTCTTACGGGCCAATGAAAATTACCAAAACGAGAGATGAGGCGACCCGCGAACGCCGCCTCCAGGATATCGGTTATGGCTTGCGCAGTATGTGCCATTGATCTGTTGAAACCACATGTCCTCCGCTTCCTAATTTGTTCAACTGCGCGCACCGTCCGTTTATTGTTGTCGTTTGACCAGCCGCGTCGTCGAAAAAAAAATAACCCACTTTAAGAGGGTGTAATGGAAGCGATAGTTTTGCTTGTCCACGTACCCGTTGAGGTGGCAATGAGCCTCATAGCTCATTATGATTTTGGTCGAAAAATCGTCCACATCATCCTAGAGCTTTTGTTGTGGTGCCCATTTGGCCCATATCATCTTCTCGAATTGAATAATCAAAAAACAGAATCGAAGTTTTTTGCTAAAAAAAAAATAGAGCCAAACAACATCGGACGACTTACTTTGGCCCACCTTGTATATTGATATACAAATTCTTAGTGCTTAGCTTAAAATTTAACCTACCACTAAAGACTTTGAAAACTTATTAAATACACTGCTTTACAAACTTTAAATTTGGAAGAATACCAAGAACGCCATATGCCTAGATAAGTTAATTGGGACCTCCTAAATACGAAAAACGCTGTATTTTTTTCCTAAGAACCGTTTTTTAGATAACGGTACTTTTGTGTTTTTCGGTGTAAGGTATCACTCAAACTCTTGTGGAGTGGAGGAATACTGAACCGATCAAAACGGAATTAAGCTCGTGCAGAAGAAATTTAAAATGATATATAACTTTACTAAATCGGTACAGTACTGCAGTGCTGCGGTAACAAACGGGGTTTAAAAAAAAAAACGTGTTTGCCTATTAATTATATACTCGTAGATGTCAGCCTTGAGAGCCACATGGTGGCACGAGCCGTTTACAAGTTCACTCCTCGGGGTTGGTCCAGCGTCGAATTACCCCGAAATGCAGGTTGTTGCCGCATATCAGTTATCATATCTAGTTGTGAAAGTGTGCCATAACGTTTATCTTGTGGGGTTATCTTACACGCTCTATAATTCCTTCCAATCACCTTTCTACAAAGAGTTACCGTCACCAGTACTCTTAAATAATTTTCAAAGCCTTTTAACATTTGGAGCTCAGTTTCGGGTTTCTCTAACAATTTATTTTTCCCAAGCTAGGTAAATTTTAAATAATCCCGACTTTTATCACTAAAATGTCGTAAA